>CM028382.1:87352920-87503522 GCA_013146195.2 Codonopsis lanceolata
GCAACATGTTTAAGCGAGGAATGTGTTGAGTGCCAACGTTTAGGCCGGGTGAGTGCAGAGCCACCTTCACGAGGATAATGATGGTTGTTTAACGCAATTTTCGTCTTGTTTTTACTTTGGTTGTATCTAGCTCGCCGTTAACTATTGACCCGTTTACGCTCTCCTTGTTTGAGGGGATGAAGAATGTGGCCTTATTGAAGGCGAGAGCTCAAGCCAATCGGCCAGGCGGTTTGAAAGTGAGCAACCAGTGGCTCGCTTGAGGTGCCCTTTGGTCCCAGGCTGAAAGCAGGGCTTGGGCAAGGCCATGGCCCGGCTAGGAAACTTAGGTGCCCAAGGTCATCATCCTCCGTATGAGGTGGTGCGGCGAGACCACGGCGGTCGTTGAGGATCTGCCAGGCAACAGGTGCCAAACCTGTGGTTGCCCCCCCCCAAAGATCTTAAGGGGAAAGGAAAAAGGAAAAGAGCCTTTCCCCTCCTCCTTACCTCGGGAGGTTAGTCACAGATTGGGTCGACCTTGCCTTTCTGCTCCGCTCAGTAGGACGGCCAACTGGAGGCGAGTGGGTTCAAGATGCCCTCTCACTACCGGTCTTTGCCCAGGGCAGTGAAAGAAATTTACAGCGATGCCCCATTATTGGGAGGCATCGACCTTTATGCTTCGTGGGGAGCCAGGCGGCTGGTAGGAAAAGGTATAATTGAGAGGGAGGCGCATGATGATCTTGCAGGGATCGAGATACGGCCGGCCACGTCCTAGTTGGGAGCGTGGGACTTTGTTTGAGCGAGGTAAGGCTTTTGAATTGGATTTATCCTTTCCTTTGCTTGTCTTGTGTGTCGATTACCTTTCCTTTGCTCGCAGTCGCTTCTACATGTGCCAATCTTTATGACAGTACAACGAAGAAGGCGACTCGCAAAAGCGGAGGCGGCAACTGGCTAATGAAGGCCACGGCAAAGAAGGTCGAGCGGTAGGCTACGCTTTGGTGACGAGTTGGAGGCCCAAGCGGCGGCCAAGAAAAAAGAAGCTGTTCGAGCGCATAATCGAAGTTGGTCGCCCGAGCGGTGACCTATCTGCTGCGAAGAAAGACTTGGTCGGCCAGGTGAAAAAGAATCAAGCCGACCTGGAAAAAGCTCAAGCTGATCTGGCCGCGGCAACCGAGCAAAGGGACCGTCTGCAGGTTGAGAGAGGCGCTCTGAAGATGCAAGCCGTCAAAGATGGAAAGCATGTGGAGGATCTGTTCCCGGAGATTGAAGGGCCTTAGAGCAAAATTGGCTTGTGGAGGATTATAAGAAATCCATAGCCTTCGAGGGCGACTTCAAACTAACATTGCTTTTGATGAGGCGTGGCGATGCTATAGTGCCTATTTTGCACATGGCGTCAATCACGTCCTTAGGCGACTTCGGCCGTGGGGTGATTGATATGAAGACCATGGTGAGTGGGCCGTTTCAGGCGTCTACTCAGGAGGCTCGCCAGGTTCCACCACTTGGTCCCTATACTCACCAATTTGGAATCTTTGGCGAAGGTCGACCAGGAAAATGGCCGCCAACCTTGGGATCCGCCCACTCCCCCGGCCGAGAATGTGTGCTCTCTAATCGACGCCTTGGAGGGCGAGAAAGGCTGCGGATGATAGCGAGAGGAGGAGGCCAGAAAGGTGAGCAAGAAGGCTGCTTTCGAAAGGCCACGAATTTTCAATATACCGATCAATATCGGGCTTGGCACAAGGTCTTCCTCCCCAGCAGATGCCTCCACCTCCTCTAGAAGCGATTCCTCCACCTCCTCGAGCCGACTCTTGACCAACTTTAGATTAGGTTTGTTTTTGCTTGGCGCTTGATATTTTTGGTTTCCTTTTGTAACTTCTAATCATTGTAATAGAATTCTTTATTTTACTTGACATATATCTCTTGCATTGCTTTCGATTCAATTGTTTGTTTGCTCGATAAGCTGTTTTCTCGCTTGCATCTTTTTCTGTCATTCGTTAATACAAATGCTTGGTGCTCCCAGAAAAATATATCGAGCAAAAATTCATGAATAAATTTAACCAAGGATGACTTATTAAAATAACAAGACTAATAGAGCAAGCTTATTATTTAGATTAAGATGTTACAGAATAGTTTCTGAGGCGAAATGCTTGGATCGACCAAGGCTTATAGTAAGTGTGCTTCGAGGAGGCGCCAAGCGGGCAAGGCCCAACTCTTCAATCGGCAACCAACAGGGGGCAAGGCCTTTGCTCGATGTGGGTAGTTCGAGCGGTTCTTTGGTATATCTTCAGGTGTTAAGATATACGGTTAACGGTGTTGCTCGGTCACTTGTAGGAACCCGAGGTAGTTAATCGCTATCTTGCAGGAATGGACTCGGGCGAGCATCTAGGCGATGTGAGCATCGGGCATGGCCGCCTCCCCGAGAGGATGAGTTCACGATACTAGGGATTTTAGAATTTTTGGCCAGGGCATGGCCTCGTGCGCTCATTTGGGCGGCGAGAATCTAGTCAAACAAATATAAATAATTGCGAGAATAACGGTTCATTGATAACTTTGAAAATTACGAACGGTAAATATGATAACGACTTGCCTTTTATTGATAAATGATTGATGACCCTCAACGGGGCGAGGTCTTGCCCTTTTGTTTCCTTGACCTAGGGATAATACTTCTTGAAGGTGATGCATGCCAAGGGCGCTTCGGATCTTTTCCTTACAGATGCAGGTGTGTAAGTGCCCTCCCTTATTATTCCGTAACTCGGAAAGGACCCTCCCAATTAGGGGGCGCTTCCCCCACTACGCCCGATGACCGGTCACTTCAATTTTCCTGAGTACTAGGTCCCCCACAGAGAAGGCTCTGCCTCGAACTCTTTTATCATGGTGAGCTTTTGCCCTCTGTTTGTAGTTGACCATTCTGAATCGTGCATCTAACCTCCTTTCTTCCAGCAGGTCTAAGTCTATGGCCCGGGCAAGTTGATTGTTTTGCTCATTGTAATGTGATACCACAGGTAGCTTGGCAAAGCCATTTCCACAGGGATCATAGCCTCGACCCATAGGTGAGTGCGACGGAGTTTCCCGGTTGGTCCCGAGCAGTGGTTCTAACCGCCCTGAGGCCGATTGTAATTCTTACGCCCACTTTCTGCTCGCCCTTCTAAATTCCGCTTAGGCGTGCGAGAACTTGTTTGTTTGCGGCTTACGCTTGGCGTTGCCTTGAGGGTAAGCCACGGACGATTGCCAGTGCTTCACGCCCAAGCGAGCACATTCTGCTGTGAATTTGTCCGAGAACTGAGTCCCATGGTCGGATATGATTGCTCGAGGGAGGCCGAATCTGCACCATACCTGGTCGTATACAAACTTGATGATATTCGCCTCGAAATTTTGGCGAAGGGCTTTGCCTCAATCCACTTCGTGAAGTAATCTATGGTGACTACTGGCGTATTTATATTTGTATTGTGCCGGCGGAATGGGCGATCGGATCGATTCCCCACATGTCGAAGGGCCGAGCCGCGGCAGGGGTTTGCATAGTGGATGGAAGCCTTGGTATGTCGCGTATCTCGGCACTTTGTCACATTCGCGAGCATACTTTTCGCGTCCTTTCGAAGGGTAATCGGTAGTATCACTTTCGCGGGACCCTTTACTAGAGCTCTTGTGCCGGGTGGCCGCCACATTCCCCTCATGTACCTCATACAAAACACCCTCGGTTAGCTGCGGGGAGTGCGCAGCGAAGCATAGGTCGACCCTAGATCGCTTGTATAAGATTCCCCGAACTACAGTACCGGGCTTGGCTTGGTTTGTTGTGGCCTTGACCTTGTCTGCAGGCGGAACTCCTGCTTTCGATGTAATCCTTATAATCATCAATCCAACTTCGGCGGCTCGATGTCCATAATTATAGGTCTATCGATGGCGGGAGTTTCCATATGCTCGATCATTACTGAGGGATTTAGCAAAGCAAGATTATCCTCGGCTATCTTGGATAAGTAGTGCCTTTCGCATGTTGTGCCTTTCGGTCAATCGATCATTTCCCAAAACTTGAAATTTTTCAAGATTTCCTTGACAGCTCGCGATACTTAACGAGGGTAGGGTGATGTACCATGTATTCCCCACGGACTTGGTTCACGACTAGGCTGTGAATCAGTAGTACAACTGTGGCGGCTTCTACACCCATATGCATTGCGAGCTCGAGCCTGCAATCATTGCTTCATACTCGGCCACGTTGTTGGATGCGAGGAAATTTGAACCGGAGAGCTAACTTTCGAACTGCGTGATTTCATCGGGAGCTACGAGAAGGATGCCGGCTCCGCTCCCGACTTTGCTCATTGCCCCATCACGTAGAAGATCCCAACGGTAGGCTGGTCGGGGTTGTGGCAATTGCTTTTGCTCGGGCTTGCTTGCTTGGTCTCGGGCTCCTCGTCTTTGGATGAAGCTTGTTTCAACCAAGAAGTCGGCCAATGCTTGTGCTTTGATTGCTCGCCTAGGCAAGTAGTCTATGTGGAACTTCGGTGAGCTCGATCGACCGGTTGAGCAATCACGATGTATCGAGGTTTGTGCGAGACTTTCTTGTGATGGTGCATCCGTGTATACTATGATTATGTGTGCGAGAAAAATAAGCCCTTAATTTTCGGGCGGCTATGACAAGAGAGTAGGCTAATTTTTCAACATTAAAATAACGACCCTCAGCGGGGTGAGGGCCTTAGATACATAGTACACGGGTTTTGGATATCTAACTCCTCCCTAACTAAAAGCAGCGGCCACGGCACAGTCAGTGGGCTGCTAGATCTAAATAAAGGCTCACCGGGCATGGGGGCTGGCGAGGAGAGGTGGTTTGCCAAGATACTCCACTGCTCGAGGGCCTTGGCACGATCGCATTCCACTCAAATCCCTTGTTGCGCTTGAGAACCTTGAAGAAAGGGAGGCACTTTTCGGTGGCCAGAAATGAAGCGTCTAAGGCAATGATTACTGCCGTTTAGCCGCTGGATGTGCTTGATGCAATAGGGCTGTTCCATGTTGAGCAGGGCTTGTATCTTCTCGGGTTGGCTTCTATGCTTGGTTGACCATGAATCGAGAAACTTCCTGCTCGGACCAAGCGCACTTACTCGGGTTCAGCTTCATGTTGTGTTTGCGCAAGTTGGCAAATGTCTCGGCCAAGTCAAGAGTATGGTCGCGGCCCTTGGTTTTGATGACCATGTCATCTATATAAGCCTCCATATTTACGCCTATTTGAGGCCGAACACCTTATTGACCATCTTGTTGGTAAGTGGCTCTGCATTTTGAGCCGAAGGGCATCATTTTGTAACAATAGAGGCCGCCATTTGCTCGGAAGGCTTTGTCTTCGCTTTATCTGCTTTCGTTCATTTTGACTGGTGGTATCCAGATGCAGCGTCCGAGGCGAGCATCTCGAACCCGGCTATAGAATCGACAAGCATATCGATGCGGGGCAATGGATAGCGATCTTTCGAGGCGAGGCTTTATTTAAGTGGTGAAGTCACGCACATTCGCCACTTATCATTTGCCTTTTTACCATCACCACATTAGCTAGCCGGTCGGTGCTTGAATCTCCTCGATGATATACGCCTTGGGAGTTTCTCGACCTCTGCTTTGATCGCCTCATTCTTCTCAGGCGAGTACTGTCTTGGCCGCTGTTGGACGGGCCGGAAGGTAGGGTCGACATTGAGGTCGTGGCGGGCAATGCTCTCACTAATGCCCCTCATGTCTTCAACCGTCCATGCGAACACATCTGAGGCGTTCTTCAACGGCTCAATCAATCTGCCGAGCTTCGGGAGGCATGGCCTTCCGATTTTAATTTTTTGCTCGGGATATGTTGGATTGATGATGACCTCTTCCGGCTCGCCCTACGGTTGAATATCGGGCTCGTCCGGACTTGCAAAGTGTCGGCTCAATATCTGTGATTTAGGGCGCTTCTCCTTGCGTCTAGAAGGGCACAGGGCGGAGCTTGTTCGGAAGTTTCGACTGGAGCTTGCTCGGGAGGCTCTATATCCATGGGCTCGGCCGCTTCATGGGTCTCTCCAGAGCTCGATGTTATTGATAGAAGTGGATCTTTGGGGTAGGCTCGGCGGAGTTGCGGCCGATCGGGAAGGTCCACAATGTCGGCTTAGGCGCATTTGGTGATCGGGAATGTCCACAATCGGTTTACATTTTTCTTGAGCTTCCGGACATACTCCCACATTGCTCGGGGCTTTCTTTGTTGAGGATCCCACTCCATTTTACGTATAGAACTTGGCTTTACGGTGGGGAATGGAGGTGACCATCGGAATTTGGCCATCGCGGAGCACCTAAAATGCGGTTGTATGCCGATTTTAGGTCGATCACCAAGAATGTGATCATCTCAATCCGTGTTTGGGCCCATCACCCATGAATACCTCCTCGATCGTGCCTTTAACCCCCTTGGTGATTGGTAAAGCCTTGAGCTTTCCCAATCGGCTTGAGCATGGTGTCAAACTCCAATCCCTTGAAGCGAGGAATAGTACATGATGTCCACACTGCGCTCCGTATCTAGTAAAACTACGTGAACACGGTTGTTGGCGAGGGAAATGACAGGCTGCTCGGATGCCAATGGAGTGCTTGCGCTCATTGCTGCGAGAAAAACATATGCTCTGCTCCCACATTTGTATTCTTTGGGCGTTGATCGCCTGGACAAGGAATATATGTGTTTCAGTGTGTTGGGCGGGAGCTCCTCTGAATCATGTTTATCACCCCGAATTTGAGGGGCACGGCCTCTTCCTCTTGGGGTCTCCCTTGATTATTGTTGGCATTGTTTCCTTCGCCTGGTCTTTCTTGAAGCGGTCTAACTTGCCCGCATTGATCAGCTTTTGAATCTCTCTTTTCAACACCTTACAGCCCTCAGTGGTGTGGCCAGTGCCATGGTGGTATTCACAGTATTTTGTGTTGTCTCGAGTATACTCGAGCTCGGGATCAAGAGGATAGGGGATAGGCAGGGCATCTCCCACCTGGAGCATGATCTCTTCCCGCGTCGTGTTTAACGGGGTAAACTGAGATTCTCTGAACAACCTTTGCCGGGGTGGATGATTTTCTCCTATCCTTGCTCGGCGGCGGTGGCCCTCGGGCTCAGTCAGTCGGGCGAGGCGCCATGAGCCTTGTCTTTGCCTTTGGCTTTATCCGCTTTGACGCTCTCGGTCGAGCAAAACAGATGAGAGTTCGCCCGGCAACTACGCCTTAGAAGCCCGGGTTCATTGCTAGCATAGTCTTCGGTGGCCTGCCCTCATGTTGTTGAGATAGCAGAATGTTATCTCCGGGTCACTGGTCGCGGTCACCTGCTCGAGCATCTCCTCGAACCTTTTCAGATAACTGCTGTAGGATTCGGTATCTCCTTGCTTAATCTTAGCAAGGTCGAAACGATTCTTCGGGGTTGGGCCTGCATTTCCGAATTCTTCCAAAAACTTTTCTCGAACGCCCGGCTCCCAATGGTTCCTCGGGAACTACGCCCAACAGGGCTTGCGCCTTTCCTGGAGGGCTCCCTCGAATGCCCGCATTTTCAAGGCTTCAATATCGTGACCATCGAATTTGTGCCTCGAATGATCGGAGCCAATCGCTTGCCAGCGTCTTCCCAAAATATTTGTCAAGCGTGGGAAGATGATCCCTTGTCTTGGTGGCGCATTTTCAATCTCACGGTGAAAGGGCGCCCTCCGGCTTAGTAGCGCCATAACCGGGCTTGGCCACGGCTAGGCTTGCCATTTGTTTTGCCATGTCCCTTTTCATGGCCTCCATCTTCTCGGACGGCCGCTTCTCGTCTTAGTCGGCCGAAGAATGGGCGGGGTCAGAGGCATCGCCACGCACATGCGAGGCAAGGTGGGCGCGGGAGGACCCAACCTCTGGGTGATGCGGGCTTTGTACTTTGGCGTGCTTCGGCCTCTACGCATTCCCGATCTCACGGCGGCCATGACTCTCCTCTCGGGCATAGTGCTCATGGCGATGGTGGCGGTGGGAATGATCTTTGGCGACTATATCGCTCTCGGCACAGTCGTCGGCTTGCTTTATCGCCTCGCCCTTTCGAGGCGGTATGTGGGCGACAGATGGCACGCGTACGCTGCGCGGGCTGATGAGGCGAGGCCATCTCCAGCAGTGCTTAGGGTTGCTAAGTGCGAGCATTGCCACGTCTGCAGGCTTGCCGAGGGCATGGCCCAAGGCGGCGATTCTTGATTGAGCATACATCTTCTTGTAATACTACTTTGTACTTGTAAGCGCCGCTTGTTGATCAAGGTGTTGTCGGGCGATTAACATGGCTACCTTGATTCTCGGCGATTAAGGCGCATCACGAGATCTTGAGCGAGCATCCGTCTCTCATTAATAACCACTGGCATCACGTTGGCTTGCCGACTCTGGGCGGCATGTTGGGAGATTTGCCCTCACGAATGGCACTTCATTGCCATGAGCGCTGCCTGCGGCCACCTTTTGGTTCTGGTTTGCACCGTGCGGCGCTGCAGGGGGGTTGTTTCGGCTTGGTGGTGCCCGGCTGTTGATTGCTGCGGTGGCATGGTGTTTGCTACCCTTTCCGGCCATTGCAATAGAAGAATAGTGAAAGATTTTACGGAAAAAATGTAAAGGGAAGTGATGAAACTTCGTTTCCGACAAGAATGGAACCAAGCGATGTGGCAAAATGCACGGCTTGGGCCGTCCTTGAGATGGGTAGGATATCGGGCTTGTAATCGACCTCTTCCCCGAGCTGTTAAGATCACAAGAACACACGAGTTGAAGTGCAAGGCAAGGCCTCGCGAAACCCCTCGGCGTGAGAGTAAGTATCAGTGATTGTCAAGAAGTAAATTGACGAGTAACGAGGCTCAAGAAAGTGTGTACCTTGTTGATGATTATGGAGAGGTATTTATAGGCCCTCAAGGTGATTGAATCCGTCTAGGATTCAGTTTCCATAACTGCCGAGATAATCAAGGAGGAAATCCCTTGATTTTAGGCGAAACAGGCGGTTGACCGCGTAGTTATAGGAGTTGATAAGGTAAGAATTTCGCCCAAACATGGAAACCTTTGACTTGCCTTAGGAAGCAAGCTATCGGCGTCCCGGCTTGGTGTATGCTCGGCGAGCAAGGCTCTGCCGATTATTACATTTGTATTGATCTCCGAGCTTGTCGATCGAGGATCGGCCCAGTCGAGGCCGAGGCAAGGCCGGTGCCCGATCAGGCAAAGTAAGTCCGATCCCTTTGTCAAGCATGTATGAGTCCCGATCATGGTCCACAGTCGGACAGCAAGGCCCTTTGCCCGCCTGAGTTTGAGTGAGGGTTATCTTTGCTCGGTGCTCGGCTGTCTCATCTTGCTCGGCCGGGCGTGGGCCCCAGAGGTACCATGTCCGTGACGGCACGTGATGCTAACTCGTGCTCGGCTCGTGACCCGGTTTGGGCCGGGTATATCAGGAGCCATGATTTTTTTTTTTTTTTAACTTGCTTGAAAGAAAGGGCTTCCAAGTTCATCAAAATCGGCATAAGCGCATAACATATTTAAAGAACAATAAATCTTCATAGATCAATTTGATCCGGTTCACTGGAGCCAGTTTTTTACTAATATTTATGACAATAAATAAGTGTTTTACCTAATATATTATTTCCCATTAATTAAAAATAAATATCATGTGGAGACAATGGAATGTTATCGACAATTAATGAATCCAAACTTTTATTATTATTATTACAAAACCCCTAAATGTTATATCCGAAAAACCCTAAATGCAACATCACTTAAGACGTTAAATTACTAAATTATCCTCCTTTTATTTTAAAAGAAAAATACTAAACTTTAAAATATCTTTGTTTACCAAACTACCCTTATTCCATTTTTTTTAAACTCAATTAAGAAAAATTACGATATCAAACACACACATTTTGAAACATTGCGGAGGACGCCAAAGGCAGAACCACAACCAGAGTGCTATTGCCGAACTTCAACAATATCCAATGGATAACCGGCAACGATGCTTGCGGTGCCCCCAAATCCTCCGGCTACAAATTCTTTACCCCAATTGCTTGCTAGAAACTCCAACGTCAGAAATCCATGTATCCTCCCCTAAAAGATCCCTCTTTCAATTGAAAGAATAAAGTAGATATTTCTTCTCGATGTTTTCAATTCTTCTCCTACTCCTTGTGGATTATAAAAGCATGAATTGGAAGTTAATTTTAGCTTTTACAAAAAAAAAATCGCCATTTTTTTTAAAAAAAATTGAATAACATCACCAAAATTAAAAAAAATTGAAAAAATCGCCATGTTTAAAAAAAACGAAAAAAATCGCTAGGTTGTTTAAAATAATTTAAAAAATATTGCCAGGTTAAAAAAAATCGCCAGGTCACAAAAACACGCCATGTTTGGTACCTTCATCGTTTTCTTCTTTTGGTTTTTTTCTTCTTCTTTAAACATGCTTTTATATATATATATATATATATATATATATATATATATATATATGTTTTTTTTTCTTCTTCTTTAAACATGGTTTTCTTCTTCTGATTTTTTTCTTCTTCTCCACATGCATTGCTTTACTTCTTTATCACTGCACTTGCAATCTCCTTATCTCTCTCTCTCTCTCTCTATGAATTAGTAATCAAAGGTGACTTTTTTATTTGGAGACATGCACACATACACACTGCAATACAGCCACTTAAAAGTAGTGTTTCAAACAATTAACCAACTCAACCGCCAACCTAACTAACTAACTAACTTTACCTTCTGAAATTTGGGTCGATCTCTTTTGAAAAGTTTTCAACCGTTCTAATTCATTATTTTTTTAACCTTAAAAAATTACTTTTAGTGGAAATAAAAGAGTATACCCTTAATTAACCAAACACACGCGGTAAACATCAATTTGTGCATTACAATGCATAATTTCAAATATATAACTGTCATTTTCATTTCATAGCGGTACATTGTGATCCAAATCGATACATCGCGATTCAAATTGGTCTATTTTCATCTCTTCCACCTTCTTTTTCCTCCTCCATCGGAAGCTTTGGACTACTTCTTCCTCCTCTGTCATCGTTTAAAAAATCGTTTACCTTCGAGGGCATTGCCCCCAATAATTGAGATTTCCAAACAACTTTGATACAATAACAAAACTGAGAACCGGCTACCAATTTTTCCACATCTTTCGTGTGAATTATAACACACCCACTCATATGCCTACATCAATCGCTCGAATTTACCAACCATCATTTTAACATATGTGTGCTTGACTTGACGTAGCATTTATATTAATTTAAAGTATGCACTTGAAAGATTCGATCTATCAAATTATCAATATATGAATACTACAAATTATGTATCTTATGATTATGTAAATCTAGTAAAATATAAATCAAATTTTCATTTATTTTATGAGAAGATTCTAGTAAGAACATGCTACTCCCACCACTTCAGACAACCGGTGGTTATAACATTGAACCCAAGACTTAATTTTTGTTCTTTACAAAAATTTCGACGCCTAAATTTCCACCCACCATTTGCCGAAAGAAATGAGCCTGTAGCAGTGTATTTGCCTTGACATGTGTATTTTTGGTGATTGATCAACTCCAAAGGAGAGGGATCGACATCTTCCACTATAGCAACACATTTACTAGCTTCCGAATCACTCAATATGTTCTCCACAAGCTCCGATAAATGTCCAAGTAAGATAATCCACCGCGCCTTGCTTGTTTGCAATGATCTATTGCTGCTCAAAATGAAGTTGGCCATGGCTAAGATACCCAAATCAGAGGCAACGATGCACAAATTAGAATTGACTACAAGTGATTTCTTTGGTATCTCTAAGTTTCTCTCCCGACGTCAATCTAGATCTGGTCATGATTACAAGGTTAGTGGCTAGAGGTGTCAAACGGGGTGGGCCGGAATAGTGGCATGTCTCATAGAACTCAAGCCCGACCCATGTGCACTTCGGGCCTATGAGCTAAAAAATAACTATTTTTTTATTAAAAAAACTCACAAATGAGCTAATAAAAGTTATATAACACATCAAAAGTTTAAAACATACATACTTACTAGTCTAACTTACACAATTATAAATCAAAAGTGCAACCAAAGCAAATATAAATAAAGGTCGTCACTTCAACAATTAAACGAAACATAAATTAGAAAAACTATAATGTTACATATCAAATAAAAAATACATGTACTACTTGAAAGGTATTTTTTTCAAAAAAGTTATAACCAAATTTAAGTTCATCATACTGTCCTCAATTTTTTAATATGTGTTTTCTGATGATAGACAGTTTTTCGGGTTCTAGTTTGAAAAACCATACTAACTAACAAATGTTCATTTTTTTATTCTTCCGACACAATCTAGCATTTAAATTTTATTTTTAATCAAGTTTATACTATTGAGGCTTTTTATTAGCTAATATAAGAGAGATACTCAATTAAATAGATCGATTTAGATAAAATTACTAACCATAACCATACTAAACTAGATTGGAACTTGGAAGATCAACTTCATTTCTTCTTTGTAAGTGTCACTTCCATCAATTTAGAATATGAGTTTCAACCAAAAAGAGAACAATGATTTGGAAATAGATCATACTGTGTCATAAATTTATCTAACCAAAAGAAAAAAAAATAATCTAAATGAATGTCTGATAGTTTTTTTCTTTTTAGATTTATGTTTTAGTTTTTAATTTTGTAATTAAGTTTAAGTGCTTAACTTTATGATCGGGTCGGCCCAGATTTTTCGGGCTTTTTAAGGTCGGGCCCTGTCGGGCCAATCCAAAGAGACCCGAGTTTTCGAGCCTTCTAAATTGAGGCACAAGCCCTTGAAACGTTGGACCGGACCTATGGGTCAGGCTCAATTTTAACAGTTCTATTAGTGGCAGAAAGGCATGTGGTGATGTCCAACAAATAGCTAAGGTTTGTTGGAGGGGCTCATGATGAACTTCCACTCAAACCGCATTAATGGGTTTCGATCTTCGTCAAATTGAATATTTGAACAGTGATCGATTGAATCAATTAATTTGAACAGGAGGGGGCCATATCTAAATATTCTGTTTTGTTTTACATATTCATTGGAGAGCCACTGCAAGCTAGAAAATGGTAGGAGAAGAAATGACGCAAGGATGAGAGCATTTAAGGAGGAAAATAATGAAATGAACTTATGCGATTGAAAAAAAAAACAGAGTACTTGAGCGGTTATATTTCTAGAAAATGGTATCAGCCCGCAATCTATTCATACCTTCTTTCAAGAGTTAGTCACATTCCACTATATGCAAGGCCTAAATATTGTGTCGGGAAAATTAGAAAAAAGAAAGGAATAATTGCGGACCGGTCCCATTTTGTGAAATTCTAATCTTTCCGGTACTCTTTTTTTTTTAAATCACAAAAGTACTTTTCTATTTTTTTCTTCCTAAAATACTCACGCTAGCTCTCACCTTCATCTTCTTCTTCTTCTCTCCATCATCTTCTTCTTCTTCTCTCCATCATCGCATTACCAGTTATTCCAATTGGGTAGGTATGGAACACCTACCTTTCCAACTAAGTCCAAGGTTTCAAATCTTTCATCCGACTTTTGCTTTTTGTGAGCTACTGGCTCTACTCTTTCTTATATCCCGAGTTCATTTATTGATTTTTTTTAGCAATTCTTACGTATGAAATAAGGAGATTTAATGAAGTGGATCAAAATGAAGCATAAAAATTTTGTCGATGTGAGATCAAATGAAAGAGGTGTCAATTCCATATGATAAAAATGCGCAATGGTTATGATTAAATTGAAATGAGGGAGAAAATTAAGCAGAAATCATAAGAAAAAATGAAATGAAGCATGGTTGGGATCATACTTGTTAAGGAAGTCTTCGTAGATTGAAATGTCTAAGAGTCGATTTTCGATCCCCAACAGGATTTCTTCGTACTTCATTTTCACTTTGATGCCTTCATTTTTGTGCGTGTTGGTGAACGAGAGAATGAAGAGCTGAAGTCAAGCTGCACGGAGAGGTTATAATTTCATTCCATGGGACCGGTTATCATCCCAAAAGAAACAAGAACGTACTCCAATAAACTAGCGAGGCCAGGTCACGAATGAATGTTATGTTTGAACCAACACCCGACACTCAGTTTTAGGTCAAGGCGGTAGCAAAATGGACGCTACACGTGGTGCGAAAATAAAAGGAAGACAAATCACACTCACCCAACAAGGCTGCTGTCTGCTGATAGCAAACCAATAAGAACGTAAAAGATTATGAATAAAGAGAATATTCAACTGTTGTAAGAAGGAAAGATGACCATACAGGTTACAGAACAGGTACAAGCAAAAACTTTTATCAATAGCAGCCTGCACGCCCAGATAAGTATTCCTGCCTAACTATGATGCTGCATTAGCCTAGACTAGCTTAAACGTTCTTCTAGAGAGTTGAGAGTTGAGACGGATAAGAAAAAAAGAAAAAGTCAACAATGTCCCCGTTTGAAATAAAGTCTCAAAATGCATCAGAAACTAGTTCAAAACTCAAGATAGACTCCAAACTACAGAACAGCTATTAAAGGGTCTTTAAAGCTGGCAGCTTGGGGAATGTTGTTGCCGAACCATACATTTTCCCCTATCTCAGATACAGACATCTAATATCGGTAATTCGTCCGCAGAGATTGGTACTCAGGCACTGAACCTGCAGATGAATAGTATCCAGTCGTAGGCTCCGCAGCACGATATTCAGGTCGCAAGCCTCCCGAAAGATGGTAAACAGCTGATCGGCCTGCTGTAGAATGGTATTCCCTGCCAACATGATGGTACTCACGGGGCAAGGTCGCTGGAGGGTCGTACTCCAATGGTCGGCCCGTTGAATACACAGCATCACGGTATGTAGGAGCTTCTCTATATAAAATATACGGTTCATGAACTCCAATATCATCTCGGCGCCTCGGCTCAGAGTCTATATAACGAAGGCCGCGATGCTCTAGGACAGGATCCCGCGGATAAGGATCCATTTCCAAAGGCCTCTCATAAACGTACGTTGGAGCAGGAGCAGCTGCAGGCAGATGCTGCAGTCTCTGCGGAGGCACCCTTGGAGATGAATAAATCTCTCTTTCATATATTACCGGACGCTCACGATACCTGTGCTCTCTGGCCGATACAGGGCGCCGCGCTTCTTCTCGTGCCCGCCGTTTACGTCTGCCTTGGTCAATAGATGCATGTCTCTCCCCTTCACGACTTCTGCCGACAGCTTTGGAAGTGGCGCCTTGGCCAGTAACAGTAAAAAGCTTACACAACTTACTCACCTATTGAATTAACAGATCATGCCATTCACCATATCAGTTCTACTTTCTATCTAACGTTATTTAAAGAAAAGATGAAAGAAAAGGAAGCCTAACCTGCTCCGAGGTCAGCTCACAATTAAACTTATTCCGAGAGTAGTAATTCTCTTTGAGGACTTTTCTGAACTTTTCTTCTGCTACTGGCAAGCAATCCTTCATAACAGTGAATCGAACCTACCACATAATTCCCATTTTCTCAACATTTGCAATGAAAAACAAACTTACTCATAATAGACAGTTACATCTGACTGCATATCTAATTTGTCCAGAGTAAACAATGGAAGACAAACAAAAAATCGGGAGCCAACTGTAAAAGGGAAAGACAGACTACTGCCAAAGACAACTCAGAAGATAAGCAACAGTCATATGGCATTTATCAATGCTTCACCTGAGTTTCTTATTTTCGAAAGATTAATGCAGCTCATCTTCAGTTTCTATAGAAAGGGTCGAGTTTCTTTCCACATATAGTATTGTATAATGATGGTGGGGACTGGAAAAGCCACATACTCAATCCCATTCATACCCCACCCATACATATACATATTACATATGTTCTCTTTGGAAGTTCATTAATCGGTCAATCCCACTATATAATGTATGGCTACTTTAGTTGGATAGAAAAAGATTATTGGAGAGTTTATTCTAGAGAGAGCCAAGTTACTTCCACAGATAGTATTATATAGTGATGGTGGGGAATGTAAAAGCCACAAACGCCATCCCATTTCATACCCCAACCATACATGCATACATACATATATTCATTCATTCATATTCATATATATATATATATTCATTCAATCATTAAAAGGTCAATCCCACTCTATAATGCATGTTCTTTAGTTGGAAAGATAAAGATTATTGGAGAGTTTATTCTAGAACTCTTAGAAATCAAGCTTCGAAGAAAATCATGATTGCCCTGCATCTATTTGCTACATATAAGAGACAAACACAGTAAAAGAGAGAGAAAGATTGGGGACCAACGAGTGAGAAAGTGGAAAAAAACCAAAGAACACAAACCACGCACCCAATATATCTTCAGTACTCCACTCTATGATTTCTCAGTAATATTTTGAAGTACGCCAGATTGGGGTCAGGTGGGGTGGGAATGTGAAAGAAAAGATCATAACAGGATCGGAATAAGAATGCAAGATTTATGGTATGGCAGTAAAGGGAAAGGCACATCCTCAGTCCATTACATATATATAGATATCGCAGTCTGATTCCGCAGTGAAGACCCATTCTTCAAGGTGGCATCATCCCTTTGGGCCAGACTTTGTTTAGATTGATCTCACACCATCCCTCAAGAATAACTTGTTTTAAAAGCTAAACAGATTAGAAATTGGATATTATGGCGTCTTTTTTTCTCTGTTCTTTATTGCCCTCTTTAACAATCTTGACTTTGTATATTTTATTTTATTTTTGAATTTGAATAGATTGACCTCAACGTATCTTCCTTTTTCTTTCATCCCTATATATCAAAATTCAAACATCCAGATATAGTTCAATCTTCATATGCACCATACCTCAAGAATAACTTGTATCCTGAAGCTGAACAGATACAACTTGGCAATGACGGTGGCTGTATCTGGCTTCGACTTTTTGGCTATTGCAGACTAATCAGTGACTCGGACTAATCAACACTTGGAAAGGTGAAGCCAGCTAACTTGAAGCTTCTGCTACTAGCCAGTGGTGAAGCCACACGCAGCATAATCATTTAACTCCTAGTTTTGCGAAAATGTCATTTTACAACCTTTTAATTAAAAAAAATTACTTTTTAAACCAGCTTTGAGTTAGGAAAAAAAAAACTAATATTTTAACCCCCATTTAAGCGAAATTCAGATACTACCTTTTATTTTCCGAACCCAAAATTAATCTTGCCCCCCTTCCAACAAAATTCTGGCTTGGCCACAACTCCTTACCCTACAATCCAGTGATCCACAGACTAAAAGGGAATGCGTACCTCTCTGGATAGTCTATCTATGTTTCTTAAATCTATACATCTAAAACTATGAAATAACATGTAAAATTAAAATATTATTCTTATTCTCAGATCCCATAAAAACTCCTACATGTCCTTTCCGAGTTGTCACATAATCTTTTGACGCTTATCACACGTTGTTAGCTAATAAACACCAAATTCCCTAGAGCACTTCTTACCATGTTAAGAACTTCTATAACTAGTCAGTAGAAAAGTAAACATATCACTTGTTTTAACATGTTTTGGTTTCTTTAAATCAAACATAAACTAAACTAAAGATGAGCTAGCTCAAGGGGAAATTAATACTTTCTAAAGCGTTTAAACCTTAATTAAAACATTTCATTAGAAACAAAACATAAATAAATTAGGTCTAGCATCTTTCGAAAATGTACATTCATCAAAAGAAGAAAAGAGTTTGAGATAAGAAAGAGAGAGTTTGAGGGGTGTGCAAGGAGAATTTGAGTAATAGGGTCAGTCTATAGAGGCTGAGAAAGAAAAGGAAGTGAAATGATGAAATAGAAAAACTAATACTCGAAAACATCTGATGCACTTTGGCAGCTGAATTAATTTTAAGACAATTTCTGCAGGGTTTGCCTGAAGTAGAATTCTAAATTTTGCACCAATTATTTTTAATAGAAATTCTAATAGCTCACCAAACCTTGTCTTATTTTGTGATATTGAGATTACTCAAGTGCTAAACCACCTCAACTTCAGTAGCTGGCACCGGTTGATAGGAAAAATACGTTGACTAATCAGATTTGTACGCCAAAATATTAAGCAAAGTTGGAGCCTTGTGCAAATAGAGGTGGATATTGTAATTTTGAACCGGATGATGTATTACAAGTCAACTATAAGAAAGTAAATATTGAATAACGACTAATGGTCATTAGTTATTAAATGGCATTTAATGATGTCCATTAAATACAGTGAGCTTTTCCAAGTATGCAGGCCGAGCTGTGCTTTTAGCATTCAAGCTCAGCTCTTTTATATTTCAATCAAGCTTGAGCTTAACTCGGACCATGAACCCTCTTGTTGAGAATTCAGCTCATTCACCTATAAATGTGCTAAGCACGCATCTTAAGCAAGCCTAAGTTAAATAAGCAAATAAATTCCAGTCATACACAATCTATATATTTTATAATTATTGAGCTAATTCTAATTAAGTTGTGCTTGTCTTATATATAAGTCGAACCCAGTCAAGCATGGTTCATACTTCATATATACCTGAGTCTACTATGCTCGAACTTGACTCAAACAAAAGTCTACGCAAGTCAAGCCTGAGTCAAGCTCTAGTCTGCTTATTTTGTTAAAATTCTACAAATTGGCAAACAAAAAAAAAACGATGAAAAAACAAGATTAAACTCAATAGGCGATATGAGAATGTAAAAGACAGAGTACACGAAGTCCACCTACAAAAGAACGTAGAAAAGAAGAGAAGGAAACAAATTTAATGAAGTAAGGGGAAGCACCACCCTTGGTCCTTACAAAGGACAGTGAGCTAAATTAATAACAGAATTTCTTAGCCTCAAACATTTTTCATGACCAGTTTTATTAAAACATATATATATAACAAGAGGGGCACAACCAGCTTTACAAAAGAGTTTTACCTCTAAGACAGCGTACAGATACGACTTAGATATGACTTAAACAGGCTGAAAAACATCTAACCTAAGATAAAGCGAAAGCCACACTGCGTAACCCGAAGACGAGGGATGTTTTGATTATCCAGAATAATGCATTCCCCAATGGAAAAAAATTCAGAGTTACATATGTTGCTTTGCTTATTCAAATTATTAAACATTATCCAGCATATCAACTGTTCACTACAGTTCCAACACATCTTTAAACGCACCAAAGGTACACTAATCACAGTAACTCAGTTGGAATTCGTTAATTATTTGGTAGCGAGTAAAATTCGAGATCGAGAACTATTAAAAATAGTTCGGAAATTGGTCGGAACGATATCGGGACATCAACAAAATTTGTTGCACTCTTGTAATTATTCCTTGTTTAATGAATGGCTAAAATGTAAAATTACTCATTTCACCAATCAATCCTTGTATTTAGGAAACCTAACAAAGGAAAGTTCAATAGGAGTAGGATTCTCATGGTGAAGCAGATTAAAATTTCAACCATGGAAGGAAACCAGAGAAAAGGAAAGAGGAGGAGGATGTATAGTATTAGGAAACAATAATAATAATTAATAAAGATACCAATCAATCCCTATATTTAGGAAACCTAACAAAGGGAAAGTTCACAATTATTATTGGATTCTCATTGTGAAGCAGATTAGGATTTCAACCATGAATGGAAACCAAAGCGAAGGAAAGAGGAGGATGTACAGTATTAGGATACAATAATATTAAAGATCCTAATCAAGATCCCAATCGATCCCTATATTTAGCGAACCTAACAAAAGAAAGTTTAATAGGAGATTGGATTCTCATTGTGAAACAGATTAGGATTTCAACCATGGATGGAAATCGAAGAAAAGGAAAGAGAAGGAGGATGTAGTGTATTTAGATACAATAATAATAAAGATCCAACCATTTGGATCCAAAAAAAGTTCCAACATGATGTGTCAACCACAGATTCTATCAAAATCTGAAGGACCCCTCATGAATATTTGATTTAGCAGTACTTGATTGATTGGTTTAAAATTTGGATCCAATTTCCAGATACTTTGGTTATAGTTGTAGCATTACTAATAAAGCTATCATAACAAGATTTTGGCTATTCATTCAGAAAATCCACGAAATCCAGGAAAGATTCACCCAAATATGTAGTAATCCGCTAATACCTAATTAATCTTGCGTTTAGGGAATAATCTGCTATTGATTTGCCAGAAAAAGGAAATTTAGCGAACTTTGTTACTATGATGCTAATGAGCTAGTGGGCCGGATTGTACAATGTCAGCAGAGCACAACTGTATTTAAAAAGGTTATATTGGTCATGTCATGTCGCCCATTTAAAAACATGATGGGTAAAACGTTTAGATACATTTAGTTACATAGGCCATGTTAGTATCAAACTCTTTATTAGAATATCACAACCTTGACAGAACATGAATCTGCAAAGCAGGACAAGGTTGACGCCCCTATATGGCTATACCTACGAGTTCCCATGCACAGATACAAATACACAAGTCTAGCATAAATGAAGAGAAGCTCCTAACCCATGTCGCAGGCTTTAACGCACTGCTGTAGCAAGTTTGGCATATATTGTGCTAGTAATGCTTGTATTTGAGAGACAATGAACAAATAAAAAATACACCCTCTATTCCTGAATAATCGTCCTGGTTGACAAGGTCAAGGCACAAAGATTAAGAAAAAGTAATTGACTCTATTATAAATAGAGGTATAATATGCAGTTTGCTTTAAAACCCTTGTGCATGTGGTCCTAATTAAAGTAGAAAGAAAAAGTATGAGTAACGTAGTAAAAATGTTTTCCTCAAATGGGAAGTTTAGAAACAAGACAATTTTTTTTGGAACGGACAAAAAGGGAAAGCATGACAATTATTTAGGAACGGAGGGAGAATATATTTATGAGGATATGGAGTTCCATGAGTTCACTTTCAGTAGTAAGCTCACAGATATTTAAGAAATCATGGTATCTTCTAATAGAAATGTTGTGGAAAACATAATGTAATTATTATTGCTGTATAGAGGACGCGTCACCTGTTTTGACGCTTTCATATTTATAATATTTTCTTACTTATCAAAAAAAAATGTTGTTACATTGACCACGAGAAACTAATTCTATGAAGCACCAATACACAAAAATGGCCTCTGTGGCAATATTGGATACACTTAGGATACCGATAAGGGGGGAGAAATATTGCATTACATACGTATCTAATCATTAATATTTAAATATATTGCTATCATACGCCATGGATATAGCTTAAATACGTCAAGGATACGGCTTGGATATGTGGAGCATATGGCATGGATACATCCACGTCAAATTAAAATTCTCATTCATTACACAGAGGCTTGTTTGCAAGAATTCTACTAAGATGTACTAAATAATTTTCAAAAAGATATGAGCCTATAATCTTTTGTGGATAAAATGATATCTGCTAGTCAAATATTATTATAATCTCTTCATCTCTCCTTTCTCATTTTCTATTTCGTTTTTCAAATATATTTTCTTAGAAATGTTAGCCAAACAGTTGAACACCCTTTCTTTCAAATATATTTTCTTAGTATTTCTCTTCATCTTGACCCCAAGAGGTGGGAGAGATGGCAAGGGCACTCAGGCAAAAGACCTTGAGGTCCTTGGTTCCAATCCCCATACCAACAAGGGGTCACACTTACCTATCAAAAAAAAGTATTTCTCTTCATCTCTCCCTTTACCTATCTTTGGATTCAGCATTTGTTTAATGTATTGCTAAGTAAATATCAATAATTATGGAAATAGAAATGTGTTCTCGGAAGGTATATCCTATTAGTTTTTACATGACTAGTTGACATGTAAGAATGGAAACGAATATTTCTGTATGATGTACTTGTATGATTCTTAGGTGAATTATTTAGAATAAAATATCACATGTCTTTTATATCAAAAAATTGTCGTACCTGTATCCTACATTTTTGGATTTTGACGTATCACCGTACCCGCACTGTATCGCACCCGTATCAGTGCTTCATAGGAAGATATATTTCTTCCTTTGACGATAAGAAACATGATGATACATTGTTTATTCCAAATGAGGAAGCCAAACTGGGGAATATTCATCTAATTAGTTCTGGAAAGATGTACGTGGACATTGGGAGAATACGAGTCGTTAGAACTTCAAAACCCTCATAATGGCCTATACAACGCCATATGTAACAGACCCAGATAACATGCCATGATAAGAATGAAACACCAGTTATTTGACAACTATTATGGTACTGTCACCTAGGAACCAGCTTTGACAGCCTAGGGAATACAAGCACCTAAAGTCTTAGTCTTATCAGTGGACTGCACGAACCAAATATAACAAAAAATTATAATTAAAAAAACAATGGTTATACTAACCTGAGATGGAAATGCCGACTTGAAAGCCTTGGGTTCAATGTTATAACCACCGGGTGCTGCCGCTTTGAAAATGCCATACATCAACCTTAGATCAACATCAAACAAAAATAGCCTCATTCCTTTATATATCTTCTGTACTTGATCCTTTTTGCCTGCAGGCAGCCCAAGGACCTTGTAACGAAAGCAGTCAGATTTTGTCTTTGAACTGCACATGAATATCATCCCCATGCCCTCAACCTTTTTTAAGGCCTTCTTTTTGTTAGATGACTCCGGTTTATCTCCATCCACAGCCACAATCTCAGAGACCTTTTGTTCAACCTTATTCTTTCTATTCCTTTTCCTAGGTTTTCTCCCCCTTTCCTTAGGTTTCACTTCTACTTTCTCTCCATTCTTATCTTCTCCTACATTTTCTTCAATTTCCTTGTCTTTTTTTTCTCCAACAACTTCTTCACTCGCCTTTTCCTCATTTGCTTCTTCTTCTACTAGAACATTTTCTTCATTATTTTCTTCTTCATTTTCTTCTTCATTTTCTTCTTCATTTTCACTATCTCCATTAGTTTCTTCTTCATTTTCATTTTTTTCATTATTCACTGGTACCAAGGCTTTTCCTTCATCATTCACCCCTTCCATATCTTCCACCATGTCTGTACTTCCAGAGACCACCATAGATTCTTCTACACACATCTTTATTGAACTTGAAACATTTGTGTCAGTTGGTATTTCGGTGGCATCATCTTTGGGACTAGAATTGGATGCTGAAGCATTAACTTCTTTGGGACTAGAATTGGATGCTGAAGCATTAACTTTTTCTTTTGCACTCACCATGGTAACCCTATTTAGGCACAAAGTATATCTCGTTAATCACAATAAACCGTAACCAACGAGAGAAATAAAGACATACCTAAAAGAAGAGGTCCCACTGGATTCCTTTTCAAACAAACCAAAGACTTCCTACCATCTTAAACTTGAGATTAATGCTCATGGGGATTTGACAAAGTTTTTAGGTAGGAAGTCAAGCTATCTAACTAAACACTACTTCTCTTTGCAGGCTTGGTACCAGCTGTAAAAAGAAACAACTCTAAGGGCGAAACAACAACAATAGTAATGGTGAAATTCCATTTCAGGCACTTAAATAGAATTATACATCCATGCAAAATGAGTGAGGTTTGACCAATGATCTTGGATTGGACTGACTATAGCAATAAGACAGGGTTCATGTCACCTAGCCCAACTAATTGGGACAAAGGCATTTTGAGTTGAGCAGTTCAAGAATGAGCTGGAGCTTGTAACTAAGAGAAACTCACATTTCTAAACAACAAATAAGTAAAGCAACATCTTCACTAACATTCATCCATACAAGGAGAACTGATAATCTATATTACAATTTATAAATGAATGACCCTTTACCTAATTAAATGCTCTTTTTTGTTGGTAATTCACAATTTTAATCAAAAACACAGACTATTTTTCTATTATTTTATTTTTTTGATATATATATACAAACAAAGCTAAGGCAAGCTAGGCTACTCTACAATTACATCAAAAACAGAGCCTATTACAAACAAAGCCAAGGCAAGCTAGGCTACGATACAACTAAATCAACAAGCTATCAGTGATACCCCAATATCCACACCATCTAGTTACTAAATTCCTATTTACTTATCCCCAAGAGAGGATTCTACCCTGACATCCTTCGCAATCTCCTTTAGAACATATTCCTCATCCATACTGATCTGCAGGGAAATTCTCATATTTCTTTAATTTAAGATTTAGTAGACTAGCGTGCACACAAATTTACACAGATGCACCAGTTAAAGACTCCAACGCTTGATATTCCTGGGTGAGATTTGGATGTCATATCAAGCACAAAATCCCTAACCCAAGGGAACCCTGATAGAATGAGACAAATTCGAATTCAAACCGATACAACGAACGCAGCTCTACTCAGTAACCAAACAAATCGTCGGTAGAAAGCGGAAAACGGTAACCTAAGAAATCAGTCGAAACTCAACCTTGACTTTTCATAAAATAAAAAGCCCTAGTATTAAATTAAACGGTTGAAGAAAAGGAAACAACAAATCATTCGGTAAAAATGAAGAGAAATCTATGAAAATGGTGAAGGAATTGGGGAAATGAGGACTCACCTCTTGACGACCTGCGAACAATTATGGAACGAAGCGGAGGAAAGTGTACTGAAAATGAGGGTATGTATATTTCGAAAATTCACTCAGTATTTTTGGCGTGCGATCGCAACCAGAAAAATTAATACTATCATCAAACGCGAGAAGAAGCTGCTGGAGGTTGTTCTAGGTTAGTCCAGCCTCTTTAAGTTCGACCCATGGGAGTGTTACTTAAAACTTGGGGGTGGGGGGTTGAGGTTCGGTTTGGTTTGGTTTATGCAAAAATTATAATTGAATCGTTTTTTAGTGGTTCTAAAAATCTCAAATCGAATCGAGTCGAGTAAGACTTGGAACCGAATCGAATCGAATCACTCGATTTGGTTTGGTTTTGTGGTATATATCAATTATTTTTAATGAAATTAACCAACATTAAAAATAACAATAAAATTAAGATTTTAATTTTGGAATTAACATCAAAATTAGAAAATAACCTACTAACAAAAAATTATCATAAATAAAACAATATAAATTCTAAAATATACACAAACAATAGAAGAAATAATAGTTCTCTAACAATCAAGATTTTGTTTGGTTTAGTATGCATCTATATATATATATATATATATATATATATATATATATATATATATATATATATATATATCAAAAGTTCAAAATAGTTAATAAATGTAATATAATATATATTATATAATAAATAAATAAAAACATATAGGTTGGTTTAGTTCGATACAAAAAACCGTGAACCGAACCAAACCGCGTGTTTTTTCAATTTTTGAAACCGAAATCGAACCATCTTCGACCAAAACCGAACCAAACCGACTGATTTGATTTGGTCGGTTCGACTCCATGGTTCGGTGGTTCCGATTTACATCTCTACTTAAAACTTGGCAGAGGATAGTTTTTTTTTTAACCAAAAGAAAAGGAAAATCAATAATAATAATAATAATAAATTTCAAATTAAATAAAAATACACACTCACCCTTTATTTTGTAGATTTTTTTTTATTCCCTTGATTCCCTAAATCTAACCAAACCACCCAACGAGATTCGACCTTAGAATTAGCGGGCCGGGAGTTAGTACTCTAACCAATATATCATACACTAAATCTCAAATAATTTTGTAGATTAGATAGCTTAAAAGTTCAAATAATTTTGTACCTTAGTTTACACTTACATTCGTTAGTGTTCCCAGTTCAAGTTTAATTTTGTAGAAAAGGAAGGGCTTATTCCATTCTAGAAATTTTATATAGGGTGATGTTATATGGACCAAAACATATAAGAGCATCCACAATGGATGACATTTATGAACCCTCTAAACCATTTTTAGAGTTTTTTAGCCACCCTTGATCCCACAATGGATACCTTACCTCACCCTCTTCCTCTAAAACCAACTAAACATTCCTCTAAATTTAGAGGGACTCTTAGCATGAATAGTGACATTTTTTTTGTGTGTCCAACCCTCTCATGTGCATAATGCCCATGTTTGTTATTTACATATATTTTTTTAATGGAGAGATTTAATTGAGATTATAGCAAAATTATTAGTTTTGTAAACATATATTTTTTTTAGATAAAAGTAATTGAATTTCTTAAAACATAAAATTATTTCAATAGAAGATAAAATGTAAAAAAAATACTTCCTCCTTTCCGAGTGATGCGTCCAAAGAAATCTGGATGCACTGATTAAGTTCAATCTGAACATCTGGCTTTCAACGTGTTCGTAGGTCCTCAAAGCCCAACTCTGCAATGCAAATGAATAAACGTAAACTGGGCAGGGGCACTCCCTGCAAAGGCCCTCCGGCGTGAAAATCAGTATATAGATCAACAATAGAATAAGCAATTCAGCAAAGTTTTGGCTAAGGAATAAGATTGCGCATACCTCTCTCCATCATTTTGCCAAGCTTTTATATGCGCCGGAAGGCATAACCGCCAATAACCATAAATAACTGTCCATCATTGATATTAACTGCCCATGATCTCCATTAACCGCCTATAAATGTTATTAACTACCCCACAAACGGTCATAGCCTTTAATGGAAATGCATTAACTAGCCCACTAATGACAACGGATTAGTTAGAGAATTTCCCGGTCATTATCACTGGCTAGAATTCTTGCTCGGATGTAACCACCCTCGGCTAACACCTTGATCTTTCCCGGACGTGAATGTCCTCAACTGATGGTGGCTCTCGTTAACGAGTACGAATGACCATGCTCGTGTATCGGTTTTGCTCGTTAGCTGAGCCCCCATCTCGCAAGCAACTTACCTGTTAGAAACTAAAGTTTTGCCCGCTTGCTCACATAAAACCTTTGCTCGCTTGCTCGGAGGAAACACATGCTTGACACGTGACTCATGGCTTGGGCCTATTGGGCCAAGCAACTCAGTAGCCCCCAACTCCTTGTCTTACCGAGTATTCATGCTCGTGACGAGGAGGAACCCAAAAATTCAAAGCACACTTCCCTCGAATAATCTTGGAGCCAAAAATCTGAAGAGGCGGCAAATCATGAGTCGTTTAAAGAGGCGTTTATCGAAAGTGTGAAACGTCAGCCGCCAGCCGCCAGTCGTTTAAAGAGGCGTTTATCGTTCACCGCGCCTCGTGCTTCGAGCCCAATGATTTGAACCCTCAACCGGCGGTTTTGCTGAGTATAAAAGGCGGAATTCTCCTCTTTTTACAACTTTACGCTCCATACCATTCGTAGACACTTGAAGGAAAAAAGAACAAAGCTAAAGATTCTGCAGATTCTCACCAAGAACCAATTCCCGGATTCAGTCCCTCTCAAAACTTTCGGAAGCAAAATCAAGGTTCTCCAAAACTTCCAGGTATTTCACGTTTCCTTCCTCATTCTCCCACTGCATTTTCTTCTTTTGAATTCTGAATTAGGGTTTATGCTATTTAAACCCCTTTTTTGCTTTTCTGCGAACTATTCGACCAATTGATATAATAAACCAATATCCAATCCCTTTACTCTTCACAATCTATCAGCTCTTTTCAACCCAAACCGAGGGAATCGAGAAATCCGTGATCAGTACCCTGTTCGCTGATCTCCCAACCTGTTTGCCACATTCAATTTCTCTTTTGTCGTACTTCACCCAGTCAACGTCTAACCTGCACTTCTCGATTCCTCTTCCTGTAGGATGTCTAGCGAAGGAACTGTTTCCGAAATTGAAGGCCAGAGCTACGACCATGGAGCTCCAGAAGAAATGCCTATGTCCTCAACCTCATCTTCTGAAGGGAGCGAGCAAGATGTGATTCCACTAATTACTCGCCGACGAAAACCCGTGCAATCAAGCGAGCAACAAGTGATCAGTAGCCCCCAAATCCCTTGTGAAACCAAGCGAGCAGATAATCTTCCTCGTTTAAACGACCAACCACCCGGACCAAGTCAAACTTTGTTCGTTCCTGCCTCGTCGTACTCTTCCCCTTCAATTAGGTGGGAAGATCTGAATTCCGAGGAAGAGGTCAGTACCTGGTTCTACTCTCTAGGAATAGACCCCAAACTTTACCGAGTTCGCGCTTTCGACTTAAACATAGACAGCGAAGGCCACAACTTTCAAGGGGACAAGATGGTATTTTATTTTGACTTCTTTCAAGTCGGGCTTCGTCTCCCTCTCGACCCGTTTATTGTCGAATTAATGAACGCATCCAATACTCTCCCCTGCGACTTGACTTTAACCCTTTGTTAGGTTCCTAGTGTCATTCTTTGTAGCTTGCTTGCCGGTCACTACGCTACGAGTAAACGAATAACTTTGTTCACCATCCTGCAAAGTAGTTGGTTGATCCACCACTTTGGACAAAGAATAGATCTGCTTCCCAAGCTGTGTCGGAGTGAGCTCCTCATCCATTATAACATTTATTACCCCCCCTGATCGGTGGGGCTTCTCGCCTAGGAGCATTCCCTCTATTGCCTCCATCTCGTTTAAAGCGATCTAGCCGCCCCTCATTAATCAACTTTTGAATGGCCTTCTTCAACGGCCAACATTCCTCTGTAGTATGCCCATAATCATCGTGATAAGCACACCTCTTTGTCTGATCCCTCTCGCCGGCAGTCGCTGGATTCATGCGAGGTGGGTTAGGAAGCTCATTCCTTATCTCATACATAATGTCTTCGCGCAGCGTGTTGAGCGGGGTCAAGTCTGATTCACGAAGAAACTCCTTCGGCCGATCATAACGAGACTTGCTTTTATTGTAGCCTCCACTTCCTGTCTGGCCATTTCCCTTGGCATTTCCCACAGCTTCGATACTCTCCTTTTTCGCCGTCTCCCCGGCACACCATTTTTGTGCTCGCATGAGCATCTCTGCTTGTGTCTTCGGTTCGCGCATACTTAACTCTGACCGCAAACCACCTTCACCTTCCAGCAATCCAGTTTCAAAGCACAATGTTACCTCTTGCTCGGTCAGACCAGGAACTTGCTCTAGGACCTTCGTAAACCTCTCAAGGTAGCTCGCTGTTGACTCATGTGCGCCTTGTTTAACCTTGGACAAGTCGGCCCTTGTCTTCGCCAATGTACCGGCCGTCCCAAAATCAGCCAAGAACTTTGCTCGCAAGTCCGCCCAATTGTTAATCGAACGTCGTGGCAATGCCCCCATCCAAGCTAGAGCTTTGACTTGCAACGCGCCCACAAAAGCCCTAATCTTCAACGCCTCATCTGAGGTCACCAAGCCGATTTGCGACTCAAAAGACATCAACCAATCCCTGGCCTTGGTCTTGCCCGTATACTCCTTAATATTTGGAAATATCAGCCCCTGTGCTGGTGGAGCATTCTCGATCCATGGAGCTAACGGGCTGGCAGATGTACCCAAGAAATTGCCATCTAAAGCCTTGCCTTGCTCCCAGGCTTCCATCCGGCCCTTCAACTCCTCAAAATCATGCATGTTTATGGTTGTAGGCAAACCACCCCGACCCCACGGGCATAGGAGGGCTGTGGGGTCCCATAACCGCGGCGGCTTGAGGAACCCCGACGGCTGCGCCACTGAACTGGGCGCCCAATGTGCGGCTTGTTCGGCCCGGCGATGCACGTCCCTTTTTCCTTGAGATCAATGAGAATGATGAGTTCGCTTAGGTGAGGGAGTTCTACGTCGGCGAACATAGGAGCCCCTTGGTGATCGTGAGCGACGACTATGAGCATGAGATCGCCGCGGTGAAGGTGAACGAAATCTGCGGGCATATGACCTTGGTGGTGAAGGTGAACGTCGGCGACGACGTGATTGAGCCAAATCCTCTCCAACTCGCGGTCCCAGCCTTGAATGAACACTGGGAACAACCTTGTGACTGGCCTTGCTACCTTCCGGTTGCTCGCGTTGTTTAGAGCCTTCTACTCGCGGCTGAGAATAAACAACCAAGGGATTCTCCCGATTACCACCAGTGCGAGAAACACCTACCACCTGGCTAGGAGCTGACAAAGCTGGTAATGGATCTAATTCGATGGGCAATGGTGGCTTGCCCATCGCTATCAACTGCAGGTTGAGCTGATGTATCTGGCCCAAATAAATAGCTCGCTGTCGTAAAGCTTCCTCGCGAAACTCGTGTGTTAACCCAACTGCTGCCTCAGCACTTCTAGCCAGCGAATCAACCCCACTCCTTTGGTTAAGTTGATGGCGCGCGTCATGAGGTGGCAGAACATTATTCCCAGCCACTTGATTAAAGCTGGGATTCTGATGCACCTCCTCTCTACGACTGCCACTACCACCATTGACTCCGTTCTCTGCCATTGTTACAACTCAGAGATAGCAATATCTATCGAAAGTGAATCTTAATGCTGCAAAAACTCTTTCCCGGCAACGGAACCAACTGATGCGTCCAAAGAAATTTGGATGCACTGATTAAGCCAATCTGAACACCTGGCTTTCAACGTGTTCGTAGGTCCTCAAAGCCCAACTCTGCAATGCAAATGAATAAACGTAAACTGGGCAGGGGCACTCCCTGTAAAGGCCCTCCGGCGTGAAAATCAGTATATAGATCAACAATAGAGTAAGCAATTCAGCAGAGTTTTGGCTAAGGAATAAGATTGCGCATACCTCTCTCCATCATTTTGCCAAGCTTTTATATGCGCCGGAAGGCATAACCGCCAATAACCATAAATAACTGCCCATCATTGACATTAACTGCCCATGATCTCCATTAACCGCCCATAAATGTTATTAACTACCCCACAAATGGTCATGACCTTTAATGGAAACGCATTAACTAGCCCACTAATGACAACGGATTAGCTAGAGAATTTCCCGGTCATTATCACTGGCTAGAATTCTTGCTCGGATGTAACCACCCTCGGCTAACACCTTGATCTTTCCCGGACGTGAATGTCCTCAACTGATGGTGGCTCTCGTTAACGAGTACGAATGACCATGCTCGTGTATCGGTTTTGCTCGTTAGCTGAGCCCCCATCTCGCAAGCAACTTACCTGTTAGAAACTAAAGTTTTGCCCGCTTGCTCGCATAAAACCTTTGCTCGCTTGCTCGGAGGAAACACATGCTTGACACGTGACTCATGGCTTGGGCCTATTGGGCCAAGCAGCTCACCGAGTAAAATTATTATTAATTTAATATGTTTTATTTGGTGCTAAAAAATTATTTTCTTTTCTTCGGTAGGAGTTATGTTTAGATAATAATAAAACTGTATTTTAAACATAAATTTCCCTTTAGATTGATATATATTTTGAGATAAAAGTAATTTTAAAACTTATTAAAACATATACTTCCTCCATTTTCAAATAATTGTTCTCTTTGACATGTCACACAGTTTAAAAAAAGTAATTGACTGTAAAATAAATATTAGTAGTATAATATGTGGTTTCTTTTAATTATACTAACTTTGTCATCTTAAATTTTCCTACCGTTGCAAGCTGCTGATATACATATATTATTTTTTTACATTATTATCGTACAACATTATTATCGTAAACTTGTTCTATTGATCAAATTGAAAGATGTCTATTTTTTATGAAATGTGTGTATTAATTATGAATTCTTTTCAACCAAAGGAAATCATTTGTCTCGTGTTCTTAATATATGAGAGGAAAAAATAATAATAATAATAATAATAATAATAATAATAATAATAATAATAATAATAATAATAATAATAATAATAATAATAATAATAATAATAATAATAATAATAATAATAATAATAATAATGTATTATAAACATAAATTGACCATTAAAATGACATATATTTTTAGATGAAAGTAATCGAAATAATTTAAAAAATACAATATTTTTTTATAAAATATATAATATAAAATATAAATATTGCATTCCAATTGTGTTGAGAAAATAGAAATAAAAAAGATGAAAAATATGATGGTAGTTAAGTTTGTTAGTTATGATGAAAGAGATTAAAGGATTGTACATAAGGTGATTACTGGAGTAGAAACTTTTTTAGAGTGTTGAAAAAATGTAAAAAGAACAAAAAACGAGGTAGCTAGAGGGATATATAGAGTGGCATCATTGGAGATGCTCTAAGTATACTCCCAAAAGCTCAAACTTCTTAATTTACTCTTCCATTCAACCACCCCCCCCCATCCACTGCACCATCCATCTCTCCCTCCCACAACATTCTCTTATCTTCTTCTTTCTCCCACTCCCACTCTGACTCTTACTCTGCATCTTCCCTTTATCGCCATCCTCCATTCCTCCTTCCCACTGGTCGTCTTCCCTTCTTCCCCATCCATCCCTCTCATCCATTACATCCTCTAACCAAACACAGTTTTTTTTTCCTTTTTTTTTTTGTTTTCAGCACCACCAACCCAGTATCCAGCTCTCAGTTTTGATCGCCCCTACCTCCCTTCTTCCTCGTCTTATCCTCTTTTTTTAATTCAATTAAAAGGTTGTTGGTCATGGTCGATCGAACAACCGTGTGTTGTTTGACCACAAGGTTGTTCGGTCGACCATGGCCGAACAATCTTTGAGTTGAATCGGAAAAAAAAAAATGAGACATGGAAGAAGGGAGAGAGATGGGTTGAAGAGAGGAAGAGGAAAGAAGGAGATGGGACTGTGGCCAGAGATTGAGGCTCACTAGGTTGGACGAAGATTAATGGGAGGATTTACGTTATAGGACGCAGTGGGAGGGAGAAGGCGGTGATAGGGGGAGTATACTTAGATGTTGGATGAAGAAAGGTAAAATAAGAAGTTTGGATTTTGGGGATATAATTATATGTTTTTGGGGCCCATATAGTATAAGAGAATATAATATATTTAATATATATTATATTTATAGTATTAGTAAATATAATATATGTGTAATATATTATAATTATCTTTAGATTTACTTTCCTAATTTACTTGTATTTAGGTTTCCTAGTTCCTCTTGTATTTAGACTCTCTAGGTTAAACTTGTGTAGCAAGTATTGCACTCCTATAAATATGTTCACAATATCAATGGAAAGGCTATGCCATTATTCCTAAACTTCATTAGTTTCAACATGGTATCAGAGCCTCGCTCTTAAAACCTACAACCATCATCTTCCGCAAAACCAAGACTTCCTCAACCCTAAAACTTCCTCCCATCACATCCGTCGCCAACCTAGATCGACCACTACACCAACTCACGTTCGGATCCGGCGACTCTCCACAGCCGGTTTCCACCCGGCCTCCCGTTGAGCAACCAAAGGACACCTTGGCCAACCAAGCTTTGACAAGCTCGCCTTGGTCCTTCCTCAACCGCCTCCCCGTTAGCACCGCTAAACCACCAACCTTCCGCCTCCTTATATCTTCATCCCACCAAAGCCGCTGCCAAACCAGATCTGACCGTCACACCCAAAGTTCAGATCCGGCACCCATCACCCAGGTAACGCCCAGTTTCCCCCTGCGCAACACCAAGGACACCTCGGCCAACCAAGCTCTGACAAGCTCGCCGAGGACCTTCCTCAGCCACCCTCAACCAAACCTTCTGCCTCCATATATCTTCCTTACATCGAATCCGCGCCAACCCGGATCGACCACCAAACTCAGCGTTCAGATCCGGCACCCATCACCAGTAGCGCCAAGTTCCCCCTACGCAACAAGGACACCTCGGCCAACCACGCTCGGCAGGCTCGCCGAGACCTTCCTCAACCACCCTTAACCGGACTTCCGCAACCATAACCCTTCATCTCACCACACCTCGCGCCCTCCTACACCTTGGCACCTCATTGTTTATCACACCACTGTCCAAAACCCTCTTCACGCTCATCGAGCACCCCGAGACTCCTCGGCAAACCCGGTTGTGATCGGCTTCGCCGGCGCCTCCCTAACCCGGCCTTCTCGCTGCGAGAATCCCGACCACTTGGCAAACCCGGCTTGCCTCCTGCGAAGCAAGCTCGCCAACTCCTCCTTGGCTCGCCGAGGCCCCTCTCCCACACGCCCTCTCTCGGCCGCTCGTTCTCGAGTAGTTACGGCATCCTTGGCAAACCCGGCTCGTCTTCCCTCGCCCGGAAGGCAAGCTTGCCACCGCCCTCCCTCCATTGCTCGTTTATCGAGCAACTCGGAACCTTCGGCAAACCGGCTTTCCCAAGCTCGCCGACATCCTTCCTCCACTACTTGCCTCTCCTGTATCCCAAGGATTCCTCGACAAACCCAGCCCTAACCAGCTCGTCGAGGCCCTCCCTCAACAGCTTGCTCCTCGAGCAACTCACGGACTCTTCAGCAAACCCGGCTTTCATCAGCTCGCTGCAGTCCTCCCTCAACAGCTCGCCCCTCGAGCAACTCACGGACTCTTCAGCAAACCAGGCTCTCACCAGCTCGCCGAAGACTCCTCAACCAGCTCGCTTCTCGAGCAACTCACGGACTCCTCGGCAAACCCGGTTCTCACCCGGCTAGGAAGTCCTCACTCAACGCTCGACTTCTCGAGCAACTCACGGACTCTTCGGCAACCCCGGCTCTCTAGCTCGCTGAAGTTCTCCCTCACCTGCTCGCTCATCGAGCAAACCATGTCTCCTCGGCACACCAGGCTCTCACCAACTAGCCGAAGACTCCTCAACCAGCTCGCTTCTCGAGCAACTCACGGACTCCTCGGCAAACCCGGTTCTCACCAGCTAGCTGAAGTCCTCACTCAACAGCTCGCTTCTCGAGCAACTCACGGACTCTTCGGCAACCCCGGCTCTCACCAGCTCGCTGAAGTTCTCCCTCACCTGCTCGCTCATCGAGCAAACCATGTCTCCTCGGCACACCAGGCTCTCACCAACTCGCCGGAGACCTCTCAACCAGCTCGCTCCTTGAGCAACTCAGGACTCCTCGGCCAACCCAGCTCTCGCCAGCTCGCCGACGACTCTCCCTCCACCAGCTCGCTCCTCGAGCAAACCATGTCTTCAGCAAACCAGGCTCTCACCAGCTCGCCGAAGACCCCTCACTCAACAACTTGTCTTCCTCGGAAGACCCAGCTCGCCGACCCCTCCCTCACCAGCGCCGATCACCCTCTCATTTTCAACTCGCACTCTGTCCGCATATTCTTCTCAAGATTTGTCTCTCCTAACGGTGATCCATCTTGCGGGAGCATATAAGAGAATATAATATATTTAATATATATTATATTTATAGTATTAGTAAATATAATATATGTGTAATATATTATAATTATCTTTAGATTTACTTTCCTAATTTACTTGTATTTAGGTTTCCTAGTTCCTCTTGTATTTAGGTTTCCTAATCCCTCTTGTATTTAGGTTTCCTAATCCCTCTTGTATTTAGACTCTCTAGGTTAAACTTGTGTAGCAAGTATTGCACTCCTATAAATATGTTCACAATATCAATGGAAAGGCTATGCCATTATTCCTAAACTTCATTAGTTTCAACATATAGCGCCACCCATTTATATATGCTTCTTTTACAAATAAGAGTTGCAACGATTATTTTAAATTCCACTCCCTGTTCTTGAAAAAAATAATATTTTATTCCTTTCTTTAAAAATATGTTTTGCTATTTCTTTTCGGGATTTTTTTTTTCACTTTTACCAGTTCTTACTTTTTATGAAAAATGTACATTATCTTAATACTCTCTCAGATAAAACTAAAATTTATATTATTTTGAAATATTCCTCTTTAACAGTTTGCTTTAAAAAATTATGCTTACAATTTTTATAACATTTCATATTTACCATCCACTTTTGCTGCAAGTATATTGTTTGTGTTTAATTATTTTTGTAATTATGACTTGCTCCATTAGCATTAATATATCTCCTTAATAATTAGACTTTTCAAATGGAGACTGGGTGCAACAGAGGGAGTATTTGTAATGGAGTCTATCAAAAAAAAGTTAATCCATGTGATAGTCAAATAAGATAATATTTTACAAATAGGTAAAATACTTCTTTTAGGAATAATAGTCGAGTAATGCAAGGGTCAGTTTATGAGTACTTAATTTTGTGAACAAAATGATATGTCGTCTTATGTATCATCTAATTCACCTCACTTATTAACTTATAGTGGGGCAAATAAGATGTCAAATAAGATAGTACATAGGATATTAAATCATTTTGTGCACAAAATTAAATACTCATTGAGTGGCAGTAGCATTATTCATAATAATATGTTTAGAACATACTTTTTAAATGAGATTTTTTTTTAAGAAATCAAAATTTTATACTCCCTTTGTTTCTAAATAAGTGTCTTTTTTTACTAATCAATGTCAAAATTGCTTGTTTTTCAAAATAAAAATTAATGCGTATTTTTTAATTTTATTCTAAGTTGAAAAGCACGTTATTCATGTGTACTTTTTTAGAGGCAAGGAAGTATGTGATATTACGGTCCATTTAAGTACATCAAAATCGAATTCTTAGGAATCATTTGTGAATTGGAGGAAATGCTCAGATCTGTCTCCTTCTACAGCTTCAGCCCTATTGCGCAACGACAAGAGGATCGACTTGCTTGGTCAAATTGTGGGGGTCTAGGGGGCAACGTCACTAAAAGATAAATGATTTTTCTGATTCATTAAAGACAATACTCGAATAGACCTTGGTTGGGTTGGAGGATTTTTCGGCAGGGGCGAAGGCAGAGGATGAAGAATATGTCTTACGACAGGGGAGAAGGAAGAAGAAGGTGGAAGAGATGCAATCGAAACTAATTTGCATCACGATACAATCAAATTTCAATCGAGATGCATCAATTTGGATCCCTGATGCATCAATTTGGAGTCCTGGTGCATTGTTATGATTTTGATGTATAATTGTGTGCATCGCGTTGCATCAATATTTTGCAGCGTGATGCATCAATTGATTGTTTTATTTGGATTAGGTAATTTAAATTAATGCATCGCGGTGCATAAATTGACGCAACGCGATGCATAAATTGGATTCGATTTGTGCATTACGTTGCAAAATGGATGCATGGACAGATACTTTGTGTGCGTGTGTTCAGTTCATTGAGGGTATCATTGTCTTTTTCCCACAAAAATACCCTTTTCCAGTTAAAAACAAGGATGGTGGATTGGAGCGGTTGGAAACTTTTGAAAAGTGACGACCCAAATATACCCCTTATGAATCTATTTGGCTCCAAGCCTCCAAGTGATGGGTCTTTAGCAAATACAGCCTTCTTGCAAGTGTTATACCTCCTGTGTGTAGTTCCTTCTTCCCCATCCCCTGCATCCTTCAATCACCCACCCCCTTCCCCTAGTACTATTCTTTCTTCTGCAGTGCCTTGAAAGCTAATAAAGTCTCGTTTGATCGACTGAATTGATCAAGAGCGCTGACACTAAAGAAGTAAATACTATTAAGTAACTAATAACTATGTGATAAAATTGTCCATCACAGTTCTTAACCCAGGAACCCATAGCTCAACTAAGTCAAGGTTGCGTTCCTAGCAGGATCATTGCTTGATCAAGGAGCGAGATTCTAATATACATGCTACATTTAATAACTACGTTCCATGTTGTGTGATAATTCTTTCTTGACTGCTCTGCTGCTCTCTAAAAAGAGAGACTGATTCTTGTTCTCACAATCCAATTCAGGTAAATGGCACACGGGAATTGACTCATGATTGACATATTCAGTACCAGGGGTGGAACTTGGAAGGGTCATATATAAGATATATGTCTTTCCCTCTCATATGCAGAATCGTAATAATTAGTGTAGGAATACTAGTAGTATTGTTGTTGAACTTTGAGCTCTTAGTCTTCGTGAGGGGCTTCGTCCTGCTAAACAACTAGGTATCACTTACCACACACTTTAAGGTTGATTCTCAAGTTTTTTTTAAAATTCTTTGCAGGGTCTAAGGAGCCTTAAATCAGCTGCATGTTCTGCCCAAGATGCCAACAGGTTGATTCCCGGGCTCAACCATTTTTTGGTTTCTTTTTCCTAATAGGAAATAAAGTGCAGCAGCGTATTTTTTTGGCCAAAGTTGGGTTTTGAATCCTCAGCTTTTGCTGTCAGTTTAGATCAGTTAGAGTACTTTGTTGTCAAGTATTTCCTCCGTTCCACCCAAAGCGTCAATGTTTGAAAAGTCTGTTTATTAATGGATATATATAACTAACATTAGTTTTTTTTAACCCGTGCGTTAAACGCACGTCAACTAAATCGTACATAAACAAAATAAGGAAAATCAGTTTATTAATAATTACACATAAGTATATCACTAATATTATAGATTCTAAAAAAAATTCCTTATACACAATATTTGTTGTCTTATTAGTTGGTTTTTCATCTTCACCGCATATCAATATCTTCAAACCAAAATAATTTGTTACTCTAAAATAACGACATATAACTGTCCATGACTAAATGATGTTTTTTTTTTCAAATAGAGACCTATGTGCAATTATTGACTTTGGTACTTGTTAATTGTCATTGCATATTGCATATGATACCAGCAATGTAAATTGTCTTATCTGGAACTTGAAACGCATTCTTACATCAGATAGCGTTAATGACAATCTTGAGGATAAAAACATTTTCTCCAACATTGTTTCCTTTCAAAATTTTTGTTTCAACAATATAATCCCCAAGATTTATGATGATTAGACTTGTTCCATTGCACAACCCTGCAGCATGGTCAATGTTTCTCAACGGCATTACTGGAACTTTAATATTATAGTTTTTTTTAACAAAAATCAGTTTATTAATAATTACACATAAGTATATCACCGTTTTTTTTAACAAAAAAAATATAGTAACTAAAACAAAAATAATAGTTCCAGAGTCAAGAAAACAAAAATATAAGAGGTTAGTAAAATAAAAATAATTTATGGAACAAGCCACTATAACAATATAAGTTACATAATCAACAAAACAAAAAAAAATTAATACGGAGGTTAGTAAAATAAAATAATTTACGGAACAAAAGTTTTAAATAAATTCTTATAAAAAAAGTTAAAAAAAATATTTTAGTAAAACAAAAATATTTGATGAAACAAAAATAATAGTTACAGAGTCAATAAAACAAAAACAATTTAAACTGAGGTTACTAAAATAATTTCATTATTTTTTATTTTAGCTTATTTTATTATCAGAAATTTATTTATTCATAAAATACAAATATAATTTAATAAAAGTAATCATTCAAAATGAAGAACTTATTTGAGTTCATATTTTATTTGTATGACGGAAAAAAAATCAAGTTTGTTCGAAGACATTCAAAGTTTTTGAATATTATAAAGTATTCAGGGTTGTCAGGTCATAAATTAACACTTAAAATTGGTGTTCCAGTAATACTATTGTGAAACATTGACCATGCTGCAGGGTTGTGCAATGGAACAAGACTAAACATCATAAATCTTGGGGATCATATTATTGAAATAAATTTTTTAAAAGGAAACAATGTTGGAGAAAATGTTTTTATTCTAAAATTGTCATTAACTCCATCCGATGTAAGACAATCTTTCATGTTCCAAATAAGACAATTACATTGCTGGTATCATATATAATATCAATTAACAAGTGTCAAAGTCAATAATTAAATGTAGTCGTATGTCTCTTTTTGAAGAAACTAGATATTGATATGCGGTGAAAATGAAAAACTAACTAATAAGATAACAAATGTTGTGTATAAGGAATTTTTTAAGAATCTATAATGATTAGTGATATACTTATGTGTAATTGTTAATAAACCGATTATTCTTATTTTATCCTTTAAAATTGTTTATCCTCTTTATTTTGTTTATGTACGATTTAGTTGACGTGCGTTTAACACACGGGTTAAAAAAACTAGTATATAACTAACATTAGAGTTTGTTAAGACTGCTTGAGCATAATTAGTATGTGAATATTGATGTGGGGGGGGGGTTATTGTTGAGATGTTATGAAGATTGTTGTAGACATGATTTTTGAAAGATGACTCTTAAAATGAAGCATCTCAAGTGGACTTTTTGTCTGGAACAAAGAGAGTAATACAAAGCGTATGTGCTTGTGTGTTTGCTCAAACACAGAAAATGAAGTGTGAATAAACTAAACTGAATACTATACTAGCTCTGGTCTTCTCAAAGACTAGTTTTACATTTGGTGTAACATATGGAGTATAAATTAAAGAATGTATATTGTTATGTACAAACGAATCTATTGAGCAAGTTTCACAACATAAGTGAAAGGACATCTGCACAATCATTTCTAACGAACTTAGTTATACAGAAAGATATGTTTTTTCTTAATTATATCGAGGCTGGATAAGAAAATAAACCACGTTCAATGGAAGGGCTCATAAAGCTCAGGGCCTCGATCGGCTGCATGAATCTTTTTTTTTTTTTTTTTTTTGTGTGGCTATTATGCCTTGTCTATGGCTATCTTATGGAGATGGAAGACAATCTTTCTGCATTTCCATGTGTGCATGTGCATGTGGATCAAGTGCAAAGCTGTAAACATAACTGCTGAAGATTGCTAGTGTTGTTACTTGGCAGTGTGAGGGACTTGGTTTTCCCGGTGTGTAGGCATGTCAAGTTTAGGTGGTTTCCAACTTGCAAGGACTGCAAAAACATAAATAACACGAATGACAAGTTAAAGCACTTTCAAGTAAACAATGGAGGAAACTAAGTCGAATGATTCATTACCCTGCAACGCGCTTCACAACTCCACAGAGGGGTAGGTACACAGCTCAGGTAATGACACCATGAACAGTACTCGTTCCCATCAAGGCCTCTGAGGAGAAAAGTAAAGCCAGCGATAAATCTGCAAAATTTGTACTCAAGTTTGTTTAAATTCTGATTCTTGCAGGAATTTATATATAACAAAATAAAAATGTGAAGGGGAAGAAACAACAAGACATACCCAACGAGAAGAATGATTAAAGAGAGAACCAACAAGACATACTGATAGATCTTGTATTTGGATCTAGCAGGGGGAGCATAATAACCAGGAGGAGCAGTTCTTTGGTTAACCCATCCAAACTGCGGGCGCATCAACAGGATAAACCCGAGAAAAAATCCAGTAGCAAATCCTCCTAGATGTGCATAGTTATCAACGTGTGGCAGGATTCCCACAGCTAAGTTAACCATGATTATAAATAAGAGAGTCAATAGTGCTGTGCCCTGACAAGAAAATGTAGCATGATCACATAATAGTCATTTAACAAAAGTCAATCTCAAACAAAAATGAAAATAAAAGTTTTTTTCTTACCTTGTTGGCATATATAGTCCAATTTGTGATAAGTTCAGAAAGCATTCCACCAAGTAAACCGAATAGAGCACCAGAGGCACCTACAGAGATAGTCGTGCGAATAAATAGAGAGGATAATAGACTCCCTCCAACTCCAGAAATAACATAAAGCAGCCCAATCCGCACTGCAGGTTCAATAATTCTTTTAGTACGAAAAAAGTGGATTGACTGATTGATTTTGGTAATTAAGGAGATTTCTTCTAACAGAGTTAACAGTTGCAACCCCACCCCCCCACCCCCCAAACCACGGGAGGGTTAAATCACTTACATGCCTAATATATACTGTACCTACCATAAGGAGGATTATCTCATCTGCAAATCAATCAAGCCTTTTTTCGTATTTTTTTTTTATTAGAAAGGGAAGTGAAGCTAATGAGAATGGTAGCTGGGGACATACAGAATCCAAACTCCTGCTCCAGGCGAATTCCAACAAAGAGCAGACTCAACATATTGGCAAGGATGTGGAAAACACCAGCATGTAACCACATACATGACACTAGTCGCCATGCCTCCTTATCATCAACCACTTTTGTCACTTCAAGAGCACCCATTTTCAATAACCTGCAACAGGAAAATAGAATACTGATAAGACTCAATAAGACATAGAGTGAGATAGTCAATTTGAAGCCGCTGCTTAATTAGTATTACAACAACTAAGGTTAGATTGGCCATTTGCAATGCACCACCGAGTTCTTAAACTGATTCCGCAAGGTTTTCTATCATTTAAGTTCAAGAATGTGGACCATTGGGTCTGCACGTGTCAGGAGCCATCTCCAATTTGTTGTATTGGGTGTAAATTCCCAACAAAAAATAATGCACGTTTCCAGAAAACCCATACAATTCTCCATTCAAATACAGGAAATTCTCATGAAAAAGCCATCAAGTTAATTATTCTGTTCTGGTGCTACATTTCAAAATAAAGGAACCCAACTTCAAAACTGTGCAAAGCATGCATGCAGTTGAATTAGCAAGAAGAAGTAAGGAATTAAAAGCTAGAGGTGGATGAATGTAGGGGGGGGGGTTGCTTACGTGAGAGCAGAAGGGCCGAGAAGAGGGTTCTCGTGAGTAGGCTGGAAAGAGAAGCGGCCCAAATCCTTTTCGCCGATGCATTTTTGGGTAGTGTGAGGACAATCATTGACGTACATAGAAATGACAAAGAGAACAATGTTGACGACGACGATGACGGGGACCAACCAAGGGAACCAACTCTTGAAAGGTTGGTAAGCCGGATGATGAGGGGGAGGGGGCCGCGGCCTGGCGGCACGTGAAGCTGGCGGAAGGGGGACACCGTAGGGCGGGCTGAAATCACTCCGCCTGGGTTGGACCTTGATTTCTATATCTGGGGAAGAGTTCATGTGAGCTGGCGTCCTCCCCATCGTTGCCAGCACGTCGAGGAAAAAGAAGAAAGAAGATGATCTTATAAGAAAGGGCTGATCAGGACGGGGAAGGGATTCGATAGAGAAGGAGAGAATGGGGGGTTTAGGCTAGAATTCTCTCATTTGGTTTTGGTTAATTTGGGGAGGGTTAGATTTGGAAGAGACGCTAGCTGGAGGTTCGGACAATGGGTCGTGAAAAATGGAGAGATTAGAGGTTGTAGTTTTGCAATTCTCCTCTTTTCTTTTGTGTGTGTGTGTGTGTGAGAGAGAGAGAGAGAGAGAGGGGGAGAGGGAGGGTGTCCTTTGAAGGCTAACGGTATTTAACTACTTTTGAGTTTTGAACTTGGATTCCCTCCTCTTAAAAATATAAATATATAACTGAACCAATAAGTTATGAATACGTACATAATGAGAGACATAATTTTACGATAATTAAATTTTCATCCGCCGGATGTGTCGAATATTATGATTGACACATGTCATATTTCTAGAACCGCTTCCATAAAAAAAAAAAAAAAAAAAAATACACTGCCGTTATATGAAAATTTGACTAATTTTACAAAGCTTGATGCATATCTTAGTTCAGTACCTAATTCATTCAAGAATCAACTAATTAACATGTTAGATTTTAAATTAACTTTCTACCATCGGCTAAATTTTAAACATAAACTAATTAAGTCAAACATAAGGAGAATTAATTAAAATAATTAATGTGTAAATCAGGTAGGGGTTATTCTAGCAAAATCATATGTCTCAGATTGAGAGATATATGAGAATGCAAATGTGTTAAAATCTTGTAGTAAGAGTTTTACCTCCCTCGTTGTCCGACCAGACTCGGAAGATTCATTTAATTAAGTATTTTATGTCTGAGAACACCTCTGAAAAATCAAAGTATGTAACAAGTATCCTAAGACTCATTGTTAATTTTAAAAATGCTAAGTTTATTACTATTTTTAGTGAATAACAATTTTATCATTCACTAAAGCTTGGCGATAATAATAATGGTAGAAGTAATGGTAAGCCTAATAACATTGCATTAATTTACTAGAAAGAAAATAAAAGTAACTAACCTAATAATAAGGAACCACACCCGGAAAAAAGAAAGAAAAATTGCTAATATTAAGGTTGAAAGAGCAAATGGTGAGGCTAATTAAAGAGAAAACAAAAACTACATAACAAATCGTATATTTAAAAAGACTAAACACAAGCAAAAGAGTGAATAGAAACAAAGGCAATAACACAAATTAGAGCCCAAACGATAGAGAAACGTACCCCGACAAGACAACAAAGTAAAAACATCACATGAGACAATCATAGGTTTACCTCTTTTATCTCATATTAGGTACGTTTGAATTTCAAACCTCGTTATTTTGTGTTTAATTTGTTGTTTGAATTTACCTAGTCAAAAATATGAGTAATAAGTAGGGACGAATGCTACCTTTATACTTAGGGGCAAGTGACCCGTTGAAGTTTTTTTTTAATTAAAACTATAAAATAGAATCGTTTTAATATTTTTTTCAATTTATGTGATAATTAAAATTTATGGCACCGTTAAAATTTATCTCTGGATTCGTCACTTACTAATAAGTCAAGAGTAAAAACAACTTAATCAATATAATATAAACTACAACTCTACAACCTAATTCTCTTGACAAAAAAAAAAGATTTTAGTGTTTAATGAAGTTAGTTATATATAGAGACATTTGATTGATTACTAAGAAAACTAAATATAAACATCTACAATATGTAAAATGGCCATTACGATCATATTTGATTCAAATTAATTCAACTCAATAAAGTACGTACTTTTGTAAACTTTTTTAATTTTATCGTCGGTATATCAAAATTAAATTTAAAAGAAAAAAGGAAAATATCTTAGTTATTAAATTTATAGGTAAAATATAAAAAACACGCATGTGCTAACATCTCTCTCAAGTCACTATATACTTCATTTTTTTATTTTTTATATGGCCCCTAAAAGAACCAAAACCAATATTACAAAAAAAAATCAAGTTAATTAGGGGTGATATATAAATCGACGGCCGTGCCATAAATAGTTATACAAATCAAAATTAATTGAGCACGGCCTTAAAATCTTTATTGATGGATTTTCTTGACTTGATTTTACCTTATATGAGTTTTTACTGTCTCAACAATATAGTGGTATAGTTTATACTCCATTTAAGTCGTCAAGAGTTTGCTCTTGCAGTTACAAGTAAAACCTATTATTGTTTCAAATTATGAAGACCAACCCATTTGGAATTAGGGTTGACGATTGAGTGGATTGGATTGAAACGGGTAACGGGTTGAAACATGTTGTGATTCGTTATAACCTAAAATTAAACAGGTCAAAATGAGAAACAAGTTAGAATGGGTCGACCAGTTTCAACCCACAACTTTCCAACAAAAAACTACATTTATATAGCAAATAAATATCTGGTTGAAATTGGTAACGGGTTCGACCCATTTTAACCCAACTCAAATTGACCCGTTAATTTTTTTTGGTCGAAATAAGTAACCCGGTTCGACCCAAAAATTAATGTGTTGGGTTGGTCGGGTCATTTTCAAGTCCGATTGAATGGGTTAACAAGTTTTGAATTGTAATTGTCCGACTCACTTGAAACCATACATGTTTTGCAAATGAGAAAGTCGCATGGACAAGCTATGAAAGAAGTAAAGTGAAGAAAAGGAAATCGCTTGATTTAGTCTTCACCGGTATTTGATTTTGATCAGCCCCAGTCATGTCCATTGCCCTAAAGAAGAGGTGTGTCGAATGACATGTATTAGTGGGTTGACTTATGATAGAGTAGGGTTTCGTCTTACGAATTAAGATCCATAAAACCGTTTTACAAATTAAGATCCGTAAAATCGTCTTACCTAAGCTTTTACTTTGAACGAATATATGTACTGATGTACACTAGTTTCAAGTTCACTGTAGGCTTTGTAGCCCTCGTAAATTAAGATACAAGAACAATTGTGAAAGATCATTTGTGCGGAGGGTGCACAATACTACTCGTAGTACTTTAAATAAGTAAGAGATCTATAGAGACCGTCGGTGTGTGTGCGCCCATATACCCTTACGTTTTGACAAGAGCAATATATTAGTAATGCTAGTATTTTATTTTTAAAAAGATACTCCCTCCGTTTTGGATAAAAAGTTCTCATTTAAAAGTCAATTTTCTTTAATAAAATGATATTTTTAGTAGTCCATTAGTAATAAAATGATACTTTTATACTTTAAATTTTAAAAGTAAACTCTTTAAGTAAAACATTTCAAAATAAAATAATAGATTATTTGTCCAGAACGGAGGTGGTAGTAAACTGATTCAATGCGTGCATTTTGTATAGTGAAGAACCATCACAGTTATCTCATCGAGATGAATTATTTTCTTGTTGTCTTAGTAACTAATTAATTGTGAAGTATATGTGACTATGTGTTAAAGGGAGTCACTAAGTTGTCGGATTGAACCAAATCGAGTCGAACCAAGTGATTTTGTTTGATTTACTGGTTTTATATGGTTTAGCTTTGTGTGAATTTTTGAAAAAATCAAGTGGTTCGGTTTGCTATTTGATCTCCAAGTCGAGTTAAACTAAACCAAATTATTTTAAGTCAAACCATCAAGTCAAATCATGATTAGATCTTACGATTTATTATCATTGAGAAAATATATCATGTGTTGTATTATAATATATAAAGACTAAAGTCTAAAAAAATTCATACCATTAATATTTTTAATCTCTAGTATCATTTTAAATTTGAACGATTTCCAGTGAATACTAGAAACCCTCAATAGATGACATCAACTTCTTCACACCACTGAATCCCCTCAAGTCCTCATCAAATACTTTACGTGTGGAGCCAATTTTCAAATATTTGTTAAAAAAATAGGAGACAATATGAAAACATCAAATGTTACGTCTTTATAATATATGTGTATCTATTGGAAATTTTTTAATTAGTTTTTTTAATAAGTATTTTGATTTATTTTTAAGTTGAAAGAGTAGAGATTTTTCTAAAATCAATCGAAACCACCAAAACACAAGCCAACCCGTGAAACTGAACCATGAAGCCAACCCATAAGATTGATTCGAACTATCGTGGTTTGGTTCGATTTAGTTCAAAACTTCATATGGTTTAGCTCGGTTTGATTGTTTACAAACCGATAACTTGCGATATTTCGGCTCGCATTTTGTTTCAAGTCGAACCAAACCGAATCATTTACTAAAATGATGTGTATTGGAACCTTCCATTTTTGTGTTTCATACTTTATAATCAAATTGATTGGTCAGTTAATATTTCACGTACATCAATTTATTGAATTTCGCAAACGTAAATAAACCAGTTTCACCCACACCAACATGATCAAAGTCTCAAAGATAATTTTATTGTAAGAGAATGAAGTAAGTAGTTGTCTGAAAAACCTCAAGGGAGGCAATTGTAATAAACCCAAATTAAAACCCACCTATTTTCCTCAATTTTAGCCGACCCTTCACCAGGGGAATAATAACAGATTTGATTCTCCCCTACGTTGTGACAAAATATTAGCGTACCATTTCATAGGTTACGACGGTTGACTGTTTCATGTTCAACCATCCTCCACCCTTTCTGTTATTGAACAAAAACTCTCTCTCCAACGTAATTCTTCACAATTTCGGCTTTTGATTCTCAAACTCACTTATCAAATTAATCTTTTTGTTTAATATTCTTCAATTTGGTTGTGAATCATGATCACCTCTTGAAATAGGTTCTCTATGATCAGATTTCAATGACCGTTGGTCAAGTACGACTCTCCGGTGGGTTGGTCGAGCAAACATGGATTACTCGATCATCATAGCAAGGTGTCGCAGTAAGTTTTGGTTCGTTTTCATTGCATTGTTTGTTCTTTGGTATTCTTTGCTTCATGTTATTGATTGGTCAACTCCCCATGCTCCCACCTCAATTCCTCACCTTAACCATGCCACAAATCCCCTTGAATCCTCCTTAGATTCCAATTCTATTATCTTCCATAATGTTAGCGCAAAACCCGATATTGATCATGCTCTCAATGACAATTTCTCACAAGTTGGACGAGAAAGTGTCACCGATATGATTGATGGGATGAATGGTCAAAACAGAGAAAATGTGACTGATGAGATTGATTGGACTGAAGATATCGACCAACTACACGCTCTTGAGAAAGAATTGGCACCATTAGTTGGAGAAAATGAAGATGAAGGCGATGGTGAGAAAGTGGAAGAGACTATCGAGAAAGAAGTTCCAAGGCAGAAAGAAGTTCCAAAGCAGAAAGAAGTTCCAAAGGTGGCTCATGTGATCAAACGTCCGTGTAATGGTCGGTATATTTACATTCATGATCTTCCTAGCCGGTACAATGATGATTTACTTCACCAATGTCGATCACTCAACAAATGGACGGATATGTGCCAATTCATGGTAAATGCTGGCCTTGGTCCTTCTCTTGGAAACCCTCAAAGGGTCTTTTCAGCGATGGGTTGGTATTCGACTAATCAATTTGTATTAGAAGTCATATTTCACAACAGGATGAAGCAATACGAATGCTTAACCAATGACTCCTCGCTTGCTTCAGCGATTTTTGTGCCATATTATGCTGGTCTTGATGTTTCTCGCTTCTTGTGGGGATATAATATGTCAGATAGAGATTCAGCTTCTCTTGATTTAGCCAAATGGCTACGAGGGAAACCTGAATGGAAGGCCATGCATGGAAGAGATCATTTTCTGGTTGCTGGGAGGATCACTTGGGATTTCAGAAGAGGAAGTGACGAGGACAACGCTTGGGGTAATAAGCTAATGTTACTGCCCGAATTCAAGAATACTACGATATTGACAATAGAGTCAAGCCCTTGGAATAGCAATGACTTTGGGATACCATATCCAACCTATTTCCATCCTTCAAATGACAAAGAGGTGTTCGGATGGCAAAACAAGATGAGAAAGCTGAGGAGAAAATCTCTATTTTGCTTCGTGGGTGCACCCCGGCCACAACTTGAAGACTCAATCAGGAAAGAGGTAATGGAGCAATGTGTAGCAGCGAGGAGAAAATGCCGGTTGCTAGAGTGTACAAACGAAAGGAACAAGTGTCACAAGCCTGTTTACTTGATGAAGTTGTTTCAGAACTCTATATTCTGTTTGCAGCCTCCCGGTGATTCGTTCACTCGAAGATCAACCTTCGATTCCATACTAGCCGGCTGCATTCCTGTTTTCTTTAGTCCTGGTTCCGCGTACGTTCAATACTTATGGCATTTGCCTAAAGATTTTCAAAAGTACTCGGTTCTTATACCGGAGGACGATGTGAAGGAGAAGAAGGTAAGCATCGAGAGAATTTTATCGCAAATTCCTAAATCAAAGGTTAACGAGATGAGAGAGGAGGTGATAAAGCTGATTCCAAAAGTGATTTATGCTGATCCAAGATCAAGACTGGAAACACTCAACGATGCATTTGATTTGGCTGTGGATGGGGTTCTTCAAAGAGTTGTTAATTTGAAGAAGGAAATTAGAGAGGGGAAGAATTCAAGTCTTGAAATTGATGAGGAAAATAGTTGGAAGTATTATTTGTTTGGGACAACAGAGAAACATGAATGGGATAATTTCTTTCGTAGAACAAATAGTTGGAAGTATTGATTTTGAAAAAGAAAATTACTTTTTGCTGTTCAATTTTGTTTAGAGTTGTACAAATCAGTGCGTTTGTTCTTTTTTTTTTTTCTTTCTAAAACTTCATTTCCTAAGAGATTGAGATTCTTGATTGGACAGTATGAGTTTTTGAATTACTCCCTCCCTCCCTCCCTCCGTTCCTCGCAAAAAATTACTCCCTCCGTCTTCGTTCCACTTTAAAACCTTTTTAGGCAAAAATTATTATCATTTATAAGTTTCCCAAAATAGAATATTGAACTCATTGCCTAGGGAGTATTTTTTGTCAAAAAATTTGAACGGCCTTCGTAAAAATGTCACTCCTAATCCTAAATACTCTTTTCAACTGATTTATTCTTGCAAAACACAAAGCACATACATTCTCATCGCACGTTGAAATACCAATATTGCCCTTTCCTTTTCTCGAGCCCAACTTTCGAATATCACTATTCTACAGATGCACACAGGACATGGAGAAACATAATATGAAAGAAAAAAAAGGAGAATAGACAAACACTAAAGAAGGAAACAAAGCTTTTCCAAAATTTTGAAACTTCAAACCAGATTTTGGAAAAGAAAGTAAAAAAAATCAAAGCAAACAAGAATAAAAACTAAAACTGTGTCTACAAAATATTTGGAAGCTGAGAATCCAGTCTCTGCTGCAATTCCTTGACCTTCAAAGACAGCTCAGACTTCTGCTCCTTGTAGCACCGTAGCAGATAATCCTTCCCTTCTATTGCTTCCTTTAAGTCAGCTACTTCCCTTTTCAGCATCTCGACTCTCTCCGCGTTTGCTCTCCCCTTCTCCGAAGAGTCCAAACTGCCCTCAACATCAATATACCCATTTGCATACTCATCCCTCCCCTCGGACGGAGGCTGACTTCCCATAGAGGGTTTGCCATTGGGTACCACTTGTCCAACACAGTGATCTGCAATTGCTTTCCTCAACCTCTGGATCTCTCTCTCTGAGTCAAACAAATCCCTATTCGCAGCATCCAACAGTGATTGCAGATGGGTAGAATGGGACAGCTGAGCACTAAGAGAATTTTGCAGTTCAGCTATCTGTTCCTGCATCTCCAATATCATATCATCTCTTCTCTTCAGTTGCTGTCTCAGCTTTTGTATCACTTCCCGCTTGCTGAATATGTCAGAGCCAGATTCTGAGACACATGGAGAGTCAGAGCTATTTGAATGGTGAAACGGCTTTTGAGGTAACTCTAGACGGTCAGGAGAGGTAGCCCAAAGCACACCGTTCCCTTTACCGTATTCGGGTGCTGAGACTGTCGCCAATGGAAGGGCCATGTCAGGTTCTGTAACCAATTGCCCATTATGTTGAGGCTTAATATTCGCAACACCTTCAGTTCCTATTTCACAAATATAAGTTCATAAATACAAAGTAAGAATGTTACCACTACAAATACAGTTACAGATCATAATTGCTGCAAACACCGAGTCATTGTTTAGTACTAGGTTTCTAAACTGAATTTTGGTAATTTACTTATGGTTGCCTAGGATCTTTATTCTATTTATTTTTCCAGCATATACATTGGTGTGATGGGATGTGAAAATAATATGTGAAATATGCATCATCTTCATGCAAAAGGTATTCCAACTTTTAGAAGCATCGTTCCTTCTATGTTTATTAGTATGGGTATTATCATTGTAAAGGTAACACATCAGAACCAATCATGTACATGGTAATAGAAGACTACAAAACTAAGTTGTTGTTCCTAAGCAGAAGCTAATAACTGCACAGCATGAAAATAGACTTAAACCCCAGAAGGCCAAGGATTAGATTGAGACCCAAGTTTAATACCTGAACTACAATTGAAGCAACCTTCATCTTGGGAGAAACAGTACAAATTTGAATGAGATCGGCAGTTCCCAGACCTCTTTCTGTCTGTAACTTTTCCATTTCCTACATTATGAACAGTTATAGAAATTAAGAGCAAAAAAAGACATCAAGAGGAATATCGAGTAATGCTTCACATATCAGATGACCTTTCAAAACACTGTTAGAATTTTCTGGTTGCTTCGTGTCAAGGATCTGCTTGAGCTTGTATCCGAGACGAATCGATAATGTACTTAACAAAGCACCACCAGCTATGAGAATCCAATTTGGCCCCTGATCTTGAAAATGTTTGGCTCTCTGAGCACTAGACATTGCATTGTTTCTCGGTTTCATTCTAAGAGCTTCTGAAGTTACAGATGTAGAAGTTCTGGAGTATCCAAATACAACCTACATTGAAAATACACCATAATGCCATAGCTATCCATAACAGACAACATAGGTCACACTGCATCAAAAAGAAGGCATGCTTTAAGATCTATTCAAAAGTTGATTCAAGTATTGAGGGGGGGAAAGGAACTCAAGAATAACTTTTATATGGATTTTCAACATTGCTACAAAAAGAAATTGGCATTTCAAGGCTATAATGTTGGGAACAAATGAATCAAATGACAAATTTCATACAACAACATTTTGAGCAATAAAGCTCTACACTAGCCGTACTTAAACAAGAACTCTAAATGAACTTCCCTACAAAGAAGTTTGCACCCAAAATGGAAGATCATACATTTGAGGAGGATCAAGCCACTCATAGTTGGGCACTAAGACCAAGGTATAAAGTAAAAGTAATCTTCTACCTGCAGGTTTGATTATTCTCGTGACATAAACAAACCCCTAATTATTAGAAAAGAATACATGGATCATTATCTCTACTAAATACGAAAGTGTGCACTGTCATCTGAACCCCTTTCATGCCCATCACTAAGAACGAGCCTAATAGAATCTTGCATGATCTTAGAATGGTTTTCCTCGTATCAAATGGCAGTATGGCACTCTATCTAGGGCAGCAAACAATCCAAACTTAGTTGAATTTGAGATTTCAAGTTGGCTCATTAAAGCTCGACTCAAACTCAGTAACTTAAAACCAAGCTCGGATCATTTGGAAGATGACAAGTCTTGTAATAAAAAAATGGACAAATTACACCATTAGTCCCTGAACTTTGCAAAAGTTCATGTACAAAGCAAATGCACGCCACAGACCAAAGAATGAATATTTTGCACATGGTAGTCCCGGACCCTAACTCAGTTAACCCAAGTGCCGTTAAGTGAGCACATGTTGAGCATGTGATCAATTTTTAAAGGTAAAATTGAAAAAAGGAGTAATCTGTTATAAAACTTTCAAAAAAAAAAAAAACCAAAAAGAAAACGCTTACTCTTTTTTGCAAGTCATTCATTCCCTCCCCCTAGTCACCATCGCGACATTCTCCACCGCGGCATCACGCCTTCATTACCACTCAGCCGCTTCCACTGTCTTGCTCAGCCTAGAGAGCTCCATCATCACCACCCATCACGCTTGATGTCTCTTCTCCAACCGCCATCGTCGTCCACTCTCCCGCCATTGTCAGCCTCCTCGCGGTCCACCGGCATCCATTTTGGTAACCCACTATTCAGCCCTAATTCACCGTCGCACACCTAATCACAACCCTCGCCGCCGCAAAACCAAACCCAATTGCTTGCCTGTAGATGCCAACTCTGCCCTAGTCTTCTTCCTTCGCCCAATTTCCGCCCTCCATCCCCAACGTAATTAATCGTCGATTCTGAAGCTCAATCTATTTGAAATTGGATTTAACCATATTCTCTCTAAACTATCTGCATCACAGGCCTTGCATAGGCAAAGAAAGTAAAATTTTCTTCGCCCCTTCTTATTTCTAGCCGGCAAGAAGCATGCTTTCAGAAAAGTGAGAAGTCCAGTCAAGTTAAAATAATCTAAAAACACTCGGCCGAGTCGTTTTTTGCTTTGACAGAAGAACAAAAGGAAGAAAAGAAAGGTTGTGAGCTGCTCAAACAGAAAGAGAAACAGGTCAAGTCTTTTAGAAGACTTGCAAAACTTGACGGCTTTTGTTCGAACTGACTTGATATTAACATATGCAACTTTTATCAAAGACGGAAAAAGGACCAGTGGTTGCAGTTAGAGACTAGGGCCATCCACCGCCGTCCACTCTCTAGCCATTGTTGTCCTCCTCGCAGTCCGCCGGCATCCATTTCGATGACCCACCATTCACCCCTAGTTCAGCTTTGCACACCCAATCACAACCCATGCCGGTGCAAATTCAAACCCAATTATGTCGTCTCCTTCTTGTTAGTAGACGCCAACTCTGCCCTAGTCTTCTTCCTTCGCCCAATTGCCGCCCTCCATCCCCAACACAATTAATGGTTGATTCTGCCCACCTCTATTTGAAATTGGATTAAACAAAGTTGGGTTAATTGCAACTATCAGAATCGGTGGTGTAGACCGTAGGGTGAAAAGACGGTGAAGTTTGGAAATTTATAACCAGACCCCCTCATTTAATAGTTATATAACAGATCAATCCTTTTTTTTCAATTTTACCCTTAAAAATTGATCGTGTGCTGACTTAACGGCACTTGGGTAACGGAGTTAGGGTCAGAGACTACCGGTGTGCAAAATATGCATTCTTTGGTCTGTGGCGTGGATTTGCTTTGTATTGGGACGACTACTGCTCATGGACTTTTGCAAAGTTCAAGGACTAATGGTGTAATTTTCCCTTAAAAAATATCAGATAAACTCCCTCCATCCCAAGTTGTAATAAAGTTGTACTCCCTCCATCCCAAGTTAAGTGTGCCTTTTTGAAAAAAATTTGTCCCAAGATGGGTGTCCCTTTTTCTATTGAGTAACTAAGCTCACATTTGCAATCTATTATGTCCAAATGTGTACTTGAAAGACTATAGTGTGACCATTAAGCACATTCACAAACATGTACTACCAGAATGGCCTAAAAGTCAACGTCCTTTAATTTTTTTCAGAAAACTAAAAGCAGACATGCAATATGGGATGGAGGGAGTATTACTTCTGAACTAAACGAAACCTGTTCAAGTTGAGTGGAGCTAGCTCAAAATTTAGGTCATGCCTAATATTGTGTTAATGTTCAGTTCGTTAAACTTGACAGGCTAGAGTCAAATTAAACTTTCAACATACTGAACTCAATGCACAAGCTCAACTTGTTCCAGTGAGCTTAAATTAAAGTCGTGTGTGGTAGTCTTTTATTACTATTTTAGTCTTATTTAAAGAGACCCTCTTCCAAAATTCAAACATTTTATTTATTGCCCCGGAGAACAATCATGATAATATAATCTCTCATAACCAGCCTAACTTAACTTGTTATCAATGAGAAACGAGGGTTAAAGTTTAACTAACATGGAAGTCACAGGTTCATAGTAGAAAAAAAGATCTCTGAATAGGACCACCAGGGTGCATCATTAATTAGGGCAATCTGTTGTGCAAAATCATTTCGATATTAAGAAAAACATGAAACTATTAGCAACTATAATTCAAATTTGGAACATCAATCCAGAAAGGTAAGAATTATCATCCGGTAACAGTTATTGATTGCGGAGAAAACAAAGCTTTCTCAAAAGAGTAACGATATGAAGCCCTACACTCCTATACCACAGCAGAGTCTGAATGTAACTCATTATCGGACCAGCTATTCAAAATCCGCAATTCATTCTTTTAACAAACAAACGAATAAAAGAAGTCGCAGAGATTAGAAGCCTTCTACGTAGAATCATGAAATAAAAACACACGCACATAATACACACGTAGAGATGGAAAGAAGCCCACAACTAGAACAAGAATCGACGGTGACCGAGACGGAGAAGAATATGGTGGGGAACGGAAAGTTTAATTTACCTGAGAATTTCTCTGGAAAATCAGAAAACGATGGAGAAGCTGCGGCAGTACTCGAAGTAAAACATTTTGGGAACTGAATGTCGAGGATTGCGCGACAGTAAGGATGAATTTGAGATTATGAGGAGTGAGCTGATGAGCGGATTGATCTGTTCTTTGGGGGGGGGAGTGAAATTACGGTTAGGGTTTTTGGTGTGCAACGGAGAAAAGCCAAATATTCGTGCGAGTGAGGACAGTGTGGTGACGAAGGCGACGTGCAACCGACCTTTCGATGGTTATTTTCGTACATATTGATTGATGAGCTCCTACCGTACGAAAATGCAAAAAGATTAAGGAAAGTAATTACTCCTCCCTAAATAATCGTCCTGTTGACCCGGCGCACAGTTTAAGAAAAAGTAATTGACTTGATTATTTATATTGGTTTAATGTGTAGTTTCCTTTAATGTCCATGTATATGTGGCCCATAATTAAAGTAAAGTGAAAAAGTAAGGGTAAAGTGGTAAAAGTGATGTTCTAAAAAGATAAGTTTCAAAGTGGACAATTATTTTGGGACGGACGATAATTTAAGAACGGAGGGAGTACTTATTTTTAAAAATTATGAACCGTAATACCGAATTAGTGGAAATCTATTCTTACCAAAATGTTTCCGAGTCACTAACAAAGGTTGATTTATCATTTAGGGGTCTACTGTATATGGCTAATTTGAGATGTGATTTAGGGTGTTGCCATTAGAGAAAACTAGTTTTTTTAACTCGTGTGTTAAATGTACGTCAATTAAATCGTACATAAATAAAGATGATTAGTTTATTAACAATTACATATAAGTATATCACTAATCATTATAGATTCTAAAAAATTCCTTATACACAACATTTGTTGTTTTTGTTGATTTTTCATCTTCACCGCATATCAATATTTTCAAACAAAAATAATTTGTTACTCTAAAAACTACGACATATAATTTTCAATAGCTAAATACTGACTTTTTCAAAAAGAGACCTACATATTATTGACTTTGACACTTGTTAATTGTCATTGCATATGATACCAGTAATGTAAATTGTATTTTCTGGAACTTGAAAGACAATCTTATATCAGATAGAGTTAATGACAATCTTGGGATAAAACATTTTCTCCAACATTGCTTTCTTTCAAAAAAATTGTTTCAACAATGTAATTCCCGGAATTTATGATGATTAGTCTTGTTCCATTACACAACTCTGCAGCATGGTCAATGTTTCTCAATAATATTACTGGAACACTAATTTAAGTGTGAATTCATGGTCATACAACCCTGAACACTTTATATTATTCAAAAACTATGTATAATGAATATTTTCGAACAAACTTGAATTTTTTCCTCACTGCAAATAGAATCTGAACTCAAATAAATTCTTCCTTTTGAATAATTACTTTTATTAAATTATATTTGTATTTTATGAATAAAAAAATTTCTGAGAAGAAAATAAACTAAAATCAAAATAACGAAATTATTTTTACCGTTAACTATTATTTTTGTTTTGTAAATTATTTTGATTTTAATAACTTACATTATATTTTTTTATTGACTTCATAACTATTATTTTTGTTTTATTTTAAAAATTAGTTTTAAGGAAAAAATTTGTTCTGTAATTTTTTATTATTATTTTGATAACCTCGGTTTAAATTGTTCTGTTTTATTGACGACTCTGTAACTATTATTTTTGTTCCATCAAATATTGTTATTTTACTAACGTATTTTTGTTTTACATAACTATTTTTAATAATTTGTTTTAAACTTTTGTTCCATAAATTATTTTTATAATTTTACTAACTTCAGTTTAAATTATTTTTTATTTTATTGACTCCATAACTATTATTTTTGTTCCATCAAATATTTTTATTTAGCTAATGTATTTTTTTACATAGCTATTTTTAAGAATTTTTAAAAAAAAATTCCGTAATTTTTTTTATTATTTTAGTAACCTCAGTTTAAATTGTTTTTGTTTTTATTGACTTTGTAACTATTATTTTTGTTCCATCAAATATTTTTATTTTACTAACGTATTTTTGTTTTACATATATATTTTTAAGAATTTGTTTTAAACTTTTGTTCCATAAATTATTTTATTTTACTAACCTACGCATTAAATTATTTTTGTTTTGTGGATTCTGTAACTTTTATTTTTATAGTGGCTTGTTCCATAAATTATTTTTATTTCACTAACCTTTTATATTTTTGTTTTCTTGACTCCGAAACTATTGTTTTTGTTACTATTTTTTATGTTTAAAGAGAGAAAAATGTTTAAACATAATTAAAAGAGAGGAGATAGTGGTGATGAGAGAGAAAATACGGAGGAGACGAGAGAGAGAAAGAAAAATACAACCAGAAAAGATAGGAGAGAGAAAGAGTGAAATGGTAACTCAAAAGTTAATAATTCAAAAATAAGATTTTGAAGAGAGAAATCTACTTTTGTCATTATATATATATATATATATATATATATATATATATAGATATATATATATATAGATAGATAGATAGATATCTCGTGTACATCAATAGATGACTTATTAGAATAATATATATAGATAGTGGTGATGAGAGAGAAAATACGGAGGAAACGAGAGAGAGAAAGAAAAATACAACCAGAAAAGATAGGAGAGAGAAAAAGTGAAATGGTAACTCAAAAGTTAATAATTCAAAAATAAGATTTTAAAGAGAGAAATCTACTTTTGTCACTTTTGTCATTATATATATATATATATATATATATATATATATATATATATATATATATATATATATATATATATATATATATATAGATAGATAGATATCTCGTGTACATCAATAGATGACCTATTAGAATAATATATTCCTTATGTTTTTAAATAATTGTCCTCCTTTTTTTTATCTGTTTTAAAATAATTGTCTTATTTCATAACTTTCTTTTTTAGGAAAAAAATTATATTATTTTACTTTTACTTTTTCTACCTACTTTAATTACGACGACATACACAATGATATTAAAGGAAACCACACATTACATCAATATTTATAATACGGTCAATTATTTTTTCTTAAATAATGTGTCTTGTCAAAGATAACAATAATTTAGAAACAGAGGGAGTATTAGTTAATCTCTTCGTCCCAAAATAAGTGTCGTTTTACTAATTTGCACACAAATTAAAGAATGTTTTAAAATGATTGATCTACCATTTTAATTATTGTAATTAAATTACATTATTATTTTATATTTCCTCTTAACAACTCTTTTTAACAATATTTAATTAGAGAGTAGTGAATAAGGATAGTTTTGCCAAAATATGATCAAATATTTCTTAAAACCCTATGACTACACTTTTTTTGAGATTTTTTTTATTGACCCTTGTTTTGAAACGAAGTGAGTAAATATAATAAAAAAGTTATCATGTTTATTCATGTATGTGCACATAGAAGAGAGAGAATTTAGGGTCAGTAAACTCTTAAAATTTTGCTTAGTAAAATTAGTTCACTATGTTGTAAGATTGTCACTTCTTTGTTATTTTGCTTCGACACTCTTTTTTATTGTGGTAGTTTTTTGAAGGCTATTATTTTAGTTCTATATGACATCATCTATATTTCCACACCAATTGGTATAAAAGTTTAAGGGCTTAATTGTATTTATTTACATTTAAGCCTCTGATGCTATCAAATCAACCACAAATATTGATTATATTCACAAACTTAAGAAATAAAAGAGAACAAAAATATTTATCTGGAGATTATCCAATTCTAGCAATGAAAAGAGCCGTAAAAATCTAAGGGCAACCAGAGCCTTAATTGTTAAAATGTCAAGTGAAACCTAATCAATTGAGTTAGATTTCATCTTTCCTGATTTTTATAATGTTATAAAATGAAGATTTGGAATGTGTTTGTGTTGAAGGTTATTAATACCGATGTCTATAACATTTTTAATCCAACAATACTAGGTTTACAACTATCACTACTATCGTTGTGCTACAATAATGTTATGTTTAAATATGTTTATACAACTATTGTTACTACTAAGCTTGTTGGTACAAGGAGAAAAGTGTTTTGAAAAGAGAAAACTTTGTCATTTACGAAGGTTTAGTTGTAGCGATAAATAGTTGTAAACCTAGCATTGTTATTTTTTAATTGATGTAATTGTATAATTAAATTCAACTTTTTTATCTTTACGTTTTAAATATTTATTTAATTTTTATACATATAAGTCTCTAAAAGGTTTGTATTAATATAGATTATGTGCATCACACATGTGAATTATTAGATTAGTACACGTGTGATTTTATAGAAAATTGATTAACCACTATAGAAACAAAAGTACTTGACAATAGTTTCTCACTCTATAGTGTACTATTATCATTTTATCAGTCTCGTAGAAAAAATACATCTATTTTTTGATCTTTAAGTTACTTTTACTTACAAACACAATAATTAAACTAAAAAACAAAACTCAAGTTGAAAAACCGTGCATCGTATAGGTAATAACCTAGTATTAGAATAATATACTCCCTTTGTTTTCAAATAATTGTCCTCCTTTTTTTTTATCTATTTTAAAATAATTGTCTTATTTCACAACTTTCCTTTTTAAGAAAACGTTTTTATCATTTTACTTTTACTTTTTCTACCTACTTTAATTACGATGACATACACAATAGCATTAAAGGAAACCACACATTACATCAATATTTATAATACGGACAATTATTTTTTCTTAAACGACGTGTCTGATCAAAGAGAACAATAATTTAGAAATAAAGGGAGTATTAGTTAATCTCTTTGTCCCAAAATAAGAGTCGTTTTACCAATTTGTACACAAATTAAAGAATGTTTTAAAATGATTGATCTACCATTTTAATTATAGTAATTAAATTACATTATTATTTTATATTTCCTCTTAACAACTCTTTTTAAAAATATTTAATCAGAGAGTAGTGAATAAGGATAGTTTTGCCAAAATATGATCAAATATTTCTTAAAACCCTATGACTACACTTATTTTGAGATTTATTTTTTATTGACCCTTATTTTGAAACGAAGTGAGTAAATATAATAAAAAAGTTATCATGTATATTCATGTATGCGCACTTAGAAAAGAGAGAGTTTAGGGTCAGTGAACTCTTGAAATTTTATTCTAGTCAACCTTGTATACGATATAGGGTTACACACAAACACACACACACACACACACACACACACACACACATACAATAGAGCTCATATGTGTGAGTTGTCAAAGTCGAGAGGCGCCAAAAAGGCGATAGGTCCAAATTTGAGGCGAGAGGCGAGGCGCTAAAAAGGCGCTCACGGAAAAAATACTAAGGAAAAATACATATAAGTATATAACTTAACAAATATCTACAAAACGTGTTATAAGTGAGCATAATACATGAAACTAAGTGTTGGAAAACTAGTATTTTTAAGTGAAGTAAATTGGGATTTTGAGGCATTAATTTATTTTAGATTAATCTATATATATATATATATATATATATATTTATTTATTTATTTATTTATTTATATATATATATATTTATCCCTCCAAAATCATACATTTAAATTTTTGACTTTTGAGTTATCATTTACTCTTTCTCTCTCCTATCTTCTCTCTTCTGGTTGTATTTTTCTTTCTCTCTCTTGTCTTCTACATATTTTCTCTATCATCACCACCATCTTCTCTCTTTTAATTATGTTTAAACTTTTTTCTCTCTTTAAACAAAAAAAATAGAAACTAAGACAAAAATAATAGTTCCGGAGTTAAGAAAACAAAAATATAAAAGGTTGGTAAAATAAAAATAATTTATGAAACAAGCCACTATAAAAAAATAAGTTACAGAATCAACAAAACAAAAATAATTTAATGCAGAGGTTAGTAAAATAAAATAATTTACGGAACAAAAATTTTAAAAAAATTCTTATAAAAAAAGTAAAACAAGAATATGTTAGTAAAATAAAAATATTTGATGGAACAAAAATAATAGTTACGAAGTCAATAAAACAAAAACAATTTAAACTGATGTTACTAAAATAATTTCGTTATTTTTTTATTTTAGCTTATTTTCTTATCAGAATGTTATTTTTTTCATAAAATACAAATATAATTTAATAAAAGTAATCATTCAAAATAAAGAACTTATTTGATTTCATATTTTATTTGTAGGGCGGAAAAAATTCAAGTTTGTTCGAAGATATTCATTCTACAGAGTTTTTGAATAATATAAAGTGTTCAGGGTTGTCAGGTCATGAATTGACACTTAAAATTGATGTTCCAATAATGCTATTGAGAAAATATTGACCATGCTGCATGATTGTGCAATGGAACAAGACTAATCATCATAAATCTTGGGGATCATATTATTGAAACAAAATTTTTGAAAAGAAACAATGTTGGAAAAAATGTTTTTATCATAAAATTGTCATTAACTTCATCCGATTTAAGATTGTCTTTCATGTTTCAAAGAAGACAATTATCATTGTTGGTATCATATGTAATAGCAATTAACAAGTGTCAAAATTAATAATTGCATGTAGCCGTAGGTTTTTTTTTTTTTATAAAGAAACTAGTTATTGATATGCGGTGAAAATGAAAAACCAACTAATAAGATAACAAATGTTGTGCATAAAGAATTTTTTTAGAATCTATAATGATTAATGATATACTTATGTGTAATTGTTAATAGATTGATTATTGTTATTTTATCCTTTAAGAATTTTTATCATTTTTATTTTGTTTATGTATGATTTAGTTGATATACGTTTAACGCACGGGTTAAAAAAACTAGTTAGATATTAAATGGTCCGTCCTTTTGAGAGTAAGAAAAAAAACTGTTGGAAAATTGAAAGTAGGGTTGGCAAAAATTTATCCAACTCATTGGGTTATCTATTATATCCATTATAAAACACTTATTGGGTGTTATTCATTAACACACAATTAAGTTAATGAGTGTTAATGAATAATATCCATTAGAGACCAATAACAAAATAGATAATTATGGATATTAACCAGTTATCCATTGGGTTTATCCACTGATGTCACCACCACCATTGAGTTTATCAACTAATGCCACCACCATCAACCGCCTCCACTTCCCACCTCCGGCCACCGCCTCCCACCACCACCACATCCTACTTCAGCCCATCGCCACCAACAACCTCCGCCGACCATCACTACCAACCTCCGGCAACCGCCACTGCCATCCATCGCCACCACCTCCGTCGACCATCACCACCAACCTCCGTCGACCATCACCACCAACCTCCGGCAATCGCCACTGCCCACTATAGCCCATCGCCGCCAACATCACCACTCTATGTTTTTTACTTAAAAATAATAATAATTAAATACATAACTTACTGTTAGCAAGATTCGAAAGATCAAGTTGCTTTATACCAAAGCTTGTTACCACTAAACTAGACCACTTTTTATATTTATTTGAAAGTTAATATAAATACAAACAAGTAATCATAAAAATTATTGATTATTATGAACGTATTTGTTATTTTGTTTTGGATTAAGAATATTTGCTTGTTATTTATAATTTATAATTATAATGAATATAAGCATTTAATTTTTAATAAGGTATTTGATTTTTTTATTACTTTTACATAATCATTTATTAGTGTCAAATCAATAAACACGCATATTTTCTATCTCACAACTATAAAGACTATTATAAAATTTTGACAACTTTATATATATATATATATATATATATATATATATATTAGGTGATAAAAATAGTGTCGCATTGCAAATGTCACTTTTTATTTGAGGAGTAAAATAAAGGAAAGAAAGATAAATATCAAAATTAAGATAATATCTCGGTCGTTGTTGAAAGTAAGGACCATGATTTTTTTATTAAATATGAAAAGTTTGTGAAAATATTATGATTTATGAATATTAAATTATTAACTTATCATTGTGTGTGTGTGTGTGTGTGCATGTGTGTGTGTTTGCCCCGTGTGTGTGCTTTTTTTAGCATGTGTGTGTTTGGGTGGGTTTATATATGTATATTATACTTAGTGAATCATAATATATGTAGGTAAGTAATACTCATAATAATAAATAATGTTTTTTATTGGCATTATCTGAATAATATTCATTTATTAATTAATAGAATTTGATATTTTGAAGATTAATAGATGTTATTTGATAATATCTAAAACTATCTATTAACTATATTGGGTAAATAATAATTTTATTCAAATTAACCGGTAATTGCCACCCTTAATCGAATGACACCCATGCTAGTCTTACCGCGTGTTCCACTCGGGTCATCACACAAGTCACTACTTTAATCGAATGACACCCATGCTAGCCTTACCACGTGTTCCACTCGGTTCATCACACAAGTCACTCACACAGACTCCCCCACCCAACACACACACACAAAAGAGGATGGGGAATAAGTTTCATGGCATGGCAAATTGGCAATAAATATAATTACCATGTGTTCAAAATTAAACGTACTTTAATTTCCTCTTTTTACTTTTTCTTTTTCTTTCATTATCTTTACTTTCCTAACCTTTTTCTATCTCTAGACTCAGTACAGCATCGGCATAACAATTCATTTTCAATAATTTTTCTAAATGGTAATTATGACCCACGTGTCAAATTAAATGTACTTAATTTCCTCTTTTTAGTTTTTTATATATGACAAAGACTTGTGTAGGACGGTCTTATGGATTCTAAATCTATAAGACGGAACCCTGTTTAAAAATTCACGGGTCATAATAAATAAATAATATGTTATAAAAAATAACAAAAATGAATCAGCTTAGATGGTTCCCAACGAAACACTTTAGGTTTCAAAATTAGCTCGCTGGTAGATGTGTCATTTTGCTTCGGTGCCCCTGTACTTTCAAGGTTTACCACTGAAATTTTTATGTTTCTCACGTCTTACAGTTTAATCATTTGTCAGCTCCGTTAGCCATCTGTTAGCATCAATTGCCTTGGGATACTTGACGGACCCTAATGGAATTTAACGAAATGTTAAATGACACATTTAAAGTCAAACGTAATACATTGAAAAGACAAAAGTGACACATTTTAAGGTTGAAAGTGACACTATAAAGAAAAATTTATTATAATTTTCATTAAAATACAAAATGACACTTTTAATATTAAAAAGTGGCACTCTTAATATTAAAAAGTGTCACTCTTAATACTAAAAAGTGACACATTTAATACTAAAAAGCGACACTCTTAATACTAAAAAGTGATACTCTTACTACTAAAAAGTAACACATTTATAATACTAAAAAGTGTCACTTTAAAATAAACGTTGACTGCCAAAAGTGACACATTTAATACTAAAATGTGACATTTTCAATGCTAAAAAGTGACACTTTAAAGGTCAATAACGACGATTTTTATTTATAAGGCAAAACGACACTTGTATGGTCAAAAGTAACATATTTAATGCTAAAAAGTGACACTTTTAATATTATAAAATAACACTTTAATGCCAAACGTAATGATTTTTATTTATAAAAAATAAGACACTTTTCAAAGGGAAAGTAACACATTTAAAACTAAAAGTGACACATTTAAGTCCAAAAAGTAACACTCTTTTAGGGAAAAATTATAATTTTCATTAAAAATGCAAAGTGACACTTATAAGGCCAAAAGTGACACATTATACTATAAAGTGACAATGTTAATAGTAAAAAGTAACACTCTACATAGACAAACCCCATCATTTGGTCACCCAACTTTTCAAAAACTTGCAAGGCGGCCACCGAAAGTTTAAAACTTGCAATGAGGCCACTAAACATTAGTTAGGCTGCAAACGAGCCTATTTTTTGGATGGACATTAGTTTCGTCATTAAATCAGGGTCAAATCTCTATTTTGCCCCTTTAAATTGACAATTATTCCTTTTGTGTGATATTAAAAACCTAAAGAGGTTCAAGTGAAAAAAAAAAGCATTATCTTCTCTTTCTCTCTCTCAGCTGACCCAGTTGAAGGCTTCTCCTCCCCTCACCTTCTCAAACCCAGATGAAAATTTGGGAATAACCCAAATAGAGGACTTAAAGATTTTCTGGAAAATATCCCCCATCATTACAACAACCAGCAAAGCTTAAAACCAACTCTCTCTCTCTCTCTCTCTCTCTCACACACACACACACACACTATATGGTCCCGCCCACACCTAACTCCCAACCCAACATCCCAACCATAATGGCTCATCTCAAAGCCCTCATCCTCCTCTTCTCTCTCCTCTCTCCGCTCCCTCATCTCACACTCCACCGCCGATGACGGTGCAGTAATGACAAATCTCCGTGCTGCCATCTCCGGAACAGACTGGTCAGAATCCGACTACTACTAATGGGACGACATCAACTGTGACAACTCCAGAAGAGTCACCTCAATCAATCTTTGTTCAAAATCTCTCTCCGGCACCAACCGACCTCAACCAACTTACCCTGCTGAGAACCCTAGCCCTCTAGCCCAACTCTCTCTGCAGCGACTTACCTTCCCTTTCCAACCTCACCTTGCTCCAATAATTCTACCTCGATTCCAACAATTTCACCTTCATCCCACCAGACTTCTTCCTCGACCTCACCAACTTACAAACCTTTAGCATCGGCGACAACACAAATCTATCCCCATTGCAAATCCCCACCGAATTAAGTCAGAGTAGAAGCTTAGCCACTTTCTCCGTCAGTCGTTCCAGCATTACCGGCACAATTCCAGAAATATTTGATTTTCCCAAACTTGTAGAACCTCCGTCTCTCATACAACGATCTCACCGACCCTTTACCCAAATCATTTTCCAACTCATAAATTCAAAATCTTTATCGATGGGAGAAATTTTCCAGAAAATCTTTGGGTCCTTTATTTGGGTTCTTCCCAAATTTTCATCTGGGTTTGATGGGTATCGTAAATTAAAGAGTGGTTTTGAATTTTGAGGACCATTTAGAGGAAAATTCTCAAAATAATCAATAGAAAGGAGGTGGGGGAGGAGAAGCCTTCAACTAGGTCAGCCAAGAAAGAGAAGACAATGTCATTTTTTCACTTGGACCCCTTTAGGTTTCTGATATCACGCAAAGGGAATAATTTTAAATTTAAAGGGACAAAATAGATATTTGACTCTGATTTAATGACGGAACTAACGTCTGTCCAAAAAATAGGCTCGCTTACAGCCTAACTAATGTTCAGTGGCCTCATTGCAAGTTTTAAATTTTCGGTGGCCGCCTTGCAAGTTTTTGAAAATTTGGGTGGCCAAATGAGGGGTTTTTCCCTCTGCATATATAACCATAAGGGGTGGCGCTGTAATTTTCAAAAACTAAGGTGTTGCATTGAGATTTCTGAATTTTGCCTCATTTAACCTGGATAAATCCGTCTTACAGGAGACCACCTCTTTATATATTTTTCTTTACTTTATATTCATTCTTCAATTTCATCAATTTCATTAATTTAGTTTTATATTCTTCTTTACATGTTTTTCTTTCTTTTCTATTCATTCTTACTTTAAAGTTAATACGACAATACAAGGCTCAAGCTCTCTCTTTTAACCAACATTGATACTACTTCAAGCCATTCACCACCATCCTAACTACCCATCACAATTGAATCCTCTAAATCTATGTATCCATTCATCCCTTCAATGTATGACAAAGGTGCTTTGAGGCAAGCATGACATTAATTTAGAAACTGATGAAATATATATATATATATATGTAAATGTGTTTGTGTGTATTAGAGGTGGTAAACAGATGGGTATGGGCGGGCATAGACGCACCCATATGAGCAATAGACTTAAATGGGCGAGTGAGTAAGTGTTTATTTAATAACATGAGTATATATGAGCGGGTAATAAATAGACACGACCATATGAGCACCCATCTACTCATTAACACACAATTATCAAATAAATATAATAATTACAAAATTCATTTTGTTTAACAATTTTTTTTTGAGACAAACCAAAGAGGAAAACTAGTTTTTTAAATATTTTTTGTTTAGGGAGGGGGGGGTGTTTGAGGGAATGGTGGTGACATGAATAATGGGAAATCATCGTGATACCCAATATTCACTCGTAATTAACATGCACCCTTAATGAAGACATTAACTTTTGCTTAAAAATAAAATAAAACAAAATAGAGAAAATAATTATTGCACATGTACACACACACACACACACACACACACACACACACACATATATATATATATATATATATATATATATATATATATATATATATATATATATATTATTGTATGATTAACAAAAAAATAATAAATAACAATCAAAGATAGTATATGAAATAACCAAATAGGTCGAAGGAAAAGGGAGCGTAGATTTCGTAGCACTCCTTTGAAGGAGTCTGAAAGTAATGAAAGTGATATGGTTATAATATGGTTCATCCAAGTGGTCATGATGTGTGGTTGTTAATTGTAGTGGGGATCATGCACGGAAGTTTCTCTCCATTAGTTAGTTTATTTCCAGTTATTTAAATAGCTTTGTTTCTTTCAGGTAAGGTATGAATGAAGAAAGTTGTCTCCTCCTTACTCTAATTATTCTCTCCAGTTTCTCTTCCCTTTTCTATTCTTAACAGAAAGCCGCCTACTTATGATGTTGAACATCCTGGAACCTCTAAGTACTCACCACTACTGTAAGTCTAGAAGGCAATGAAATAAGGCTAGAGGGAGGGGTGAATAGCATTTTAAAAACTTTAAGGGTTATTTTGAAAACCTTCAAAACTGACATCAGAAATAGATAGGTTATCAACAGATAGAAAAACCTTCTATCAGTTGATAAACAAAATACTCAGTGTTAGTTGTTTGACATAGGTTTAGGCAATAAAAGTTTTAAGCAGATCACTTAATATAAGAAATGAACTTAAAGACAATATATAAAACAATGAAGTAAATGATTCAAAATGTAATTGACTAACACTTAAATAGATGGAAGTTGTTTAAGTGTGAAAACTCGTTCTATCAGCTGAAAGATAATAGACAAGGTATTTAGAAGTGGTTCACAGTGTAAAAACTGTTACGCCCATCACCAAGTTGGTCAAACTTGGATTTTGAAGTGCACTAAGATTATATATATTTTAAGTGATCACTAACGGATCAGTATATAACAAAAACCAGTGTTTGAGAAGTATAATTAAGAAACAATCAAACTCGTGCAATGATAAAATGTTCCTTAAAGATTTAAAAGAATAAAGGAACAAACAGATGAGTGATTGTGTAAACAAGAACTAGAAAAGAATAATATGTAAAAGACTATCTAGTTGGTGTTTGAGAGAAGAAGTTTCTTCAAAGAAAGATTGAAGTTCTAAATCGTATGAAGGCTTCAACGTATTGTCTCTATTAGTGTGATTTGAAGATTTGTGAGATTTATGAATTATGTGCACGTAATTCTGCAAGAGTGTCTTCTTCAATCATTGCTTCATACGTTTTATAGAGATCTTAAAGTTTGGAGCCGTTTGAGAGAGCAAGGTTGAAACTTTGAATTTCTTGAAGACATGATGATGAAAAAATCTTTCATTAAATGCACAAAGATTTTTGCAGAATGTTAGAGACAAAGAATATCATCTAACATGAAATAATAAAGAAAGTAGTTAGCTAGGAGATATGATATGCTTGAAGAACATTTAAGATATCCACGAAAGTCTTCTATTGACAAGACCGACAAGGAAAAAGTCTTCTATGAATAGTTCTTTTGTTTGAAATATAATGACCAAATAATAATTAAATATAAAAACGTGAAAGTCAAATGTTTCAATAGTATATAGCATTAAGCAAATAGAGATTTTAAATGTTAAGAAGAGGCTGACACTGTAGTATCGGCAACTGTTAGTTGTTGATGACCAAGCTTAAGCAAATGGGATATTTTATTTAAAGAAGGTTGTTGAACGAAGTCAGGGAGGCATCTATCTGCTGAAGGTTTCAGTAAAATAGAATTAGATTTGGTAAAGTCTAAGTGAAACAGTCTAAAGGTTTTTAATGAAAGTATTTAAGACTAAACTAAATATGTTTAAGTAAATCTAAAGCATGAGAGTTTCTACAACCACCACCCCTTATTAGATGTGTGCGTGATCTGTGAGAGTCAGTATATAGTAGTGAGAGAGAGAGAGAGAGAGAGAGTGTGTGTGTGTGTGTGTGAGAGAGAGAGGGGATTGCACTATTGAAAAAAGAAGGCTAAGTTCAAGAATAAATTCTTCAAGTGAATGGACGGAGAGATCATAAATCATAGCGAAGTTGGAAGAGCAAGAGAATGAGTTTTAAGGTGGGCGCCCATTTAACCCATCGTAATTAATGATCTCAAATAGACATGCTCATTTGTGCCCACTAAAACTTTTGGGTGTGCTCATACCCATTATTTTTTGGGCGGTCTGGGCGGGTAAATGGGTGCGGGCAAAAATTGTCTCCTCTAGTGTGTGTGTGTGTATATAATAATAATAATAATAATAATAATAATAATAATAATAATAATAATAATAATAATAATAATAATCACAAACTAAGGACAAAATGTGTATTATAAAGTGAGAGAAAAATTGTTTTAATATGTTGAAGATATGTATCTAAAATAACCACATAATGTTCGGTATTTATAGTCGAGCATTTACATACAATTATATGGTTTTACTGTTGTGTGTACAGTGATGGTGTGCCAAACTTGTCAAAGTGTGGCAGACACCTATCAACCTATTCTACTATGCTATTGTTCACCATTTGTAAGTTGAATAAATGTGTCTTGTTAAAAACCTTAAGCCGAAAAACCCGGTGGGGAAAAAATCGGACATAAGGAAAAGAGTACACAACTTAAATCTGAATCATGTGCATGAGTTGTCTCGTTAAAAACCTTTCCATGGAAAACCCAATGGGAAAAAAACCATAATAAAGGGAAAAAAGAGTACATCCATACGTTTTCCCCCCTCGAGTTGAAAAGGGTCAAGAAAAATCATCTTTGTAAATCTCGTAGATTTTACACCCCAATATTATGAACATGTTTTCTGAAGGTTGTAGTGGGAAGTGCCTTCGTGAATAAATCTGTAGCATTATCATTTGATTGAACATATTAGATGCTAACCTCTTTCTTCTTTTCAAGTTTCAGAGTGTATGAAAAGAACTTTGGGAGGATATGTTTGGTTCTGTCGCTCTTAATGTACCTCTTTTTGGTTTGAGCGACACATACAACATTATCTTTAAATAAAACTATCGGGGTTTTATTGATTGGTAGTCCACTAGCCTTTTTGATATGTTGAGTCATAGATCTAAGACATACACATTATCGACTTGCTTCATGAAGTGCTATGATATCAACATGATTTGATGATGTAGCAACCAATGTTTGTTTTTAAGAATACCAGGAAATTGCGGTACCACCCATCGTGAAGACATAGCCAGTTTGTGATCTAGCTTTATGAGGATCAGACAAATAACCCGCATCTGCAAAACCAATCAGTTTATCCTTTAAATTTATGGGATAAAACAATCTCAAAGCTATCTTTCATTGGAGATAACGAAATATGTGCTTAACCTCATTCCAGTGTTTCCGTGATAGAGATGAACTATATATGGCCGATAGATTTGTAGCAAATGATATATCTGGTCTAGTACAATTAGCCAGATACATAAGGGCTCCAATTCCACTTAAGTATGGTACTTCAGGACCAAGTATCTCTTCGTTCTCTTCACAAGGACAAAATGGTTTTTTTTCAACATTTAGCGATCTGTTAACCATAGGGTTAGTGATGGGATTTGCCTTGTCCATATTAAAACGCTTCAGGACTCTTTTTGTATAATTTGATTGATGCACAAATATTCCATTATGCAAGCTCTATTTGCAAACTGTAATTGATAAATATAACTAAAGAGAAAGAGAAGAGGAAGAAGAGGAAGAAGAAGAAGAGATAGAGGCGATGTGTATATATATATACATATACCCTACCAACACAACTACCAAACTACCATTATTGTCTAGCACTCCCCTTCAAGCTGGAGCATAGATATTTATCATGCACAACTTGTTACAAATATAATCCACCCTTATCTTTGTCAGACCCTTAGTAAGCATATCAGATGGTTGTTCTCCCGCACAAATATATGAAGTGGAAACAAGATTCTGTTGGATCTTTTCTCGAACAAAATGATAATCAACCTCTATATGTTTAGTCCTTTCGTGGAAAACTAGATTCGAAGAGATATGTATGGCTGCCTGATTATCACACCACAATGTCATAGGTAGAGGAATCTTAAAACCAATCTCTTCCATCAATTGTTGTATCCATATAAGTTCACAAGTTGTTTGAGCCATAGCACGATACTCAGACTCTGCACTTGATCTCGGCACCACATTTTGTTTCTTACTTTTCCAAGATACTAGATTTCCGCCCACAAACACACAATATCATGTTGTTGACTTGCTATCATATGAAGATCATGCCCAATCAGCATCTGAGAATGCCTCTACCGCATATACCCACGATTTGCATACAATATACCTCTACCGGGTGCTCCTTTAAAATATTTCAAAATTCAGATCAATGCATTCCAGTGTGTAATAATAGGAGCTGCCATGAACCGACTCACTACACTTACTGGAAAAGCAATATCTGGACAAGTTACTACAAGATAATTCAACTTACCAACCAATATCCGATATCGTTCTGGATCCTTGAGCCTCTCCCATTCTCCAGTTACAAGTCTTATATTAGGGTTTATTGGAGTGTCGAACGGTTTCACTCCAAGCATCCTAACTTCCTCCAGTAGATCAAGAACATATTTCCTCTAACACAGAAAAATCCTTTTCTTGGACCGTATCACTTCGATACCAAGAAAGTACTTTAGAGTACCCAAGTCCTTTGTTTGGAGACACGACTTTAGTGCCTCAATTCCAAGTGTATCACTACATGTAATCACAATATCATCTACATAAACAATCAAAAAAATACAGCCGCTGTCAGTCTGCCGAAAGAACACAGTGTTATCACACATACTCCTCTGTAACCCAAACTCTAACATAACAGCACTGAACCTTCCAAACCAAGCCTACAAAGACTTTTTCAACCCATACAACGATTTTTGCAACATACATACCTTATTCACATACTCCCTTTGAGCAACAAACCCCGGAGGTTGCTCCATATAAATCTCTTCCTGTAAATCACCATGAAGGAATGCATTTTTGACATCCAATTGATACAAGACCCAGTTATTAGAAGCATCTAACAGTATCAGAAGACGAACATAAGTTAGCTTAGCAACATGGGAAATTGTATCAGTATAATTAACACCATACACTTGTGCATACCTCTTTGCAACCAATCGAGCTTTTAACTGAGCAACACTCCCATGAGGATTCATTTTCACCACATACACCCAATAGCCTTCTTACCTCCAGGAAGTGTTACCAAGTCCCATGTCTCATTAGCCTCGAGAGCCTTCATTTCCTCTTCCATAGCAGACTTCCAACCACTATGAGATAAAGCTTCAGACACATTTTTAGGGGTGACAACAAAATCAAGAGAAGCAACAAAGGAACGATAGGATTAACATGTGAGCATAAGATAATAATGAGGTGATAGGGTGAACACAAGTACGTGTACCTTTTCAGAGCGCAATAGGGAGATCAAGAGACGGGTCTGATGCCGCAGGAACTGATATCAGGAGTGAATCTGTTGGAGAATATGTGACTGTTGGTTCTTGGATTGAAACAGGTGTGCGCCGAGTATACACTTGAGTTATAGAAGGGCAAGACTCAGCCTCAGGATTAACATTAACCCCAGGAATATGGGTACAAACCAATGTATAAGTGCAGAAATCATCGAGAGACACAAACTCAAACTTAAAAGATGATGACCGACTGAAATACAGGCTAAACTCAAAGAAAGTGACATCAGCTGACACTAAGTAACAACCTAAACTTGGAGAATAACAACGATACCCTTTATGGGTTCGAGAATATCCAAGAAAGACATACTTGAATACTCGACGGTCTAACTTACCAACATGTTGTCGATCATCCTGGACAAAACAAGTACAACCAAACACTTTAGGAGAAACTGGAAACAACGACTACGATAGACGAAGAATAGAATATGGAATTTCCCCGTTAAGAGTAGAGGATGGAAGACGATTTATAAGAAAGGTAGCGGTGTGAACAACATCAGCCCAAAAGGAGTTAGGAATATTCATCTCAAACATTAATTCCCTGGTAACTTCCAACAGATGTTGATTCTTACATTCAGCAACACCATTATGTTGTGGGGTGACAATACATGAAGATTGATGAATGATTCTGTTATGAGCCATATAAGTTGAGAAAATGCCAGAAAAATATTCCTTAGCATTATCAATACGAAGATTCTAAACCAAACAATTGAAATGAGTTTTAATCTCAGCACAAAAGGAGCAAAATAACTCAAACAACTCATTTCTGGACTTTTAAAATTGGCCAAGTACTTCTGAAGTAATCATCAACAAAAGTAACAAAATATTTGCACCCTGATTTAAAGGTACAGTACAAGGACCCCAAACATCAGTATGAACTAACTTAAATAGGAAATCAACCCATTTATTAACTCTAGGAGGATACGACACACGATGATGTTTAGCAAACTCATAAGACTCACAAGGTAAACTAGAAATAGACCTTACTTTAGGACATAATTTCTTTAGTACAGGTAATGACTGATGATCATAACGACAATGTAGCTAAAAAGGAGACATAGTACATTGACATCCAACTGATGCAACAATAGAAGAATGAGCAGCAACAACTTTATCGAGTAGGTAGAATCCAACAGATTCACTTCCTTTACCAATAACTAGTTTTATACCCGTGCGTTAAACGCACGGACATATATATTTTTCAATTAAATTATACTCAGTTAATTTATAATCAAGCAAAATGAAGACAAAAAATAAAACTAAAAGAAGAGATTATTTCAATGAATAGAAAAATATCATTTGATTAAAAATTATTATGAAAATAACGAAATATATGTGTCAGTTGATTAACAATAATAAAATAAATAAATTGGAATAACTGCAATTTATGAAAATTAAATAAATAATTAAAATGAAAATACAAAAAAAATGTGTATCGCAGTGTATCGATTTTCAGTAGCGATACGTTGATTTGGATTCGTGATGCATCAATTTAGAATCACAATGCATCGATATGAATTGGAAATAGACCAGTTTGAATGTGAGGCATCGATTTAAAATCGCGATGCACTACTATGGAATGAGAATGATAATTACACAATTTTGAATCATGCATTACACTATATGAACCAATGTTTATCGCAAGTGTGACCGATTCATTAAAGGTATACTCGTCCTTTCACATCAAAAATGTTTTTTCCGATTAAAAAGCATAGTGGACAGCAGTTGAATATCTGTCAAAAAAGACCAACCCAATTTTCACCCTATTATTTTCAAACTTTTAAAAGACAAAAAATATAAATGAGTCTGACGTGTTCATAACCCGACACATATTAATTGAATAACAAAACTTACTCTAAATAAATTTAATTGACGATGATTGATTGAAAATTGACTCAAATAATTCTATTTGTACTGATTTAAGTCTGTTTATCGCTCATTTCAATATCAATAATCAATAACAATTAAAAAGACAAATTTAATATCTTGGCTTTGTTACTTCGACCCACTCACGGATATTAAAACAACATCGTTTTAGAGTATATATATATATATATATATATATATATATATATATATATATATATATATATATAAAAAACTCTTGTCTTGGGTCTCGCTACCTCTTGTCATGATATCTATTCCAGCAACATTGCTCTCTCATCGAAAAAAACAAACAAACTACCAACCCAACTTATGGAACCAACTCCCATTTTAGTTTTTCTTCTTCACTCCCTTTACTAATTATCCCTCTCCCCATTCTCTATCCTCGAAAATATAGAACTCAATGAAGGGGGATCATCAAGATAGCTTTCCAAGTGAGAATATTTGGACACTCTACAATTTGATGTAAAGTTGATTACTTTTCAAACACAACGGCAAATCAATTCGTTCATGATTAAATGGTCGGTTCATTATTTTTCTTTAAAGAGGTAACTTTACACTATCGAAACATTTCATCTTTGTTAGATGAAAAATTATGTTGCAATATTCTTTGTTTCGTTTTGTTATTTACCATTATATAGTTCTTGTTACTTGAAGTATTTTTTAAATTTTATTTATTTCAAATAGATATATTTTTTAGATTTGTCAGTCATTTATAATTAATCATGTGCATTCGTGTTTTAGATGAACATTTGATGTTTTTAAATTTTGAATATGATGAAATAAACAACAAAATTTCAAATCTATATATTTTTGTTGGTCAGTCATATATTTAATATCAATAATAAGTATTTGTAATTTTGTTCATAATATTTTTTTAAAGAATTTTGATCCGATGAAATAGACAGAAAAGTATTCATATATTTCATTTAGTTATAATGAGTTGTGAGTTTTTGTGATTTCATTGAAAGTATTTGTTTTAATAACTTTTAATCTTGATGAAGTAGACAAAAAAATTCATAAATAAAATCATATATATATATATATATATATATATATATATATATTAGTCATTCAGTTAGAATTAATTGTGAGGATTTGTGATCCACTTCAGTGAAATTTCTTAAGCAAAGTCATCCATGATTTTTCTGAAGTTTATTTGGCAACAGTGGAAAATTAACGGTTATATGCATAAAAGGTTGTGTTTGGATAACAAAGCAATGAATGTGTGGTTCTAGTTCCTAGACTCTAGTTTCAAAGAGTTATAAATATTTGAATTTTTATTATTTAATTATATGATTCATTAAATGTTTGTTATAAATAGGGGTTACTATTTTAGGGATGCAAATTTTGGCGAAAAATTACTATTTTTAGACTACCTATGCTTTATATATATATATAGATCTCTCAAGTTCTCATATCCTGAAAAAGACAATAACCAGGAAAGAAAGAGACACAACAAGTTAATGTCATTGTGATTTGACTAACGAATATTAAATTGTAAAGAAACATGGGTAAGTATAACACATATGTCAATGATAATGAAGCAACAGTACTACTACCACTACCCAAGACTTTGGAAGAAGATGCATCGACAAGAGTAACAGTAGTAACTTTATTGGATGACTTATAAGTGGACAACAAACTCGAATCTTATGTCATATGAACAGTAGCCCCTGAATCAATTACCCAGGGCCTCGTCGAAGACAAAAAAAAACATGTTATGGCTTTACCTGACTTGGCTAGGGTGGCTTTGGAAGAAGAAAAAGGTTGTTGTAACATCAGGTACTGTGTAAACTTGGAAAACTCTTTATCACTCATAACAACTGTATGTCCAGTGGAAAAATATGATCGTTTTTTTTTTTTGTGAAATTGTATTTGCGAACCTTGGTTGTTATTACTGCTTTTGCTAATAGTATTGCTGCTGATGGGAGAGATGCTTAAAACACTGGCTTTTGATATGACCTTGTTTTCCACAATTATAACACACTATAGGTCCCTTATGACCCGAACACTATGCCACCTCGAGTTCCACCTTGGAAACCACCCCGGCCTCCATCTGTACCTTTGTGATACCCACTGCCTTTTGAGATTAATGTTAATTTCTCAAATAACTCCACATGTGATGCCTCACCATTCACATTCCTGATTGCAGTTATGAGCCTATCTAAAGCATCAGACAAAGTACCTAAATCTTTACTCGATAATAATTGAGATCGAACCACGTCATACTCATTTTCCAATCTTGATAACCAACTAAAAATCAATAACTTCCAATCTTGATAACCAACTAAAAATCAATAACTTCTCACGTTGAGCTTTCATCTCCTCAACATTATTAGAGATAGGCATAACGGCACTGAAATCCTCACTCACACGTATGAAGTCATAATAGTAATCCATAATGTTTTACCCTTTTTGACTAGGACGGTGAACCTCTTGTGACAGTAAGTTACTAGCTGATGAGCCCAAGATTTCCACGAATTTTCTCCTGAATTTCTTTTTATTTTGTGCTATTTTTGAGTTAATTATGCCTTAGAAATATTATTATTCGTGTATTTGTGCTTAATGTAGGTTTCCATGTATAATCGAGCATTCATGGTGTTTAGCACGATGCTTGAGGCAATTTTGGGCTTTAAAGTTGAGTTACAAATCATTCTGTCAAAGTCCGTTAAGTCCGTTAAGTATTCCAAAGCAAATAGAGGCTAACGGAGGTTAACAGAGGACCTAACTACACAACCTGGGCAGGGAAGGGCCACGACGCACGCTCCAGGAAGTCCAAGGGCACCAGAGTACCTTTCAGAACCTCAGAGAAGGCTGGTGTTAATCTTCAAATGACATTCACTTATGTGTTGTTGACTGGAAGGCGCGCCACGTCACCACACGTCCTTTCCTCATTCAAGCGCTCAACCAGGACCCATGTCCCTCTCTTGGATCTAAACCGCCCAGCTCTATATCCGACCTATTTCTTATTTCCAGCCCGCTTTTCCACCTGATTCCTTTCACACCATCCAGCCCATTTCCTCCTAGTTGACCCGTGCCCTCTTGACCTGGGTGCCCATCTTCCAGCCCATTTTCCTGCTCGTGCCCAATCCCTTTATTCTTCCAATTCAGCCCCCTATTTCTCCATTTAATTTCCTATATTGACCCTGCCTCTTGTTGCCCTCATTTTATATCTCCAGCTGGCTGCCAGTTGAAAAAAATGCCCCCATTTACGAGCTGTAAGCCCTAAATGGGGCACCAGCCCCTCTTCAGCCAAAATTCTCCCCAAATCCTTGAAGCTTGATCCATTTTGAAGGTTTAAAGCATTATTTCAAGAGTCAATGATGCATCTACAAAAGTTTTCAACCCCGGATTCGCGATTCTTTAGTATAATTATTCCAACTCATATTTTGAGATATTTATTGTATTGTCTTAGGTTGATTAATTTTGTAATTGTTGAATTTATTTGTGCTTAATTTGTTTACGGAATGCAATTATTTTTCTATATCCAATGTAGTGATTTAATTTAATCTCTCTCTTTATTTAGTACACATTCATATTTGGTTATTATTTTGTGAACTTAATTCTTCTAATTATTTGGCCAATAATTAAATGATTTTAGAAATGTTTAGGATCCGCGAGAGCTACCTTTATGTTTCAGACCAATCAATTTAATAGTTGGTGTTATGTGACACACACCGATAACCATTGTGAGACTTGTTTCGACACGCGATCGAATCACCTTAGCCATTCGCGAGGTCGAGGAGATTAGGGTTGACTATAAGATGCGAGAGCTTGTAGTTAATTAATTTTGTGTTCTCGGCTACCGACATGATTTGTAGAAAAATAGAGAGAATATCTTTTTGCAAAATATTACTCATGTGCTTGATTATTATTGTGTGTTCTTAATGCTTTTGATGGCATAGTGAACCATTAAATAAAGGTTTAAATAACAATTTGGTCACCCTACTTTTTCACTTTTTGCAATATGATCATTCTACAATTTGTTTTTTCTATTTCATCATTGTACTTCACCACATATAACAAATTGGTCACTCTGCCTCATTTCCGTTTGTTATCTTGGATGGAAATGATCAAAAAGTCATCAATGCCCTTTGTGTTATTTGCGTGCACATATTGAAACTGAGTAACTCAATTAGTCGGGTTATTCTTCCTCATTTCACAAGTAACGAAAAGTCAAGGAAGGGAACGAAGGGATCGAAGGAACAAAGGGATTGATTGAAGGTATTATTGGGAGAGAACGAAGGTTTGTCAATCGATTGCAAGACATTACTACAACTAATACACGTGCACATTTCAATCCACCAACTGCAACTCAATCAACTCAGGTATATGAAATGCATAATTTGTATTTTTCCAGTTTGTTGTTGTTGTCTTACTATATGCCATTACAACTCAGATGGATGTGGACTTCAATGCCCCTGCTTCAACTCAATCCAGTTAGAAAAGCTTTAGAAGTTTATCAAGGGGTTCACCAATGAAAAAAGGTGGCAAACTTGTTAGAGTCAGGAGTGAAACTGAAGCTGTGAGTCAACAAGTGCCAACTGCAGTTGTAATCAAGAGAGTAAAAGTAGAGAAGGGGGAACAACTCAGAAGGTCAGAAAGGAGTAAACTTGCAATATGGAAGAAGAAGAGCAAGGAGTTGAATGGAATCACAATAGAGATTGATTAGACATGTTTCTTAGCTATTAATGTCTAGTTTTTAGCTACTTGACAATGATGGGAACTAAGATAGGGGGTTAATATGGCAAACATTTGTGTTGTTTTGCTTATGAGATGGTGTATGCTGGCATGTAAAATAGGGGGTTAGTTTTAGTACATTTGTGTAGTTTTTGCTAATGGTTGGTGTACATGTAAAACATGGGGGTTTTTTTTTTTGGTACATTTTTCCAGTATGATGTCATGTAAAACAATTGAAGTTTTTGGAATATGATGGCATGTAAAACAAGTTAAAGTTTTTGGTATATGATGACATGCAAAACATTGAAGTAAATTTGGTACATTTGCGTAGTTTTTGCTAATGGTTGGCGTATGATGGCATGCAATATCACTTTGTTTATTGGTAGATTGTGTAACCATGTTTGACATTTTTATACACTAAGAGCCCACTAAAAATGACAACAAATAGACAACTCATAGCATTGTCCCAACTTACACTACCATAACAAATAGACAAATCAAAGCCAAGTACTGTCATATGCTTTTTCAATGAAAGCACAAGAAATGTAAATGACCTTACATAACTTCCATTAACATAATTATTGATACTACATACCAAGAAGTGAAACATTATCCCAACATACACTATCACATAACCAGTAGATTATGGAATTCAGCCTAAGGCAACATCAATTGAGGAGTCATTTTAACATTTTTATACACTAACATCCCACTGACAATTACAACAAATAGACAGATCATCTTCTCCTTCCAACTATTGGTAACCAACTTTGACTTGAAGATAACATTCTCTTCCTTCAATCTCCAAACCTCTTCTTTTAAATTTGAAATTGTCTTTTTTTTTCCTTGCAAGCTTGTTTGACATTGTCTTCATCTCAACCTCTTTGTTCTTAAATTCATTGAGCAACTCTCTTACTCTTTGAGTCATTGGAGGGTCATACCATGCAAAAAAAATTACTTTTTCTATCATCATCCTGTTAAGAACCAAACAATAAACCAAACACCTAAGAAACAGAGTATATAAACAAAGAAATTAAACTTTTTTTCATAGGAACCAAACAATAAACCCAGCCCTAAATTTAAATGGAATATATCAACAAAGCAAAAGGCAATATATTGAAGTTTTCATATGTACCTAAGAAACAAAGTGTCATTAAAATAAGATTGATTGAATTTCAACTAAAACCCTAATTGCACTATAACTGAAATTAACCAATTAATCATACCAATTTCCTATTTTTCGAACCAAATCAAAACAAACATTCATATAAGCAAATCACGTACCTTCCAGTTTGGGCATCCAAAAAATCTCATACCATGATGTTCTTCGGTCCATGATGTACACATACGAGCCCTATTACCACAATCACAAAACCTTTCTTGAATTAAATCATTTGAACATACTTGAACTGGAAATCGAGCTCTTTTACCTTTACTTGAACTTGAATTCGAGCTCCCTTGCCTCATGGCTCTGTCGCTTTGCTGGAGAGATGAACAAATTAGGGTAGGAACTCGAAGGTGAGAAGGTATGGAGTTACTTCGATCTCCCCTGCCCTAAAACCTTTCTTCTCTTCGATCTGCAATGGAGTTATGCGTGTTAAAGCCTTAAAGGTAAGCCTCACGGTGAGACACGTGAGTAACATGAGATGTACTTAAAGGGTATTTTCAGGTTTCTCTAAATTTTAAAGCTTTTCATCCAATTTTTTGGATGGAGTGATTAACGTGTTATATGTGGTGAAATACAATGACGAAATAGAAAAAAAAATTGTAGAATGATCATATTGCAAAAAGAAAAAAAATAGTAGGGTGATCAAATTGCGATTTAAGCCTTAAATAAACCCTAGAATGATAGGATACGAAGCAAAAAGCTCTTCATGTTATTCTGAAAATCACAATAATTGTTTGTGTGGCGTGAGACCGAAAGGAGATCGTGCGTAAACATTCATTGAGTGCTTGTTTTTACATGTGGTTATTTCTTCCCTATGTTATGTGTTGCGATGATAGGAGCTCGTAGCAAGGATGAGTGATAGCTAGATTTGTTATACGTAGCGAAAACCTGTAGTGAATAAAGTAGTGCGCCTGACTACCAAGACTTGAGTTAAAGAAAAATATAAAAAATATTAATTTAGTCACTGGCTAGACTAGAAATATTGCACTCTTATATTTTTATCTTGATTTGTTGTTGCCAAACCACCTCCACAGTAGAGTAAATTTAATTACTTTCTTAGGTTGTTTATATTTTTAGTTTTTAATTTATTTTCTTTTCACTCAAATATAATTAGTTAGCCCAATTTTGGTATTTGGTAAGAGTTAAAATTATGTACATTCTCTGTGGGATCGATAACTCGTACCTATGTACACTTTATTACTTGATACGACCGGGTATTCTTGCCTGAGTTGCGCTTTTGTGCACATCACTAACTCAAGAAAACTACTTGTGCAAGAGTGTTCATAATTCTTTAACTGTCTTGCAATGTTGCATAGACAATATATATTTCCTACTAATACAATTCACTATTTTCGAAAACAACACCTTATCATCAACCAGTCATTGGCCATCTTTGTATCAGTAGGACAGTTGTCAATAAGATGCACTTCCTTCCGTAAACGACCCACATTTACCGGTACCAAATACCTTAATTATGCAAAATTCGACCCATCTGCCTCCAGTATTATGTCAATCAGTTTATTTTTTGGTAGAAACAATTGTCATAATTGGCCCAGTCGACAACGAAGCATCTTCAACCATTAGAAAAGTGTCAAAACTGCCTCTAGGAACTCTAAACTTATCAAAATAGCCCCTAAACTTGACTAATCTTTCAACCAACTCCCAACAGTTTGACCCGAAAATTTGAAACACCACTAATTACTCACGAGAGTGATCAATACATGTCACAGACCATATCGACACATAATTCTGAAAAGCTAGGGTTCCACAATCACCTTCACGCGCTACCTCATGCCGGCGCCTACCACCGGAAACTCCCTATTCCGATCGACGAACCTGCCAGAAAAGTTTTCCTAGACAATACGAGCCTAACCCTAGCCTCGGAATCAACATCGAATCACCCTAACATGTTCAATTTGTCAACACAATCATGGACTCTTCGTTATTCGACGTTAGCCGTGCATTGAGCCTCCGTCGATGTTGTTTAGGAAGTTTGGAGGGTTGTAAATCATATATTAAATGGCTCTAATACCATGTAATTAATAAACAACTAAAGAAAAAGAAGAGGAATTAGAAGAAGAGACAAATGCGGCGGTAGCAGTCATAAAATCCTTTCTTTTATGTTTCTCAATTGCTTGCGTAACATATATATATACCCTACCAACATAATTACCAAACTGCCCTTATTATCTAACACAAACCAAGATAATATTTAGTCTGTCAAAGATCTTTCATTTCAAATTTTCCCTTTAGGTAATCAACAACTTCTTGAATTTCCTTGGGAGTTCCCATGATATTAAGATCATCTACATAGACAACAATAATTGCAAATCCAACTGTCGTATTCTTAATAAAGTCACACAGACATAATTGATCATTCATATATATGTCTTTCAACAAAGGCTCACTTAAGCAATTATACCACATGTGTACAAATTGTTTTAATCCATACAATGATCGTTGTAGTTTAATTGCACATAATTCTTTGGGCTTTGAGCTCAGTTCTTCAGGCACCTTGATTTAATCAGGAATCATCATATAAATATCAGTAACAATGACCCATATAAATAAGCTGTTACAACATCCATGAGATGCATATCTAGATTTTTTGAAACCGATAAGCTTATTAGGTATCTGAACGTAATAGCATACATTTCTTCATTATCAATCACAGGCCTTTGGGAAAAAACCATGTGCAACAAGGTGAGCTTTGTATCTCACAATCTCATTTTTCTCATTTTGCTTTCGAACAAAAACCCATTTGTATCCAATAGGATTCACAGTTTCAGGTATGACAACGATGGGCCCAAATACCTTTCGTTTATTAAGCGAACTTAATTTAACCTTCATGGCATCTTTCCATTTTACCCAGTCGTGCCTCTTTTGACATTCATATACACATTTTGCTCCGGGATCATCAGTCTCGTCCTTAATTTATTGTGATACTGAATAAGAGAATACATCATCGATATCATCTATTTCATCTCGATTCCATATTTTTCCAGCACACATGTAATTAATGGAAATCTCATGGTTATCGTTGCATGCAAGGCTTTCTAGACTTGCATGATCGTGTGGTTCTTCTCGAACACATTCACTTTATTGGGGGTTTTCAATTCCCTTCATTTTTCGAGGATTTTTATCCTTTGAACCAATGGGTCATCCACGCTTAAGGTGTGTTTTAGATTCATTTGTTATATTCTCATTGGGTAGCCCTTTTGGAATTTCAGTTCGAGCAGGAGCATTCGCAGTAGCTATATGTGACTTTGTCACTCTCTTTGTGGCTGTAAAAGCAACTGACAATTGATTTGCTACATTCTGTAACTGTATGATCTTTTGAAGTTCTAGTTCACATTACCTTTTTGGAGGATCAAGGTGCAACAATGATGATGTGCACCATTTGATCTATTTTCCCACTCGTTTCTCCTTCACCTAAATGTGGAAACATGTCTTCGTTAAAGTGACAATTGGCAAAGCGTGTGATAAAGACGTCCCCGTTTTTGGTTCAAGATACTTGATTATCGAAGGAGATTCATACCCAACATATACTCTCAATCTTCTTTATGGTCTCATCTTTATACGTTGTGGTGGAGCAATGGGTACATACAACACAACCAAAAATTCTTAGATGAGATAGATTCAGCTCTCACCCGAATGCTAGTTGTAAAGGGGAGTACTTGTGATATGCACTTGGTCTTAGACGAATCAATGCAGCGACATGCAAAACAGCATGACCACGTGTAAAAGTAGGAAGCTTTGTGCTTATCATCAATGGTCTGGTCATGAGTTGAATGCGTTTGATTAATGATTCAGCCAAACCATTTTGTGTATGAACATGATCTATTGGATGTTGAGCATCAATTCCTATTACCATACAATAATCATTGAATGTTTGAGATGTAAATTCACCAGCATTATCAAGTCTAACTTTCTTGATCATGTAATATATGAATTGTACGTGCTCTCAATTTGATTATTTGTGCAAGGAACTTGGCAAATGTCGTATTGCGAGTCGATAACTGACATACGTGTGACCATTTACTAGAAACATCGATCAATACCATAAAGTATTGAAATGGTCCACATGGTGTATGGATGGGTTCACATATATCACCATGAATCCGTTCAAAAAATGATGGTGATTCATTTCCAGCTTTGGTTAGTGATGATCTAATTATCAACTTTCTTTGAGAACAAACATCACAAGAGAGTTCATTAGTTTGAAAAATCTTATGGTTTTTCAACGGATTACCACTAGAACTCTTAATAATTATCCACATCATTATTGACCCAGGATGCCCTAACCGATCATACCAATTTTTAAATGTTTCCGTAAACTTTGGGTTTACTGTAGAATATGATTCAAATATTCTTATAATTGTACATTACAATCCAGAAGATAAAGTGGACAATTTTTCCAATACACATTTACTTTCGGAAGTGTTTGAGGTAATGCAAAGATATTCATTATTCTCATTGTTCATAGTTTCAATATGATATCCGTTCAGACGAATGTATTTGAAACTTAACAAGTTTCTTTTGGACGTAGGAGAGAACAATGCATTACTTATCATGAATTTCGTGCCTCCAGGCGTTAGGAAAATTGCTTTGACAAATCCCTCAATTATTTTGGCATTACCAGATATAGTGTTGACATTTGTCTCGTCAATTTTAAGATAAGGAAAATACTTATTATCCTTAAGTATGGTGTATGTAGTAGCGCTGTCTGCAAGACATAAATCACCTTCTTGGATTTTGGATTGAATCATATTTATGATCTATTTCAATATGAGAGAAAAAAAAAGATGAATGAACATTATAAGTACTTTTAACACAAAATGCATATATAGATAACATCGTCAACGAGCTAGTACTTAGGAATTCAAAAACAGATAACCCTTGCACATAATAAAATGTTACATTACACCTATCAACGAAGAATATTGAGGGAAAATTTATTGTTCCTGACCATTATTTTCATTAGTCATATCAATGTTGACCATAACACCAAAGTCAAAATCAAGATCTTCAGGATCATTTGCAAGGAAGTTTGTCTCAACATTTTTCCTTTTTTGTGATTTTTGATAAAGATCAGCAAGATGTTTTGCCGTGCGACATATATGTGACCAGTGGCCTTTCATGTCGCAACGAAAGCAGGAATGTTCGACAATCTGCTTACTGGAAGAGTTGTCTTTATTATCTTCTCCATTCCTCTTCAGGTGTCGAGAGAAACGTTCATTATAAGGATAGTGATGATGGTTACTTTTTCCACGGCCTCTTCCTCGACCACGACCTCGTCCATTATCTCGGCCTTGTCCACGATATCTACCTTGACCATGACCACTCCTTTGCCCATCATCGTATGTAGTCCCTTTCTCTTCAAGGAATGTGGTTGAACCAGTTAGACGAGATTCATGATTTTTCATCAGAATCTCGTTATTTTGTTCAGCTAAAAGAAGGCAAGAGCTCAAATCAGAGTATATATGAAAACCCTTTTCTTGATATTGCTACTGCAGGAGCATGTTCGAGGCATGAAAAATGGAAAATGTCTTATCCAACATATCATGATCAGTCATGGTTTTCCCACATAATTTCCACTGTGAGGTAATCTTGAACATCATAGAATTATACTCGCTGATGATTTTAAAATCTTGTAGGCGTAAATGGATCCAATCGTAGTGTGCATTTGAAAGGATGACCGTCCTTAGATGGTCATATCTTTCTTTCACATTTTCCCAAAAAATGAGTGGATCTCTAACAGTGAGATACTCTATTTTCAATTCTTCGTGGACATGGTGTCAAAGAAAAATCATGGCCTTAACTCGATTTTGATTGTTTATTCATTCATTATTTTATCTTTTGATGTATTTTCAAAGCTCATGGCAGCTAAGTGGGTTTCAGCATCTATTACCCATGACATATAATTCTTGTCGGAAATATTCAACCTTTCAAATTCAAGCTTAGCGAGGTTTGACATCGTGGAGAGCAATGAAAATGTTAAGATTAGAGCATTCATGCTGAAAACATGTTATAAATAACCACAAACTAAGGACAAAATGTGTATTATAGAGTGATAGAAAGATTGCTTTAATCTGTTGAAGATTTGTATCTAAAACAACCATAGAATGCTCGGTATTTATAGCCGAACATTTACATATAATTATATGGTTTTACTGTTGTGTGTACAGTGTTGGTGTGTCAAACTTGTTAAAATGTGGCAGATACCTATCAACCTATTCTACTTTGCTATTGTTCATTATTTCTTCATAACAATAGTTGTTTTGTTTTGTTTTTTTGAAAAATAATGTTTCATAGTCAAATCAATTAGGAATCTATTGTTAAAATTTTGCAATCGAAGTAAAATATTCTCTATTTCAGGTAAAAAGTTCATTATTTCTTTTGAAATGTTTCACTTAAAAAGTCTTAATTTCCTTAATTATAATTACATTTTTATAACATTCCATCTCTACCCTCCACTGTATTGTAAGCATATTGGTTGTGTTTAAGTATTTTTATAAATATAAACGACTCCAACAACATTATATCTCTTAGTTATTAGATTTTTCAAACATGAACACTTGGAAAGAAACAAGGGAGGCATGTAACACACTAACACAAGGGATGAAGAGAACAAGAATGGTTGGTTAGGCTTAGATATTCGAGAGGTTGGTTTAATACGATTTTTATTGATGACATGAATTTATGAATGTTAAAATTAAAATATCGGAAGTTGGTTAATGCATGTAAACATTGGGGGCATCTCTAATGTTAAGGTTCATAAGAGGTTTATTGAGGTATATATGATCCAGATCCAAGAATGTTACCATTGTGGAAGGTTCGTAGGGAATGAGTGGTTCATATAAGAAAAACAAAAGGAAAACGAAATAAAACTGAGGCTCAACATTAAAACATCTTTGTTATAAAATGAATTTACTATTGTGGAGAAAAACCCATAAAGTCATAAGTTTTTTGCTTTTGATGTGACGAATGATGTACACATAAAAAATTGTAAAAAACAATTTTCGAAGGTTCACTATTAAAAATTCCCGGAGTGGGACATATAATATGGGAGGAAATATGCAATGGGCGGAGTTACAACTTACAAGTTACAACCAAGGAATTAAGGGGCTCCAGCCCCCTTTCTATTTTTTTAAAAATATCAAATTTTATCATTTATGTTTTTGGAATTAACTTATTATTTTTATTATTTATAGTTTGCCCCACTTTGTTTTATAAAAAAATCACACTTGTCATGACTTTACCCCAAATTAGAGTAAAATTTATATAATAAAATCAAACATTGTAGTCTCGATACATTCTTGCATGCCCCCATGAAGGCTACATTGATCCTGACTTTGTCCCAAATCATCTAATATACAATAAAGCTCATACTCACACATGTGTAATTGACTAAAGCTATTTAGAGGTTGAGATTTGAAGTGCACCAAAATATAGGGCCCGAACAGGCAGCCCAAAAGAGTACCCCCAAAAACATACTTAGAAGAATGGGCCAAGCCCATACCCGGAAGGAGGTCCGAGCCCGTATCCAAGTGAAGGCCTAAGCCCAATTATGCGAAGAGCCATTAGTATTAATATGGGGAGACTTCCCCATATTGGAGGACTCGAAAACTTCCAAGAAAAGAAGAGGGATCAGCCCCTTCATCTCTTTCTCTCCCGCCATTTACATACATATATACATTATCTCCACTTTCTCTTTCCATGTATCATATACAACATATACTGATTATCACACCTGAGGGTTTGTGGGGACATCCCCACCCACTCAAGGTGCTTTATTTTACAGACATTACATGTCAGATATCCTACCGCGACGACCACCGTCGGACCACGACTCCGGCGATACTAACACGACGTCACTTTCGGTACCCCGTACACGACACGACAAGATCACCACATTTTTGGCGTGATCAGTTTGGTTCCATTGCCGGGAAACGAGTACATTTTCTTCCGTACTACACCTTGACTTCGTTAGCCACGGTGGAGCTCAGTCAAAAGGGTGCCGGAACACAAGCCACAATGAACAAAAATGCCATTAAAAACGATTGCAAACTGGGCAAAGAAGAAGCACATAGCAGCAAAATAAAACACTAGCAGCACGCCTTGCAAAGACGAAACCGATGTTGAAAAAATCTCACCAAAAGGACCTCCTACGCGTTCTCACACTTGCCGCCTGTAACTATTGAAGGGGGTACACGACGGTTAGGCGCCGGAGACACTTTGGTCAAGTAGATCTTCCCATTTCCAGTGTCGAAATAGGAGACATATACCGATATACGCCACCAACAGCTTGGTCTTGAGGAAACGCTCACCGCCGCAAAAATCAAGCCCAACGGAGCTGTCATGCTCTCTTACGCATCGCTAGAAGCAGCTGGGTACTCCATCGTCGATCACACGTTGATAGTTTGGTCGGGAGTCTTCCTAAGCGCGCTACAGGAATCGAAAGAAAGTAGCAACATCATTAGAAGTTGTGTCTTGAAGAGAGGAACTGAACGCCGCTTAAATCGCCTCCAAACAGACGATAGACGTGCTCCCACACGCCACCACCAGCTGCTGAAGTCGACGACTTTCATGTGCCAACCAAGTGAAAGTCTGATTTAATGCACAAACAGACTGAGACCATGTCTAAACATTAACGTGCAAGCATGAGTATGTCATATCTCATCATTATGTCACCATCCACTTGATGTTTGATGATGTCATCGATGATATCTATACCACTCCCCTCCCACTAAGCCAACATCAGGTGTGTTCCTTCCATGATTACCTTTTGTTTAAAATTACTACTCTTAGCAAACTGAGATACTTTTTATATATTGGCATGTAGTAATTCCAATTATAATTCTACCATATTACATCTACCTGGCACATAATGACCCTAAATTGATTATTGTAGCCGTGCGAGCATTTTGACATTTTGAGAGTACATTGGTTATTATTCACTCAATTGCATGGATTAATATTATTAGTACATGTTTTAATCTAACGATACACCACACGTGCCATATAATCGCAATTACCCAAAAAAAGAAGAAGGGTATACACGTTTATTACGGCGCATATATCTTAAAAGACCAGGTATATATTTTAGAATTATTAATAACGATATCAATTACTTGATACAAAGTGGAATAATTGTGATTAAATTATGCTCGCAACCTTGCTATAATTACAACAAAGTGTTCACCATGATGATGCATGCTACACTATATGTACTCTGTTTCGTACGTTTAACGTGTTATATACAACGAATAATATATTGACATTATATAAAATTGCATAAATATATTTGGACACACCTGACTATATATTTGTGTTGTATTCACATGCTTAAGCATTTTTCCTAATTACGTAACGAGCTGAGCAACAATATGACTTAAATGCAGTGGACGCAATATAAATTACCATGATGAGTTCGATTCATTGTACGCAACTATTTGACAACTCTATGTGATGACATGTTCCTCGTAGCAAGTAGAAATATTTTCTTACAAATTTGAATACATTATTTTGATGAAATGTACACGAACTTGTTAGCCTCGCCAACTTGAATATTATATTATTTAATTTTTATCGGCATAGCGTGACAATTAAATATGATTCGAGCTCGCCTACTTATAAAAAACATAACATGCAAATTGAAATTGATTTGTGCCAAGCTAACTACTTGCCCACTCATACCAAACAATTATAAAAAATTCCCCGCTTAGAGCTCGCAAATTACTGGTTCAATGTTACTAGCTCGAAATAACATGCTTAGTCTACCTATCATATGTTAGCACGACACATGCATTCTCTCATGATTCACACTCAAATACTTACATCTTATAAATTCATCGTATCTTTTGATAATGCGAAGTGTCGCTGCAATAATTTGTTTCCTATTCTCGCATAATAGGCTCATATTCAAACAATCTTCTCTTATATGATTAATATGCTTGGACTATGACAAACATTGTATAACGAAAATATCTACGACGAAACGTGATTTTTGCCTATACAAAGATGCTCCTAAAACTTTCAGGTACAAAATACAAACGAGCATAGCCTTGGCAACCACGATAAATATCACGAGTTGTTCTTCTACAAACCATTACATGGTTATTTACAAGGTTACGGACTTATCTCGCCTCGCCGAGGTCACATTTTAGGCCATGCGCCCACATTTTTACTACTCGCGGTTAATAACAATGATTAACTAGGGGGGCTGGTACTGAGGCATGAAGGAAACACATATCTTTATTACTTCTCGATCTACATATACACTTTTACGCTTAAGAAGTGGGGGGTTATCACTACCACTGATGAGAGATCCTACATCATATTTGTTTATATGGCAGGGACCCACGAGCTCGAGCCTCAGATTATGCTCGCGACAATGCCGAGCTTCATATTATTATTATTCACGTGCCCATGCACGCCACGCTCGCGCTAAAGCTCGAGCCAATGCCGAGCTTCATATTATTATTATTCACGTGCCCGTGCACGCCACGCTCGCACCAGAGCTCGAGCCTTAGATTATGCTCGCGCCAATGCCGAGCTTCATATTATTATTATTCACGTGCCCGTGCACGCCACGCTCGCACCAGAGCTCGAGCCTCAGATTATGCTCGTACCAATGCCGAGCTTCATATTATTATCATTCACGTGCCCGTGTACGCCACGCTCGCACCAAAGCTCGAGCCTCAGATTATGCTCGCGCCAATGCCGAGCTTGATATTATTATTATTCACGTGCCAGTGCACGCCACGCTCGCGACAAAGCTCGAGCTTCAGATTATACTCGTGCTAAAGCCTGAGCCTCAGATTATTATTTCTCGCGTCCGAGCACACTTCGCTCGCGCCTATGCCTGAGCTGCGGATTATATTTCATACATGTGCACGTCGAGCTTTACATTATGCTCCCCACTCGAGTTTACTCAAGGCTGAGTTTTACCTTGTCTTCCCGCTCGAGTCTACTCGCGGTCGAGTTGTACACCGCGCCTACCTGCGCTTATGCTCTCTGCTCCAATTTACACTCGACATGATCTTCATATTATGCTCCAGCTCGGCATCACAGTTACACTCGGCACAAGCTTCTACGAGTGTTTAGCACGTTACGCTCCACTAGCGTCCATCATGCTTTCATTAGCATTTGCAGCTACGCTCGACATGAGCTATATATATCGCTCCAGGTCGACACAGACATTTCTCTTGGTACCTTGCGGTTCAAGGTCACTTTATTTGGGTCTCTAATGCCTCATACCTATTTTCCTCCTTGCTTGCCGAGGTGAGACCTATTGGCCTCCTCGTTTGCCAAGGAGAGGCCAGGCTCTAATGCCTCATACCTATCCTCCTCGCCAAGCCGAGGAGAGGCCAGGCTCTAATGCCTCATACCTATTTGCCTCCTCGGGACGCCAAGGAGAAGCTAGGCTCCTAGCGCCTCATACATATCCTCCTCGTCAAACCGAGGAGAGGCCAGGCTCTAATGCCTCTAAATACCTATTGCATCCACATGAGCATTTCATACATATTTACAAGTTACTAAATACATGCATCCTCCATTCATCATTGCATAAACATAAAAACATGCTCCTATTGCCTCTCTCAGTACCTTGCGGTTCAAGGTCACTTTCTTATAGTGCCTTGCGGTTTATGGCCTTATGGCTCGCTTTCTTGAAGGTCCTCGCCACGCAGAGGATAAATCTTATTATGGCCTTATGGATCTCTTTCTTGAAGGTCCTCGCCACGCCGAGGATAAATCTTATTATGGCCTTATGGCTCGATTTTCTTGAAGGTCCTCGCCACGCTGATGATAAATTTTATTATGGCCTTATGCCGAAGACTACATATCTTATTTTCATACCTATACTTGCCAGTCGAGGTCTAATTCGCCAATCAAGGATCAATTATACACAAAGTTCACCCGCCAAGGCTCAAAGGTCAGCTACATACTCTTTTGGAATTCAAATCAAAATCTCAAAACCCTCAGCATCACAAGAAAAAACTACAAGTAGATTATACTCCTTACCCTTGATGTCAGCCTCGACGGATAAGGAGTAGGGGGCTACTGAAGTGTACCAAAATATAGGGCCTGAACAGGCAGCCCAAAAGAGTACCCCCAAAAACATACTTAGAAGAATGGGCCAAGCTCATACCCGGAAGGAGGTCCGAGCCCGTATCCAAGTGAGGGCCCAAACCCAATTATGTGAAGAGCCATTAGTATTAATATGGGGAGACTTCCCCATATTGGAGGACTCGAAAACTTCCAAGAAAAGATGAGGGATCAGCCCCTTCATCTCTTTCTCTCCCGCCATTTACATACATATATACACTATCTCCACTTTCTCTTTCCATGTATCATATACAACATATACTGATTATCACACCTGAGGGTTTGTGGGGACATCCCCACCCACTCATGGTGCTTTATTTTGCAGACATTACATGTCAGATATCCTATCGCGACGACCACCGTCGGACCACGACTCCGGCGATACTAACACGACATCACTTTTGGTACCCCGTACACGACACGACAAGATCACCACATTTTTGGCGTGATCAAGATTAAATTATCTTAAAAAATTTAACGATTGTGATTCACTCTCACATTCATATATGTGAGAGTAGTTATCTACTTTTAACTCACTATTACAAAGTCACCCCCTATAATTAATATTATGAACAATTAGTCAATCACATCTTTTTTTACTGAACAATCAACCCTTATAAAATATCACTTTTACGTTAATATATAATCTCACAATATAGCTCATTTGATTGACTGAGGTTATCTAGCGGTGGGGATTGATTTCAGCCGCAAGATCAAACGGTCATGGGTAAGTTACATATAACTCTTTACTAATAACTCTTTACTAATAACCCCCCTTAATTATGAGTCGAGTTTAAAATCGTATTTTCTATTTAGACATTATCGTTTCAATTGACGAAATCATATTTACTGGCACCGTGCCATAGATACAAGACGAAAATCTAGTATAAACAAAAGCGCATGCAACCATTTAGAAATTTTTGCTCAATGGTGTCAAGATTCATCTACATTGTTACTTTTGGGTACAAATAAGAATACATTTGGATAGGGAGAGGGATCCCATGTTCTTTTGTTTAGGTTTTAGGTGGGAACCTTATCATCATTTGTTAAATCAACTCAACCATGCCTATCATATATACATGTGTTAAATTTTTGTTTACATATATTCAAGTTGAGTTGTCTCACGTAACATCACATAACATGACTGGATCTAAGCGTACGTCCACTTAGTATGTATATATGTATTCCCACAATAGTTATTTTGACATTATAATAAAAGTATTGGAGACTACTTTTAGTTTAAAATATGAACATAATGTTAGGATATCCTTGAATTGAGTAGAATCGTAAATTCATGAGACATAGACTAAGTTCTCAACATCAATTGTGTATCCTAAACAATATTTGACTTTAATAAACGATATGTACAAATGACCCTAACTTAATTTGTTGTCACAAGTCACAATATGTTAAAGAAAACATGCACTAATGTTCACACACATAACTAACCCTCGCAATGAAGGTCAAGAATGTGTACACACCAAGCATAAATAAAAATACATGCATACATATAAGATAATTAATTACACAAAATAAAAATTATTCACTTGTACCAGAACAACTGATCCCATACCTTCAAAAACAAAATCAACCAATAAGACCATATATTTCATAATACATGAATCTGCAAAAAAATTATTTGTAGAATAAGTCTTCTATTAAACGGTCTCACGGATCTTAATTCGTAAGACGAAACTCTACTCTTTTACAGCTCAACCCACCAACACACGTAGGTTGAGTAAGAATGATTCGTCTTACAAAATATATTCGTAAGGCTGTCTAATCTAAGTTTTTACCTTATTTGTATTGTCAACACTTTTTTCTCTCTCCATATACCCTTGGCTCTCTAACATTGTTCATTACATTAGTATATCAATTTATCCTCCACTAATTCAAATGAAATCTCACGATTTCCTAGTTTCTCAGCTCAGTTAGTATTCACCCCGTTCCAGATAAATAGTTCATTATTTTATTTTGTGATATTTCACTTAAAGAGTTTATTTAAAAAAATTAAGACATGAAAATATTATTTTATTATTAATGAGCTACTAAAAGTATCATTTTCTAAAAAAAATTAATTTTAAAACAGAACTATTTGCTTAGAATGGAGGGAGTATATAATTTATATGATTATTGGGTAATCTTCATTCTTTAAAACTCACTGACCAAATCATGTGTGAGCTGTAAGCTAGTACAATTAGTTGATTGAAACAGTCGTATCAGTAGTCATAAGTGTAATAAATACCGCCAATATCAATCAGCGTTTGTAGTCCAACGGTTAGGATAATTGCCTTCCAAGCAATAGACCCGGGTTCGACTCCCGGCAAACGCATAATATTACTAATTTTACTCCCTTTCGACTGTCCTTTTCATTTTCCGGATTTGAGTAACCAACCGAAATTCTATCATTCAGCTTAGATATTTTGAACGCGGGAAAACAAACGACAACCTCAAAGGGCTCTTTCGGCATATTCGACCATAACATCGACCTCTTCAAATTTAAAATTCGTGGCCATAAAATCCCAATTCAAAATCTCCCTTCCCCAACCTCAAATTCTCACTTGAACTATAGCCAGTAATCTCTCTCTCTCTCTCTCTCCCCACACGCCTATAGAGCCGTGTCTGACAGTTGACTTGATGGCCGCCGGCACGAGCACCTACAGAGTCATCGGATCCACCGTAGTCGAATTGTCTAGAAATTCCCGAACCTGTCCTCCCTTTTCGGTTCGCATTTCCTGCCGGAGCAATGGCTTGTCTACTCGCAACGAGCCGCGCGACTCTCCGTCTGCTCAGACAGAGGGTCCATCGTGCTTATTCGTTGGCCCTATCGAGTCTGCTAGTCAAGAAACCCTAGAAGCTCTCTATCGTCAAGTAAGCTCACATCCTTCATTTTAAGTTCATTTATCGTTTAATTAGTTCATTTCATAATAACATGTTTGCTATGTTTGGGAGCATGGATTCCATGCCTTACCATTTGAAGTGGAGCAAAATTAGCTGAAGTTTTGAACTCTATGCTTTCGGATTCAAATACCTTTGCTTGGATAAGGATTCTATGCTCCCAAACTCTACCTTCTGTAGAATTATAAATTCGTGCAACCGCACATGTTACTGGAATTCTTTATTTTGCAAGGTTATTGGTAGAAATGTTGAATTAATTTGATTACAACATATTTTTAGGGAGCATTATTATGCGAATTTGCAATGTAATTCTTATTTGTGCATTTTGTAATGTTAGAGTTAGCTAAACATAAGTGGTTAAGACAACGACTGGGTACAGCTGTGTGGGGATGCTTAGCTCGGATATTTAATGGAGCTAAAGAGGAAGAGTTTGGACTTGGAAATATCATTAACTATATTAACTTTTTGTCTAATAAGTTTGGAAGTGTTACGACCTCTGCATTTGCGGCACATAGAGTCATAACCCTTACATAACCGGTCATTGGCTTGTGCTCCTGCCATCTAAAAGAAGTTCATAAGGCTTTTGCATATATCAATGGCCATTGGCCACCACTACCTTAACTCGTAAACAGACATGACCAAAAGAGGGACTACAAGAAACTAGAATGGCACCACATAGGTGCCTTGCTTGCAGAAATGATAAAAAAACTGCTGGAGGAATAATTAGCAAGTCTAAACAGTTGTATACTCTGACATACCTCATTCAACCAAATTTTCTCATTCCATTTAATCCTATGAGGCTATAATCCTATGAATTAAAAAATTAGTGATAAATCTGCATCAAGTTAGGTCAACAACTATTATTGTAAAAGCATGTGGCCTTCAATCAGCTTTAATTTTTGCACATTTGTTAAGCAATGTCATCATATAAAAATCTCATGTTAATCTTTGTATTATTCACATCTTTATTCCCCAGAAAACTTGGCCCGGAAATTTGTGCTAAAAATCATGGAAGTATACCTTTAAGTAGATGTGCGACTGGGTACTTAAGCGAGATTTTTGTATTGATTTATGGGAGCAATAAGGGTAATTTGAAGAGTATTGTTCACATACTGGGCTTATCACTTGTTATATTTAAGATATATCAATAACTGTTTGAAACTATTACTATTTTTATTTTTTCTTTTTGGTGGCGGTGGACTGGTTGGGTGGGGGGGGGGGTTGGTCCAAGTTTGGCAAAGTATATTGAAATTTATACTCATAAATCAGAAATATGGTTGACTTGACCAGAATACAGATTTTGAACCTTCATTGTTGAGGTTACCAATAGTTTTTCATTATTTAGTTTATTCTTCTCCTCGTTTATTTGGAGTCTTCCCGACAACATCTTCAAATGGAAGGAGATTGCACATTCTCTATTTAGTTATCAAATTGCAATTCTTCTTCTTCTTCTTCTTCTTGATATCTTTGTTTGATTGTTCTTGATTTAGGCACGGGATGCATATTACAGTGGGAGACCTTTGATTGTTGATGACATGTTTGATAGAATAGAGGTATGGTTTGCCACTCTTTTAGTCAATGTTCAATTGCAGCTCATGGCATTTATGCAAAGTACTTACATAGAGAAAGACAACTGAAACAGTTGAAGTTGCGGTGGTATGGTTCAAAATACGTTGTCAAGTACCCCCGTTGCAGTCTCAGGAGGCAATCAACATATGCTGATGCTGAGGTAATTATTTTTAGTGAATGTTTATCACAGGAATGTTTCTGAATGTTCATACATACATGGACAACTAATACATTTCTCTGTGGTTGATTCTCATACATACATGAACAATAAATGCATCTCTCTTGATTGTGCTACTAAAATGTCGAAGCAAAGTAGTTGTAATCAAACTCTGTATATAATCATATTGTTTCCTAAGAACCTATTACTAACTCTATTAGGTCAAAACTTTTCTATAATGTAAGGATGGCCTGGTACAAGAAACTCCCGCCATTGCACGGTGCGGAAAGTTTCTAGTTTCTACTGTATTTTAATTGCGGGGTCTGGAAGTGGCTGGTCTAATATTAGCATTGCAAGCAGAGATTTGTTTGTGTTACTCGAAATTACTTAATAAGAAAAGTAAATGCTGAAATCAACTACCATTTTTACCTCTCTTGAAAATCTACTTTTATATTTAATTTATTTGTTTGATTACGTATATTGGCTCCAGCTTTCTCGTGTAAGGATTGTTTTGTTTTCCTGATTGTATTTTATGTAAACAATTATGAAAGTAGATTTTTGGGATAAGTGTACCATTAGTCCCTGAACTTTGGCCGAGCCCATCATCAGTCCCCCAACTTCAAAAAGTTTCACCATTGATCAAAGTAGGTCTTTTTTGCTCATCGGAGGTCCCTAGCCCTAACGCCATTTGTGTTTTTCCGTTAAGTGAGGATGTGCCACTCACATGCACAAAATAAGGGGGTCATGTATAAAATCATCAAAATAAGTGGGTAATGTGAAAATTTTAAATCCAAAAGAAAATTTTAAAAATAAACCATTGAAATCATACCGCCGTCACCGCCACCGGCTCTGGCGTTGTTTCAAGAAATGGAGTAAAGAAGCAGCAGAAATGACAGGAAAAGAAGCGGGGCAAACGCAACTAAAGATTTCTTGACTTCTTTCTATAGTAAGAAGAAGAAAAAGAGGCAAAGACAAAGAAGTGTCGACAATTTAGATTCTCTATTCCATCATCCTCAACTAGCTCCTCTTCGATTACAACTACCGCCACCATATCCGCCACCGCCCCCACCACCACCACCACCGTCTGTCTTCCACAGCTTGTTTACATCCAAAAAGGACAAACGAAAGAAAATTACCCCCACTACCGCTGCAACTCGCACACCTCCTCCTCCTCCGCCGCCGCAGCCACCGCCTCCTGTTCGGCGAGTGCACCTAAACCCACAACCCGGGAGGCGCCAGTTACCTCCCACAAACCTCCGATGCCAACAAAAATCCATTACTTCAACAATATAGATGACGGTTTAAGTGGGGGTGAGTCTCCATTGCGACGGATTCCACCACCGCCGCCACCTCCATCGTTCAAAATGCCCGATCTGAAATACATGGTGGAGGGTGACTATGCTAGGCTTCTAAGCACAGACAGCTCCCGCAGCGAGTCTCCCGACCTGGATGAGATTGAATCTCCGTTAAGTGACAACAACTCGCCATCGCCGTTGTTCTGTCCGAGCCCCGATGTGGATACTAAAGCTGATAGCTTTATTGCAAAGTTCAGGGCTGGGTTGAAGCTTGAGAAAGATCAATTCTTTCAATCAAAAGCAAGATTTCCAAAGGTTTATTTTTAAAATTTTCTTTTGGATTTAAAATTTTCACATTACCCACTTATTTTGATGATTTTATACATGACCCCTTTATTTTGTGCATGTGAGTGGCACATGCTCACTTAACGGAAAAACACAAACGGCGTTAGGGCTAGGGACCTCCGAAGAGCAAAAAAGGCCTACTTTGGTCAATGGTGAAACTTTTTGAAGTTGAGGGACTGATGATGGGCTCGGCCAAAGTTCAGGGACTAATGGTACACTTATCCCTAGATTTTTCTTCAGTTGAAGATTGAATGACGTGAATGTAGGGCAGGAAGATCCCTCACAGGTTATGGCATTAGCAAGCGTATGGCTCTTGTTCCTTGGAGTTGGAAGTTCAGCGTGCCTTGTGCCTGTTATCTACACTGTTGGCCATGCTTATAAAGATGTACTAGATTCAGGATTTTCCGCCAGTAGCCTGGAGTTCCTTGCCATGCTGAATGGCATGCTCTTCATGATGCTGGGTTCTGTGATTGGCTACCCAGTTGCTTCAGCTTCAGGTAAGGATTTATAAGTCTGTTACGTACATATATTTTCTGTTTTTCTTCTTTGTAACTTGTGGAATGGTGGAGGTATTGCCCTATGAGGTGGAACTGTGTGTTTGAAACTACAATCTAGCACAGATTGAGCATGGTTTAGAGTTTGTCACTTGTCAGTTCAACCTTTATTATTAGTATGCAATTAATCTATTCTTTTGTTTTCTTTGTTGGTCCAATGTGATATGTCGGAGTTTTAAGTAAACTTACCTGGCGAATGTTCATGATATCCATTTATTATTCATTGAAGCCACAATTATTATAGATCGCGATTAATCAGCATGTTTTGGCTCAGTTTTAAGCTTGGCATTTGTCTGATTATGTGCAGTATTTCTTACAACCTTTCATCCCTGCTTTATTTGATACTAACATGCCATCCTTCCAAGATCCTAATCAAGACTTAAGACAAGATTAATTTCGTTGTCCGACAACCGCTGTCAATTACTCCCTCCATCCCAAAATTATTGTTCTGCTTTCCTTTTTCGTCCGTCCCAAAAAAATGTCATCTTTGTAACTTTCCTTTTCAGGACAACATTTTTACCATTTTACCCATACTTTTTCTTGCTACCTTAATTATGGGCCACATCCACATGCACATGACAGTATGACACATTATATCAAAGTTAAAAATAAGTCAATTGTTTTTCCTAGTCAATATTAATAATCAAACTTGACAATTATTTTGGGACATAGGAAGTACAAAACTAAGAGACATAGGAAGTACAAAACTAAGAGAAACGTGTATACCATTTTCTACTGAAGACAAGCAGATCTGCTCTAACGTCCTAATGCTCTGAGTTCAATTTTCGTACCTTTAATTGCCGTAATGTTTTATATCCCTCTAATTGTTAGAAGCGGAGGATTTATTATTCTTCTGAGAGGTATTAAACCATTTGACTTGGCCTCTTTACAGAAAACTGCTTAATGCAATAAGAACCTGTTGCATGCACTCATTTAAGAACCGATTGAGTTAATATTGATATGAAGTCATTGGTGTTTAACTGAGAAACAAAAGGCTTTTCTGTTATCTGTTTGAAGGCTTCAACGTTTGCTTCTGATGCTATGATGCATTAAGCAGCACTGGGAAATTTGTTTTGCTAGGGTTTGATGCAACATATATGTGACAGAAGCGTAAAAATATTTTGTTCTTGTTTGTTTGTTTAGTCTTTATAAGCACTCAAATTATACGTGCTTACTTTAAAACTTCTCACAGTTAAAGCCCTTCGAGGCCTTTGGAAGAATGACTTGGTGGCACTAAAAGGGGCATGCCCAAATTGTGGGGAGGAGGTTAGGTTTAAGTGAATTATTAATATCTATCACATGTTAAAATTGAGAAATGTTTGCTATAGTTGTATAGCTTTTGCTTAGTTCACTTGTTTTCTTAGTCCTGTCCAGACAGAAGCATGTGATTCAACCTTCAATGAATGAAATCTTACAACTTGTGGCACCTTTTGGCTACAGGTATTTGCATTTGTTAGGTCGGGCCCGTTTAGTAACTCTCCTCATAGGGCTGATTGTCATGTATGCGAATGCTTACTAGAATTCCGCACCACGGTTGAGGTAATTATAGCTTCTTTGCCATTGTATTACTGATCTGTTTTTCATACTAGATTATGGAGATATGCAAGGATCTGGGGATGTAAAGGGTTACCACACATTGTTGATATAGCTACATCCATACATATATAATTCATTTAAATAGTTGGATCTTTTTTATGCATCTCCACCGAAACTAATTATGCTAAACACAATAGATCTAACCCGTTGGGTAATAGTGTTAAAGCACCCACCACTTGACTAGCACTGTTCTGTTACCCTCCAGCCCCTTGCCAACACCAAATCAAGTTGCTGCCACCAGCACCACTATCTACGTACCAAGAACAAACACGTCGTTCACTAACATTGTTCTTTACTCCAACCCCGCCACTCCCTGATAGAATTGGTGGAGATTCAAGTTGAATGTTAAGAAGGAAGTAAGCTCTTAAGAGGCACAGTTTATATTGATGCTTAAATTAAGTTAGACATCTCTATGAATAGAAAGCTACTGGGGGATCAAATCAAAAGTTGAATTAAGCAATCAATTATCTGATTCTTACTTACATATCTAGATATACATTCTTTTATGCATATCAATGTGGAGCTTGTCTAGGGATGGTCCTATACCATTGACAAGGCATCCAATGATGGTAGCCATGTTTCTGGAAAGGCTTATCATGGTTGCCGAACACAGTTATGTCAATGGCAAATGGGTTGTTTGAGATCTGGAACCTTTGGGTTCTCTTCTTCCTTCAATTTTAGGGATTTTGTGGTGCAATGATGTTTAATGGTGGCAGTGGAAAAGGTTGTATCTATTGGGGTCATGGTATTGGGTGGTGGACGGAGGAGAAAGAAATCAGAAGGGGCAAGGGAAGGGGCCAGTCTCTTTTTCTGTAAACTGAAAGAGACCAAAATGTTGACCTCAATGACCATAACCAACTCATATTAATGGATGGCATCGAAAATCCGTAAAACATCCAATTAATTTAACTGTATAGCCAACTTACTTTGGGTAAATCTTTGCCACTCATTATTGACTTGTACGCATTCGTGACTTTTTAAAATCCTTGTAGAAAATAAATTTAATCCACTACATACTATCTTCTGCTTTGTAATTTTTTTTCTTCTCTTTAGATTCACTGGAGGGGCGAGGGTGGTATGTTCATGCTTGTACACTGAATTGAAAGCATGCTTTTTATACTAGAAGCTTGATGTTTATGTCTTTGTAGAGGACCAATAGGTAACCACTGAGGTGGAATCTTGCATGCTTATAGGCACCATCAGTATTTGGAGGCATTAGATCTATGCACCGCACCCTCTTCCCCCTCCCTCCCTGCACTCGCTCACCCGGGTAGAATGTTATGCTGTTTTTAAAGTCCAGTTTATATCTCTATCCAGTACTCTTCATTTATATTATGCCATCCGTTCTGAAATGAGTATTCATTTAAAAATTTATCCCTAAATGACTGTTCATTTTTGTTTAAATTTTTCAAACTCACTTTTGACACATCATATCCTAGTATGGACTTCTAATTCAATATATGGATATTAAGGAGTAAAATGTCTCAAAAGTCAACTTTCTTAGTCTTAGTGAAGCACCAAAAATAGAAACATTTTATGGATTGAGAGTGCTTTGCTTTTGAAGCTGAGTAGTCCCCCTAATGTTGGAGTCTTGTCTTTCCCCTTGTTGAATCAGGAGAGAATCTGCATCAAGTGTATTTAATTGTTCTCTATTATATTTTATCTAATTCACACATAGATGACATTTCCTTCTTCTGCAGCAATCAATTTTTAGAGCTGGCAAACAGTGGGTCCATGGCCGAATTTACTTCATCCGGAAAAGAGGCAGGAGCAGACGACAAAGATGGACGTGAGATTACGGATGGTGAATTTTGTGCCCATTGAACCTTTTATACAGTAGATTGGTTCTTTCCTTCCCCACTTTTATTTCTTATTGGCTAAAGTTTCAATGATTTCAAGGGGAGTGCTTTTGGTGACTCAGTATAAAATATGCCTAATATAATCCTATATATATATATATATATATATATATATATATATATATATATATATATATATATATATATATATCAATTTAAGCCCATTCTATAGAAACAATCGCAATTTCATTTTGAATTAAATGTACAATCATAGTGTTGTTTCAAATTATTTTTAATTCTCCCCATTCCAGGCAAATAGTCCATCTTACTATTTTAACATGTTTCACTTTAAGAGTTCACTTTTGAAAATTATGCTTACAATTTTTATAAGAATTTATTTTTACCTCCCCATTTGTATTGTAAGCACATTGCTTGTGTTTTAAATATTTTTGTAATTATAACTAACTCGAATGGTATTAATATATTCTCTTAATAATTAGATTTTTCAAACGTGAACTATTTGAGTGAAACGGATAAAGTTAACTAATACTCCATTCGTCCCAAAAATATATGATGTTTTGGAGAGTTTCAATTCTAGTTAGTTCCAAAATAGATGACATTGTGTAATTTTTAAGGAACTTTTTTTTTTCTTTCTAAATCTACTCATATTTATTGAATATGTAACTTGTATTTGGCTCTTTGGGTAAGAATCTCGAGATACTTTATTAATGTTTGGATATGGACAGTTTAGTCTTTACAAATATGTTTCATTGGTTTGTGTGAGTTTCAATATGTACAAAGAGGCATTTGCCATGACAAACAAAAACAAATTGGAAAAGGTCTCCTGTAGGATGGTCTTACGGATCTTAATCCGTAAGACGAAGCTATCCATGTTATATTGGTTAAAATTCAGTAATCTCAGTGCAACCTCTCAACTTTTGAAAATTACGTCACCCCCCTTGTGTATAAATGAAGAGTATCACTTTTTAATATGAAAAATACATTTTTAGTATAAAATGTGTTACTTTGCGTTTGTAATAAAACTTTTCATTTTTTCTCTTTAAAAGATGTTACTTTTTAGCCTTAAATGTGTTACTTTTTAATTTCAAATATGTTACTTTGGGCCTTAAATACGTTACTTTTTGCCTTAAATGTGTTATATTTTAAAAAATGCTACTTTGTATTATAAATGTATAAATTAAAATTGTCAATGTTAGTTTTAAAGTGTCACTTTTTAGTATTAAGAGTGTTACTTTTTAATATTAAGAGTATTATTTTGTATTTTAATGAAAATTATTTTTTTACATAAAAAGAGTCACTTTTTAGTATTAAAATGCCACTTTTACCTTTTAAATGTGTCATGTTTGATTTTAAATGTGTTTTTTTTTTTTTTTTATCATTCATTAAATTCTGTTAGGCTCCATCAAACATTCCAAGGTAAATAAATAAGGCTAACGGAGCTAATAGAGGACAAAAGTGCAAGGCGTGGGAAGAATGAAATTTTCGGGAGCAAATTTTTAAAATACAGGGGCACCAAAGCAAAATAGCAAACTTCTCATTAATGTGCTGTCACCTTGGGCGAGGGTGACATGTGGCGTGGCTTTCCTTGAGTAACCCATGAGCTGTGTTTGACTGTTTGTGGATTCAGGTCGATCCGCGGATTTTAACTTTATTTGTCCAATTTTTTGCCAATTTTCTCACATTTGACCCAGTTTTTCACTAGGTAACCCGCGATCTTTGTTGATGGATTACCTACTCTAGCTATCTTCTTTTTATCATTGTTGGAGCTTCGTTTTACGGATTTTAAATCTGTAAGACCGTTTTACACAAGTTTTTACCGGAAAATATAACTCCATGAAGCCATGAATTCAGTTGGTCACAAACAAATAAAATGATAGCATGTCTGACCAACTATTTGTGAAAAAAATACGAAATACATAATTCTATCGCAATGCAGAGCAAGACTTTGTGGTCTTCAAAGAAAAGGTCCTCCCGCTCTCTGCATTAGGATTTAGGCACATACAACTCGCATACGAGAACGAAGGCACAAAAAAAAATGGCCCAAACTTTAAAAGGATATATTCCCTCCATTCCAGGATAAAAAATTCTCATTTGAAAGTCAATTTTTTAAAGAAAATAATATTTTTAGTAATCCAAAGTAATAAAATGACATTTCTATACCTTAATTTTTAAAAATTGACTCTTTAAGTGAAAGATCCAAAAATAAAATAGTAAACTCTTTATCCAGGACAAGGGAGTACTAATTTGGATCAAAAAGCATCTATTACATTTACATAAACCAAAACAGAGTCAACCCATCCACCTGATAAAATCAATTTGAGTCCCATCTTGCAGGAAGCTGCAATAAGAGATTGAGGTTGGGATGGGAGTGAAAAGGCAAAAGGTGTAGGATATACTTCTATGGATGCTGCATAACAGAACAGCAGACAGATTATGTAGCACATGAATTCATTTATTAATTTCTCCCTAACGAGGATCCGAATGTTACAAGTTTAATCATCAAAAAAAAAAAAAAATTGTGTTGCTAATTTGACAAATGCTAAATGAACTGGTGCTGAAGAAAACATTATCTGAAAAACTAATTAACTGTGAACTATTGAGTAGTTGCTAGTTCAAATGCACCCAAAAATAACTGATATTGCACAATCAAGGAAATCAAAAACTTGAAGTTTAACAATAGGAATTACTGAACTTCCTCGTCGTTCTTGTAGCTCGTGAAATCAAGCCTCTAAGATGTGGATAATTCAACTATCATTCTGACACAGAAATAGAGAAGCGTGAGATTACAGACATGTTGAGGACCTGGTCAATCAGAAGTGTCCCAAGCTGTATATTACAGTCCACGCAAGCTGAAAAGTAGAGCATAGACTTTGGAAGTCAGTAAATGGGTAATGAGCACTTTAAGCAGCTAGCTTAGAAGAGGAATTTATCCATACCAGAAACAGCGTAAAAGAAGCAAAAAGCCCCTCTTGGAGAAGAGAACCATGGCCGCCAAATTCTTCTTCATCAACCTTGAGTATCAGCGCGTAATAACCATAGATAATCGCAGACGACAAAACCACGAACCTGGAACCACCATCAAGACAAGTTGATATTTCAAAGCTTTCATACAAACTATTAGACAATTTTTAATCTAAAGTAAATTAATCCATGAGCAGAGAGTTATATGTAAGTAGAAACAAATCACCATAGATCCCGACAAGCACACCAGTAAGTGAACTCCCAATAATAATTAAAAATCACAAGATACATAATGCACAGGTAATCACAAGAGTTCACATGTTATCCTGACTTTTCAAAATGCTTCAAGTATCCATATGGTCATTTCCAACACTCAACACTTTGACAAGGATATCGGGTTCAAAACATTTCTCACCAAAGATGCAACTCGCAAACACTGCGTTACCAGAAAAACAGTACTTCCCCACTGATTACGTATTTGGAATGACCATGCTAAAACATGCCACTTGCAACCTGGAGTGCTACATTTGGCAATCCAAAATACATTGCTAGTTTCTCCTTTAGTAGCAGGACTATTAGTGATTAAATTAATGTTGTATGCTACGACTTCACAATTTTAATACTTTAAGATAAACAAACTATTAAATGTAATCATTTACTTTTTCTGATGGACTAGCTACATTTAGAATGTGACGACACATCCAAACCACAGGATCTATATGAAGCTAACTCTAGCTTTTCGTGCTTTAGACCATATAGCATATTGCGTTCCCATACCCGTTCCATGAACGGAAGTGATCCAGGTTCCACAAGACATAGAGCAAGGATATCTACTGACTCAATTGAAGCACAAATTGCTTAAAAGTTAAAACCAAGTAAAGTTGCTGTTGCGAACATCAAATTTCATGTTAAATAAATTTAGCTTGAGAAATAAACATTAACTATATACATGAATGAAAATTCGCCCGTATCAACGTGGACACAAATCTGCACAAGAAGTCCAGTAAGCGCTTTCAGGTAAAACCCTTAGATAAGCAAATCTGGGGAGAAAGCAAGTTCAGTTAGCCCTTAGGCGTAAAGCCTTGAAGGAAGATTCATTGGATAATTCATTCTGGTCCAGTCTAAATCGGTCAAGCCATAAAATTAGGTGTACTCAAGTCCTGCAACGAAACTATTCAGGTATTCCTTACAAGTGTTTGATATTTAAATAGGGACTCTCATAGCAGGATGAGAGTAATAGAGATCATAACTTCCATCAATATTAAATAGGAAAGCTACTCAAGCCAACACAATAAAGATGCTCTTCATGATATTTTCCAATCAACTGCATGAGAAGACTGAAAGGGAGACACCAAGAGGAAGGACCCCATCTGTACTCTTCTGCAGAGGGAGAGGGAAAGAGGGAGGAAGGGGGCTGGATACATACATATTGGAGATTACAAAGAAGGGATTATTAGATTTTAATCGTTGAAAAGAGAACAGTCAGAAATTGGGCAGATTGAAAGTAAGCAACTGAGTCATAAGGAATAAATATGGGATTCAAGTTGCATATTATGTTTCCCTCTAAGTCCCTTGTTCAAGCTACAACTACAATCAGATTGAATTGAATAGATTTTACGGTACACAAGTGCTGATGGTCTTGTTTCAATAATCTCTCAGACTGTTAGCAACCCTTTTCCTTTGGGCCTCCTTGAGAAAGATATGGAGAGCAACTAATTTAGATTGCCTTTGATTGCAAGCACTAAATGGAATAGCTTGTCTTTGATTCCAAGCACTTAATGGAAGAGGCTATACTCCGAATACACTAGACCTTGATAATGAAGATAAAATATGAACCATTGGTTCACTCCCTAGCTTGTTTATAAGAGTAGTTTTTCTTCTTATTTTGTAGCATAGATTCTTCCATCTTCTTTAATTTTTATTAGGTTGTTGCTAATATCTAATGTTGTAAACTTTCATTTCTATTTAATAGTTTTTTCTTTCTCCAAGAAAAAAAGGAGGATGATGGCTTGAGTTTTGCTAATGAAAAAGCAATGGACCTCAAAGGGAACTTTTGGATTAAATTACTTTGTTTTGTTATATTTGTAGCTAAGATAAACTTTCTTTAAGTGAAAATTGAAGAAAATGAGCTGGAACCTGTGAAGGACAAGGGCGTAATTTGTACACAACGGGTTAAAAAGTTACGGTGGGGATATTTGTTACATTATGACCAATGACATAATGTGAATTACTTTAGACTGTCACTAATTTTTCAACCTACCTAATTATAAGTTATTTAGCTCTCAACTGAGTTACACCTAATGAACCTACAAAGATCTACAGAAAATCCAAAACCATCTTTAGAAATAACTTTTCCTTTACATCTTTCACCAAAAGAAAAAACTGTTTCACGTGCGTTCACTCCAGGCATGATGATATAGAATCTTGACCAGCAACAACAATAAACCTCCTACAAAAGGCTCGTGTAAGAATGAAACATATTAATTGGAGCAGCTGGTGTAATTTTTTCTTTACATATTTCACCAAAAGAAACAAAGGTTTCACGTGTGGCATGATATAGAATCTTGAGCAGTAACAACAATAAACCTCCTACAAAAGGTTCGCGTAAGAATGAAACATATTAATTGGAGTAGCTGGTGTAATGGTCCCTTTCAAAGTCACTACTATCTGTAGGCACCTCAATTCATACCCCTAATTTATATTGTCCAATAATTAATGCAAAATGGACTTTCTTTTTATATGTTTCGAGGATACCAAATAAGGAAAACAAGAAAACAAGAAAAAAAGAAGAAAAGAAAGAAAATCAAGATCAAGAAAAATGAAGAAAAGAACAAAAAAAAAAGAAAAAGGGAAAGAAAAGAAGAGAAGAGAAAGAAGCCAAAAAAGAAAAAGGAAAAGAAAGAAACAAGGGGCAGCTGGGCAGCAGCCCCTGCCTAAACTCACTCCCTAATTACCCCCTACTCTCCCAATCATCCCCTCTCTCACCACTCCTACAAATACTCCCTTCCTCTTCAATAATTCGATCCCCTCTCTCTCTAAAATTTTCGGCCCACACACACTTCCACACATACTCTCCCTCTCACACACACATCCACTACCCACAGATACAATACACACATCCACTACTCACAATACACATACATCCACTACCCACAATACACACGCATACGAGCAAACTGCTCTTACCTATTATGGGTAGAGCACGCACACACACACACACACACACACGACTTTTGCCTATTCTGGGTGGACATACACACACATACACGCAACAGCAAACAAAAACAAAAAGACTTGCTCTCTCGAGAGGACACGGGAAGCACACGAAGATCACCTAAGCATAGGTGTACTTGGTTCAAATACTCACACGCTCCAAGAGGTAAGCGTCGGATATGATATTTTGTCCCCCTAGTTATTTGATTCAGTTTGTAAACAAATGTATATATATATATATATATATTGGATCTGTAAATATTCTACTGTTACATATAGATATTAGAGTTTGTTTTCCTTTCTGTTTGTAATTATTTTAGACTAAAATAATTAGTCATCCCATCTTAGTTGAGTTTCTTTTTTTATGTAATGTAAATAAGTTTGTTTTGTTTAGTTAGTTTTGTTTTAATACAAATGTAAATAGTTGTTTTCTTTTTTAAAAATGTAATTTGTTCATAATTTAGCCTATATAATGTCCATTATTATTTCCTTGTTTCGTTGTTATATTTATGTCATTTTTGTTTGCTTTTGTTAAATAAATAAAATATTCTTTTCTTTTCCGTATATATATTTGTATATAAATATTTTCTGGACTAAAATGTATATATAATAAACTGAGCATATTAGCAAATCCATTGTGAGACCAAAAGGGCGATTTAGGTATAACCCCTTCCCAACTCGTAACTTAGCCATATAACCCTTATTTTTAGTATTTTTGGTTTTCTCTGTTTAACCTTAAAATAGAGGTGACAACTCTGTACATATCATTTTCAGAGTCCACAACGAGACTAAGCGTATTCAACGTGCCTAAAGTTTTGAAACTACTCGCTTTTTCACGCAATGAGGCGGAGTCGAAACGTGATTCTCACATCTATAAACACCTCAATTTTGTACCCCTATTATGCAATGTCCTATCAAATATTATTACAAATTAATTGGACTAACAAGCGTTACTTTTTAAACGTTTGGGGGCCAAGATGTTCAAAGAAACTTGCAAAGGCTTGAAAGGACCAAAGATAACAAAGAGAGGTGAAAAGGAAACAAAATGTGAAGGAAAAGCAAGTCAGGGCGCGGCACACGCAAGACGCGGCGACGTGACAATTTCTGCATGTGCGGTGCGGCGGCACCCTGAGCTGTTTTTGGCCTCTCCTGCTTCGTCACCAATTACATCGAATTTTGGCTAAGAACACAAGGCGGCTGACCCTCTATGCTGCCTAAAGCAACCTCTACACTGCCGGGGAGTCACTACATCCACCTGTCTTGCATGGAAGCTCCCAAGGGCTGCCTTCTCCTCTTATAAATAGGAGGGTTCTTCTCCTTCAGAACACAAGAAACTCCGTTAGGCTACCAATAACATCACAGACCACAACCTTCCTCCGTCTACCAACATACACACTATACACTCACTTCATTACTTTGCCGGAAAACTCCCACGAGCATACACACACACACCCATATACACAACACACACACTGCAAACAATACACACATACACACACACGAGCAAACTGCGGTTGCCTATTATGGGTAGAGCACACACACACACACATCGCTTTTGTCTATTTTGGGTGGAGCACACACGCAAACACGTGCAACAACAAAGAAAAAGACTTCATCTCTTGGGAGGACAGGGGAAACACAAGAGAATCGCCTAAGCCAAGGTGTACCGGGTTGCTCCAACCTATTACGCTCCAAGAGGTCGGTATTGGATCTCATATCTGTCCCCATATATATTTATTTCTTTAAGTTTGTAAGTAAAATGTAGATATACATACTTTATGGATCTATACATATTATTATATTATCGTTTGTATATGTTATTAAAATTTGTTTTCTTTCTCTGTTTATATATTTTTAGCCTATGTAAATAAATTATTACGTTTATTAAGCTTTTCTTTTCTTTTCTTTATTTTGTTTTGTTTTGTTTTGTTATTATGTTATGTTATTTCGTCTTGTTAAATATAAAAAAAAATCTTTTCTTTTCCGTATATACATGTGTGTATATATATATATGTATACATATATATACATAATAAAACTGAGCATGTTAGCAACCCGTCTTTGAGACCGAAAGGGCGAGTTGGGTGTCTAACCCCTTCCCAACTCATAACTTAACCCCCAAACCCATCATTTTTGGTATTTTTGGTTTTTCTCTATTTACCCTTAAAATAGAGGTGACAACTACGTATATATATTTTTAAAGTCTACAATGAGACCAAGCGTATTCCATACACTTAAAGTTTTGAAATCACTTCCATCTCACGCGAGGTGGGGTCGAAACAGGGCTCTCACACTATCTTAAACACAGAGCCCACTGTCTTCGCATCATTTATCTCACAGTTGATACATTGTTAATTGGGTTAATTGCATTTTTTTTGATAGGTAAGTGTGACCCCTTGTTGGTATGGAGATTGGAACCAAGGACCTCAAGGTATGAGTGCCCTTGCCATCTCTCTCACCCCTTTACTAACATGTGGTTTGTACATTGTCGTACTTGGGGATCTGTGGTTTCAATTTTTGCACATTGGGGTCTATGGTTGTATTTTTGTAGCGATTGAGGGTCAAAAGAAGATTTCCTTCAGTTTTTGGTGCATATTAAAAGACGAAAAAAATACATGGAGAACTGCATGCTGACAGAAAATGACTTTTTCAATCCAATAACTAGCAGAAATCCTCTTTTGACCCTCAATTGCATTGCAAATCTGATCTACATAAGTTCCAAAAACTTTTCAACATTAAACTAAGATTTCAGAGCTTACTCTTACTCCGACAAAGTTACCAGATAGTTTAAATAACGGCTGTACAAGACTTGCAAAATTGCAAAAATCAAAGCGAACCACAAGATTGTCCAATCCATAAATATGAAATTTTCTAAATAGAAAAGAAAATTTAGTGCAGAAGAGTTTGCAAAGGACAAGAAATCCACCTTACAGAGACATTGGAGAACACAAAACAAGCAAAAACCTATATTACCAGAAAGTCTACTTCTCTAGCTAATTGCCTTTTATTCACTTAAAAAAATTGCATTTCGGAATGATTGTTTTAAAATATGATGGATCACTTCGTTCAACAGCATATTTCTAGTTTCTTCTCTAGCAGAAGAATTATTAGTGAACTAGAGTAATGTAGTATGCTCCACCTTTGCAATTCTCTTCATGCATCTTAAGATAAACATAGTCGTATAAGTAATCAGTTACTTTTTCTTAGAAAACCACTTTTACATATATAAAACAAATACGCATCCTTACCATAGCATCTATATGAAGCTACCCCTAACTTTCTATGTTTTAGACCATATAGCATATGGTGTTTCACTGTTTCCATACCTCTGTTCCACGAACTCAAACAATTCGCTTTCCAGGTAACACGGGAAAAAGAGTTAAAATGAATAATAGCAACACTAATCATATATATTTGAAAGTGTGTTTGCACATATGTATAAGTAGTCTGTCGTAGATATGAACGATGGTTGAGAAAAGAAAGTGTTATACACAGTTTCCGAAAGTGAATCCCTTGCAAGTTTGGCAATATTCATCCAAACACTGATTACACAAGTAATTCCTTAACAGGCGTTTCTACTTCCAAAAACAAGACAAGTACGTTCAAGGATAACATCTTCTTTTTCATGTTTATTTGTTTGTTTTAAGAGAGAAAAAGGGGTGGGGGTTGAAGCAGTTCCATTAACACTGAAGCTAATGAAGGACTTACACAACAATCCAGATGCCCCCAGTCAAAGGAATGGCACCCCACAATAATCCACATACAAGAGCCACTACTTGCCGAATCCAATGTAATACATCTCCCAATTGATCCTGGCACAAGGAATACTAAAATCATTAACTAAGATCATACAGAAATAATGAAGCTCCAATCAACTAATTAGATCATTGTTGTAGGGGTTTAAATGTCAAAGCCTTGTCAGATTCTAAAAGCTTTATTAATTGTTCAGAAAGGGGCAACACATTAAGTTGTACATGTACAGTTTGGCACTTGGCTTGTGTTCATGCTTCATGTGATGAACCGAGCTTGAAGTCAACATCTACGCTCATTCACGATTCACTCGAGCTTAAAATGGGGTGAGTTCGAATTTCTTAGGCTAGGCAAGGCTATGCTGGAACAACTGAATAACGAATATGAATAGTTAAAGCCTAAAGTAGAGTATGCTAAATCATTAACCATCCCAATGCCATAATTTAAGGATTTATAGTACAATTTTCATATTTGATATTGTTTTACTAGTCTTATATTTATTTATTATATAATAGTGGCACAAATGAGATTTCTCAGAGTATTTGTCTATTTGAAGGATTAAACTTTCCCTGGCCCGTAGTTGCGTCACTCCTTCAATAAGTAATTCATTCAATGCCTTGTTCACTAAATGCGCAGAACCTGAATATCAGAGCTCAGACTCAGCTGGGTTCTTTACAGACTAAAATTCACGGGTTCAATGAATATATCAATATAGACTATAGTGATACTGAATAAGAAAGGTTATACTTGAAAAGTCTCAATTTAGGCCATGCTGAGCCAACAATTTTTCAAATACATGAGGAAACATCATCAAAGGTAGGAGCCATGATGGTGAACGTACTGTAGCTAAGAATGCGAAAAAGGCTGCTCTTATCAGCTTCTTGAATATGTGTACTGCATTAGATTATTAATCAAATACATTCTATAACTCCGTATGTTCTTCTAATTAAAAGAATTCGCAACAAAATAGTAAAAACAAAAATTGGAGCAAACAGGGATCAAGTAGTTGGCGCTAGACTGCCAGTTGAAGGAAAGAGGTAAAACAAATGTCAAGATCTTCTTGAGTCTTGACTGAAAGAGGAAGGAAATCAAATCTTCCATAGGGTTAAACATTCCAATAGAATGGAAAACTGTCTAGGTCCGAGTCATCCGACTACAATCAAGGAAGATACAATCACTTAAAAAAGGAAATTAAGAGGGCTTATGTAAACATCTGCAGTTACACAATACCCCATAAACAAAGGCATGGAGTATGACTAGGTATGAAGAGGCTTTCAGTTGATTAAGGATACAGTGAACAGGGTTAAATTAAGGACTATCCAATCCATGTGCTTTATGATTTGCTGGGTTACAATCATCTTCTCCAGCTGTTAATGTTCTCATATAGTTTCAACGAGCACAGGGAACAAGAGAGCAATCACATCGCACAAGCTAATGAACTCTAATCAACTATCAAGGGGGAATAAACAATGAAATAACATTGGCACACAAAATGTCATTGAAGACTCCACAGCATTGAAATTTCATACAGAAGTAGCAGTAAAATGGACATTGAAAGCTATAATGCTACATTATGCATCACGATTCCACTTTTTGACAACCATGATATTACTTCAACAGCATAATTCATAAACGATTTCTACTGTTTACATACAGAATCCTATCATGCACATTCAGAATTACACAAATCTCCTAGTTTAGTCTATTGATATCCGACACTATCAGTACAGATCAAAAAATAATCAAATAGTAATAACAACTGAATTGAAAACAAATACACATCAAAATTAAAGATTACAGAGTCCAAACCTTGTCCCAGGAGGCCTCAGGATCCAACAATTTGGCAAACTTAAACGGAGACAAGTGACCGTTCTGATGTTGTTGCTGTTGTTGAAGATTGACTTTTGAAGATTTCCTCTCTTTCATATTTAAATATATATACACACACTAAAAAATCACCTCGTAAAACCAGAAAATTGACACTAATAATATAAACGGAGAAGATCGAACGAATTTAGGATTTAGGGTTTATGTTTGAGTAAACGCAGTGGGAAGGGAGAGAGAGCAGTCGCTCAAACAATGGAAGGGATTGAGAAGAGAGAGAATTCGAGTGAATATATATTAAAATTGAGAAAGCTTCGTTTGGATCTAATTGAGTTGCAATTAGACGAGGAGTGAGTGTTGGTTGGTTCAATGGTTTATGACTCTGTTTTTGTCGTCTTCCACGTGATGGTTATTTCTCCCCCACTCTCTTTCCATCCATATTCTATTCCATACAAAAAAAGATTTCGGGTTGGGTTGGGCTTTTTTAGCTCAGTATATTGATGAGGAAATTATTAATTGCCCCAAAGTTTTCAATTGCCCCACTCCCCAGTGTTGATATTATAACTGGAAAAAATTTATATATATTTTTTCAACCATTAAAATATATTTTTTTATGATAAAATAACGAAAATACCTTTAATGAACAATAAGAGATTCCTTCATTAATAAAATCTTTTTAGGGTTTTTACCACACGCGCGACACCCTATCAATCACCCTATCCCTAAAAAAGCTAATTCTCCCCCAACTTATTGGGTGAGTTTTAAGCCTCCATTCATCTCTTTCTTCTCTCTCCCCCACATATCTCCTTCTTCATTGGTCTTCTTCCTAGTATTCGTTCCCTTTAAAAAAATTTCTTCCAAAATTTAAACTTTAAAGAAGGCAGTAAAAACTGAAATTTGTTTGGCTTGATCAGAGCATCCAGTTTTTGGCTAAAATTTTGATGTATTAAAGTGGAGAGCCTATGAATTAAATAAACAACTCAACTCACATCATCACTTTGATGATGGTATGCTTTCCCATTTTTTCCATTTTCTTTTTCAATTAATTTAGTGTATTTTTTGCAGTATCATTTCCTTTTTTTTATTATTTATAACTTAAAATTATGGGTATATTGATAATATTAAAAAGTGTGACAAGCCTTTATTTAAATAAAAATAATTGATATAATCAAAACATATAATATAATTTTCATAAAATATAAAATTTAAATGTATAAATATTTTATTTCAATTGCGGTAAGAAAATAAAAAAATAAAAAATAGAAATATATTGATAGTTATATTTGTTAGTTAAGATGTCACCAATTCAAAGGGTTATATAGAGGGTGCTCATTGGAGTTGAAACTTTTTTAAAGGGCCTCTAAAAAGGTTTAGGGAGTTATATAAATGGTGTTTTAGGGTGCAACCATTGTGGATGCTCTAACTCTCTTAATCTCCATTTGCTTCCTAAGACTTTTAAAACCCTCAACATGCTATGGTAATATATCTGGAATTGTGACTTTCTTAAATGAGTTTAGTCACTTGGGTTTCCTTAAAACTCAAAATTCAAAATTTTACTTCCGGAAGACTTAGTTCCTTCGTTCCTTCAATCCGTTTTTCTTTGAGTAGCTTTTGAAATGACAACAAATCTTAGAAGAAGAGGGAGACAAATAAGAGGGAGAAGATGAGAGAGAGAGAGAGGGGTAAAATGAACATGTAAGAAGACGAACAAAGTAGCATGTGGGTACGGGTATATTAGGAAAAAATTAATGAAAAAACACTTTTGCAGTTTTTTTTTAAAAAGTAGCTGAACGGTTACAATTTCACCAAATGGTACCGTCCGTATTTATTCATTTTTTTAAATACGAAAAAGGAAACTTTTGGAGGTAAAAAAACTACAATACCCTTAATGAGTATGAGGCGCACTTCGGAAATGTATTGCGGTGCATTGACTATTGAACCGCGATGCATCAATTTTATTGCATTAATTTTTACACAACGATGCATCATTTTAATTGTCTAGTCTATTTTTGCACCGCGATGCATCAATTTTATTGTTTTAATTTTTGCACCGCGATACATAAGTTTTAATTATCTAATCCAATTTTGTACTACAATAAATTAATTTTTGCACTAAGATACATAAAATATCATATAATCCAATTTTGTACCGCAATACAAAATCATGATGAACCGGACCATGTTTTCAACCTTTTTCTTCTATCTCCTCTACCGCCTTCGTTCTAATGAAAATTCTTTCAACCCAGCACGGATCTATTATAGTTTCGTACTAAATGAATCAAAAAAACTGTTTAGAAACTTTGTAGGTCGATCCCCGTATCATTGCCCAACAATGGTGATTTTCGAATCCAATGTGTTTGCCGGAGCTATTGAAAGAGACGCTGACATGTTTGGAATAATATTTTTTTAAAAAACAGGATACTGGAAGGGTTAGAAATTTTGGAAAAGAAGCTGACCAAAATTTCACTCAAATTACTAGAGTCGGAGTCTAGTTGGACACTTATATGGCTTACTCTTGGTTCCATAATATTATGGGGGTAACTTTGGGATGGTCCACTTTCAAAAATTTTAAATCGCTTTAGATTATCATATATTTTTTCAACTGAAAAAAATTATTTTTGGGGCAAAAAGACTACGATACAATTAATGAGGAAGCTGAGGCGTCCGTACCCACTCAAATGCACTACATTGCATCAATTTTTGTATTATGATACATCAATTTAAATCTATCATCCAATTTTACACCGCGATGCATCAATTTAAAACCATCGTCCAATTTTGCATCGCGATGCAAAATCATGATGAATCAAACTTTTATGTCTTCCGTCTCCTCCGTCTTAAGCCTTCTTCTTTTCCTTCACCTCCTTCTCTTCGCCCGTACTGAAAAATCCAACAACCAAACAGTACATGTCATACTTAATGAATCAGAAACATTGTTTACATTTCAGGGTCGTTGCCCCCAAACCCCCACGAAGGGGTTTGCTGCCTCATCGACCCATGCAACATGATCTGGCTGGTCGATTTTCGTTTCGTTGCGCAACAATCGTGATCTTTGAACTTTAAAGTGTTGGTCAAAGCTATGGAAAAAGATGATCTAAACATTTTAGGAGCAATATTTTGAAAATTGATTTTAACGGTTGAAAAAAAAAACGAGATACTATAGCAAAAAATGTTTAGAAAAAGGTAACGATAAAAAATTCTCCAAATATTAAGGAGCTTGAAATAGCGTGAGTGTTTAATTCGATTACTTTTTAAGCCAAAAATTTCAAACGAGTTTTAAATCGGGTTGAGTTGAGAGAATTTAAATTTTTAATAGTTATAGCTTATTTTTGATTCAATTAACTCGAGCCTATGTTTGAAATTTTGACTAGCTAGTTAATTCGCAAACGAAGTTTCATTATATCAAGCACGAGCTATCTTAGGTCTCGTTTGTCATGGTTTATGGCTGATAACTGATAGCTTAGGCGACTTGTGACTGATTTGATGAATAGACTGTTTATTGTAGCTATTGAAAAACGTCTTATGAGTATATTTGTTAAATAAGTTGAAAATTATTTATTTTACTACAAATTGATCATAAACACTAAAGTTTCAAATCAACTAGTCCTTGATTAAATAAAAAGGTCTCACCTTTATCTTAAAAACTCAACATGACATAATATTTAATTAGTATTTATTTACTTAATCATACTTAAAACAATAAATAAATATATAATTGTTTTCTACACCATTAGTATGTGTTATCTTTTACGTTTAACTTTTATTATTTATTTGTCAATTTTTAATATGAAGTAGTCAAATATGCGAATGTTGAAATGTTTACCTATAAAAAATGAATAAATAATTTATAATATTCCTTATCACGTATAAAATGTTTACTTTTTTAAAAAAAATCTTAAATTAGTAATCATAGCTCTTTTTATGTATTTATGAGAAAATTGTAATAAACAAAAGTTTATTAATGAATAGTTATTTTTATGTTTTCAAAAAACTAAAAAAGCTTAACATTTTAGCTTTGACTTTTTAATATATAAATAGTGTTGTACCTAGCTTATTGACATTTATCTTATAACATGAAACAAACACTTTAAATATAACTTATTTTAAGCTAAAAACTAAAAATTACTTTTAAAAAATGCAGCAAAACGAACACTTAATAGCTTTGATTGTACTCAATATTAAGCCTAATAAAAATGAACATTTGCAATAAATTAAAGTAGGTTGCCATCCAATCAAACCTTAAATTAGGTGTGAGTACTCAATTGCAAAAGGATTAAATCCTTATGGATTAGGTAAAAACTTATAAAAGATAGTTTTATGAGTTTTTTTTTTTAATAATGGATCCAACCCACTATTTGTTGGTGGGCTTTGCCTACTAATTAAAATCCGTAGCACAATCTAACATGAGGCATACTATTTGGATTATGCTTATTTACGGCTAAATTTAGCCTCAAAACCCTATTTAAACAATTGGAAACTTAAAGCAACAAACACATGACCTCTATGGTTGAAGGTGAACTTCTCGATCTGAAATATTACACGATTAATTATCGTTCAGTGATTTTTTTTTTAATCTATATTACAATAAAGATCCTAAAACACGTGTGTAATTGACAAAGGCTATTGAGTGGTTGAGATTTATTTCTTTTCCAAGATCCTACGGCCTATATCACATTCTCCTTCCATGCGTGTGGACGACGGTTACCGTTTTCCTCCAACCCTCTTTCTCTCCTCCGAAATCGAGGGACACCAGTTCGATCTGACCCACTTTCTCTCTCGATTTCCCCCTTTCGTGCCTTTACCCACTTTGTTTCTCTCCCTTTTCCTATCCTCATTGTGGTCTTGCGTCTTTTGGGTGCTGGCGTAGATAGAGGATATCCTCATCATGTCCTCGATTCTCACATCGCCTTCTAAAAAACCTGTTATTTTCTCCCTAATTTGTTCCTATCAGTTTTCGATGATGGTTTTCATTGTGCATTCCAACACCAAATTCACACCTGATTCCGCTGGAGAACAACGGAGGGGAGTTGGTTTGGGTATGACTTATGAGGGTGAGGATTTGAAGTATAAGGGCTTTTGGGTCGCCATTAATGGAGGAAGCTGAAGCTGAAGCTGAAGCTTGAAGAGGAGGAGAGAGAAAGGCAAGAATTGAAGGAGAAGAACAAGTGATAAGGAAAGAAGAGATTTCATCTTTGAAAAAGTAATCACTTTGTGATTGGGTATAATAAATAATAGATTGAGAGTTTCTACAGTGGGAGGTTTGGTGTAATTGTTATTGTTAAAGAGGAAAAGTGAGGGAGGAATGGTCAACAGTTGGAAGAGACGTTGGGTAGAGACTAGAGAGAAGAAAGAAAGAGAGAGACAAATGAGGGTTAATGTGAGGCTAAATGACTCCCAACACTTAGAGGCCCATTTACCGCATTATAGAGGTAGGGGTGAGAGTGTCTACTGCAGTCTGCATGCTTAAGTCTGGTAAAAATAACTCTAAAATAGTTTTGAAATTTAAAGTGGGGAATTGGGTCCATTGTAGACATGAAGCATACAGTTTTAAAATGGTTTTAAAATTTAAAGTGGGGAATTGGGAGGTGTTTGACTAATTTATTGATTAGTCAAAAAAATTTGAAATTTACGAAACTTCTTTATATTTATATTTAGTTTTTACTCTTCATTTTTTAGAAACAAATTAATTATATGGTAAATGAGCACAGAAACTGAAGTATTTCTTGGGCAGTTGAAATCACTTCCATTGATCTATTTCTTATTCATTTTGCTTATGTATAATTTAGTTGGAAAAAAAAAATATGTGGTGCGTTTAACGCACGGGTGCAAAAGCTAGTATGTAATTAAAATAACTTGGCTGCATTTGTATGGGTTGCTTAACTTTATTACTTTAACCACATGTTTAAGTCAACTCAGCTTGAAACATAAACGAGCTTTGAATAGATCCCGTGAGATCGTCTTACGGATTTAACCACTTGTTTAAGTTGATCATTTAAGCGAAATTTAATTCGTCTTATGAATTTTAATTCATAAAACAGAAACCACTCAACTCACCCTTCAGGTCAAGAGAATTCGTCTTACATAAAATACCGTAAGATCGTCTTTATTATTTTTTGCCAAATCTATAATATGACAGGCATAGAGAAACAAATAGTCTACTCCCTCCGTTTTCAAAATATTATTTATTTTAACTTGACACGTCGTTTAAGAAAAATAATTAACTATATAGATTATAGATACACTTAAAATTTTAAATTAAATAAATACATGCCCATGCACATATCATGCTCATTTGCTCCATCCAAACCGCCCCACTAAATAACAGGTACGGACAAACTTAATTTTTAAATAAACACAAACAACATACACATTTGATGATCTTAAATGACCAGTTGCAAAAACTGTACCGCTGTGCTGTGCTGTCATGCCCAGTTTTTGCAACTGGTCAAACATGCGAACAAAGAATTGTGCACATCACATTCACAGTGGAGTATTTCATTACTCATTTACCACAGTGGATAATAGATTGTTTAGTTAAAAAATTTACTCCAGTAGCTCAGAAATATGTTTTTTTAGGAGTAGTAATATTCTTAGATGAGTGTTTATTTTTTATTTTGAGATAATTACAAAATAAAACATGATGATGAAAAATATTAGAATTTTTGTTTAAAACGAAGGAAGCTATCGATTAATTACTCCCATTAATTGATTTTTTTAATTTTTGTATTTAATCGATAGTTTTATGTTAATGAGTAAATTGACGATCATGCTTATTTATTTTTCACCAAATTATTCTCATGTTATTAAGTGGATATTTACTCGCCTATTTGAGCCTTTAACCCACATTGGGCATACCCACACTCATCCATTCAGTTTATCACATCTAATTACAATAGAGCTTGAATTATATGTGTATAATTAATAAAAACTATCAAACACCATAAATGTCGTATCCTAAAAATACTAAACGTCGCACCTACTTAAAAACCGAGTTACCAAATTGCCCTTTTGTTAAAAAAAATACATTTGTTTCTTTCCCTCCTCCATCTTTCCATGAACTTCAATAATAGATACTCTCACTATCAAATTTTACTCTCCAATAATCCCAACAACAATATGAATCCTGACAATGCAAATCGGAGAACAATGCAAATATAAATTCTTATTTTACAGTATGTTCCATAATTTTTTAATTTTTTTTTGTGATTTTATAGGCTAGATACAAAACTGAAACTCAAACTACCGAAATTTGCTTAAAGTCACTAGACCTAGTGACTTAAGCTTAGCAAAACCATTAAACTCTGGCAACTTACGTACATTCATTGAAGCTGTTAGACCCTGACGATTTAACCTCATTTAAGTCCAAGCCACATTTCAAGTCGCCTCCAAATAAGTTGAAATACACCAACGACTTGATGAATTTTCAAAATCCTAGGCTAGTTGCCAAGGTCTATTGACTTAAAATCAGTAAGTTTACTAGAGTTTTCAACTTTTATGAATGTAAGTCTAAAGAGTCTGGCGACTTACATAGATGCAAGTCTAAAGATCTAGCAACTTACATTAATGTAAATCTAAAGAGTTTGACAACTTACATTAATGCAAGTCTAAAGAGACTAGCAACTTACATATATGTAAGTCTAAAGGAACTGGCGACTTACATAAATGCAAGTCTAAAAAGTTTGGCGGCTTAATGAATTTTCAAAACCCCAAGCTAGTCTCCAGAGTCTATGGACTTAAAATCAATAAGTTTACTAGGGTTTTCAACTTGTATGAATGCAAGTCTAAAGAGTCTGGGACTTATATCGATGCAAGTCTAAAGAGTCTGGCGACTTACATTGATGTAAGTCCAAAGAGTCTGGCAACTTACATTGATGTAAGTCTAAAGAGTCCGAGGACTTACATTGATGCAAGTCTAAAAAGTCTGGTGACTTACATCAATGCAAGTCTAAAGAGTTTGGTGTCTTACATTGATTCAAGTCTAAAGGGTTTGACGACTTACTTTAATGCAAGTCTAAAGAGTCAGGTGACTTACATGCATCCAAGTCTAAAAAATCTTTCGACTTGCAAGGATTTAAGCCTAAGTTCCCTAGTGACTTAACCTAAGAAATCGTGGTCGCTTGTTGCTGACCTGGGGAGAAATCGACGTCACTTGTTGCCGGCCTAGAGAGAAATCAGGTAAAGTGACAAAATTTGTTTAAGAGGGGGGGTTGTGAGGTTCCCGGGGTGCGACCCGCGCCCCGCGCGCCCTTGCATAGGGGTGCGCGTACGTGCGGATGCGGGACACCACTGCTCTCGTTTCATCCTCCCTTGTTTAGGGGAAGACGAAATCAAAAGTGCGAGAGGAGTGCTGTCTATATTAGCACGTTGGAATGTGCCTCGGTTGTCTTGAGTGGATTTTGTATCCAATATGGGAACTGATGGTATTCCGCATCAAGTTATCCCTTGTTTAGGGGATACCAGGATATGGGAATGCATTACCCTTTCATTCCCATTTTCCTTTTTTTAGGGAAAAACGGAAAAGTGCAAGAAAGGATATTGCGACGCCCCCACTATGGATTTATTGAAAATAGCCTTATGGCTCATTCGATTACTATGGGAGCTTTGGGTTTCCGCATCAAGTTATCCCTTGTTTAGGGGATACCGGGATATGGGAATGCATCACCCTCCATTCCCATATCTCCCTTTTTGGGGAGAACGGAAAGTGCAAAGAGGAATGTTGCGAGGCCCACTGAATCGAAAGTTTTAGAGTCGCCATCTTTATTTTAAGGCAAATAAAGCAAAACCAAATAAAAGAAAAATAAACCAGAGAAAAAAAACGGGTTCGGAGGCTAAGTTACGAGTTGGGAAGGTGCTAGGCACCAACAACTCGCCCTTCGATCTCGAAAATGGTTTTTGGCTGAAGTATGCTTATTGTCACATTTATTTAGCAAATAAATAAGGTATTATAATGACAGAGGAAATTTAAATAAATACATTCGTGGCCACATTATTCTGGACTCGCAGTCTCCTTCCAATAATTACAAACATATTTAAGAATATTTGGCCATTATAACGGCTCTTTTACATAATATTTCATATTCTAATCCGGACAGCACAACGACTTATATGAGCTACATTGCGTCGGATTTAAATAACAACTTTTAAAAATAAATAAAAGACAGAGAAAATGTAAATAAATAGAAATAACGGCGCTCTTAAAGGTTTTACCTTTTAGAGCGGCGGTGTCTTCGTCTTCCGAGGGAGAGGGAGTCTTTTGTTGTTTGTGTGTGTTGTTGTTTTGATTTGGGCAGAATGACTGCTTTATTTCTGAGGGTTTGGGCTTATCAACTCGGGCGAGTGACGGCTTATTGGGGTAGGTTTTGGCCTTTTGGTTGGGCGGAACCTAGACTTAGATTTTGACTTTTCGACTCGTTACTCGGGCGGAGTAACGACTTACTGGGATTTTTGAATTTGGGGAAGTGAGGTGGACACCTAACAACTAGGCTAGGGATCACTTATAACCTATGGGTTTTTGATTTGGCAGAGTTTGGACGGGGTTTGGAGATTCTAGGGACTTCCACTCACCTATCTCGCACCTCTCGTACTAATTTTGTGAAAGAAGCGAGCGAGCTGCGATCTAAAAATCACGGAGGAAAATGTGTGCGTAAACTGGGAGCCGGGGCCTCCTATTTATACTGGAGAGGCAGGACACACTGGGAATTTCTCCGTTTGTTCAGCCTGCATCAACAGCTTGTACTTTGCGCTTCATGAGTTGTACCATTTTAATGTGAGAGAGACGCACAGTGGCAAGCATGGTGCGGCCAAGGCACCCTTGGTGCGGCACCATGCCCTTTGTAACTTTCAAAATTTTGCACTTTCCCCCTGCGGTTCAGCATTTCGCGCATCATGTTTTCCTTTCGCATTTTGACTCCTGCAACTTGACATTTGTTAAGTTTTAACAGTTCTTGATATTTTATGTCAGTCACATACCAGGGGTACGAAATTGTGGTGTCTATAGAGCCCCTCAACGATTGGGTCTACGTGTAACCTTAAGGCTTACTGAGTAGACGAACATCTTTGATAAACAAGAGACTCTCCAATTTCGTTCATTTAAGAACGGGAGAATGCAATTGGTAGCAGTTATAATGCACAGTTAACATGCTATCCAAACTCTATAACCTAGACATTTTTAGTCGGTTATAAAAAATTATCGCAGTTTTAAGCAGATATGAATTTAATGTGCTACGGTGGTCGGACCTACTAATGTAAGTCGCCTACGTATTCCCTATTAAAAGGAAATCGGACCAAGCGTAGTTCGGTCAAAACCTAAACTACAACCAAGTGAGGATGTCATGTTCTTGGGTCAAGCCCGATCGAGAACACAACGGAAAAAAGATTTTTGTGTTTTCGAAAAAGCCGTATTCTTCCGGTCCGAAACCGTTGTCAAATACGGTATGAAGATTTGAATGTTTTTCTGCCACCACATTTCAACCGGTCAATACCTTGTCGTTGAAACGTGTTAAGAAGAATTTTCTAAGTTATGTCCTGGTCATTGCCTTGTTTCCACACATAACCGAAAACTTTCGGATATCGCACTCGGCCAGATAAAGATCCGTCGCCGAGCACGGCAAATTGATCATTCTTCAAGTATTTTCGAAAATTGTGAAGTGGAAAACATTCTTTTCCCTTCCTCTTTCTTTCTCTCCCTGTTTTTTTTTTCAAATATTCCTCTTTTTTTGTGTTTTTGAAATATTCCTCTTTTTTTTTTGAAATATTCCTCTCTTTTTTTTGTTTTTGAAATGTTCTTCTTTTTTTTGTTTTTGAAATCAAAACTCAATTTGAAAAAGAGTTTTTCTTTTATTTGAGAACAAAAGCAAAAAATTTTCTTAAAAAAAAGAAATTATTCTAGAGTCAGGGTAGGAATCTTGTGCGACTTACCTTCTGCTTGGGGTGGGCCGCAGTTCGGTGATTCGATATTTGCCACTCTTCTTTGGGGCATTTATTCTCTCTTTTTTTTTATTGTTGTGATGGTCGGACCTATAAAGATAGGCTGCCTACGTATTCCTTATTAAAGGAAATCAGACCAAACGTAGTTCACCTCTCTGGGGATTTTATTTTTGCTCACTTCTTTTCTTTTCTTTTCTTTCTCCTTTTTTTTCATCATTTTTTTTTTCTGCTGAGGATATTGTTTCCTTTGTCCTTTGGTGAATGGTTGCCGATTTTGGTTAACAAGACTAACTTCGTTAACTTTCTGTTAGGCTCAGGGACCATTTTGAAAATTCTGAAACTTGAGGACCAAAGTGTTGCAGCTTCAAATTTTGGAGGGAGGAAAGGGAAAATTCCCTTTTTCTCCCTTATAATGACGGGAATGAGGGAGAAAGGGGCTACTGCTTCTCTTTCTCTTTTCTTCCTTCATTTCCTTTCTTTTGCTCCGCCGTTGCTGCTGCTGTCTGCTTTCCTTCTTCTTCTTTTTATTTTCTTCATTTTCGCTCCTTTCCTCAATTTTCTTCCGCCAATTTCAGTGTTTTACTTAGCAGATGGCATCTTCTTCGCGATCCAGGAAGGGGAAGGCACCGATGCGCCCAGAATCTGGTGGGAGGAGGAGAGAACCTCCTAGCTTGGTTCGGAACAGGCTCAATTATCCGTATTCTACGAATGACTGGGGCAATATTTTACGAGATCGGGACACCCACGTGTCCAACCTTCCTTTGACCACTGTAAGATTTCTTTTTTTCTAGCAATTTTCCTGGCCATTCTTCATATCTGCTAAATTTCTGCACTGTTTGGGACTTTTGGAGCACTCCTGACTTTATTAGTGATGCATATGCATGTCCTAGTTATGCCTAAATGATGTAATTGAGTGATAATGTATGAAATTTCCATGATTTATTTTTGCGATGCATGATTTGAACTAGCGGTCACTATTTGACCCTATTATGCATGATTTATATTCTGAATGCAAATGAGGCTATATGATGCATGTTTTACATTAAATCACATTTTTGCATGCAATAGAATCGCGAAACGGAATATTCGGAGTATAAATTTAATTTTTCCGAAACGTTTTTCGGGCATATTTTCGGATAAAAACAGGATAAAACAGATATTTTTCATGCCCTTAGATTCATTTTTCAAGCACGCAACTGCTGCAGGGGTATAGTAAATACCACAAAGATATTTATTTTGATGATTGGTGGTACGTTATTTCCTTTTTAGCGTATCCCTATGGCAGCTTATTGGACAAATGAAATGTACATAATGAATGCATGAATTATTCTACTTGATGCAGATGCAATGTAGAACACTTATAAGATGATGCATGGATGTTTTCACATTTTATTATACACATGGCAAATGCAGTTCTAATATGCATTTCATGATATCTAAGGTGCAAAATGAATTATTTGTGTGCAAAATATATTACACAAATTTTTTTTATGCTAATGAATGAAAAAAAAAAGATGTTTATTTTTATGTAAAATTATGTACATGTATGAAAATGGTATGTAACAATTTAAAGAATTATTTATTTTCTTTTTGTTAAAAAAATTTCTTTAAGAATTTTTGGAAGTATAAAATATGTAATATATTCATTATTTATTCAAAGGATTGTACAGAGAAGGAAATAAGGGTAAAGAACTTACCTCTTTTTTTTCTCTTTTTTTTTTTATATATTCTTTATTTTTGTAAAAGAAATATGTACAAACATTATGATATAATGCAATATAATGTATATGATGCAAGATGTTACACATGCAAAAATAAATTCATGAGAAAAATAAAACTATACGGACATCTAAAATGTAATGGCATGCTTTGAGAATAGAGATTTTAAGAATACACCTTTAAATTAGGCGGGCTTTTCGGGTGATATCGGAGCAGGAAAATGGCGAATCCCTTATTCTTTCGGCGCCTTGTGGGTTGAGTCAGGTGGTTGTAACTGTCTTTCATAGGTTTTCTTTTTCTTCCACGATCGAGGCGAGGAACAGCAGGATGTCGGATCACCAAACCGAGGATAAGGGCGGCAAAATTTTCACAACATGTGAACATTTCGTCGCGCCATTGAGGGCCATGGTGCGGCACCAAGAGGCTTCTTGGTGGCACCATGCTTTTCCTATGCAGACACTGTTTTCCTCACTATTAGGGCCATGTGCGCTGAATTGTCCGTCTTCTCAATTTGTGGTATAAATTCTGGCGGAAACCAGCCTCGGTTCTTCGCCAATTCGGTTCATTCTTTCTTTCTAAATTCACCGATTTTTGTCTCGCTTGCTTGCTATAGCCTTATTCAACCACCATAACACTTCTCGCGTCTGCTACAAATGGCCGCCCGCATTCTACTCTACGGAGATCGGGGCTTATGAAAATGCCACGGATTTACGGATCATTTCTTGCGATCGGCGAAAGGGATTTGTTCGAACATCTTTCGGCCTTCGGTGCCTTTTATCTGGCGAAATGTTATAATTAATTGGGACATGCTTGAGGGAGCGCCGTGGTTTGGTCTCACAGGGATCACTTGTTTAATTTTGGCATGAGCGAGATGTGTCCCACTTTCGAGGAGTTCTGTGTTATGCTTGGAGTGGCACCTACTCGTCATATCGCGGTACCCGCCTACAGAAGGCATCCGTACATGGCTATTCGGGAGCTCTTCAATTCTACCCACGGCTACTCAGGGATTTTTAATGGGGACTCCTTTAATTTGATGGTTCTTCCGGGGCCTTCACATAATATATTGAAGATGGCGTGGACTATCGATTAGGCGTAGATTAACAAAGACTTTTTCTCTCGCTTAGTAGGGAGATATTTGATAGTTGGTCTACCGGATTAGTAGATGAGCGGGTCGTAGACTTAGCATTCTGAGGGCTCGGGATCGCAGTGAACATTGTTCAGGTGATTTTGGCGAGAGACTCTCCTGAACTGGCTTTTTCTTCTTTGGGAATGAATTGTTCCCTTTGTAGCCCTATTCCTCGATTCACATGTGGTGGAAGAGCATTTCGCTGGGTCCGTGCACTGTGCTTCGAGCTCCTTATGATCCTTCCTTTTATGGAATCTTGCGGGCATTTTCCCCAGACTAATTATTCGATATTATTGGACCAATCACTTCTATCGTCGGGGCTCAATGGATATAGTGCGGTTGTTCGTCAATGAGAGATCCGGCTTTTCTTCGTCACTTCAGATGAGTACGGCAGTGGTGATGTTGGGCCTTTACCGGACTTCTTTATCACCGACCAGGATCTTGCGGCGGTTGGAAGGGAGCAAGTGATCCTCGACACTTCCCGCCTATATACGTGGGAAGGAGTTCACTAATGATCGTCTGGGTTCCAATATCCGGGACGTGTGGCTTAGAGATCTTGGCGGGCGACATACCCGTATTCTCGATTATATGCTTCTATCTCTTGGGTATTTGGCGTGGGTTATGGTAGGCTGGCGAGGCGCTCGCGTCATTCTAAGCACGATTTCGAGACATTTGCCGGTCATCATATAACCAATGATGGTGGATGTTCTTTCTGGGAAGTAGGCGAGGACATTGATAGTTCGGGGTTGGTTGTTCCTCGGGCTTGGAGGCAATTTCGACGGGTTCACGGCCTTGATGCTCTGACGGCCCCGACCGATATTGCATGGGTCCCAAAGCAATACATCCCGCAGATTGAGTGACGTTGGTCAATAGCATAACCCATGGGAACAAGAAATGCCTGCTCCTCCCCTCCATCGGTTGGGGTACCGCCGAGAACGGGTGGTCACGAGCCCGCTACCGAAGTTTGGCAAGCGAGCAGGACAACCCCTCGGGAACAAGAGATGGTCGCTCCTCCTCCCCCTCCCCGTATGGGTAACGCGGTCTCGAAATGATGAAGCGGGTCCGAGTGGTACGGCGACGAAAGCGAGATCTTGCCGATGATGAAGAGGGAGACACATCCGTGGCTCTCATGCCGATGAGTCAGAGCTTCTTCTCGCGGAAAGGAGTATATGGGCCCGCTTAGTGGACGCCGAGCCGATGGACCGCCGGCTATGGCCGCAAGAAAAGGATTGTTTACGGGGAAAAACAAAGGGGGTATAGGCAGTATATAGATATGTACAAATGCAAATAATGTATAATATAGACGTCTTAATAAGTATTCCTAGGTTGCACCTTAGGACCTGTAAAATTTATATTTTAGTATTTTAATATCAGTTGCTTTGTCGTGGTTTTTCTCTTTTGTCAGTCGAGCCTCTGATGTGCTGAAAACCGGAGGTAGTACGCTGAGGGCTTCAAATAATGCCTTCCCTCTCTTTTTTTTTTCGTTATTATATATTTTTTTTGTGCTCTAATTTTTGCCTAGGCCGCCCTTTCGGGTTTTCACCTAGCGAGCTTTTATTATATTTTTTTTATTCTTTATTATTATTATTATTTTTTTTAATATTTTTTTTATGCCCTAACTTTTGCCTAGGCCGCCCTTTCGGGTTTTCAGCCTAGCGGGCTGGAGAGGGAAGCATTAGCTGGATGGGATGGCTCAGGCGTAGTACCTTTTGAGTTTGTCGAGGTTGAGGGAGTATATGTTTGCTCCTTCTTTGGTTGTGGGTTTGAACTAAAATCTACCAATGGCCCATCTATGAGTGCCCCGTTTTTAACCGGTTCCGTGCCTCTAAAAGGCAGGGGGTTTCAAAACCTTTTAAGCGCGTGTAATACGTTTGGCCTCAATTGTGGACTCGAAAAATGTGTTACAGAGTCGTCATCTTTATTTTTAGGAGAAACAAAGGAAAATCAAACATACTAGATTATATGGGTTCGGAGGCTAAGTTACGAGTTAGGAAGGGGTTAGGCACCCAACTCGTCCTTTCGGTCTCACAATGGGTTTATCAATATGCTTGTTTTATTTTGTACACTTTGGCTTAGAAAAATACATTTATATGCGACAGAGAGAAATAGAGATAAATTAATTCACTTTTATTATTAAAAAAAAGAAAGTAAAATTACAACTAGAATAATACAACTTAAAGAATAATTACAACATTTTCATAAGCTATTTTAAAGATAAAACATTTATACTAATAACAAACTTTATTTACATTACATGTATAAACAGGAAAGAAATTTATTAAATAACAAGAAACATAACTATTTCTTATTTTTAAGTGAATGCAGGAAAGAAACTAAATAAACTGCCATAAATTATAACTACTTTACATTAAAGTAAAGAAGGAAGAAGAAACTAATTTAAACAAAAGGAAATGTAGCTATTATTACATTTAAAGTAAGAACGGTAAAGAAACTAATTAAACAGAAAGAAAATATAATTACTTCTATTTTAAAGTAAAGACATAAAAGGAACTAATTTAGAAGTAAAAGAAAATATAACTATTTCTACATTAAAATAAAGACAGAAAAGAAATTAATTAAATATCTATATCTTAACTATTTATATATTGAAATATAAACAGAAAGGAAACTAATTAAATGTTTACATTTTAACTATTTATTTTATATATTAAAATGTAAACAAAAAGGAAACTTACTTAGATATCTATATTTAAGTTATAGATTATAATAAATAACTACGGGGACGGAACTTACCTCCTGGACATGAGTGTCTGAATCTGGTATGCCTGGGCTTAAGCCCACTAGGTGGTTTTAGATGTACTTCTCATGTCCTTTCGAGAAAGAAAGTCTTTTTTGCTTTTGATGTTGTTGGATTTCGGGCAGCGTGGCTGCTCATTTTAGTTGTTTTTCGTCTCTGGATCCGGACGGCACAATTGTTTGCTTTTGTTTGCTTGCTTACTTTGCGTGCTTGCTGAGTTTGAAATCAGGCAAAGCAACTGCTTGCCTCGATTGGATTTCGACGTCTGGATTCGGGCAGGCAACTGCTTACTTTTGCTTGATATTGCGTCTGGAATCGGGCAGAGCAACTGCTTGCCTTGGTTGGATTTGACATTTGGGTTCGGGCAGGGCAACTGCTCCTTTTGGGATTTTGGACCGTTGAAATAGGGCGAAAACCTAGATGGGTAGCTAGGGTTCACTTTGACCGGAGGGTTTTAGTGTTTAGGGGAAGATTTGGCAGCCTAACAGAGCTTCGGGGTTAGAGGGGAAATAACCTCGGCGTTCTCTCGTGAGAACTTTCACAAATTACGTGGTGAAAACTATCTCACTGCGTGAACTATGCTTTTTTTTTTAAGCCAGGAGGGTCTATTTATAATTGAGGATAAGCCTTTCCTTCGCAGTTAAGTTTTATCATCTGAGCTTTAATGGCTTGTACCGTGTGTTGAAAAGGTTGCACCTTAGGCTAACTGCACCAGTGCTTTGGGAAGCTGTGGGCGCTACCAACATGGTTGGTGGGTGTGGCGCCCAGGAGGGGTGTGGGCAGCGCCCACAGCCTTTTCATGTTTCATTTTTGGCACTTTGGCCCCTGCAGTTCACTATTTATGCATTCTTCTTTTCTTTTGCATTTTCAACTCTGTAACTTAACATTCGTTAGTCCTTTTAACAGGTTTTGATATTTTATGACATGTAATATACCAGGAGGTAGGAAATTGGGGTGTCTACAACATCACTCTCTATTTGCATCACAGTAAACCTCTCTTTTTCTATAGCCACAATTTCTCTTTGCTACAACCACAATTTCTTACCTACAGGGAGTTCACAATTGCAAAGTTGTTATTTATTTATTATTATTCTTTGTCATTACTCATTCGTTCATTTCATTTTTGTCCCCCATAGTGCATGACTGCCTGGTTGCCTTTGGTCATTGATGAAGTTACTCATGGCTCTCTCGGTCTCTTCTCAAATCCGGTCATCCGGGTACCTTAGTTTCTATTTTCTTTCCCATCAGTGTTTTTTTTGTTGATATTTTAATTAATCGAGTCCTATAAATAAAATATAGTTAATAGATTTGTTTGATAACTTATTTGTCGCATGTGAAAATAAAAAAAAATGTTATTGGAACTCACATTTCTAATCCAATGATTGTTCTGAAGCAAAGAGCCTTCAGAGGATAAGACTAAGTTGTTATTATTGAGAAAGCTTCAATATATTGTTGTTACATTTCAAAAAATTTTTTAATTTCAATATTTCATTGTTGGTATTGTTACGAAATAAATGAATTATGATTTTATTATTTTTGTGTATTTTAGTCTTACTAACCCCCTACAAAACTTCGAGCATACATTAAAGATCTGATCTCATACTGACACCATGTCATAAAGCACGTTCGAAAAAACTAGTTAATCATATTCACGCGTCCTAAAATAGTGATTCGTGCCCTACTCATATTTGTTAATTTCTCTATTTCCCCGGTCCTATGTTGTATCTGTATAAACTGCCTTACTCTTTCAAGAAAGCGACAACTTTTGTGACTCTTATATGGTGACTATGGTGAGCTGCAACTAAATGGACAATTTTTGTTCATATCTATTTGATCTTTTAGATCGCCCATTAATTAATGAATAGGGTGAATGAATATTTGTTTAGAAAGAACTCTTCCCTTTCCACGTGTTTTTTTTGTTATTTATGATGGTGAATTGGTGATTGAAATTGATTTTGTTAAGAATCGAATGATAGTTTGGGAAAATTATAAAATTGCAACCTCTTTTAAAAGTAAAATGGCAATTTTATTCAACAAAAATGCATGGTGACAAAATTTTAAGAATTATACAAGATTGACTATTTTTCAAAATATACTTAAATTTCTAAAAGTGATTGGCTATTTTTCAAAATATACTTAAAACTAGGTGGGAAGGTTGTGATAAATAAAGGCAAAACGCATTTTTGAGTCACTGTATTTTACGAAAGATTGCAATAAGTCAGTTGAACTTTAAAACTTTCGTAATGGCCACTATACTTGAGTTATGTTGCAATTTAGCTCCTTTTTTTTGGATGCTAAGTTTAGACGTTAAGTTAACATGAAATTCCCAATTTACCCATGTCTTCATCATCTTTCATCTTTTTAGATCAAGAAAAAAAGTCTCAAACTGAAGAAACAATTTCCAGATCCAAAAAATCCCAAATTGAAATTATGTGGATAAACATAGTAAACAAAAAAGAAATGAACAATCTAATTTGAATCATGAAGATGAGAATTGAGGAAGATCTCAAGAGAAAGTTTAATCTCTCAAGCTTGAAGTTTTTGTTATCAATCGTATCAATCCAATACAAAGGTTCAATCAGGTTTATAAACCATGTTTGTTAGAAAATATTTTCTAACAAACTCAATACATCATTCATACATCACAATGACATAAGCAGATAACTAAATCTAACTGCCTTTGTCATTTTTACACTCGACACCCCTGAGCTCCCATAACATTGCACTCGACACCCTTGAATCTTTATAAGTCTGAATTGGTCTCTTCAGCAATGTCCGTCTGCTCTGTGATGTTGTATCTCCTTCTTTACCTTCTTCATTTATAGCCCCCTCAAGCCCAAAGTGTGAAATAGATTGAACACATTGAGCTTGAATAAAAAGAAGTGAAGAGCATGAGATGCTAGAGCTTTAGTGAAAAGATCTGCAAGTTGGAACTTGGTAGAAATATATACAGGAAAAACTAGACCATCAAGAATCTTGTCTCGAACGAGGTGACAATCAATCTCGATATGTTTGGTGCGTTCATGGAACACAGGATTAGAGGCCAGACTCAGAGCCCTTTGATTATCACATTATAAGGCAACATACGTTAAATCTCTAAATCCCAAAATCTGTAAGCAAAGAAACAAGCCAAGTGACCTCACAAGAGGCATTTGCCGAACTTTTGTACTCTGCCTCACAGGAAGATCTAGACACAATACCCTGCTTCTTGGCTTTCAAGAGACCAAAGAAGAACCAAGCAAAACACAATAGCCAGATAAGGACCTCCTAGTCACAGGACAAGATGCCTAGTTAGCATCACAATACACTGACATGGATAAAGAGCTGGAAGAAGAGTATAGGAAACCTTGCCCTATGCTGCCTTTGAGATAACCAACCAACTTTAAAGCAGCCTCCAAATGTGGTTTGCAAGGACTAGCGAGAAATTGGCTTAGAATATGGACAACATAGGCAATATCTGTTCTGGTAATAGATAAGTAAATAAGTCTTCCAATAAGTCTCTGTACTAAGAGTAGTGAGACAGAAACTCACCTTTGTTAGCAGCCAAACCATGGCTTTGCTTCATAGAAATCTTAGAAGCTTTGGCAAACATAAACCCCACATCAGAGACTATGTCTAGAGTGCATTTTCTATGATGAATACAAATACCAATAGCAGACCTAGCAATCTCTATTCCTAATTTTTTTAAAAGGCCCAAGGTCTTTAAAATAAACATGCAGATGAATCTTGACTGCAGTAACAGAAGAAGAGTCAGAACCAACAATAAGAATGTCATCTACATAAACCAAGATGGTAATAAAAGAACCAGACCTGGTTAAGGTAAAGAGGGTATGGTCATTTTTGGAAGCCTGAAATCCAAAAAGATAGCAAGGTAGAGACAACCTTGTTGTACCATTGTCTTGGTGCTTGCATAAGACCATAAAGAGACTTGAGCAGCCTGCAGACAAGGGGTTTGGAAGTATTGGGAAGTAAATGACCAGGAGGTGGTTTCATGTACACTTCTTCTTTTAAATCACCATGAAGAAAGGCATTTGTAACATCCATCTGGGAGAGATGCCATCCTTTTATAGTTGTAATGGCCAAGAATACCCCCACTGTAGTCATCTTAGCCACATGTGCAAAAGTCTCAAAATAGTCTTCATCTTCGGTCTGAGTAAAGCCTTTTGCCACAAGCCTGGCCTTATATTTATCTAGACTCCCATCAGCCTTATATTTCAATCTGAATACTCACTTACAACCCACTGCTTTCTTGTGAGAAGGTAATTCATGCAGTCTCCAAGTATTGTTAAGTTCTAAAGCATTCAATTCTGCATTCATGGCTACAAAATTATATGTTTGTAAGATTGAAAATTCCTTAATCCTTTCATCTTGCATCAATAAGGACAATAAAGTACTTATGTTTGGTAAGGGTGTCATGGCTAAAATTATACTTCGGATGCCAGAGTAAACCTCATGCAGTCCAATAAAAAATTGTGTGACCTTTTGAACCTGATTATATTCCTCCATCCTTTTAATCAGGCCACGTGAACATGAGCACGCACACTTTGGCATGTTACTTACTTCTTCAAAACCATCCCAAATTAATCTAAACTTTGTAAAGTAAGTTGTAATGCACATAGTTCCTTGTTGCAGAGTCATCATCTCTTTCTTAATCTGAAACACTTGAGTGCCATTACCTTGAGTGAACCTACATTCTAAATCATCCCATATTTCCTTAGCAGTTTTGAAGTAAACTAAACTGGCACTAATTTCAGATGAGATAACATTTAGAAGCTATGAAATGAGCATATCATTACATCGTTGCCAGTGAGACAAGTATTTTGAATTAGAATTTGGTTTCTTATGAACACCAGTTATGATTCCTAGTTTTAATTTGGATGATAGAGCAATTATCATTGCTCTCTTCCACTGATTGTAGTTGTTATTAGTAAGAACATGAGTAATTAAACTCATTCCTGGATGATCATTCGGATGCAAGTATAAAGGATGCGAAGCAAGGATTGCAAAGTGTACCTCAACATATTCGTACTTATCAATTTCTTCCGTTGTCTGCTATGTTGAGGATTGATTTTGTGGTTCTTCAGAATTTTGACTCTCTTCAGGCATCTTTGATAGCTTTGCAAATTTGTGTGATTTTGGAAGTGTAATTGAATTCAATTTTGGAATGCGGAAGCAAATGATTACTCTGATACCATAAACAGAAAAGAAATGAACAATCTAATTTGAATCATGAAGATGAGAATTAAGGAAGATCTCAAGAGAAAGTTTTCTCTCTCAAGCTTGAAGTTTTTATTATCAATCGTATCAATCCAATACAAAGGTTCAATCAGGTTTATAAACCATGTTTGTTAAAAAATATCTTCTAACAAACTCAATACATCATTCATACATCACAATGATATAACTGAATCTAACTGCCTTTGTCATTTTTACACTCGACACCCTTGAATCTTTATAAGCCTGAATTGGTCTCTTCAGCAATGTCCTTTTGCTCTGTACATGTTGTGTCTCTTTCTTTACCTTCTTCATTTATACATAGCAATTAAATTTACATATCGAACGAGAACTTCATGGGGAAACACATAAATTTCATGTTTTGGGTGCATAATGTTCTTCAATTTACAAACCTTACCCGACATCAGTTTGAAGTCCCTTGATTTGATCGGGAACAATTTCTCCAGCGACATCCCGATCAAGTTTGACTCGTTTAGGAAATTCGAGCTTCTATCCCTCGTTGAAAACCTTCTCACCAATATCACAAGTAAAACCTTCTTCCAGCCGAGACGGGTGATTGTGGCTTCCACGACAAGACCCCATTTACTTTCACCCAAAAGCACAATAAATCATTTGCTTCATTGATCGTTGCTGCCGCTACAAAAACTACTAAAGAAGCTTCGCTCTCAACAAAACCCAAATCGACTCTGTTCATAAAGAGATCACCCAAATATACAGCTTCGTCTTCGTGTTTCATTCTACTGCTCTAATCTTCCACTATATTACATCTTCAAGGGGCCCAATTGGTAGGTATAGCTGTGACGACCCAGACCCAAGATGGAATCACGAGTCGGACCGTCCAAATAGGGGGACTAGAAACATGTAAGGACTCAAATAAGAAAACGACGTGACACAACATTGTAGACGTAACACAACTCGACACCAAAAGGCCAGAATTTTAAAAACTTTTCCTGATATAACAGTCAAGCAATTAAATCAATTCTTTGGCGACACTACATGCCGGAACCCAAGCTAAGCAGTTAATAATACAAGAAAACAAATAAGAGCTAATTGGATGCTCAGTGGAAGACTATACGCAGTGAACTATCAACATGATAAACAAAGCTCGGCTTACACAAATGTCGACATCAAAATAGAGTACAAGTACTACAAGAGATGAAACTACAAGTAGCTAATAAAAGGTCATAAGTACAAGTTCTATACACATTCCCAAGCATAGTCTAATTGACTTGCTTTAAAACCCATCGTCCTTGCAAAATACAAAAGAATAGAAGAGGACATCTAAACCACTTCTTCAACCGAAACGTCGGACCAAAAGAGAAACCAAGTAAGCTCGTTCCTCAAGCCTCAATGAGAAGGACCTGCTTTACTAGGATCTAAAACAGAAAAGGGGGATGGGTAAGTCATAAAGACTTGTAAGCTATCAATCATGCATTTCATGGCAATATGCAACATACAAGGCAAGATATCATCATATAAGCATATAGATCACATATATCCAAGATGCACATTGTTTTCACATAGGTGCTCGAAAGTAAATCACATAGATAATGATATATGGAGAACCGGTGTGCTACGTACGTAGATCCTACATACAAGTGTTATCTGGTAAGTGAGGTGTCAGATGGTTGTAAATACATCAACCTTCCGAGGAGATACTCGGGATAGACACACTGATGCGCTCTAGTGGTTACAACAAAGGGGCTACTTCACTGCGGCCACAGTGGAGGTGTGTGTGTATAAGAGCAAGTATACCAGCTGGACTCATGCAAATGCCAAGTAGTTGTTTACTCAAAAAAATCTCAAGTAGAGAACGAGCTCGACAAGAGCGATCTCGTTCATGACAAGTAGATATTCTCATCAATAAACCAAGTAGGGTTGAGCTCGACAAGAGCGAACTCAACATGCCAAATAAACATTCTATTATATGACATTTAATATCAAGCATGATGGTCAATCCAATTCATGAGTCTAGAACTAGTATTCTAGTGAAATGCATTTAAGAACGTCGTAGGGATTGATCATTGAGCCGGTATTGTTCAATGGCTCACTAAAATAGACTCGTTGAATCATTTCAATAAATTCATCCAAATAGAGTTTAAACATTAATTGCATCCCAAACTCTTTTCTAAGTTCTCGTATATGTTAGACTAGGTCATTAATCCAAATAATGACCATAGCCAAGAATTATCATAATTTCCTAAATCATGGAACCCTAGAATCATAAATTTTAAAAGATATTAAAAGTCAATGGTCCAAGAACAATAGTTATTCCAAATAAAGCATAGAACATATTTAATTCTAGGCTTAGGGCCAAAAACAATCAAGATGAGTATATCATTCAAATTCTCATATTCTCAAATCATCCTAAAGCATATTATTGACATGGCAAAGGCATGAGAGACATGAAAGAAAGGGGATAGCATGACATTTCTAGCATACATCCTAAGGGGAATCAATATCTTACCTTACACCAAGGAAAAATATGAAATAAGAGAAATCTAATCGATGAGAATCGTGCTCCTCGTCGATAGCTTCGATTTGGATGTCTCGGATTGGAAATCGGAACTCGGGAACTCAAGTTATGGAGGAAACACCTAGTAATCTCACCTCACCATTCACACACAAGAGCTCTAGAGGAGGGAGGAAGAAATGGAGGTAATTGCTTCTTGATGATAGCCACAAAGAGGGAAAAACTTATATACCACATGCAAAAAGTAGTGGAATTCCACATGTCAAGTGGAGAGTGAAAGAGATTAGGTTCCTAATTAGTGTTTAGGATCAAGTCAACCTAGTTATGACCTAATACAAGTAATTAGGGTCACTAATGATGGATGGTTAATAGGCTAATTGAGTCACAATTCATAATTGCAGAAAATCCCGTAAGGCAGGAAAAAACAGGGGCAAACGGTCGCTTGGTCTTATGGCTGAGCGAGCACTCAGCCTCCTTCCCAAATCCTGGATGTACTAGAAGCTGGGTGGTCGCTTGGTCACATGGCTGAGCGAGTGCTTAGTACTCTGAATGGTCAAAATGACTAGAAATCAAGTCCCAAATGTGTCCAATTAAACCCCAAACCATATGGGATGTTAATCACACTCAAAACATGTCCAAAACAGATCCGAACAACACCCGAAACAAGAGGAACAAGGAAGAATACTCGCAACGAACATCAAACGATTCAACAACGAGCTAAACAAAGATACAATGAACATGAATGAACATTATTAAACATGTTAAGGACTAGTATACATGGTCTAGGATTCAAGTTAACATCTCATGAGTCTCAAAGGCAGGAAACAAGGCAAAGGAAAGATAAACCGAGAGACCCTAAGAGTCAAAAGGACAAATGAAGCAACAATGCTTACGATCTCTCAACCAAGCATATAATGACCAAGATTGAAGTTATAAAACATGTTAAGGCACATAATGAGCATGTTATACAAGTATAGAAGACATATTCTCACAATAGTCGTAGATGATGGATCACATCTCTCTATTTACTCACATCGCAAGAAGATCAGTAGCTTCAAGTAATGATTCATGTGCCTTCATCACAAAAGGCCAACCCCTAAATCGTGTGTAAGACCAGTTGAGGACGCGAACAATCGACTCCAATTACAAGCCCTAACTTTGGATCGTGCAAATAATGAATTTGCATGAACAATTGGCTCTAATTGAAGCCCTAACATCGCGCAGAGCAACATTGCTAAGGCGTTGGCTTGCCAGACTCGAATAAAAACATACCAGATATGGGTGCCGGATGAGATTGAAAGACGGCCAGAGATTGTAGGTCTTGGCTGGAGATTGAGACTCGAATCGCTGCATTTCCAAATACTCCTCTCCTACATTCTTCTTGTGATTAGACATAAAATGGTCCACCAAAGTTGCCAAAAACCATTCATTCCTCTCTCATGAGATGTGCTTAAATCTGATCACATGTAATTACTTACTCCTTGCCTACCCCTAACATCATTAATAGTTGACTAATAAAAGAATGACATAAACATGCATGGTGTGAGTTTTGCAGGTCTTATCCATGTTTTTGTTATTTAATTGTGAATGAGCATCATATCCTATCTTTCTAAATTCTTACAATCTCATTCTTATTCTTTTTATTTTTGTCTTTTTGGTTCCCTCTTAATGAATCCATGAGTCTGAGACTCTGAGTTGAACTTGCAACCACAAGTAATTCAACTCCAAAAGTTAGGGGACCGGTAGGAGTTCATGAACAAAATATTTTGGGTGGGTTTGATTTGGAATTTAGTGGTTGATTTTGAGTTTTGATTTTTTATTTTGTAATAATTAAAAATAAAAATAAAAGAGAAAGCTAGCTAGAGAGCTAAAGAGAAAGGAAATCCAAAATATCATAAATTAAGTCATTAAGAGTATCCACATTGTATACACTTCTTATACATCTTTTTAGCTTGTCTCACTGCCACCTACACATTTTTTTCTTTTTACCCACTTAAGAATATATCTCCTCATTGTATAATCTTCTTAACATCTTCTTAGCTGGGTCTCACTGCCACATCATTAACTTTACACTTTAAATTTATTTTTATACTTCACAACAAATAAATTTATTTAACGTTATTTAATATATTTCATATTTAAATATTCCATATAAATTAATTAATTTATAAATTAAGACATAAATTAATTTTAAAATATTAATTAAATTATAAATTATAAAATTTATAATTTAATTAATAAATTATCTATAAAACACATATTATACATAACTCGTTAAATAACTTAAATAGCAAATTACATAAAACCTTAAAATTGAAAAATACATAAAATGATAAAATTAAATAAAACATAAATACTTAAAAATTACGTCAAAACAATTCAATAATTGGAATTACATTAAAAAGGTCAATAATTAAACTCTATCACTAGTTGTGAAGAAAATAAAAAAGATTGAGCTGATATATTTATAGGAAAAAAGGAAGAAAAGAAAAATAAAAAAAACTTTAAAAAAATTAAAACCCACCTACCCCAACTATTACCCCAGCCGGACAAACCCCCCCCACCCAAACAATCTTAGATTTTTTTAAAATAAAAATTTCAAATAAATTATTCCATTTGCAGACGCGGAACCTACACAACCGCCCCTCTCACGCTCCTTTACCGCGCTTGTGGTGCACACATCATTTTTTAGCATGCGGTGCACCACACCGCCTCCTCTGTGTGAGGTCTTCCTCCCACCCGAATTTCTTCTTAATTAAGAAGTTGTCATGTTCTCTCTCTAGGTATATTCCATAAGAAGAGGTTTCCAATTGTTGAGATTCATCGTCTTAGTAAGAATATCATGACGAAGATGGAGAAACCCAACAATAGGGATGCTCTAAGGGGTGGCCCGCATTTTGATTAAAGAAGTATCCCCATTGTGTAAATTATTTCCCCAAATTCTTACTTGGGTCTCACTGCTACATGCACATTTTTTTCTTCTTACACACTTAAAAATATATCTCCCAATTGTATAATATTTTTACACAAATAAAATTAAATTTAACACATCTCGATAAAAAAATATTTTCATTTGCCCTCCCCTACCCAAAACCTCACACATGCGGTTAGTGGAGAACACAATATTCCTTTTGGTTTATTCTTAGCTAAGAATAAAACTATTTCTCTGTCCTCTAAAAATAAGTATAAGAATTTTTCCCATTATTGATTTTGTAATTCTTAGCTAAGAATAAATCTAAGAATTACAAAACTCAATAATGGTGATGCTCTAAATTACGCAAGGAGATTAGAGCCATGAAGATTCACTCGATCCTCAAGAAGGATCTTAGTTGTATGACACATGTCAAACATATATTATATAAAACAGATCGGTCGGTTATTAAAAGCTAATTACCGGCCAGGATCTGTTTTCACAAAGCTATTTACTGGCCAGGATTAAATCTTTTGAAAAAGCTATTTATCGGCCATGATTGATTTTTACGAAACACATTCAACGATCAGGATTACATTTTATCGAAAACCGTTTTTAACCGTTTTTATTTACTCAACCGTTTTTATTTACTTGGATTGCACATGTGCAATTGATAAATGCTAATGAGAGGCTGAGATTTATTTAATTACGGAGATCCGACGGCCTATATTAAATTTCAACCCCAAGCGTGTGAGAGCGGTTCCCCAACTTCTCCCCCCCCCTCACTTTCGTCTCCTCAACCCGTCACACGTCTCTCACTCTCCGACCTTTTCTCTCTCAACAACGGCTCAAGGTCACTCATCTGCTACCCTTTCAACTGAGCGGTTCCCCAACCCCGCCCCCTCCCACTTTCGTCTCCTCAACCCCTGTTTGGGGCCTAACTTTCCCCCTCAAAACCCACGTCTCTCACTCTCTAGCCTTTCATCTGCGTGGCCGGCTGTGAACTGTTGATTCGTCGGAGATGGAGGGGACAGGTGAGATGGATTGGAGGTGGCCGGAGGCGGCTGGACTGTGGATGAAGGGGAGGTGGACGCCAGCAATTGAACAAGAAGGGGGGGAGAGATTTCCCCAAAGAAAAAGGGGGAGAAGATGCGGGGTCTGCTCGATTTGAACAGAGGAAGACGGTGCTGGGCAGAGCACTTGAAGTGGGACGCAGCACTGGAGATGGTGGGGAGAACGGAGAAGACGAAGGACGGAAAGACGGGAGGAGCGAACTCAGTTCGCTTGGCGATTGCGTTGGCAGATGAGAAGCGGCTGGGAGAAGGAGATTTGGCAGCTGAGTTTTGTGACAAAGGGATGTGGGGATGGGTGAGAGATGAGAGAGAGAGAAGAGGGAGATGACGATTTGCTGAGATCTGGCAAAAGAGAGAGAGAGAGAGAGATGGGAGATGAAGAGGGATGCTCTGTATCTTTGATTCTTTTCCCACTTTTCTTTTTAATTTTTCTTTTCTTTTATTTGTTTAATAATGAAATCCCTTCAACAACGTCCTTTCTGTTTACTTCAAAAATGGAGTCATTGACGAATCCGACTTTCATGTGCCAAAAAGAAGATATAAATTGCTCACCTCATCGAAACCCACAACAGCTTTTACGAAAACTGTAATGGGGTTTGCAGTTTGGGCCATTGTTATGTTTTGACCTTGGGAAGAGTGAAGGGTATTTAGGGGAAATGGTGTTTAAGATGAGATGAAAATGGTGGTGACTTGCTGGGGAGTGGTGGAAATATGGAATCATGGATTTTACCAATCCATTTTACTTGCAGTTATATATATATTTATAAATTGATTATTTTAGGGGAAAAGTTTTACCCTACATTAAATAGGTGATGTAACATGAATTTTATGACCCTGATTTGACATATCAACTCAATTGACATATCAACTCAATTGTAAAATTAGGGATGAAATCCTCTCTAATCTTGCACCGAACCTATTTCTGAAAAAAGCAAATGTTTTATCTGGTAGGAAAGGGGAGTATAGTGTACTGTCTCACTAATCCCCAACATGTTTAAAATTACAATAAGGTACAAAATTCTAAAATACCCTGCAGTGCGACACAGTTAAAAATCTACACCTAGTGTATGTTATTATGGACTTGAAATGACAACAGTTTTGATGCCTCGAAGGCGGCCACGTGGGAACAAATTGATGAGATCATAACCGTCGAGTTATTGTAATAATTTTGGATGACTAAATTGGATGCGCGTGACTCTTAATTGTTGTCCTATATTCCTATTTAAGAAAAAAATAATTATTTTTTATGTTGTCTTATTTACAAAGTTAAGAAAAATACCAAAATTTTAAATTGAAAAATAGTCGATTTAAATCAATAGAAGTGATAATAATATTTTAAATTGAGTGTATAAAACATTCTTCTGATTTTTAAAAATATCTAAAACACAATTTATTGAGTTTTTCTTTAGGTGATTTGAGTTTTAAAATGAGTATTAGCTTTTTTGGAAATTTTTTGGTGTAACTAAGAATACGTATAACTATTAATATTTGAGAATTCTTCCAATTTTTTATGTTATTAAGATCACTCTAAAAGATAAATTGTTTTTATTTTATTTTTTTAAAAATAGAATAAGTAATAATATGTATAATTACTAATTTGGAATTCTTCCGATTTTTTACATTGTTAATAATAATAATATGTATAAAATATAAAATACACTTTTCATTAAACACATAGTCACTTTTTTATACCAACATAAAAAAGAGATATTAATTGTTTAGTGTTTATCTTCCACAAATCTATAATATAAAACAAGTTACGCGATTAAAAAAAAGTTAACAAAATTAATACCCTTGGTGTATGTGTTAAAAAAAGTTTATATTTTAACGAAAGATTATTAATTGTTTAAGGGCAAAGCTGGTTGTCCTCCTCAAATTTGTAATTTTATTTCTATTAATAAAATCTAACAAGGTATCGCCTCTGTTTTCTTAAATAAAATTACAAATAAAAGTTTTAATTTTTTTCTCCACTGTTGAATGATCATAATGTCTTAATTGATTATCGAGAGGTCTTTATTTTCAATTTGTTATTTTAGACTTTTTTGAAACATGATTAAAACATATATTGATTTATTTAAATATTGACACCCTCCGACATCCTCCCCTACTCGCGCTGTACCATAGGCACAGACACAAAGACTAGTTTAAATTAAGATAGATTAAAACGAAATTGGAAGTTATCCTCACCCCTCGTTCTACTAAAAAAAACCACAATTTAAATTGATAAGTGTAAGTGTAGGCTTGGCCCCTAAACGGGCAGCCCACTTCCAAACCCAAAGACCCAGCAACCCAAGAGACCCAACCCACTTACCTCCCTCACTGGTTTGACTTTCGGCTGGTTTGTTTGTTTGGGAAAATCTTTGATTTTCCCAAATCAACTGCCCCTTCCTTTTTTCCCTTCCAATCAGCCGCCTCTTTCCTTCCTTGGTCCATAATCTTTGGTGATTTATTGGCTCTTGAGTACTATATATACTCCCCTTCATTCCGCCGTCTCGGAGAAGAAGGGTGTAAACAGCGTCAGTCAACCAAATAGATCACGATGGGCATTATATATCTCTCTCTTTTTTGCGTCTCTTTTTGAGGTACATTGGGTATACACTTTGTGTGTGTGTGAGCTTGAGATTCTGTGATTGAGAGTTACGTGAGGGGGTTTTCGGGTTGTGGGATTTCTTGTTGGAAGGTTTGGTATACACAGTTAGGTGAAATCCTTGGAACATTGTCCCTTCGGTAGTGAACTCTTGGGTTGGGCTGCTATAGTTTGTGTATAGAAGCGGTGGGGATCGAGCCTAGGCAACCATAAGCCCCAGACGCAGTCGAGTGAGGCTTCGACCAAGGATACTCGATTACTCTGTTTGTTTACGATAGATGAACCGATATCTTGAATATTTTTATTACGTATTTCTTTGGTTTCTAACATTGTTGCGAGGAAGGATTATTGAGTTAGACTAGGAACTCAATTGTCATCCTAGATAAATACATCATCTTTGTTTACATAGGATTGTTAGGCTAAGTTTGCTCTGTTTTTGTATTAGTAAATAGTATAAAAACATAACGGTGGTATCGAGCTTGGTTTGTGTCTTGACAAGCGGTGGAGCCGGTTTCAATCAAAGGTAGAAATCACGATGATTTACGGGTATCGTGTTCCAAATTTAAACCTTTTACTTAGTTTCTAGTTTGTGAAACTTGTGTTTAAGTTTTAATTGTTTGGATTGATTACGTTCATATTGCTTCCATTGTGCATTAGTAATATTAGATTTAAAAGGTTTTTCCATAAACTTTTTGGGTGATTTTTTCTTTTCCTTGTCTTGGAAAAATTGTGTTTTTTTTTAAATATATATAAAAAAATTACTTTGTGTGATTTTGGTGATATATATATTTTTTAAAATTGTTTTGTGTTGGTTTTCCAAAATGGCAAACTCGTCATCGTCTTATAATTTGGTACCCTTTGATGGGAAAACGGATTTTTCTATTTGGCAACAGAAAATGAAGGGCATTTTGATAAAGGAAAAAGTCTTTAAAGCTATAACTTTAAAATTTTACGAAAATGAAAAATCGGACGATAGGACTGAAATGGACGAGTCGGCTTATTATTCCATACTTTTGAACTTGAATGACTCAGTGATAAGGAAGGTTGGTAAACTTGGATCTGCTTAAGAACTTTGGGATAGGCTAGAAGAACTTTATTATGAAAAATCGTTACCTAGCAAATTATATCTCTTGGAACAGTTTTTTCGATTCAAACTAGACCTTGATAAAGACATGGAGGATAATATTGATGTTTTCACTAAGTTAGTTCAAAACATTAAGCAAACCGGGGATAAAAACATTGATGATTACACTGTTATTGTTCTTTTAAATGGTATTCTGATTCTTATCCGACGTGAAATATGCTATTAAGTATGGTAGGGATGATATCACACTTGATAAGGTGATTGTTGGGTTAAAAAGCAAAGAATTAGATTTAAAAGTAAATAGGGGGTAAATCTCAAGCCGGTGAGGTTCATATGGTAAGAGGAAGACAACATGATAGGAACAATGGTCAAAATGGTGAAGAACAAAATCATGGTCAAAATCGAGTTATGGAAACAACGGGGGAAGCCAAAGTAGGTCTAAGAATGGATCTAAGAAAAGACTACTACAAGCTGGTGAATCGGTCATTTTAAAAGGATTGCGCAAATCCTAAAAGAAAAGTCAAAATCGAGTCATGATAATAAAAAGATTGTGGCCTTGTGTGAAGCGGTGGTGATGTTTTATGGTAGCGAGTCTTGTGAAACCAAAGTGAATTATGTGTACTCTCTTTCTGCATATATGAATGAGTGGGTTATAGATTTTACGTGTGCGTTTCACATGACACCTTTTAAAAATGTTTTTTCTTCATACAAAGAAGTGGAAACTAGAACTGTTTCCTTGGCTAATGGTAAGAATTGTAAAATTGTTGGAATTGGCAATGTGCTTGAAATTTGATTACGGTATAATTTGACTTTGGAAAATGTTAGACACGTGTCTGATTTGTGTAATAATCGATCTCGTGTGCATCATTGGAAGATGATGGGTTAGAGGGTAGATGGGGAAGGGGTGAGATGAAAATTCTAAAGATAACTTGGTAATTTTCAAAGTGGAAAACAAAATGTGTGTGATTACGCTCCTGTGTCTTTTATTGAGAATCATGCAAAATGTTGTTAAGAGTGATAAAACAATTTTGATTGATAAAAGCCTTGGACATCATAGGTTTAGTTTTCCACCTCCTCACTGAGAAATACTCTATAAAAAATTCCCTTGAGTTGATCCATGTGGATGCAGCCGGGTCCTTTGTTACCCACTCATGGTGGGAATAGGTTCTTTGTCTATCATTGATGACTTCTCATGAAAAGTCTGGATAGTTTTATTGAAAGAGAAAACTTAAGTTTTTGAAAAATTTAGAACTTGGAAGATTTTAATTGAAAATCAAACCGGTATGAAAATTAAAAGGCTTAGAGACGAGATAGTGGGTTGGAATTTTGCAAGCGTGAGTTTGAGAGTTTTTTGCAGTGGGATTGACCATCAAAATCTATCCCTTGTAGCCCTCATCGAATGAGGTTGCCGTGCGTATGATTCGAGACTTTAGGGCGTGCAAGGGTCATGCTTGCCACGTCCGGAGTCTTTCCAAATGTTTTTGGGAGAGGCGTTGTGTGTCGCCTATGTCATAATAGATCTCTATCCTACCTAATGGGAGATGTCCTCTTTGTGTGTTTTAGATGGAGAAGTTGTTTTCAAAATTTTAGAGTTTTCGGTTGTGTGCTTATATTCATCGAGAGAAAACACTGAGCAGAGGCAGTTAGGTGTGTCTTCTTAGAGATGCAGCGGAGGTGAAAAGGTTATAAATTATGGTTAAAGAGGAACCGGGTTTGAAACAATCATTAGTAGAGATATTATCTTTAATGAGAATGAGTTTCCTTGCTTAAATGAACATGTTCCCTCCCAGACTCCAAATATGGTGGAGCAACCCTTGTTATGAGTTTTCTTGTTATGATATATGATTATTGTGGATTGTTGTTATTGCCTAAAATCCTCAACTTATTTGGTGTTTGTTGTGGTGTCTCTCTTCTTCTTACTTTGTGTTAGAATGAGTTAGATTTGATGCTTACTTTGTGTTTGCTTTACGGTGTTCTTGTTTCCTTCTTTGTGTTGGAACAAGTTAGTGTATAATTTATGATGCACCCACTTGTGTCCTTGAGTTCAAAGTGATGGTCGATACTTGTTCCAAGGTGGAGATTGTAAGTGTAGGCAGCCTAAGCAGGCGACCACTAAACCAGACCAACGACCCAGAGACCCAGACCACTTACCTCCCTCATTTGGTTTGACTTTATTTGTTTGTTTGGGAAAATATTTGATTTTCCCAAATCTTATTCCTTTTCCCTTCAATCAGCCGCCTCCTTCCTTCCTTGGTTCATAATCTTTGGTGATTGATTGGCTCTTGGTACTATATATACCCCCTTCATTCTCGTCTCTGAGAAGGGTGGCGCAGCACAAGGTCAACCAAATAGATCACAGCTGGCATTATATATATCTCTCTCTTTGCGCTCTTTTGAGCCGGTACATCGGGTATACACTTCAGGTGTGTGTGAGCTTGAGATTACCGTGATTGAGAGTTCGTGAGGGGGGTTTTGTCAAGGATTTCTTGTTGGAAGGCCGGGTGGTATACACAAGGGTGAAATCCTTGGAACATTGTCCTTCTAGAAGGAACTTCACAATCGCTATACTTTCAGGTGAGCAGGGATCCGAGCCTAGGCAACCATAAGCCCCAGATCGAGTGAGGCTTCTGCCAAGGATACTGGCTATCTCGCTTGTTTACGATAGATGAACCGATATCTTGAATATTTTTATTTCAGTATTTCTTTGGTTTCTAACATTGTTCAAGAAGCCGTAGGATTATTGAGTTAGACTAGGAACTCAATTGTCATCCTAGATAAATATATCCATTGCTTTTACATAGGATTGTTAGGCTAAGTTTGCTATTGTTTTTGTATTAGTAAATGGTATAAAAACATAACAATAAGTATTTAAGTGAATATATAATAATGTTAAGGATTTCTAAGGATGGATAGAGAACTTCGAAGAATATGTTATGACTTGATCACCTCCGAGAAAATCAAACACTATTCCACAACTAGGTTGACGATTGGGTAAGTTGGGTTGAATCGAAACAAGTTATGATTTATTATACTTGAAATATTAAATGAGTCAAAATAAATAACGAATCAGAACGAATTATCCGTTACAATTAAAAAAATTAACTATTTAAATCAAGTACTTTTCAAGTCAATTTGAATTTTGAGTCGTAATTGTTAACCCTATCCACAACATTGTCGATCATACTCATGGGGAAGAGACAACTAGACGAGACAACCCTTCCTTATTTTCTTTCTTGTATTAGTGCCAGTCTCCGGTCGCCAGGGAGAGAGCAAATTAAGAGACGTTGTTGTTGTTTTTTGTTTTTGTTTCCTTTGTCAATAAACGTAAACTCCCACTATGATAACCGATTTTCTTTCGTTTACCAGTAATTGTTGATTTAGTTACTAATTGGACATCTTCAGATTAGCCAATGGCGCCAACCGAGACCTTTATTACCAACAAGATTAAAATAATTAAGCTAATTTATTTAAGGGTAACGTAACAATCATGAATTTGATAACTCATAAAATTGTAAAAATAATATACTCTTGAGTAGAATACTTCAAATAAAGAGTCAAAATATTTGAGCAAAAAAGAAAGGATTTACTCATTCCCTTCCATTTAAAAAAATTATTTTTAAAAGTTTAATAATTAAATGATATATAAATAGTGTTAAAGTTAGTCATAATCACAAAAATATTTAAATACAACCAATATGATTACAATACAAGCAAAATATATATATGAAATGAGAATAACAAAAATGGTAAACATAATTTTTGAAAAAGAAATATTTCAAAATAATACAGTGAACTATTGATGAATGAGATAAACATAAAATAAAAGGGGTATGCTTTTGAAGACGGTTTTTGTAATCTTAATTTATAAGACAGAATAACACTCTCTCACAACTCAACTCACTAATTAACATAAGATTAGTCAAATGAAGATACGATCTTTATAAAATATATATCGGAAGTCCATTTTACCTAAAAAAAAAATTTTACTTGAATAAAACATAAAACCGTATAGAAAAGTGTTACGGCAGAATTGGGAAAGAGGGAGGTAGAGACTAGAGAGGGAAGAGGGGAGATCTTGCTTTCACGTCAAGATATTTATTTGAGTTAGCATAATCTTAAAGAGTTACGTAAACTTGAAACTCCTCCAATCTCTTTGCTTTCTATATAGCAAACAGTTGCCTTCGAGTGTTTGACTTCACAGTTCATTGTCCATCCCTGCAGGCCAACCACTTGTCAACCCACAAAATCATTTATTAACTCATTAATATTTAATTATGCCCTCCATTAATTTTATATATTTTATTTTATTTTCCTCAAAACATTGGTTCTAATATACTACTCCCTTTTTTTTTTTTTAAATAATTGTCCTCTTTTTTATTTATTTCAAAATAATTATCTTTTTTCAAAAAATTTCTCTTTAGAAAAATACTTTTACCATTTATTCTTACTTTTTTTACATATTTTAATTATAACTAGGTGCTCGCGAAACCATACATTTGATTTATAATACGGTCGATTTATTTTTCTTAAACTACACAGTCTAGTTAGATGGCGATAATTGAAAATTCGGGAGTAATATATATAGAACAAATGGTAAG
>CM028382.1:87503622-87701126 GCA_013146195.2 Codonopsis lanceolata
TAATGCGATCTCGAATTGGCGAGGCAATGCGGCCTCGTTTTTTAGCGAGATAGTGCGATCTCGAATTGGCGAGGCAATGCGACCTTCGTTTTGGCGAGATAGTGCGATCTCGTTTTGGCGAGGCAATAAACCTCGTTTTGGCCGAGATAGTGCGATCTCGAATACATGGTTTGAGCAATTTTTCGCTTGAAAATTTCCCTTTCATATATATAAGAAGATTACGAGATCAGATAATATTTTTTCAAGTGGTTCAGAATGCGAGGGTTTTTGGAGGAGTTTCGTGCGGTTTCGCGAGCTTTGTAGGTTCTGCTTTCGAATCTTTGTCGGTGATTTTATACGGTCCTTCCCAATTGGGAGAAAGCTTGTTTCTTCGGCTTGTTACTGTCACCTTGACTTTTCTTAGCACCATATGCCGGCCAGAGAGCGTCTGATTCACCCTTTGTCATGATGGGCCTTGGCGAGCTTTTTTGTAGTTGATTGCCTTCATCGGGTTTCGAGCCTTGTTCTTCAAGGTAGTCAAGGTCGAGAGTCCTTGATTACGTGTTCGCCTCTTCATTGAAATGGATGACTCTTGCGGTGGGGAGATTCATTTCGGCCAGGGGCCATGGCCTCGGTTCCATATGTCAGGAGAAAGGCGTTTCCTCGGTTGAACCTCGGCGAGGCGTTCGGATTGCCATAAGGCGGCAGGAGCTCCTCGAGCCAAGCACCTTTTTTGTCATCTAACCTTCTTTTCAAGGCATGAAGTATTTGCTTGTTTCAGCCGCTTGGCCGTTCCCTTGGGGTGTGCTACCGAGGACTTCTAATGTCGAATTCCTCTTCCTCGCAACCTGCAGTGGCGAGTGAATCTTTTGAAACTGTGTCGTGGTCAGATACAATGGCTCTTGGTAATCCGTATCTGCAGAGAACATTGTCTCGAATGAAGTCGATGGCCCTTTGTTCGGTGATGCTTGCTAAGGGTTTGGCCTCGATCCATTTTGTGAAGTAGTCCACCGCCACTATCACAAACTTGTTCTTTCCTTTGGCGGGGGGAATGGTCCCGATTAGGTCCAGTCCCCACATTTCGAAAGGCCATGCTGCGATTACATGTGTTTGAGGTGCCGAGGGTAATCTTGGGATATTAGCGAACCTTTGACACTTGTCGCATTTTCTCGGGCGTATGCCTCGGCATCCTTTCTCAACGCCCAATAGTATCCGTGAAAAATGACCCTATCGGCCAAAGTTCGAGCCCCTGGATGGCTACCACACACCCCTCCATGTACCTCGGCAAGTAATCCTTGTGTGGTTTCTGGTCGAACACACCTTAAGAGAGGCTTCGTGAAGGATCGCCTGTATAGTACATCCCCAATTAAAGCGTATCTGGCCGACCTTCTTGCCATTGCCCATCCTTGCTCTCCGTCGCTGGGTAGTATCCCCTGGCCGATGTACTTTTTGATGTCATCGATCCAACACTCCGTCGCCTGTTCTAGCATCAATACTTTCTCTTTATCAATGGGGGTATCGATTTCGATCCATGTTTCTGGGGGGAGCTCGCCAAGTTCACTTGTGGCCATTTTTGAGAGGTAATCTGCCCTCGTGTTTTCCTCCCTTCCTATTTGTTCCAACTCCCAGTATTCAAACTGGGCGAGGACACTCGCGGCTAGTGCTCGGTACTTGTCGAGGGTTGGATGGTTTACCCCGTATTCCCCCGAAATCTGCTTTACGACGAGCTGGGAGTCGCTGAAGATCAAGATTTGAGTAGCCCCTATCTCGGCGGCCAGTTCAACGCCGGCTATCAAGGCTTCGTACTCGGCGACGTTGTTCGACGCTGGGAAATTCAGTTTCAAGGCCTTACTGATTTCCGTTCCATCTGGTGTAATGAGGAGAATGCCCGCTCCGTTTCCATTTTTGCTGGACGATCCATCTACGAACAATGTCCAGGGCTGAGGTGGTCGCGTTTTGCGAGGACACTCTTGCCTGGGCACTTGCTCGCTTGTGGAAGGTCCCTGATCTGGCGCATTGCTTTCTCCTTCTGCCGAGGTGAAGGAGGCTTCGGCAATGAAATCAGCCAAAATTTGAGCTCTGATGGTTTTTCTTGGAAGGTAAACAATTGCATACTCCGTCAACTCAATGGCCCACTTCATCATTCTTCCAGCAACATCAGGCCTGTGTAGTATTCTTCGCAGAGGTAAGTCAGTATAAACCCCGATTTCGTGGGCTTTGAAATACGGCTTCTCGCCGTTATCATTAGCGCGAGAATCACCTTCTCGATGTGCATGTACCTCGTTTCAACTTCAGTCAGTGCATGTGATACATAGTAGATGGGTTTCTGAAGTCCTCCTTCCTCTCGCAACAGCACCGATGCTATGGCTGTATCCGTTACCGAGAGATAGACAAAGAGTCTTTCTCCTGGTTTGGGGCAGCTTAGCAGGGGTAGGCTGCCGAGGTATTTTTTGAGCTCGTCAAACGCGAGGTCGCATTCTTTGTCCCATGTGAATTTTCTCGCTCCTCTTAGGATTTTGAAGAAGGGGAGGCTTTTTTCAGCTGATTTTGAGATGAACCTTCCCAAGGCTACTATTCTTCCATTCAGCTGTTGAACTTGCTTGATGCATATTGGGACCTTCATCTCGGCAAGTGCTTTTATTTTCTCGGGATTTGCCTCGATGCCGCGCTCATTCACCATGTACCCCAAAAACTTTCCCGCCGTTACGCCGAAGGCACATTTGGCGGGATTGAGCTTCATTTTGTTCTTTCTGAGGTTTGCGAAGGTTTCTCTGAGGTCTTCTATGTGGCATGTTTCCTTCGTTTTAATCACCATATCATCTATGTAGGCCTCCACATTCCTCCCCAAGCGATTGCGAAGACTTTGTTCACCATTCGGTAGGTGGCCCCGCGTTTTTAGGCCGAACGGCATCATATTGTAGCAGCGCGCCGCTCGGAAGGTCAGTATTCCCTTGGTCCTCTTTCCACATCCCGATCGGTGGTACCACGAATAGCGTCCACGAAGCTTAAAATTTTGTATCCCGAGATAGAATCGACCAGTTGATCTATCCTCGGTAGTGGATACCAGTCCTTCGGGCATGCTTCGTTCAGGTTGGTGAAGTCCACGCACATCCTCCATTTTCCGTTATTTTTCTTGACCATCACAACATTTGCAATCCACGTAGGGTAGTGGATTTCTCTTATGATCTCGGCCCGAAGAAGTTTGGCTATTTCCTCCTTGATGGCCTCTTGCTTTTCCGGGGAGAAATATCTCGGCTTCTGTTGCATAGGTACAAATGCTGGATTGATGCTTAATCTGTGTACTGCTACATCCTCGGCAATGCCTTCCATATCCTCGGCTTGCCATGCAAAGACATCAGTGTTCTCCCTTAAGAACTCGATTATGGCTCTCCTTTCGTCGCCCGCAATTTCCATTCCCACCTTTATTTTCTGGTCGGGGTAGTTGAAGTTTATGATAACTTCTTCTACATCTTCCATAGGCTGTATGATTGGATGATCTCGAACATCGAGGCTTTCGATTTCAGTTTTCTCGGTCTCGGCACTCGACGTTCCTTCTTCCAGATGCGGGCCAACTTCCTTGGCTTGCTTTGATTGCTACGGGGTGGAGCTTTCCCCGTCGAGCCCTCTGGCTCGTTTGGCGGCCTGTTCATCTTCTCTTCCCTCGGCCTCCTCTGGCCTTTTCAATCTTTTTTCCGCCTCTTTTTTCTCGCTGATCAGGTACTCTAAAGTAGTACGAGCATCATTCTTAAGGACCCCTACTCCGAACGAGGTCATGTACTTGACTCGCTGATGGGCCATTGATGCCACCATTCGAAATTTGGCCTGGGAAGGTGCGCCGAGGATGGCGTTGTACGGAGAGGGGAGATCAAGGACGAGGAAAGTGACTTCCTCGCTTCTGGTGGTATCCCCCTCGCCCAGGCTGACTATGAGTCCCACTGTTCCTTTGGCCGTGACCTTGTGGCCTGTGAAGCCCTCCAGTTGGACTCGGCTCGGAGTGAGGTGGGTATCGCCGAGCCCTAGTGCCAGAAAGCACTTATAATACATCACATCTCTTCCCGCCTCAGATCTATCAAGACCCGTTAACTAACTAGGTGAATGCCGATTTGCAGAGTTAACGGGTTTTGACGAGCATAATCGTTGACCGCCAGCTCGGTGTCCCTGAATACCATTTCGTTCTCAACCATCCCGTCCATGATGTTTTCCGCCGAGCTGTTCAGGCAGTTGATGGCATTCTTCAACTGTGTGATACTCTGGGTTTCTTCCCGGATGGTATTTACCACTGGCCGGTTGTCGGGCTGTCTGTTTTCGCCCCCCGGAGCCCTCGGTCCGGGGGCGCGAATGTGGACCTCTCTTGCCACAAACCTTCTATCTCCCTCGTTTATCACCCTCTGTATTGCTCTTTTGAGCTGTATGCACTCCTCCGTAATATGGCCAATCTCGTTATGGAAGCTGCATCTTTTTCGCTGATTTCGCCCCTCCACAGGTGACCTCATGGGGAGTGGTGGACGTATCTTGTTTTCTCTCTGGAAAACGTCCATTATGTGTTCCCGAGATTCATTGAGGGGGGTGAAGTCTTCCAGCTCGAATTCTCGTCTTGGCCCCCTAATCTCGCCAGTGAATCTGGCGCCTCTTTCCTCCTCCCTTCTTTTCGCCGAGTTGGCGTCCTCCTGCCGAGCTTTCCCCTGCTCTTTTCCTTTATTTGCGAGCGTCTGGTCTGGAAGGGACGTGACCGCTTGTGAGTTTGTTGTGGTGGGGGGTTGCTCGCCGTCCAACAGGGCCACCCTTTGAGCTGTCAAGAACATCTCGCCGATTGTGTCCTTTGGTCGCATGAGGAGCTCTGTTCGGCAATTCCCTCGTACCAGGCCTGCTCCGAAACACATCCTCACAGATGTGTCGGGAATATCTGGGATTTGGTCCAGGACTTCTTTGAAGCGTGCCATGTACGCCAGTACAGTTTCTCCAACCTCTTGTTTCACGCTACACAGGTCTGTCTCGCTTTTTGGGAGAGCACCTGCCGAAGCGAACTTTTTCAAAAATGCCCCCTTAAAGTCATCCCAACAGGTGATAGAGTCGGGTGCTAACCCGTTGTACCACTGTTGAGCCTGCTTCTTGAGGGTCCCAGCGAACACCAAGCACCATATGTCGTCCAGTCTGGTTACGATGATCATTTTCAACTCGAACCCTGACACGTGGTCCAGGGCCGTTGTGTTACCAGTGTAGTCCTCAAAGTGTGGAATCTTTACTTTCGAAGGAACTTCCACCTCTCTTATCTGCTTAATAAATGGCCCCCCAATTTTCTTGAGGGCCGAGCTAACCCCAGAGCTCTGCCGGGCTTCCAATTTTTCCATCCATGCCCTAATCTCGGCACCTGTCATCGGCCTTTCGCCTGTGGCCCAGCGGCTTGTGTGGGGATGCAGTTAGCCCCTTTTGTGGTACCTCGGGCTCTTCCTCGATCATATTTCTCACAGGGGACCCCAAACGAGCCTCCTTTGCAATTTGGCGAGACGGATGCCGAGACCTGGAGGGGGCTTTGTTCGAGGACTGAGCGCAGGGCCAAGACTCCCCTTCCTCGCTATGGGCTTGACAATTATCCGTCTCGGCGGGGAATCTTAGGCGAGAATGAACACTCGTCTGGATCCTCGCCACCATTTTTCCCAAGTCTCGATTTGACATTGGTGGTAAACTTTGCCTTTTTGGCTTTTGTAGTTTCCACCCTCTGCCAAACCGAGTTGGATCGCGCCGGGGTGCTTTGTACGTTGATTATGGGCTCGGGTTCCGGGGTTTTTGTCTTAGCTCGTGCATCTTAGTCTCGGCTTCCTGTATTTTCGTGCACAAGGTCTTTTGGTGCTCCCAATACGCATACTCCTGTTCGGCCTCTTCTTGAGCCGTTGGTCTATTTGTTTTACCACGCGGTTCCTCCTTGTTGGCCCTGGAAGACTCGACCTCTCGGAGGTCGGCGTCAGTGTCTTTATTTTTGTTCGAGAGCCGTTTGTGCAGAGCGATCCTTCTTTGGTCCCTGGCCGACACCTCGGGTAGCGAGGCGCCGGAGTTCTCCCCTGCGTCCCTCATTGTGTTGTGCTCGGCCTGCTCCTTTTCTGGGTGGGTGGATGCAGCGGGGGTTACGTTCTTTGAGGCTTGCTTTTTGGATTTTACCATCCTTTCTCGTCTGTGGACGCTGTTTCTGAGAAAAGTCGATTTCTCGGCAATGGAACCAAACTGATCACGCAAAATGTGTGGTGATCTTGTCTTGACGTCCACGTGTGAGCGAGGATGAGGTGGCAGCTTCTTGTTCGTCCAGCGGTTAACCTGCACAATATAAACAATAAACACCGTTAAGGTGTCGGGTTGGCCCGACTATAACCCTCTGGCGTATGAATCAGATTTCCGGTAGAGTTTTGGTAATAAATGAGCCGTGATAATTGTTTGATAGGGAGTTGTGATAAGAGAGTTATAATATCGCTGACATTACCTACTCTGCCCTGCATGGGGGTTCTCATATTTATACCTGAAGTTAAGGGCGACGTGGCAGCCAGTAATTGGGGAGCACAAAGCGGCTGTTATTAAATGCGTTGAGGGCATTCGTCAGGAATGAGTGAACTGTGCGTGTGTCAGAGGGTTGGTATTGGCGTGCGGCGGTTTTCTAGGGCCTAGGGAAATGGTTTGTCGGGGCGGATGATTGGTCTGATGTCGAGATCGAGCGGTCTTTATGACGAACGCTTTTATTTAGTTACCGAGGATGAGGATAATGAAGAATGATTTGGTGGCGGGGCCGAGGGTGCCCGCGGTCGTTTTAGGACGATCGACGCCTCGTGCCGAGGGTTACAATGCCGAGGCTGGAGTGTTTATCTGATAGGCACGTGCTCTTGCCCTCGTTGCTGGTGGCTTTTTAAGGTGGGACCCTCCTTTGTGACGAGGGTAGGGCCGAGGGTAAATCCCTTGGTTCAATCCTTTCAATATATATATATATATATATATATATATATATATATATATATATATATATATATATTCATTCATGTAATAAGCAATAATTAAATTCACTTATATTTTTATCCTTACATTTTAATTATGTGTTTAATTTTCATAACACACTAACTAAAAGATAAAAAAAATTATATTTATATTGATTAATACAGATTACGTGCATTTTGTTATGTGATAGATAGTAGTAGTAATTGTACATATTTAATCATAGTGATCGTAGTAGTAATCGCACATATTTAATGACAAATGTTGTATTTAAAAAAATATTCTAAAATATTCTAAAATATTTTATTTATTTATTGTATTCTCTATTAATAATTTAACATTTTCTTAATCGATGTGTTATAATAATTTTAGTTATGTATATCGAACTCACAATATTTACGTTACAATTATTTGTTTAATTTATTTATTATCGTTAAAGTTTTTAATCATGATATTAGTTTACAATAATATATATATATATATATATATATATTTCAACAGTTCTTTTTAATTTATTTTTTTAATTTTGCTTTTTCACTTCATGTTATTTATGTATAATTTGATTGAAAAATATATATGACGTGCATTTAACGCACGGGTGTAAAGTTAGTTTAATTTAATGTTAAATTGTTAATAGATGGCCCAAAACCAAGGAAATTTAGAGGTTTCCGTGTCGAAAAGGTCAGCCTCAAGTACAAGTTAACTCGAGATAAGCAAGATCAGCCGTACCTTCCTTTTACTTGATTAGCGGATCAGCAATAATACCTGCTAAAGTTTGAGTTACCAATTATATCCTCACAATGAATGTAGGGATTAATTAAGTTAATCACAATTTAAGATAACAAAAAATTGGGTAAAAAAATTCAAAAAATGTTGATGCCAAATCTTGACATTAGGGCTGTTTTTCCAGATTTTATTCATCAAAAAAATTCAAAAAATGCTAATGCCAAATCTAGGCATCAGGACTGCTTTTCCAGATTTTATTGACTAAAAAAATTCAAAAAATGCTGATGCCAAATCTAGGCATCAGGGCTGTTTTTACATATTTTCGTAAGCAAAAAATTCAAAAAATGCTGATGTCAAATCCAGGCATCAGGGCTGTTTTTCCAGATTTTCTTAAGCAAAAAAATTCAAAAAATGCTGATGCCAAATCCAGGTATCAGGGCTGTTTTTAGATTTTCTTAAGCAAAAAATTTCAAAAAATGCTGATACCAAATCTAGGCATCAGGATTGTTTTTTCCAGATTTCATTAACAAAAAAAATTCAAAAAATGGTGATGAATACTCAAAAAAAAAAATCATTAATCAGGAGTCAAGCTGCACAGTTGCATTAATGTGCAACATATTAATTAGTACCAGTTTCCTTGTAATACCCAGGTGATGATTTAAGTTGATGCCCACATTGAACAAATTCATTTCTCAAAAATAACATTCAAATGTTCTTTAGCTTTTCTATTTGCTTCAACATTTCCTATTTAGACAAGTTGCATGGAAATATCTGGACAAGGGTGCAGCCAAAGGACATTGGTTCAACCTTGTGCAAAATGCAGCATATCATGGAAACCTCTGTACAACAAGGGTGCAACCAAAGGATATTGGCTCAACCACGTGCAAAATGCAGCATATCTGGTGGAACATACACACCCCTTCTGTTTTATTATTATAAGAAAATCTGGAAATACTGACTTGAAGAACCTCAAAATACTGACAAAAGCTCCTGCTTCTGCAGCTGAAGCGAGATGAAGGCTGGGGCTCAGCTCTTCCCTGGTTCTTAAATACCTTTGTTTGGCTTTGCTATAGCTAAAAAAGAACAAATTATCAAGTTAGGTAATACAAGCGCATATCATTACATCAACAAGTATGTGCTTTATGATAGAAGCAATTCAAATTCAAACCGTGTGGTAAATACGGCAAGCAAGGCTGTCCCGTAATTATCGACTGATTGAATAATTCCCCGTATAGTATAGACTGATTGAATAATTCCCTGTATAGAAAAGTCTCCCTTTCCTTAGGTAAATAGACTGATTGATTACTGATTGATTTCCTTTCTTCCAAAATTAATCTGTATCAAGCAATGATCAATGAAAAATTGAGACTCACGTTTTCTGAGTCAGTAATTCTTCTCTTCCTGTTTTCTTCTCTATTTTCTTCCTGTTATCTTCTTTATTCTGTCATTTTTCTTTACTGTTTGTTTAGTAATCTGTTTAATCTTTATTATTTCTATTATGGTATCAGAGCCTAGCGAGACCATGGGAGACTCTGTAAATGTTTCGAAAAATTCCGAAGTAGTAGATCAAACCAACACCGACATGTCTGCAACTTTTTCACCCACCTCTCTTCCTATATTTTTTAATATTCAGTCCTTCATGGCTCATTGCCATCTCAACACCGATAACTATCCTAATTGGTGTTCTCTTTTCACCTCTGTTCTCCATATGCATAAGCTAACCTTCACCATTGAAGATAGCCCTCCTCCTCTTAAACATGTTGAAAATCAGTCTACCATCAACCCCGCATATGAATACTTTATGCAAGCTTCTAGTCTAGTCTTAGGTTGGATTAAGGCTACGGTGACGGTTGACGTTCATCCGTATGTTATTCCTTGCAAAACATCTCTTGAAGCTTGGATCTTGTTAGGGAAAGAGTTTGGTGTTACCTCCCTTATCCACCTTCAAAAACTTCAGGATGATTTTCATGATCTGCCCCATACCTCCGACATGACCATTAAAGCTTATATCCTTCGAGCCAAGACCTTAGCTAACTCTCTCACCAAAGCTGGAGATCCCATATCTCTTCAAACCTTAAAGCGTCGTATTCTAGGTGGCTTAGGATCATCCTGTAAGGAGTTTGTCACGGTCCAGAATTCCCAAAACACTACTTCTATCGAGGACCTTCAAGATCTTTTTATCCAAGAAGAGACTTTGCAACAAAAATACTCGAGCAATACTAATCACACCACCATCGCTCTTGCTGCCCAGTCATACTCCCTCACCAGCTTCCCAAAACATCACCACCTCGCAACCTCCTATGCAGTCCTCCATACCCTCATCCAATACTAATTTCGTTCCTCAGTTTTCGAACCAAAGAGGGGGTGGTCATTTCGGACGCGGTCGCGGTAAGAAATGGTGGAAAAACAATTCTGGGAGAGGAGGATGTGGCCTTCTTCCTATCCCTCAACCGTCCTTCCCCTTCTCTCAACCTCACACAACCCCATACTTCCCTCCTAATCCTTTCTTAAGCTCGGACACGAACACTATTTGTCAAATCTGCCACCGTCCAGGTCATACAGCTCCTACGTGTAATCATCGTGGAAATAGTGCCTACACCGCTCAGTTTCACGCTCCTTCAATCCAGCAGCCTACTCAGTCTAGTTACTCACATATGACTCCCAATCCATACCCTATGTCTACTCCGGTTCAGTCTCCCATGGTCCCGGTTTCCTATCTACTAGACTCAGGTGCAACCAATCATATGACGTCGTCCACCGATGGCATGTCTCAACATACTCCATATACGGGTAAGGATTCCTGAAAGAACACAAGTAGCTAGGATTCTCCAAACTGCCTAATGCAGTTTCCAATGTAGCTTGTGAAAAAGCTACAATGGAAATCACAATAGACAGAAAAATCAAAACAGCGGAAGACTTTAAAATAAAGCACAAAAATTTATTAAACAACCTACAAGCCTATGCTTGTAGATCTAGCCTCATGGCCAAAAAGATTTCACTAAAAATATTAATTGTTTTACAAAAACAATTGTGAAATCACTCACAAAATATTCTCACAAGACAATGAGTCTTGGAGAACAAAAACCCCACATAAACAGATTAGACAAAACGTGGGAAGAAATAAAATCAGCGTCCTTAAAACAGAAATAGGAAGACAAAACAGTTTTCCAGAACTTCAATGTGACTGCCAATGTTATAACATTGACAGCCTCAGACAAACTGCTACACTTCGATCGAATAACGGCTTCGAACGATTTTTCGAACACGCCTTTATGGCTTTTTATCCTCTCTCTGAAGCTCTGCCCAAAAACCCGTATCCTTGCTCATGTATATATAGCATCGAAGACCTACACACACACAAAAGTAATCCATCTACTATAAGGAAAATGATTAATAAGAAGGAAAATCTAACAACTTACCATATGCACAGATTTTCTTACCATAATATGTAGATTGCTACAAACCCGTTTGACAAAGGATTTATAAAGAGATTTAGTTTCCAAAAATGACACTAAAATTTAGGTCCAAGAAATCAACAAATCTTTAGGAATATTTTGTTTCCAAAAATGACAAAAAAACTTAAGGACCAAGGAAAACAAAATCTAATTAAAGATTTAGTTACCAAAAATGCCACACTTGTCAAATATGTATTTTACCAAGAAAGGAGAAACAAAAATAAAATAGGTAATGCCTATTTTACCCTTACAATTCCGTCACTATAGCGAATGGGGGCAGTTTGCCAATTACCCATCTCGGGTCTTCTAATTTCTTTCATTGTGGTCGTCAGTTTCACTTAAACAATGTTTTATGTGTTCCTTCTGTTCATAAATCCTTGTTGTCTATAAATCGTTTTTCTTTAGATAACAATTGCTTTTTTGAACTTGACGCATTTGGTTTTCATGTGAAGGACAACAGGACAAAACTGACCATTTTTTCTGGGCATAGCTCGGGCGGCTTGTATCATTTGGCCTTCACTCCTTCCTCCACCACAAGTCCTCTCGCATTGATTGGTGAACGTGCTACGTCTTCAACATGGCATGCTCGTCTTGGTCACCCATCATCTCCTATTCTCGAGCATTTAGTCAATAAAGTTAGTATTCCGCTTAGCGGTCCTATTAAGTCTCATACTATGTGTCATGTATGCCCTCTCGGCAAATCGAGTCAACTTCCTTTTAATTTACGCAATTTTCATTCTTGTCAACCATTAGATATGTTACATTTGGATGTATGGGGTCCTTCTCCCATAACTTCTATTAGTGGTTTTCGATTTTATCTTTCGATAGTAGATGATTATTCTCGATTTGCTTGGTTGTTCCCTCTTAAACACAAACATGAAGTTTTATCTGTTTTCTCTACTTTTAAAACTCAAATCGAAAATCATCTGTCCCGTAAAATATCTGCTATTCATACAATTAAAATCATTCAAACAGATGGGGGTGGGGAATTTGTTAATCGGCAATTTGCTAACTTTCTTGTCCAACATGGGATTCGACACCAACTCACTTGCCCTTACACACCCCAACAAAACGAAGTTGTGGAAAGAAAACACCGTCACATAGTCGAAACAGGTTTGTGTCTGTTGGCTCAGTCAAAAGTTCCCCAAAAGTTTTGGTTTGAAGCATTTTCCACGGTTGTGTTTCTCATTAATCGCCTTCCGATGAAACAACTAAACTATGTTTCACCACATCAAAAGTTGCTTAAGGAAGTGCCCGATTACCGTTTTTTAAAAACTTTTGGATGTTTGTGCTTCCCACATTTAGTCCCATACAATTCCCATAAATTAATGCCAAAATCCCAACCTTGTGTTTTTTTGGGATATGATAATATGCAGAAAGGGTATCGGTGTCTAGACAACAATACGGGTCGAGTATATGTTTCGAGAAATGTTTTATTTGATGAAACAAATTTTCCTTTTTCTCATGGTCCGAGCCACCAGCCCCCTGGCACAAGCTAGCCTGACCCTGGTTCGTACCAGCATCCTCCTGGCCCATGCCATCCATCTACATCCTTCCCATTTTCTCATGACTCGAGCCACCAGTCTCCTGGCCCAAGCCAGTCTGCTCCTGTTTCGGACCAACCTCTTCCTAGACCATGTCAATCATCCGCTGATCCACCACAAATTCCCAATCCCACTCCCTCAGAAACAAGCCCACTAACGTCTATCCACCCTCCCCAAACAGGTCCTTCGCACTCGATTAGCCAGCCTCTTAAGCCAACTATTGAGATCACTCCATCTTCCCCTCGGATTGAACCTCCACACACTATATCTTTATCCCCAGTCCAACCCCGCCCCAACTCTCCTCCTATATTTGCCCATAGTCCTGTTCCCTGCTCTCTTCGTTCACCTGACAGATTAAACATATTACTAAACAAACAGGAAAGAAAAATGACAGAATAAAGAAGATAATAGGAAGAAAATAGAGAAGAAAACAGGAAGAGAAGAATTACTGACTCAGAAAACGTGAGTCTCAATTTTTCATTGATCATTACTTTATACAGATTAATTTTGGAAGAAAGGAAATCAATTAGTCTATTTACCTAAGGAAAGGGAGACTTTTCTATACATGGAATTATTCAATCAGTCTATACTATACAGGGAATTATTCAATCAGTCGATAATTACGGGACAGCCTTGCTTGCCGTATTTACCACACGGTTTGAATTTGAATTGCTTCTATCACTTTAGAGCAGCCATGTTAAGAGCTAAATAACTGTTTGCTATTGCATTTCCTCCTATGACAACCAGAAAAAGAGTGATTTGAAAAACAACTCCCTCTATCAACTATGCACAGTATGAAATTGCCATACTTTGAGATTTTCTTGGGTTTATTAATATCCTGGGCCTGAGACTGAGCGTGAATTACTACAGGTATACCAGCCTGGAATATAACAAGCTGTTTACTAAAATTCGCAAGTTATATACTAATTGGCTAAAGCTATATTTGCAGGCTAATGCCAATTTAAAATAACTCATCAAGCCACTTAGTAATACAAACTAGGTTATCACCCATGCGATGCACGGTTGATTTAGTATTGTTTCTGAAACTTATTTTTGTAGATATAATCTGTAAGCTATTTAAATGAACAAACAACAGCAAGATATGCTCATAATTAATAAATAAATAAATAAGCGTGAGATCACACAAAATCATCAAACCGAAAATTCATGCGAATTATAAAATCGAACAATTATTCTTAGTGTAAGTGTGAGACGGAGGGAGGGGAGGGGAAGTACCACGAAGACAGACTCGTCAAGGAGGTGTTTGATGGAGGGGAAGTATTTCGTAGTGGTTGTTTGTAGTGTTGGTGAAACACGTTTAATTAAATTGGATAACATCTATTTTAAATTGACCGAATTTTGGTAAAATAATAAAACTTAAAAAACTTCTATCATGGGAATTGAGGAGTCCTAATCAAATGAAACTAATCTAAATCAAATGTAATAAAATCTATACTAATTGGCTAAAGCTATATTTGCAGGCTAATGTCAATTTAAAATAACTCATCAAGCCACTTAGTAATACAAATAGGAATATAAATGAAAACCACAAAAGGTGTACGAGAGAAACAAGGACCCAGAAAAGTGAAAAGCAAAAACGAGATAATGCAAGTATACTGGTGGCACATTACATCAAATAATAGCGAGATTTCAGGCATGCAGTTACAAGGTCAATAGTGTAAAATGTGGGGACAAGAAAAATCTAACAACCAGTGAAAATCACAACTTGGCACTTACAAGAAGAAATACAGACCCCAGGAGATTGTCGAGCCGAGAACAGCAGGATAAAAGCCTGCATAAAGTCCTCTAAGACCCTGGAGAAGTAATTTGTTTGATTACTAAAATCTTACACAAACCTGCATTTCCTTCTTATATGTGCAAATCACAATTTTGACATTTCTGTTATAGTCACTAAATTGACCTTGGTACCGGAAATGGAGGAGAAGGTGTGGGGCCTAGTGCTGATGTCGTAGATGTAAGGTTTCTGGAGTCATGGGACGAGGAAGTGTGTCCCTTCGCCTACGGTTTCGTCGATGACTCCCTTGAAACGGTCGAAGAGTACAGCGCGTTGGCCACCGACGGTGTAGAGGGAGGAGTTGAATCAGACCTAATTTCACTATTCCTCATACATTGAATTATAATAAAATGGAAATGACAGTAATAGACTTATAAATCATGTATCACAATTAAATTTTGTGCATTTATACATCGGGATGTATAAGCTGAAACTATGTGCGTGTGTAGTCATTCTATTAAGGGTATAATCGTCCCTTTCCGGTAAAGTATCTTTTTCAATTTAAAAAAGTGTTGGTGAGTAGTTGAAAATTATCCAAGGGACCACCCAAATTTCACCATTAATTATTTTTGGCTCAAATCATAGCTAAACAAAATGGGCCATGATTTACCCTCGTATACAATTTTCAACTTCTTTACTAACTCAATATTTTTTTCAAAACGAAAAAAAAAAAACACGTCAAACATCGTAATGCATAAAATCATACATCGTGATGCATGAAGTACCTTTTTTTGGTTTTAAAAAATATCTTGGTGTAAAGCAGTTGAAAACTTTTTAAAGTGGAAATTTTTCCTATAAACAAACAAATAAATTCGGACACAGAGTCATGTTGAAAAATGGATGCAAATTCCTAATGGGAGTTATCAATTAACGCGGTCAAATATTTTAATGTTTATAAATTTGTTTGATAAATTTAGCAAGTTTGAAAAATATTTAAGTTTTGACTAAATAATTTTTTCAGAGTAATTTGAAACGAGCTCGAATAACTTAATATTTTCAATAAAATTATTGCGCTTGCAAATTCCACGAGTCAAACCTAATTGCATACCAAGCTTGAAAGTTAGTTCGATATTGTTTCATCATCTCATGATTCAACAAGCTTTATATCAAACTGGACATGATCTAAACTTAAGTAGCTTATTTTAAATTTTGCCACATTTTATGTACTCAATATTCACTAATTTATTATATACTCCCTTCATTTCTAAATAATTATCATGTTTTAATTTTTTTAATTAAATTGATTGTTTCTCAAATAAAAATTTTACAAATAATTTTTATAAAATCATAAAATACGTAATTTATTGTACTATTTTGTGTACTATGTTACATGCTTTATAGTTTTAAAATTAAAATTCACGTAAAATTTTTTATTTAAATATCAATCAATTCGATTTTAAAAGATAAAAACAAAACAATTATTTAGCAATATTCTCTTCGTCTAAATACTAGAGGATAAATGGCTGCGTGTTTTATCATTTTACTATACGTTATACGTTCGCATGCAAAGCATTTTCCCATCGTAGTGGGTTCCAACCTTTCAATATAACATGCAATGTGAAAGTGAAACCGGGCACCGGCAGCGACTCACGGCCATAAAACACACACGCACACAGAGATTTAAGAAAAGAGAAGCCAAGACGGAGGGTATAAATGTAGTTTCATGTATTTAGCAGATATGCCAAAATAAAATAAAATATCAACAAATAATAAACATACGGGTGGACTTGTAATTTCTCAAGAGAAGAACACGACCGGATCTCACAAAAGGCAAGAAATATTAGACAAAAAAAAAAGAAGGGGTAGACCTCTTTTGATTGATAGGTAAGTGTGATCTTTTATTATTATGAGGATTGAAACCAAAGTATAGTGGATATGTTCTACACTACCCGGAACAACTCGTACATAAAACGATACTTTTGAATTAAACAAAAATACAGCCTCTAACGAATAACAACCTAGTTACAGATTTTACTAAACTAGTAACGATAAACCGAAACAATACAACCCAAACATATTGTTCACCGTTAAAAACACGAATACACCGAGTTCTTGCAAAACAGAGTTAAATAACAACTATAATGGAATTAAACTGAACAAGGAAGAAAGGACAAGAAGAGGATTGCTATGACGCCGTGACCTGAGCATGACTAGCCTTCATTGACCACGAAGGTCTAGGCTGCAAACTCTTCTGCTCAGACACCTATCACCGACTCAAGTCCACCAGAAAGTCCACTATATATACCAGCAAGTATTACCCAAAGATAGAGCCCCAAAAACCAGTCTGACAACACCGTCCGGCAACACAACGAAGGAGACAATCGGAGATCAGTCCGGTCACACTACGAAAAAACTCGGTATTGTCATGGACAATTTACCAAGGAAATATAAATCCATTGTAATTTCCGAGGAATTTGCCTAGGAAATTTATTTCCCAATTATGCCAAGGAAATTACCAAGGAAAACTATTTCCATGGAGAATGTCGAGGAATTTAGATAGGAAATGTATTCCTAGATATTTTTGGAAGGAATTTACCAAGGAGAATATTGTCCTTCGGAAATTCCGACGAATTTAGTATGGAAAAATATTTCTACAGTAATTTACAAGGAATTTACCATGGAAAATATTTCGTAGGCAAATATCATTTCTAAATTCCTTGGGGATTATCACTCCAAATTTAGTTAGAAAATTACCAAGGAAACTAATCCTCTAAAATTACCCCGGGATATTTTTCATCGGGATATTTTATGGAACCGAGTATTTTTTTGGCGCTAAACTTCCCTCCAAATTTACCAAGGGAAATATTCCTAGGCAATTAGGCAAAACCTTTTAAAAAAATTGGTGGGAAGATTCCCGCCATAATTACCAACAAAATTCCAAAGGAATAATTGCAAGGAAATATTTCCTTGGTGAAATCCTTGGGATTTTGTAATATATGTGTGTGTTATATACACACATGTATTTATTAATTTATGATTTTATTTTTTGAAATTAATAAAAATTGGCGTTCTGTTTCGGGGAAAAAGTTGGAGGGAAGAAACTAATTTTCCAAGATATTTTGAAACTATAAACTTTCGTTCAAATTTCCCAATCAATTTCAATTACAATTAATCATGTATGATTTTTATTTTATTTAATTGAAAAAATTAGTCTAAAACAACGTAGTATGTTACTATGTTTTACCCTTAATTAATTACTTTTTCGCGCCTTAACCTAGCTAGACCTCCAAACGCTCAAACTTATTTTGCCCTTCTCTTCTCTCACTCTCAATCTCTCTCCACGGCCGCGTCCCCTCCCGACGAAATTCGTGGTGCTGGCGTCTCCTCCGACGCCAAAGACCATCTCCTTCCCTCTCCACCGAATTGAACAAGCAGGTACTTACTTGATAAACTTAATTGATATGCTTAATTAGATGCCTGAAAATGAACTCCCATCATGTGTGAAATTTTTGCAATTGTTGGTATTCAGATTATTTTTCTTCATCTGTTATTATATATTTTTTAAATTAAAACTCTCCTTATGTTCTTTGTTTGCTCCATTTTTGTCAATTTCTTGAACCTTTGGTCAAAGGGAATGTTATGATTTTTAGAAGTTTTCTTGAGCAGAAATCCCATCTTTCTATTTTACATTCTTTGTGAATTGATTTTGTGTTGCATGATATGGGTTTAGTGAGAATTTTGGAATTTGAATTGGGTTCTTGTAGGAATTTGAATTTGATTCGGGTTTTGGAGATTGGAATGTTTGGTTGATCCTGGAGTATTGGTATTTGGGTTTTGGATGTGAGGTGATTGTTCAGTTTTCAGATTTAACTAATAGTTAGGTGCTTTTATATTGGAGATTGAGATTGTTTCATCTGTTGTATCATAGATTAGCTTGTGGATATTACTTCAATTACGAAATCCCGAATCCTTGATAGTTTATTGTTTGGAGATTTAGAATTTAGGAGGGAGTTGAAAGATTGCGAAAATAGTGTTCATTCTTTGCTATTGAGAACCCACAGGACATCCAGTCTGCTAGGCCTTATGGTCAGAGGGCTGTTCTTAAGTTTGCCCAGAAGTTTGCCCAGTATACTGGAGCTCACGCTATTGTTGGTCGTCACATGCCTAGTACTTTTACTAACCATCTTCAGACATCGTTTAGTGAGCCTCGCTTCTTATCGACTAATCCAAGGACTGACCATCAGCCCATCAAAGAAGTCGCACTTGGAAACATCCCTAAAATTGCTTGTTGTGACACGGATTCTCCTATGAGATATGTTGATATTGGTATCCCAGCAAATAACAAAGGGAAGCACAGCATAGGATGTCTTTTCTGGCTATTGGCCAGGATGGTTCTTCAGATGAGAGGGGTTATAAACCAAGGCCATAAATAGGATGTCATGGTTGATCTATTTTTTTATAGGGAGCCTGAGGAGTCTAAGGAACAACAAGAAGAGGACCTAGTGGTTACTCCAGAATACCAAGTAGACTATGGTGTTGGAGCACTTGGTCTTGATGCCCAATGGTCCGGGTCAAATCACGATCACGATGCAGGAACATCGATATCGGTGCCCATGCCATCTCGGCTTCTCGCTGTTGGGTGGACTCTTGATGTCGCACCAATTACAGTGGAGATGGATGGGATGCTGCCGCACAATGAATGGCTCATCTTGCAACTGGCTGGGAGTGAAAATGGGTTCTTAGAACGTGTTTTTTTGTTAGTACATTAGAAATGCAATCCTGTGATGGAGTATGGTTGAAATTGGCATAGGTTTAAAAAGTTTTGATATTCATGTTGGTATTGAATAGATGCTATGTTTTTGTTTTGGCACCCCCCGCCCACTAAGTTTATTTGATTAGATTGAGGCTGCTTTTGTTTTACGTAATGGTTATACTAGGTTCTCTTTAAATACCCGAGTCAAATCTAAATTATTAGTTTATTTATTTATTTTTTGGCTAGGATCCGATCTACGGGTGCGGTTATTAAGGGTATTATAACGCAACTGCTTCATTCTTGTTAAATGATGTTCGAATCGGGACTTGATATTTCAAAAATAAAATAAAATGCAGCTACCCTGCCATTCGTTACCATACTAGGACTTGTATCTTTTTACTTGTTTTCTTATATCATTATCTTTTGGAGTCCATAGACCAGTAACTCAGTATGTGATTTGTGCATTTTTATAAGTTGTAAAATGGTTATCAATCGCTCTTTCATTTTTCTCGGTGTAGCTATTTGTATTATCCTCATGAAAGTTACATCATCTTGCTTTGAGGTTTCGTGATTACGTTTTGAGAAACCTCGATCTTTAATAGAATTTGGAATGAGCGGTTGAGATCAATGGAGGAAACATCGTATCAGTGATCCAAGAAGATCAGTTGCAAGGAAGTGGCACAAGTGGCCAAGTCATTGACTATGGTGAAGCCATTGTCATGCCTGGGTTGATTGATGTGTAAGATGATTTAAGTATTACCTTGTTTCATGCTTTTATTCTTCCTTTTTTTAAAAATTTATTCCTCGTATATTCTAATATATGAACTTGGATAGACTTATAAAGACTAATGAAGATAGCGAGAGATCATCGATGTTAGTAGGTCTCCGATAGAGTTAAAGCACTTTGCACTGCTTCATTGCAGGCATGCGCATCTTGATGATCCTGGAAGAACAGAATGGGAAGGATTTCGTTCAGGAACAAAAGCGGCTGCTGCATGTATGTTGATTTCATCATATGACTAGTTTTTATCATCTGATTCTTTGGTTTTGCCAAACGAAAAAGGTTTGGGATTAGCCATTGCATTTTCAGCTATTGTTGTTTATTGCAAGACATCAACCATGCCCGACAAATTTAGTTTGTGGAAGCACCTTATGCTTGTTAGTTTGTGACTCACTAATCAACCAATTTCCTATTTTCACTTGTTAAGTAGGCGGGATAACGACATTAGTTGACATGCCTCTTAATAGTTTCCCATTGACGGTTCGAAGAAACCTTGAAACTTAAGGTATGGATGGACTTATCGTTAGTTCATTACAAGCACAACCGACTTAACAAAAATCTTTGGTTTACCACTGGTTTCTCCAATAAAGAGTATGCCATAGTATACATGACCATAGATTTGCACAAGTTTTCAAATTCATTAGTTTTCATAGATTCAGTAAAGTCTCCATCATCATAAAAGCCTTGTTTCGCAGGGCGCTTCCCCTTGCTTTGTCGTCCATTTTTGGACAGACCCGTTTTCATCGGTTAATTACTTTACTAAAATAAACTTTAGTACTTACGTACTATGTTAGGAAAAATTATGGGAGGACTTCAGATGAGTTGTGTAGTTTAGGTAGTGACAGTTTGCCAAGTTGAATGGTTTGTCATGTGTGCAGTCTTGCCTAAGTTCAAGAAACTACTTAAAGCCCGAGTTAAGAATTCCTTAAAAATTACCTATGCTGTCTCAAGAAGTGCTACTCTAAGAATAAAATGAAGAGTTGTGGTAGATTAGAGTTTCTTTAGCATCTTAATCTATAGGTCAATCTGAAGTCCATTATAAATTTTGACCTACGTCATCAGTCATAACCTTCTAATTAACTTCTATGACTAGGGCTGTACCCTACAATATAATTTGGAATATTGCATATATTGTAGTTACTTCTGCTATTACTAGAAATAGAATGGTTGAGGCTGGTCCCATAAGTTTTAAATCATGTGCGGTCCTGTTTTAGGTGATTTTCTAAAAAAATTGTAGCGAATCCGTCCAAGGGAATGTTCTGATTTTTGGATATATTGTACTTGTACATGTTAGATAACGCTCTGTAAATTTTCATAAAATTCCAAGGTCAGGAAGTACCTTAATCGAGCTGAATCATCTGCTACTTATTTCCTTTTCCTTGTAGACCATGATTTTTACGGGACAACCTGCCATATTTGCTAAGCATGTCGTTATCATCTGCTACTTATCTCTATATGTGTAAGGAATCAAGAGTGGAGCCGGGCGTTAATAGTGCTAGCCTGTTGGGTGGTTGTTGGAATAGGTGGAAGAACAGAGTTATTGGCTCCTAAATTTTCATTGAATGTTATGATAATCATAGGGGGAGAATGATTTCATACAGAATATGCAGAGGAAGTTGTCAGAACTTGAGATTTCTTACTTGTAGATGCACCTATGATTTTTACGTCAAGTGTTTGATACTGTGATTTCTCTAATATATTTGATATGTGTGAGAGATATGATCTTTGTTCAGGTATTAGCACGAGAATGTAACTGAGAATTCACGGGTTATTTCTTGCAGGTTTCATCGCCAAAACATTGAAAGCTTTGCAACGCGCTCTGGATTCTCTTGGTACAAAAAGCATTAATATCTCAACAGCAAGTACATCAAATCCTGGATTACCTCCATCGTCATTGATCGTCTCTACGCTTTTGACAACTCCATTCGCAATCACATCCAATGTTAGTGGTTCCTCCCCATCATCAAAGAATTGTAATTGTACAACATCACAGGCGCCACACCTGAGTAGTCTCATCCATGTAAAATGAGAACCAAGCCTCTCCTCAGACTCCTCATTCAACGGGTGACAATATTCACATTACTTGATCTTAGTTTCACCTAGTTCATTGTGGGTTTTGATTCAAAATTTGGGTCGAAATTGTTCACAAAACTGAGGTTCAAGATATTTGTATCGAGTTCTTTTGATCGTTGAGATATTATGAACAAATGTGGATATTTAGATATCGTTTTGAATGAACAAGTAGTTGTTCCATATTGTTTCAAATGAATATATGTTTTAGATATTGTTTTTGATGTTCATTAAGATTTTGAATATCTATTCAGGTAAAAATAGTATTTGTAATTATTAATAGAAATGCCATCATTTTACCTAGGAATTTTGTCAAGGAATATTATTTAATAGTCTAATTTAGCAAGGAATATTACCAAGGAAAGTTCTTTGGAAATCCTGAAAATATAAATATATTATATATAGTAAATAGATACCAAGGAATTTTAGTAAGGAAATATTCATTGGTAAAATAAATATTGCCAAGGAAATTAAAAAAATATATAATGATTTTTTATTTATACCAAGGAAATAAATTCGTAGGTAAATTCGTTGGAAAAATATTCCCAAGGAAAACATGTTCATTTTTCGAATAATAGATCTGAAATTACCAAGGACAAATTCCTTGGCAATTTCCTAGGCAATTTAGCAAGGAATTACGATTCCTCAGCAACGTTACCAAGGGAGCAAATGCCAAGGAAATTTCAGAAGTTTGCCAAGGAAACTTTTTCCACGGTAAAATATGTTTACCAAGGAATTAGTATAAATTGCCAAGGAAATGTGTCCATGGCAATACCAAATTTTTTCGTAGTGTTTGATATCTTATTCATCCAAAACTTGATTTGGACAAATAAATAAATTATTTCGATGTTCTTGACGAGTAGAACACATTTGCACAATTACTTTTGTCAACAAACAAATGACACATAAAGAAATTTGTGCCTCAAGTTGCACAATTTCTTTCACTAAAAACACTAAATTTTTAATAAGTTTTTTACTTTAACTCTTCATATCTTATTCATCCAAAACTCAATTTTGACAAATAAATATATTATTTCGATGCTCTCACCGAGTAGAACACAATTACACAATTACATTTACCAACAAACAAATAACACGTAAATAAATTTGTGCCTCAAGTTGCACAATTTCTCTCACTAAAAACACTAATTGTTTAAACAAGTATTATACTTTAAGTCTTGATATCTTATTATCCAAAACTCGATTTGGACAAATAAATATATCATTTTGATGATCTCACCAAGAAGAACACATTTGCGCAATTACCATCGTCAACAAACAAATGACACGTAAAGAAATTTGTGCCTCAAGTTGCACAATTTATTTCACTAAAAACACTAATTTTTCAACAATAGATGAGATGTATCCCACATTGGTTAGAAATTGATGTTGGTTTTAAAAATTCTATTATTAAGTACCAATAGAAGAAATACATCATACATTGGCTGGAAAGTGGTGTTGATTTTCAAAGTCATTAGAAAACCAAAAGTTTTGAAAGCTTCCACATGGATGCTTTAGAATGAAGATTTATCCAAAGGTGGTGAGGTGGCAGAGCCATAGAACATGATTTTTACTTATACACATTTGATAAAAGATTTTTACCATTATTACCATTAGAAGATGTATATCTCACATTGGCTAGAAAATGATGTTGAGTTTAAATTATTTTATATTATTACCAATAAAAGAGGTGTATAACACATTGTTTAAAAAGAAAATATTAGATTTTAAAGTCTTTAGACGAAAGACTTTCACTCTTACAAGAGATGTATCTCACATGGTTATAAAATATTCTACTATTATTATCAATAGAAGAGATGTATCACACATTGGTTAGAAATTGATGTTTGTATTAAAAATACTATTATTAATTACTAATTGAAAAGATGTAACATACATTTGTTATAAAGTGATGTTGGTTTTCAAAGTTTTTTGATAAAAAAACTTTTACCATTATTACCAATAGAAGATGTGTATCTTACATTGTTTAAAAATGAATTATGATTTTAAAAGTTTTTAACAAAATGACTTCTAATATTATTATCAAGTTAAATGTTAATTTTAAAAGTCTTTCGGTAAAAAATTTAATATTATTATTAATACAAAATATGTATCTCATGTTAGCTAAAAACTTATATTAATTTTAAAAGTATTTAGGTAAAAAATCGTTTAATAGTATTAACAATATAAAAAAATTATAACAATGGAAGAGATTAACAATCTAATTATAATGTCTAAAAATTATATTATTATTACAAATATATATATATATCATACATTGTACCCGTGCATAGCACGGACTAAATAACTAGTATAAATAAAAATAGTATGCTCATTTTGGGATAAAATGCGTAGTTAACATAGGTGAAGTTAGTATCATTGAAAGCAAATATTTTTTTAACTATTAATCACTTTAAAAAGAAGAAAAAAAAAACTAGTGATGAAAGGAATGAGATATTATAGAATCTCTGATACTCCCTTCGTCCATAAATTATTGTCATATTTTTTTTCGTTCATTCTTAAATAATTATCTTATTTGAAACTTTTTTAGGGTAACATTTTTATCATTTGATCCTTACTTTTTCATCATATTTTAATTATGGGTCACATATACATAGACTTTAAAGTAAACTAAACATCAAACTAATATTAATAATTTAAGTCCACCAAGACGATAATTTAGGAACGGATAGAATATAATTTTGTAAGGCAAAACGCATCTTTGAGCCAATGTACTTGACAAAAGCTTGCAATTAAACCACATGAACTTCTTCTTTTTTTTGTAATAGTCACTGTACTTGAATTATGTTGCAATTTAGTCTATTTTTTGGATGGACGTTAGCTTCTAACCCTAAAAATGGACAATTATTACCCGTTATGTATAATTTTTTCATATTTTGATTCTCCCTCTATTCCATACAAACCCACTGGATTCAAATTTTCTGTAATCTAGAAATGGAAGGGGAGTCTGTGGTGATTATGGTAATTGATAGAACTTACTTTACCACTTTATTCTTGTCTTTTCTATCAACTTTAATTTTGGTAACATGTTTATAAAGGACATTAAAAAAACCACATATTTCACCAATATTAATAATACAATAAATTATTTTTTTCCTAATGAGACAATTATTTAAAAACAGGAGAGTGTGCACACTTTTCTAACGTCAACATTATGCTAACACGTACAAAGGAAAGAATTCCATGTCTTTTATGCATTTAGCACTTACAAAGACAAAACCAAATGATATAGAGTAAGGGTGACAAAATTGTATCCAGTCCATTGGATTATCAAATATAATCATTATAAAAGATTTATTATATGTTATTCATTAACATCCAATTAAGTTAATGAGTGTTAATGGATAATACTTAATTAAGTTAATGGATGTTAATGTATAACACATATTAAAGACCAATAACAAAATAGATCATTATGAATATTAACCGATTATCCATTGGATTTATCCATTAATGTCACCATAACCATTTAGTTTATCAACTAATGCCACCACCCGCCTCCGCTTCCCAACTCCGACAATCGCCACCACCACCCACTACCCACCGCCACCAACCTCCGGCCACCACCTGCCGACGCCACACACTGCTGCTACCACTACCATATGCCGCCAACCTCAGCCTCCAGCCGGCACCTTCGCCCACCGCATCACCATCTGCCCCAACCTCTGTCATCGCCGCCACGACCACCACTATATGTTCTTTACTTAAAAATCATAATAAATAAAAATGGAACTTTGCTATTAACAAAATTCAAATTTGAATCAAGTTATTTTATAACAAAGCTTACTACCATTAGGCTAGACCCTTTTTTGAAATTTATTTGAAAGTTTAATATAAATATAAAAAAGTAATCATAAAAGTTGTTGATTATTATGAACTTATTTATTATTTTGTTTTGGATTATTTATAATTATAATGAATATAAATATTTTAATTTTAATTTTTTTTGTATTTTATAAAAATTGCACCTAAATTGCATCAACTTATTGTACTGCACACTCTTCATTTATTTGTCAATTTCATTTTGTTAAATTAGCAGTTGGCTCAATTTCATTTATTTAGCTTAATATTTGTTGGTCCATTTCATTTTATTTAAAAAATATTTAGTTAGAAATTAAAAGTTGGCAAGACAAAAAAGAAAACAAAGTCAACACAAGTTTAATATGCATTTTTTATAATAAAAATTCATGACCACAAATTATAACATTTTTAACAAAAAATATGCATTTTTTAATATTTGATGATCCATTTCATTTCATTAACTTTTAGTTGCCCATTAGTAATAAAATGACATTTTTATACCTCAATTTTATAAAGTGGACTATTTAAGTGAAACATCCCAAAATGAAATAGTGAACTTTTTGCCTGAAACGGAGGGAGTATATTGGTCTGATAGTCGTGGGCGTTTGTTAGTATAGTTGGAATGATTGACTATTCACTACTTGCTGTTTGTTTTAATCTTTGCATCTGTTACTTTTTTTATTCTACTATAATTTCTCTAATTTATTTGTAAGAACAAAAATATTTTATAGCCAACATATGTCGAGACAACTGAAGCATTTTGTGATATAGAGGTTCCTAGAAAGATCCCCAAGTTATGGTTGTGTACTTTTGCTTGTCAATTGCAATTAACACAAGCTATGATTATGTTATTCTTTGAGCAGGTGTTGTGTGAGTGTTTGTATATAAATAAATAAATAAATAAATATGTATATATAAAGTAATCTTACAACTAGTGTGTGTTTGTCTTTGTTTAGTTTTGTGCATGTAAGAGTGTGTGTGTGTGTGTGTGTGTTTGTTTGTTAATGCGTTTTTGTATAGTTTTGTGCGTGTTTTTTTTTTTTTTGTATTGTGATTAGTAAATAATAGGGTTAAGTATGCAATTAGTCCATGAACTTTGGCCAAATCAATCATCAGTCCTTCAACTTCAAAAAGTTTCACCACTGATCAAAGTATACCTTTTTTGCTCATCGGTGGTCCCTAGCCCTAACGACGTTTGTGTATTTTCGTTAAGTGAAGATGTGTCACTTACATGCACAAAATAAGGGGGCCATGTATAATATCAAAATAAGGGGGCAATATGAAAATTTTAATATCATCTTCTCCAAAATGAAAATGTAACTAAAAATAAAGAAAGTTTCCCAAGTTGAGATTAAAGTTCTCTATAGATGGAAGTTGATGTAGTCGAAATTGCACAAAATAAAGAAAATGTAACCAAAAATAAAATTGAATATTAAAGAAAATAAATGAAAATGATTTACAAATACATGTAATTTTTCTTCTTCCTCTCTCACTCTCTCCAAGTTTCCCAAGTTGAGATTAAAGTTCTCTGCAGATGGAAGTTGATGTAGTCGAAAGTGCGGATTGTGTAGATGAAATGGGAGAGACAAAAGAGACTAAGGGATGATAGCGCCTATAGATCTAAAAGTCATAACGACGACAACTCAAGTTTTGCTTCATTGGCTTTTCTCACCATCGTAAAAAATGGACATCGTCGATTGAATTTGATTGGAGAATGGAGAATTGGAGATAGACAAAAGGGAAGAGAAAGAGAAGAATGAAGATCGCCGGTTGAACTTAATGTGGTCAAAATTGTCATCTTGTCCAGCCACTGTCATGACCACCGATCTACGAAGGGGAGATCACAAATTCACAAAAAAAATTCTTTGTGGTGTTAGGATTGATCGTCGCAAGGTTCTAAAAATCGTTAGGCGGTCGCTAGGCGGCACACTAGCGCCTAGGGGACTAGTTAGGGCGTAATCGGGGCCTAGGCGGGACCTAGAATTAAGACATCATTACCATTTTTTTGATAATTTACATCAAAGATCAAACACATTGAATACAAATTTAATTTTTTTATGTTAGTCATTTTATCAAACACTTGTCTATATTTGTAAAATGAACAAAAATATCTGTATTACTCTAGTTCGCCCCCATTAGAGAGAGGGAGGGGGTTCTCACTGGTTGAAGGAGGGTGGGTCGATGACGTTAATGGGTTGGGAGTGACGAGGAGAGAGAAATTAGGAATAGGGTTTTTGAAATTTTCACATGACCCCTTATTTTGATGATTTTATACATGACCTCCTTATTTTGTGCATGTGAGTGACACATGCTCATTTAACGGAAATACACAAACGACGTTAGGGTTAGGGACCACCGATAAGCAAAAAAGGTCTACTTTGGTGAGTGGTGAAACTTTTTGAAGTTGAGGAACTAATGATGAGTTTGGCCAAAGTTCAGGAACTAATGGTACTTAACCCTAAATAATAATATATGTAGGAAAGTAATACTCAAAAATAAATTAAAATATGTTGTTACTTATTAGGTATTATCCGAATAATATCTATTTATTAATGAATAAAATTGAATATTATCTAATAATATACATTAACTATATTGTGTAAATAATAGTTTTATCTAAATTATCTGTAACACTAAATTGTCAACCCTAGTATAAACAGCTTAAAGCAGGTACAAATAACAATGGATGTTTATGAACTAGTGACGCCCATGACATATTTTTGGATCATTCAATCACTGCATTATATTGTCTCAAGAATACTTGTCCATCAAGTCAAAGATTCATAGTTGACGATGAAGATGAACCCCAAAAAGTAATGATAAGTTGGACTAATGATGGGTATGAAGAAATTCATAAATCATAAATTGGTGATTATTCCTACTTTCAATCAAGAAATTAACAATATGTTGATACCGAAAAAGAAAGAAAATAACATATGCTTCTAAGTTGAACAAGACCACCCATTCACTTTCTCGAAGACATACATAATTAGTCAAACGAAATGGTATGCGACTTAAGTCTTAACACTGGTGTCCCGTTTGCCAATTGCCATTGACACTTTTCCACTTTTATTATTATTATTATTATTATAATGGATTAGTTCTATATTTGTATTTAATTCATTGGTTAGTCGTTTTTTTTTTTTTAAACTTGATAAAGGATGAGAGACTTATAATTAAAGTTAGATTTTAGTCAACGCCGTGGTTTATTTGTTTGCACTTCAAATTATTCAACAAGTTTTCATTTGGAATACAAAACTACCCTCACCTGACTTTAGGGTTGTATAGGAACCTTGATTGACAAGCATATTCATAAACCTTTCAAAAGGCTTAATACACTCTGTGGTCATTAACTTGTAAAAAGTACTCTCTCCGTTCTTAAATTATCGTTATATTTTTCTTTTTTGTTCGTTCTAAAATAATTGTCCACTTTGAAACCTATCTTTTTAGAACATTATTTTTACCACTTTATCCTTATTTTTTCACCATACTTTAATTATAGGCCACATACACATAGACTTTAAAGGAAACTACACATTAAACCAATATAAACAATCAAGTCAATTATTTTTTCTTAATCTGTGCGTCGGGTCAACCAGGACAATAAATTAGGACGGAGGGAGTATATAACATTGACCCACTACTAATTTATACTCCCTTCGTCCCTAAATTATCGTCCTCCTTTCTTTTTTCGTCCGTCCCAAAATAATTGTCCAGTTTGAAACATACATTTTTAGAACATCATTTTTACCGTTTTACCCTTACTTTTTCACTCTACTTTAATTATAGGCCACATATACATGGACTTTAAAGGAATCTACACATTAAACCAATATAAATAATCAAGTCAATTATTTTTTTTTAATTTGTGCGTCGAGTCAACTAGAACGATAATTTAGGGACGGAGGAAATACATCTTTTAATCTAGAAAAAAGAGCAAATGACAACTTGGAAGTGATGACCGGTCCAAGACTGTTGTAACTTGTAGGCATGGATTGATGAGGTGGATCACTCCACTTGTTGTAAAGCTTTATCACCTAGTTAAAACTTTACAAAAGGGATCCTGGAGTTGCTATAAGCTAACCGAAATCATTCTATTCGCGAACATAAGTCGTTAGTAATTACTCCCAGCTGCAAATTCAACACAATAAACTTAGAGAGGATATTTTAGCCATTTAAGTTGAGATAATCACAACTCACACATACTATAACCTAAGAAATGACAAGAATATGATTCACCTAATATATGCCGCGTCCAGGCAATTAAGCTCATTTTGCTCATGCTTGCCTCATTCAACAAAACGAATTTAAACTTAATTGTTCATTTACAAAATGAATAAACTTGTCCATTTAGTTCATCTATATATATACACACGATGTGCGTAATGACGTAAGAGACACTACACCTAGGAGGCAGAGGCCCCATTTGTCTCAAGTCTCAACAGAAACCAATTCGTTCTCTGGTCTTAAAAAATTATTGATAAACACCGTAGGATCGATAAATACACCAATGGATAACAATAATCAACTTGAAAATTTTGGTTCTTTACCAATTAAGAACCTATAGCCAATATGAATTGAACCTTAAGATTACCAAAAGAATAGAGCGCTATAAAATAATGGCCAAAATATGTTTTAACCCCCCCTAAAGTATACATCAATATTCACTTAGTCCCTCAAATTTGAAAATGTGCCAAAAGCACTCAAAATGTTTCATTTCATCCCACATAACCCCCTACAACTGACGTTCATTACAACTTGAATGTTAGTTTGCACGTGCCCCTTCACATGATGGTCATTTTAGTCATTGCTCACTGTAACAGTACGATTAAAAAAAAAATCACCGGCGACTTCTTCTTCCATTTCATCTCCACTGGCCAGAAACATCCACAAACCACCATCATCATCACTGAATCCCCCCCCCTCTGTCATCTCTCACGCTCAAGCTTCAAGATTTTATGCATCAACAATTAAATAGATACAAATCATACCCAGAACCAATAAGATGAGAAATTTTTACAAACTCAGAAATGTATGAATATGAATTAAAACCACAAATTTTCACATATACAGATGTGAAATTATTAAAATTGGAAAGGTAATTGACATGACCCAACAAGCTAAGATCATAGCAATCAAACATGTGGTGTGAAAAGAAAGGTAACCAGTGTTCAGCCCAGCACCAAGTTGCATGAAAGCTTCCGTGAACGAACACTAATGGTGGGCTTTCTACTTTCTTGTTTGTTTCTTTGTGGGTCAAACTAGAATTTGCATTAAACCCAATCAGAACAGATGAAATTGCTTGTAGACATCCAGAGCTGAAACAGAGATGTCGGTTGAAAGTAGAGAGACATGAAAGCCAGTTGCTACTGTGTTCAGCCGGAATTGCGTCAGAGATGACAATTAGGGATGAAGACGGCTAGGGCTCAGAATAGAAAGAGGACCCACGACGTCGTTGTTAGACTGGGGATAGAGTAGAGGTCAGTTGCAATGGTGGAAGATGGCGGCTTGGAGCAAGGCAGTGACATGAGAGCTGATGGAAGTTTGGCCGGATTCAGAGGGAGATAGATGAGCACGGTTGGACAGGATTGTTTGGGGAAGCCTTTGCCAAATCTGGGTGATGTAGGAAACAGGGATTGGTATGGCTTTAGAGCCGCTTCGCAGGAAGAGAGACCATGAGGGAGATGAAGGCTACGCTGGATCTGGTGGAATTGCTGGGTTCCGGTGTTGGATTGAAGATATAGAAGGGGGTTTGGAACAGGGGCGACGGATTTGGGAGAAGGCAGAGGAGAGTTGATTTGCTGGGTTTGATGGAAGGATATGGTGGAAGCGAAAGAGCCTGGTTCGTTGAATCTGGGTGAAATTCGCTTATTTATATCTATTCCAGAGTGAGCAATTACTAAAATGGTCATCACGTAAAGGGGTATGCGCAAACTAACGTTCAAGTTGTAACAGACGTCAATCGTAGGGGATTATGTGGTGGAACATTGAGTGTGCTTTTGGCATGTTTTTAGATTTGGAGAGCTAAATGAATATTGATATATACTATGAGGGGCAAAACATATTTTGGTCGGAAATAATTGAAACTATCCATCATTCCTCAAAACGCATCATTATATATTTATACATGGCTTAAATCAAATTAAAATTTATTCATAAAAATACTAACCAATAGTGATTGATAGGCCCCAAATCATAGGAGCTAGGCTGCACTCCATCAAAAGCACTAGTAGAAGTCACATCCAAATATTTTAATTTGTTTAATAATTTTTTTTAAAAGTCTCTTATAAAATTATTTTACGGGTTTTAATTCGTAAGATTGAGCTCCACTCTCTCATAATTACACTCATTAATACACGACGGGTCAGATAAATATGATTCGTCTTACAAAAAATATCTATAAAACTGTTTTACACAAGTTTTTACCTAATTTAAAAAAGGAACAATGAAAAGTGACCAATTGGGCCATCTATAATACAATAGAGCTCAGCCTCGCACGCTCGCAATTGATTAAGGGCATGTTTGATTTAGCTTATTGATATGTGCTGATGACTTATTACTTATGACTGATAACTTATTACTTATAACTTATGACTAATAACTGGTGATGTTTGATTTAGTTTTTTAAAAGTGTTGGTTAGCTTTCATAAGTTAGTGTGTGTATTTGATTAATAAGTTGAAATAGTGTTGAAATCAAATATAAAGATTAAAATAGCATCATTACAAAATGTGATTTACATTATTATTATTAATATTATTATTAATAATAATATTAATTTTAATCATATCATTATCATTATTACTTATTTTATTTATTATTATTATTATTGTTATTATTATTATTATTTTATTAACGTTAATATTACTTTTATTATTATAATTACTTGTTAATTTTAGTATTTATTTTTTATATTAATAATATTATTAATGTTATTTATATTATTATTTATATTATCATTATTGATTTTATTATTATTAATATTATATTTTATTATTATAATATTGATATTAATATTAATTTTATTATTATTATTACTTATTATTATTACAATTATTTTTACTATATTATTATTAATATTACTTTTTAGTATTATTATTATTATATTTATCATTATTAATACTATATTTATTATTTTCATTATTATTATAAAAATTATCATTATTCATATTATTATTTATTAATATTATTATAATTCCTTTTATTGTTATTATTTATTATAATAATTATAATTATTATTACTTTTTGTTTTTATTATTATTATTAAGAAGGGTAATCTTGGAATATATAAAATTTCAATAAAGAAGAGGACTCACATGTTTTTTAAAAATATAATTAAGCATTAGGCTTAATGCTCACAACTTATGGTCTTACATGTGCTTTAAATGGCTTGTACATGACTTATGACTTATCTTACCATAAGTGAAATCAAACGCTTCAAAAACAACTTATAGTAAGTAATGAGTCATAAGCACTTTCAAATAAGTCAAATCAAACATGCCTTAAAGTTATTTAGGGGTTGTGATTGATTCTTTTACCGAGATCCTACGGTCATAATCGCGGCCCGATTTCACATGTGTGAAAGGCGGTTGAGCAACCCTTCTCCAACCCCCCCCCCCCACTTCTCTCTGCGCGTCAGTTTTCAATCCTTTGGTTTCTCTTTCTCTCTCTCTCAAACCCCTCTCCTGTACGTTAGTTTTTTCCCTATTCGTAACCCTTTTGTCCTCCATTCATGGCATGCACCAACACATTCGGGTTTCTATTCAAGGTAATCCACGAAGCTTCCATTCAATCCTCTTTCGATTATGGCTTCTTAGTTTTATTTTTGTTTCATCAATTTCGTCTTTGAATTATGTATTATTTTCTTTGAGTGTCAACTTTCCCTTTGTTTGAATTGTGTATTATCATTTGTCTTATTTGTGTATCTCTTTATCTCTTTAGCATTTATGACCCTTTATTTATCTCTCTCCTTTCTCAACGTCAGCAGCGTCTTGATGGATCCAATTAGAAGGGAAAAACATACATCTAAAAGTGAGCTACTCTCTCTCTCTCTCAAAACCGAAAGCAAAATAGGGGGAAATAGGAAAGAACAAAAGATCTTGAAACAGGAGTTCTTTTTTATGTAACTTTTTTCTTTTTATTTTTTTAATCTTGAATTCTTATTTTTGAGAGAAAAAAAAATAGAGATATGAAATTGGTGTGAGTTTGTCATCAATGTATCTGATTTTGGATTTCAGTAAGGGAGTTAGTGGTGGATTCAGTGGCGGCGAAGCCGCCTATCCTTTTCTTTTATGTTGGTTACTCTTCGTGGGATCTTGCAAGGGTTCTCGGGCAGTTGTAAAGGTCTTCAAAGTCACGGCCTAGGCCACACGTTTTTGGAAATGTCATATTAGATATGTATTTGAGATGTGGATTCGTGAAATGTTCAGAAATTTTTTTCCGTTCATTGTGTCTCAAGAATATTGTCACATGGGACACTATGATTCATGGGTATGCGAAAATTGGAGATTCTTCCATGGCCATAGGAGTCTTTTGCCAAATGCAGTTAGAGAACCAATACAAGCCAGATTCAATAACAATGATCTCTGTCGTGTAGGCCTCTGCAACTGTTTTGACTAATTATGGTGCTAAAATTTATCATGCTTATATATTGAAACTAGGGCTAACTTCTCATATATTGGTTATGAATTCCTTGATCCATTTGTATGCGAAAAATGGATTCATACAAAAAGCCAGAGCCTTATTTATTCAAATTGGTTGTCCGAAAGATCAAAGCTCCTAGAACATAATGATCTCTGGATATGGAATAAATGGTCAAGGGCGAGAAGCATGTAATATGTTTTTTTGAAATGGAAGAAGCTGGATATAAACATGATTCCATTACATTCATCTACTCTCATCTTGCAATCATTGTGGGTTGATTGAAGAGCGTTGCAGATTTTTTTATGTAACCTTTTTCTTTTTCTTTTTTTAATCTTGAATTCTTATTTTTGAGAGAAAAAAAATTAGAGATATGAAATTGGTGTGAATTTTTCATCAATGTATCTGATTTTGGATTTCGGTAAGGGAGTTGGTGGTGGATTCAGTGGCGGTGAAGCCGCCTATCCTTTTCTTTTATGTTGGTTACTCTTCGTGGGATCTTGCAAGGGTTTTCGGGCTGTTGTAAAGGTCTTCAAAGTCACAGCCTAGGTCACACGTTTTTGGGCAGCATGTGCGTGGTGGAAAGGGGCTGTGGCGCGAGGTTGTGGTGGCAGTTTATGGTCCAACAAAGCGGGGGTTGTGTTCCTTATTCTTGGAGTATTCGGCCAAGGTAAGTGGGAAGATTAGAGAGTGTTCTGTTTGGGTTTGTTTGGGCAGATTATAGGGGTAGAAAGTGCTAAACAAGGCTAGGGATTTTGGACTAATATTGTAATAGAAAAATTCTAATAAAGCAAACAGATTTTGAGGGGTTATTGGCGGGTTTGTGGGCTGTTTGACATAAAGAATTCTGACAAGCTAGGGAATTAATTGTTGAGGGCAGATTTGTGGTTTCAAGGGTCGTCCTTCATTCACATCAACGTTGTTAATGGATAGTGTTCATAACGTTAGCAAGTTCCAGCAATGTGTTAAATTGAGATTTTTTTTTATGTTATATGGTGCTTTGAAAATCTATATGCTACATGTTTTTTGTGCTAGAACGTGTTCAATTCATTGTAGTGGTAGAGGCAGCAGGAGGAAGAAGAGCTATTCTACTTTGCTTAGAAGGGAGAGGCAGGAAAGTGTGTCGCGCTAATCGTATGTAGACGTCTCAAGAATGGGGATTGGGGAAGAAGATCCTTTAGCCATCCTTCCGAGGGTATATGTCCAAGGATGGCTCTATGAACCCGCACATTCATAGGGCAATAGCTTTTCTTCCTTCAATCGGAGTTTTATTTTTGTAAAGGAAGGAGGATCGTTCTTAAGGTCATAGAAATTGCATAGTTTTTCTTGCTAAGATATAGTGATTATTATTTCCCCTCTCATCAAAGATTTATTTTGTAACTTGGATGTGGATGTTTGCAGCTAACTTTGGGTATGCTCTAATGCAGGGACCCTATTGGACATACATCAGCTTAGTTACTTATCTAGGAAAGGACTTGATGCATTCCGAGAACGGTTGAAAGACGGATTCTTGATCTTGGCTTAACCATTCATGTACACTCATTATTTTGATATCTTTTCTCAAAGATATTCATTGCAGAATTCTGTCGGAGGATTTGAGTGATGGATGATGATGTGTGGGATAATTCGAATTTTTTAGACGAATCAGTATGTTTGTTTTTTATATAACAACGATGACTCATTTTTTGGATTGATTAACAAAAATTTTGCAACTAATAAAATGGGTTTTTTGTTTGGTTTTTGGGATGTTCTTTTTTTGTGTAGTCTAATCCTTACAAAATTTCAATAGTATATCACGGGTACGAAATCTAGTTTACGAATGGAGATTGGTTTGTGTAGGATATGTTGTTTTTGTCATTGTTGCACGGGCAGGCTGGGCATAGTAAGTAACGGAGTAATGACAAATTACAATAATAAAAGAATTAAAAACAGGTGAGCTCTCCAACTTAATTTATAGCCACCTTCTTTCCTTCCTTCCTTCCTTCCTTCCTTCCTTTTGTTTCTTATAAAGATTCTACACACTTTGATTATGCAACAAAAGTTTGAAAAGCAAGTGTTTGATTAATATTTAACTCAAGATTAACTAGTACTACTTTTAAGATGTTTTGGGTAAAAAATCTATAATTTCATTTTTAAGATGTTTCACTTAAAGTGTTTCTTTAAAAAATTAAGGTAGAAAATTGTCATTTTATTATTAAGTACTAACGAATTACTAAAAGTGTCATTTAAAAAAAATAATTTTTAAACAGAAACTTTTTACCCAAAATAGAGAAAGTATTAGTCTAATCACTATTGGACGAGATTTTAATTCTTAAATCCACTAATCATAGTCATAGATCTTAGAAAAAGATTCAAATTCACCGATTCAAATCATAGTTTCTTATAGACACAACATGTTAAAACATTCTAGAAACTTATCAATTTCAACGTGTATCATAAATTTTCAATTCATTTGGAGTAAGGCCAAACTGTTAAATCAAATCAGTAAATTTGATTCAATTTTGGTCAAAGATGATATGGTCTTAGTTTCAAAAAATTTAAAACCCGATCTTCAGTTGGGTATGTGGATTTAATAATTGAACTGAACTGGTATATACACATATTTATTATATATAAATTTCAATTAATTTTATTTTTAATATTTTAATTATGTTCTTTTGCTTTTAAAATATTACTCCAACCTGTTGTTTAAATATTGTCCTACTTTATAAAAAAGGGAAAGAGAAAACCACAAAATGACAAAGTCAAAGACGTCGGATAAATGGTTGGAGAGCAAGTCCCCATCGACTTAATTGGTATTGTAGTTTATCAGATAGTATTTAATTGACCCGTATGAAAATTAAATAATGGAGTACTAGCATTAGCATTAGGTTGAAGTTTATGTATGTATGGATACCTTTGACTAAGTTGTTATTTTTATTCTTTATATTTATATGAATACAAGTCAAATGCGAAGTTAATACAAATGGTCAAAACTCAAACATAAACACAACCCACTCTAATTATAAAGACAACTTAATATACAAGTAAGGATTTGATTAAAAATATGACATGGCCCGTGTCAGCACATACGTCATTCCTCTAACTTCATTGGTCCGTTAGATTCCTAAATGTACATATATATATTTTTGGCAAATTCCTAAATATTTATTGTAATATATAAATAATGAAGTATAAAATAAGATACTATCCAACAACTCAAAAAAAGGTGACTTAGAATATCCAATAATAAAGATCATCAGATCTACAGGTGAATGCATGGAAGACATATTGCCGGGATTATACTCACCGTTAGATTATACTAATACTTTATTTTTAGTCAGGTACAAAAGTTAATATTTTTTACTTTGAATGAAATCTGTATCAATTATTAATCTATCTAGAATTAGAAATAAAATAGATTAGTGTAAGATTAGATCATTAGACAGTTTTGATTATATGTGGAGCAAAGTTTGAAAAGCAAGTGTTGGAATATTTAAATCAAGATTTGTTATGATTAAAATTAGTCTAATAGGTGAGGTAATTTTTATTTTTTTTAATATATATATGTATAGACGAGTTAAAATCTCTTTGTCATATTTTTATAACCAAAAGTTGGTATTATTAGGTGTAACTAATTTTTTTTCCCAAAAAAGAAAAGGAGAAAGAGGTGTAACTAATTAAATGAGAGTATCTAACATCCTACATTAAATAGTGGTGGATAAGACAAATCTTAATATAACACCTATCAAATACTTAATACAACACTTTTAGGAGAAAAAATATATTATATTACCCTTAATCACACATATTTATAAACAATAAAAAATTAAAAAAAATTTGAACACCGCCGCCGGTTGTCACCACCTTCCTCCACCCAGCCAGCTACCCAACCCCTAGGCCCAACTAGACATGTACAAACGGTTCCGGTTCACGATTTCGGAACCGTCGGTTCTTGGAAGACAAAAGGAGGAACCAGATTTGAACCGTGAACCTTAAATCAGGTTCATGGTTCCATGGTTTAAAAAAAAAAATTAAAAACCATCTAAATGAAAACCATTCGGGCCAACCATTCCTATCAATCCGTGTCGTCAATTTGAAATTTGACCTTTTTTTAAAAAATTTATTGTTGGCATCGTGAAAACCGACGGTTCACAGTTCGCTTGGACGGTTCAGAACCGTCGGTTCACTAAAAACCAAATACACAAACTTTATTGAACCAGTGAACCTCCGGTTCCGGATCCAATTCGGTTCTTAGGCGGTTCGATTCACGATTCGAACCATAAACCTTAAACCATTTGTGCATGTCTAGGCCAAACCCACAACAATTGGCCCTTGCCCAGTCCCACCCATCCAGCACAATCCCTCCCCCAATCCAGCCCACCCGACTATTGCCTGAGGAATCCCCCAGCCCAACCCACACTATTTTTTTTCATTTTTATAAAATGGACAATGGGCAATTTGATCCAATTTTTTAAAAAGTGTTATATTAAGTATTTCATAGTTGCTGTAATAAGTGTTTATGTTGTGGGTATTGTGCATCTTGTAAGTGGTACTCATTACCACGAAGTACCTAAATCATTCATAAACTTCTAACGGGTTTGTATTTCACTTAATATACTTAGATGTTAAGTGGGTCAGTGCACAGCGGACTAGCTCTTTCTAACTGGGGGAGTCACAAAATATATATAATGTTACGAGTTAATTAAAGGCCGGTCCATTTTCATTAATATTCAATCTCTTATGTACACGTTTTTTTTTTACTTCAAAAGTTCACTTACGTTTTTTTTCTTCCTAAAATACACCAATCTCTTCCTATCGCAACGAAATCGTCCCTCTCCCCTTCAGGTTTCTTCCTATTTATGATATGTTTCTCAAATGACTACATCGTTCCTAAAATGCCAGTAAAAGAGAAATCACAACTTGAATTCGCAGGGATGGAGAGGAAGAGAGTAGGGACTAGGGAGGTTGGGTGATGATGAACACTTAAGTGTTCATTTTAGGGTATACTCGTCATTTTTGCATCAAACATGCCTTTTTCGCATTTCCAATTAATAAAAAGAAAAAAAAAAGAACTATAGTGGTCGGAATTTGTTTGGAAGGTTATCACCCTAATATTAGTATATTACAACTAGAAATGAAGTTTGGCACATAATAAGCGTAAATCTAAAGACGATGCATAGTCATATACTCCCTCCGTTCCATCCAAATAGTCTATGCTTGAAAAGTTTAATTTTTAAGAGATATATAATTAACATTTAAGTTGATTAGAATTACAAAAATACTTAAGTATAGTCAACATGTTAATATCAAATGGAAAAGGGGGCAAAGTTGAAATATTATTGAGAGGATAAATATAATTTTTTGAAAGCTAACTTTTAAAGTAAAACATCTCAAAATAATATAATGAATTATTTGATCTAAACGGAGGGTGTATTAAAAATATTTCCCCAAATATTACATGAATCTATCACAAATGTTAATGGGATATGTGTCATTGCAAATAAAATAATTAGGTTATCTCAAATACTCTTACTAATGGACATTGCTGGTGTTAAGCTACTCCGTTAAGTGTTGCTAATTTTTCAACTTTGCCATATAAACATGTGCGGAAAACTAACATGAAGGGATGGTAACCGGTGACCGGTGACTGACTGGTAAGAAATCGATTTCTCATTTCCTTTTACTTTATTTTGGTCAATAATTTGGAGATGGATGGTCATGACTCATCACTCATGGGACATGAGAAAAAGTAAGGACCAAATTCAGCGTCTTTCAATTGCATGCTCTGCACCTATATGATAAAAGTTACGGAATAGTATATATTAATTCCCAGCCATGAACAATCAGACAAACCTCACAGAATAAAATAAACTAATTTTATGGTGCTTATTTAAAATTATGACTTCCACCAATAAATTTGTGCCACGATTTACCCCTTCCCTCATGTTTTAAAATTGACAACTTAACGTAAGTACATTGATGGGATATCTTTAATGCCCAAAAAATTGACAACTTGATAATGCTAATTTAATTTCACTATGAGCTCACTCACTTTTTAGGATATGTTTGGATACTGTTCCCCGTCCTTAAATTATCGTCTTTTTTTTTTTCGTTCGTTTCCAAAATAATTGTTCATTTTGAAATTTATATTTTCAGAACATCATTTTATCACTTTATCCTTATTTTTTTACTCTACTTTAATTATGGATCATATATACATGAGCTTTAAAGAAACTACACATTAAACCAATATAAATAATCAAGTCAATTGTTTTTTCTTAAACTGTGCGTCGGATCAAGCAGGACGATTATTAAGGGACGGAGGAAGTATAATTTTATAGTTTAAAAATAGAATTTGGGCCTTCAAAACAAATTTTATCATTTAAGAACATAATTAAAATTTTGAATTGGAATTGAGTTAGAAATTCTAAATATCTCAATTTCATAACTAAATTTGAATATTTATGTTCTAAATTTTGGTTTATTATTTTACACAATAACAATTTGTTTTCATTTTACAACCACAACTTCCGATCACCACATCCAACCACATCCGCTGGCCACTACTAGCTCCGGTATCCAACGCCGCCGTTAACCACCACCATTACATGCTATTTATTTTAAAAATAGTAATTTTTTATAATTTTGTTGTTAGAAATGTTTGAATTGTTGTCATCATGATCATTATATTAACAACTACTATCATTAGACTAGACTAAACACTTAACATATTTATTGATATTTTACTTTAAATATAATATAGATTATAATTGAATTCAACATATTATCTAAATCGTAAAATTACGATAATTTTAAAAATAAATTTCACGTTATTTAAATTTTATAAAATTTAAATATTTATTAAAATCAAAATCATACATCCAAACGGACCATATACATTCTCTTTAAGATCACGTGGGAAGTGCATCCTAAATAGTTCATAACATATTAGTTTTTGGCACGAGTTTGTCGACTTCGGATAACATATTGTATTATTGTACATATATTATATTTTCTTATAGTAAGACTTTATTTTCATATTCGAGATATCGCAATCAAAAATAATTAAAGCACTATAATGTATTTAGTAGTACAGAAGATGAAATGATGCGTTACAAAGCCACTCGAGCTAAGTTTATAGAGGTTTCACATGAGGTCGTGATGAAATTAAAGAGCCATTAAATTTCCAATATTAGGAAAGAAAAAAAAATTCATTGTTTCATCTATAGGTTTACACAAACCACACTAATTTCCTTTTCAAGCATAAAAACAAAATTAAGTTAATGACTTTTAGTGTTTGTTTAGTGAAGTGTTTTAACCAAAATGGTGGTAAAACATGAAGTGTTTTCTCTTTAAAAGTGTTTCAATGCAGCTTTTTAAAATACTCTAATTTGAAATGTTTTAAAAATATAATGTGTTTACAACTACTTTGTTTATGAAAAAAGCTTTTTGAAATCGTTTCTCAAACGTTTTTACAAAAAAATAACGGTATTTTGAAAATGTTGCGTTTGAAAAATGCGGTATTTTTTGAAAACTGTATTTTTAAAACGTTGTACCAAACGAAGCCTTAACCAGGTTCTCATAAAAGCTTACTTCTTCATAGAAACTTGTTTAACTCCACAACTATGAGCATAAGCTATATTTCTATTAAACTTGTTTAACTCCACAACTATGAGCATAAGCTATATTTCTATTTTAACCAAAACATGGATACCCGTAAATTTTCAAAGCATTGTTCTGTTTCATTCGACACAAATGAAAAAACGACAATTGATCATTATAAATATTAAGATATTATGTATTTTCCAAGAAATCTTACGTGAGAGAAGATCCATAAATAAAAGTGAGAATCACTCCCTTCGTTTTGGACAAAGTTAATTTTTTTAAGAAAAATGATACTTTTAGTAACTCATTAGTAATAAAATTATATTTTATGCCTTAATTTTTAAAGCGGACTTTTTAAGTAAAACATCTCAAAATGAAATATTGAACTCTTTGTTCAAAACGGAAAAAGTAAAAATCAAGGATAAAATGATATACATAACTTCCAAATAAAAAAATATTAGAAATTGGAAAGAAAAAAAATTGAAACGACTTAAAAAGGAATAAAGGATTTTTTTTTTTTTTTTTTAAGGAAGGGAGGGAGTAAAATGTTTACCGATATCCATTTAAGGGAACGGAAGTTCTCAATATTTCATTCGTCAATTCCAATGATCATTAGTTAACAAGTAATTGAACCACTAATCTCACTTTCTTATCCCTTCAAAATAGGAATAATTGGGATCGGGCCTTTTTCATGAATTTCTAATCACTGCTCCAGTTACTTTTTTTTTTTTAACCAGCAAAGCCCATTTTCCTTAACTTCTTCCTAAAAGACCCATCCGCCCTTTTTCCATTGTTTCTATCGTTGCTACCTCAATTTTCTTCGCACAATTTCTTCATCCTCTATGTTTTTCTATTTTTTTGTCGCACTTCCTTTCGTTTTTCTCTCCACCTCCAACATCACATCCAGCTTGTCCCCTTCTGTTCTCAGCCCACCCATTTCCCCACCATCTGAACACAAGAGGGAGGTGGGTCTGGTGGGAGGAGAATAATTTTCGGCGGAGCAGCAAGATTTTCCAAACTAAGTATTAGATTTTCGACTAGGGTTCTTTGAGAGAAACAATTGTGAGTGGAGATGAAGTTGGCCATGAACGAATCTGAATTGAAGTCGGGAGAGAGACTCAAAGATGCCAAATAAATCACTTGCAGGCAAATCCTATTTGTGTAGTAAATTAGATTTTTCAATGCATCGGAGTTGAAGCAGTAATGTTTTCTTAGCGTTCTCTTAAAGCAGGAATTAAAGAGGAAAAAATAAATCTAACGAGTCAGGGTCCGATCACCCTTTGTTCCTTAATATATAATATATATTTTAATTGAAAGGAATCGATCTTCATTACTTTTTGGTTTGATTGGTATTGGAGCCCATCCAACTCGTAGCAATGCCCAAATTTTACGTTACTATGCCCAAATTTCTATTGGGATCTTATGTCTTGCGATGCTCAAATTTAGACAGACTTCAATTGTGCATTGAGATGCCCAAATTTTGATAGACTTCAATTATGTATTGCGATGCCCAATTTTTACGTTACGATGCCTAAATTTCTATTGGGATCTTATGTCTTGCGATGCTCAAATTTGGACAGACTTCAATTGTGTATTGAGATGTCCAAATTTTGATAGACTTCAATTATGCATTGTGATACCCAATTTTTGCGTTGCGATGCCCAAATTTGGACATGCTTCAATTGTGCATTGCAATTCCTAATTTTTGTATTGCAATGCCCAAATTTAGGCAGGGGATTTGCCCACGCATTTTTTTTCATTAATGGATTTTTCGTCATTCCCCCCAAAATAAATAAATTGTAATTTAGCGGTTTAAAATAAATATAGGGGACCTGGGTGGTTATAATTTTATCAAAAGGAACCGACCTGAATTTCACCCTTCAAAATACAAAATGAAAGCGACATGCATTATTTCCTAATGGACTTGATGTGCGCAAAACGCAACTCGAGTAAGAATACCCAGCCATATCAAGTAATAAAGTGTACTTAAGTACGAGTTATCGATCTCACATGGAATGTACGTAATTTTCACTCCAACTAAGTACCAAAATTAGGCTAACTAATTATATTTGAGCAAAAAGAAAATGAATTAAAATCTGAAAAATATAAACAACCTAGAAAGCAATTGAATCTACACTACTGCGGAGGTGGTTTGGCAACAACAATTCAAGATAAAAAGATAAGAGTGCAATATTTCTAGTCTACCAAGTGTTTAATTTAATCATCCTTTTGCTTTTCTTTAACTCAAGTCTTGGTAGTCGGACGCACTATTTTCTTCACTACGGGCTTTCGCTACGTATAGCAAATCTAGCTATCATTCAACCTTGCTATGGGCTCATATCATCGCAACACATAACATATGGGAGAAAATAACCGCATGTCAAAACAAACATCCAATGACTATCTACGCACGATCTCCTTTCGGTTTCACGCTAAGCAAACTATTATTGTGATTTTCGGAATAACAAGAAAGGCTTTCGCTTCGTATCCTATCATTCTATGGTTCATTTAATGGTTTGTGTAGGAAATCAAGCTGCCTATTTGCTGTCAATTAGGAACATTAATTTAGGAGATCATTACCATGTATAGATGATTCCTAGAATTAGTATTTACAGCTGTATATACCCTAGCTCAACTTACCTAAGTTAGTTTTTGGTAGTTTCTGATTTATAGGATCTGTGATTATTGTCCTCCTTGTATATATACCAGATGATTTTTTTAATGAAAGATATCATAAAATTCTCCCATAAATAGCTTCATGGTATCAGAGCTACTAATCTAATTTTTTTTCTGATCATTGTTGTTCCCCACCTTCTCATTCTCCACGTATTTTGTTTCCCTATAACTTTTTCCTTTTTCTCCTCCTCCGTTCCCGATGGCTGAATCCGATCAAACATCCTCTATAAGTGGGACTTCGATTACCACTTCTCAATCCCAAGCCATTCAGTATTCTGCTGATAGCATTCCGATAACATGTCACAAACTCACAAACCACAACTATCTCCAGTGGTCTCAATCTGTGATGATGTTTATCTATGGCCGTGGACGGGAGGACTATCTCACTGGTGCTACTACTTCGCTTAAACCTGATGATCTGAAATTTCGTGTTTGGAGAGCTGAAAATAACCAAGTTATGACCTGGTTAATTAACTCAATGACAACTGAGATTGGAGAAAATTTCTTGTTGTTTTCAACAGCCAAAGGAATTTAGGATGCTGCTCGTGACACCTTTTCTAGCCAAGAAAACACGACAGAACTATTCCAAGTAGAGACTATGCTTCAAGATCTCAAGCAAGGAGAATTATCTGTCACAACGTACTACACGACGTTATCTCACTACTGCCAGCAACTTGACTTGTTTGAGTCTCATGAATGGAAATGTCCCAATGATGGTACTCTATTCCGTAAGATTGTGGAAACAAAAATAATTTTTAAATTCCTCATGGGCCTCGACAAATCCCTTGATGAAGTTCATGGCAGAATCCTTGGTATCAAGCCTCTTCCTAGTCTTCAAGAGGCCTTCACTGAGGTTCGTAGGGAAGAAAGCCGAAAACAAGTAATGCTAGGATCAGCCAACAGTCCTCCTGCCCTAAATGGATCTGCGCTTGTAGCCCACCAGGACCATCCAAATGATCATTTAGCACTTGCAGCTCAAGGCAATCAACAACCATACGGAGATGGTAGGCTTCGAAATGGCGACCGTGATGTGACCACTGCCGTAGGCCAGGACATGTCAAAGACACTTGTTGGAAGCTTCATGGAAAGCCAACCAATTGGAAGCCAAATCCATCCACCATAGACCGTGAAATCAGGGGCAATGTTGTTGTCTCCACCAAAGAACAGTTGGAGATGCTTCAACAACTGTTAGGCAAAGTAAACCATGTTCCAGGGAATATTATATAACAAGGTAATCATCCTCTTGCCCTTCATACTCAAACTCTTCCCTCTGGATGGATAATGGGCTCTGGAGCCTCCGATCATTTGATAGGTGGTAGATTCTTGTTCTCATCCTATTCCTCATATGATGGTAATCTCAGTGTTCGAATTGCTGATGGTACGTCCTCTAAAGTTGCTGGAATTGGGAATGTTATAATATCGAGCACTCTACATCTTAAATCTGTGTTGTTTGTGCCAAAATTTAAATGCAATTTGCTTTTCGTTAGTAAGTTGAACAAAGATCTGAATTGTGAGACTAAATTTCTTCCAAACTCTTGTGTTTTTCAGGACTTGGGATCAGGGAAGATGATTGGCAATGCTGAATTATGTGCAGGATTATACCTTATCAGAGTCAATAATTCTTCCAAAACAACGGAATACAATAAACTGCGAGTCAATTCCCAATGTCAGTCTGCTTGTGTTTTTGAGTCTTTTGATCCATCAAATAAGGATAGTGTTCTTATGATGTGGCACTATCGCCTTGGTCATCCAAATTTTCTATACCTTGAGCGTCTGTTTCCTTCTATGTTTATCAATAAAAATGCCAAATTATTCCAATGTGATATCTGTCAATTTTCAAAACACACATGCACTCATTATTCACCTCGTCTCATACACCATCTCAACCTTTCTCACTCATTCATGGAGATATTTGGGGACCTTCACAGGTCAAAACTGTCACTGGAACACGATGGTTTTTGTTGTTAGTTGATGATCATACACGATTAAGTTGGACATTTCTCATGAAAGACAAATCTGAAACTAGCCAACTCTTCATGACATTTCATAAAATGATTCAAAACCAGTTTCAAACCAATATTAAAGTGTTTAAAACCGACAATGCTCGTGATTTCTTCAATTCCACCATTGGGCCTTACCTTCAATCTCATGGAATTGTACACCAAAGCTCTTGTATTGACACACCCCAACAAAATGGTATGGCGGAACGCAAAAATCGTCACCTTCTTGAAGTAGCTCGGTCTCTAATGTTTACCTCCCATGTTCCAAAAAGATTATGGGGGGAAGCTGTCCTCACCGCTACTTACCTTATAAATTGCATGCCCTCCCACATCCTTAAATTTGACACACCTTTGCAGAGTTTTTATCACGCTATATCCAAACTCCTATCTTGTGTCTCAAATTTCCTTCAAAGTCTTTGGATGTACAGCCTTTGTCCACATTCACCCTCAACACCGCAATAAACTTGATGTCAGGTCCGTGAAATGTGTCTTTCTTGGGTACTCACCAAACAAAAGAGGATACAAGTGCTATTGTCCCCAAACTCAAAAATTCTTTCACACCATGGATGTAACTTTCTTCGAAAACAAACCCTATTTTCCCAATTATGCGCTTCAGGGGGAGCATTGTGAATCAGAATCACAGAATTGGTACTGCTTGCCTCTATTTAAGAGTCCAATGTCGTCTGAAATCTCATATCCATCCCAATCTCCTCAAAACCCAAATCCTTTAGAGTCACATTTTTTCGAGTCAATTCCCACACATGTTCCTTGTTCCCCAAACCGTACATGTGTTGAAAACAAAAAGTTGCAAGTTTATTCACGAAGAGAAAGACATCCTTTAAGGTACGAAACTCAACCTACACAAATTCAGCAAAATCAGGATTTAAACCTGAATCATAATGTCTCTGAGAGAGTGCAAGAAATGGCAGAGGATGAGGATGATCTAAGCAAGCCAATTGCAGTAAGAAAAGAAGTTCGCTCATGTACTCAACACCCTATTCGGGATCACTTATCTTACTCTAATTTGTCACCATTTTTTAGAGCTTTTGTGACTACTTTAGATCAGATCAAGACTCCGAACTCAGTCAAAGAAGCATTGCAAGTACCCGAGTGGAAAGCTGCCACCCTAGAAGAGCTACAGGCACTCAAAAAAAATGGGAACTGGATCCTTGCTAATTTACCACCTGGAAAGCGCATTTTGTTTTCAACCAAACACAAAGCTGATGGCAGTATAGAGCGTTTCAAAGCACGTCTAGTGGCTAAAGGGTTCACCCAATCTTATGGGATTGATTACCAAGAGACCTTTGCTCCTGTCGCGAAGTTGAATACTATTCGGGTGTTTCTCTCAATTGCAACTAATCTAGATTGGCCATTATTTCAACTTGACGTAAAAAATTCCTTCCTGAATGGTGATTTAGTGGAAGAGGTGTATATGGACATACCATTGGGATTTGAAGACAGATTCACTAAAGGCAAAGTGTGCAAGCTCAAGAAATCCTTCTATGGTCTGAAGCAGTCACCCCGGGCCTGGTTTGAGAGATTTACTAAGGTCTTGAGACAAAATGGCTATACTCAGTGTCAAGCTGATCATACTCTATTCATCAAGCACTCTGCACAGGCAAGATTACTGTGTTAATAGTCTTCGTTGATGATATAATCCTCACTGGAAATTTTAGTGAGGAAATGACTCAGCTTAAACAACTTCTCTCAAGAGAATTCGAGATCAAAGATTTGGGACACCTAAGGTATTTTCTTGGAATGGAGGTTGCTAGATCCAGCAAGGGCATCTCTGTCACACAACGGAAATATACCTTAGATCTCTTGAAAGAAACCGGGATGAGTGGAGATACCTATGGATGTTAATACCAAGCTTGGAGTTAATACTGAAGAAGAAGCAATAGATCGAGGCAAGTATCAACGGCTAGTAGGGAAACTGATCTACTTGACTCACATTCGACATGACATCAGTTTTTTCGTTAGCGTGGTTAGACAGTTTTTAAACAGGCCCTCTAAAAAGCACATCGAAGCTGTGTTTCGAATATTAAGATATCTCAAGAATGATCCTGGAAAAGGACTCATGTTCAGAAAGACTATCAACAGATCTATGGAAGTCTACACCGATGCATATTGGGCTGGTTCTTCTATTGACCGTAACTCAACTTCAGGGTAATGCTACTATGTATGAGGAAACCTTGTAACTTAGCATAGTAAGAAACAACATGTTGTAGCTCGGAGCAGTGCTGAAGCCGAATTTCGAGCATTGGCTTACGGGATTTGTGAGGGAATTTGGTTAAGACGTCTACTCAGTGAGCTCAAGGTCAAAACAAAAGGTGCCATAAAAGTCTTTTGTGACAATCAGTCAGCTATAGCCATCGCAAGAAATCTGGTACATCATGACAGAATGAAACATGTCGAGATAGACCGCCACTTCATTAGTGAGAAAATTGAGACAAACATGATCAATTTGAGATACATTCCTTCTCAGCAACAAGCAGCAGACATCTTGACCAAGGCCTTGCACCGTACCAACTTCTGTGGGCTGTTTTCCAAGATAGAAATGACAAGTATATATCATCCAGCTTGAGGGGGAGTGTAAGAAATCAAGCTGTCGATTAGTTGTCAATTAGGAACATTAATTTAAGAGATCATTACCATGTATAGCTAATTCCTAGAATTAGTATTTACATCTATATATACCCTAGGTCAACTTACCTAAGTTAGTTTTTGGTAGTTCCTGATTCATAGGATCTGTGATTATTGTCCTCCTTGTATATATACCAGATGATTTTTTTACTGAAAGATATCAAAAAATTCTCCCATAAACAGCTTCACTACGTCATCAAAAGCATGAAGAACACACAATAATAATCAAGCACATGTGTAATTGTAATAACCCGAAAATGCTAGTATGAAATGTTAAATTATAATATAATTTAATTACATTGTTTTGGGCTGATCTAATTATTTTGGGTCTAGTTTCGGTTTTGGATAAATTTCGAATTTGGGCCGTTAAAATAATAATAATAATAATAATAATAATAATAATAATAATAATAATAATAATAATAATAAAATAATAATAATAATAACAATAATAATAAATCAAGCCCAAAGAACATGAAGTCCTTCCGGGAGGACTAAGATAATATTATATTATTATATTATTAAATAATAACAACATTAGGGTAATCCTTCTTGGATAACATTGTGCTGTCGGGTTTATTTCGGAAGGACTCCGTTACTTCCTCGTTTGATATCGAAAGGAAATCTTCTCCCTTCAAGAGTCCGGATACGAACCAATCACGCAGTGAGTTTAGTTAATAGGTTAACCTAAAGCTAGGGGATATATATATTTGGAGTTTAACGGGAGATAGAAAGAGAGTTAAAACAATTTCCACCCACAGCAAAAGGAATCAGATCAGGAGCAGTGTCCGTTTTCTTTCGGAGCAACCGAAGCAACTAGGTAAGCCTTCATCTTCGTCTTTCCTTCGTTGTTGTGTTTAATAGAAAAAGGGGGAAGAGAAAGTGTAGGCAGTAACAGAGATCAAAGCAGTGTGTTTTTCTCTCTTTTTTTTTTTATCGAATGGAATGCAGTGGGTTTGTTTCTTTGGAATAATGGGTAGGATTTTAATGGGTATGATTATGGTTATGTAAGTTTGGTAGATAGATATACGCATTAGATGTGTAAGTTACAGGAATGAAATCGGAAATCAGGGAGCAGGTTCATGAAGATGATGATGAAAATTTTCGGTCTCCCCCCTAAGCTTTTGGACATAGTTAACCACTTCCAATTATTTACAAAATGACCCCTTAACTCTTTAACAGTTAATTAGTTGTCATTAATATTATTTTACTTTTGTTGGGTTATTTAAGTTCAGAAATAATAAGACCCGAATTTCAGAATTTTAATTTTAGTTTTTTGTTTAAATTAGTTTTGGGCGAGACGAATTAAGGTTTCAATTGTGGTTCGAGACTTTCTCGTGAGCACACATTAACAAGGTAAGGGATTACGTTTCTTTTAGATTCTTTGAATATATATATATATATATATATATATATATATATATATATATATATATATATATATATATATATATATATATATATAATACTTTTAATGTTAGGCTTCCTTAAATTCATGGAATTATTCGTTCTTTCATTTGTCATGCCCGACCTCATGTCGGTAGTTGCTTTGACTCCGTCGTTAGCTTTATTGAATATCTTCGTTATACCTTCGATATCGTAAATTTCATGTCTACTTTGATTTTCATGAAATACCTTTGTTATTGAGAAATTATTCTGTATTTGTAAACCTTGTCGGTATCCTCTTTGGTATTAAAAATGATGAATTTTGATATGAATTACGTTTTAATATTAGTACATTGATGGTACTATTCATGTTTTGAAATTATTTATGATCACTAAGTATGAACAACCCGTCACGAGGATTTTCGTGACAACATTTGAAATAATTGAAATTGCACCACTTGGCCTGTGAGTGCGGTTATCCGGATATACCTTAAATTTTGTACCCTTCGGGGGATTTGTGTACCCTTCAGGGGATTTGTGTACCCTTCGGGGGATTTGGTTCTTGGTCAATAGACCCTTATGTGATCCTAATAAATATTTTGAATCTTCGGTTATTACTAACTGGTATGGGACAACCAGTAATGACAAACTTATTGATCCAAATTGTCTTGTTTGAACTCTCCATTTTTGTTTTAGAATTTATATTCTTGTCGATCGATACTTATCTTTGATTTTTGCAAATTATCAAATTATCAAATTTCTAAATTTTGTTTTAACTTACAGCACGACTATTCTTGAGTCACCCCTCCTTAGAAACCGGAGGGGCGACGTATGATCTTTCTGAGCTTTGTTCACTCACCCTTCACAACCCTCTTCTTCCAGGTCGAAATTAAGGACAAAGCTTGAGGTAGAGGATACCCGTGAAGGAATAAAGACTTATAGGGCGAATTTACAAGTTTTGAAATTTATTGGAGACATAGTTAATTTTGGTAGACTTTGTTTCGTAATTTATTTTGGATGACTGTATTTTCAAATTTGAGACTTTTGTAATTTCTATTTGGGTGACGTTTGACTAGTCTTTAATTAAGTTTGAAATTGTAGTGACGTGGCCAAATTTGGGCCCATGTAGTGGGACCCAAAGGTTGGGGCGTTATAGTAATACTTCGCGAAAAAAAATTCTCTATATTTTTCTACAAGTCATGTTAGTAGCCGAGACAACTAAAATTGGTTAACTACGGGCTCTTGCATCTTATAGTCAACTCTAACCTCCTCGACCTCGCGAATGGCTAAGGTGGTTCAATCGCATGTCAAACATAGTCTCACAATGGCTATCGGTGTGTGTCACGAAACACCAACTATTAAATTGATTGGTCTGAAATATAAAGGTAGCTCTCGCGGATCCTAAATATTTCTAAAATCATTTAATTATTGGACAAATAATTAAAAGCATTATGTTCACAAAAAAATAACCTAACATGAATGTGTACTAAATAAAGAGATAGATTAAATTAAAACACTCCATTGGACATAGAAAAATAATTGCATTCCATTGATAATTTAAGCACAAACCAATTCAACATTTACAAAATTAATCAGCCGTAAAAATTATAACAACTATCATAAAACAGAGATAGGAAGAATTAAACCGAGCAAAATCCCGTTTCAAGGATTTGGAAGAAATTTGGTGAAATAGGGCTGGTGCCCCATTTTGGGAACAATGTCCCACAATGGGGACTTAGTAAAAATGAAGGAGGCTTAGCTGGGAGATATAAGGAGAAGGCAACAATAGAGGAGGGCTGCCAAGGGCATTATAGGTAGAGCAAGGTGGAACAAGGGGCTGAAATGGAAGAAAAATTGGCAAAGGAGCACAACAAGAGCAGGCAAACCCAGGAAATGGAGGCGCGGGTCCAACCATGGGGAAAAGGGTTAAATGGGATGAGGGATGTGAGATAAAATGGGCTGAGAAGCGGGCTAGAGGGTCATGGATGGACGCGGGTCAGCTTGGGTCCGAGTAGGTGCACGCGGGTCAAGGCTTAGGCAGGAGGCGGCAGATGGACGACACGTGGCGCCATCAGTTGGGCTACAGCTCAAAAGGAAGTTTAAGTTTTTTGCTCCGGTGCCCCTGCAGTTCCTGGAATGCACGCCGCTAGTCCTTCCTCCTCCAGGTCTCTCAAATTCATCTTCTGTTAGAGCTGTTAGCTGTCGTTAGCCCTCCTTTGCCTTGGAACTCTTAACGGTCTTAACGGACGTTGACCGAATGATTCAATGCTTAACTTTAAGGCCCGGAATTGTCTCGAACTTCGTGCTAAACACCATATAAAAGCTCGATTATGCATGAAAACCTACACTAAGAACAAATACACAAATAATAATATTTTCAAAGCATAATTAACTCAAAAATAGCACAAAATAGAAGAAAATTCCCAGGAGAATTCGTGGAAATCTTGGGCTAATCAGGACTCAATTGGGCCATTACTTGGTCCAAAAATAAAAAAACGTAAGACTATCGCATATCAGGTTTCTAGACTGCGGCTCAAAACAAGTTTCTAGTTTGGCTAAAGTCAAAGAAAACTTTTCTCCTTAGAGCATGTACAACAAATCTCTCCAACTTGGGGAGCTTAAACTTTTTTTTTTCATTTTATTACAAAAATGTCATTAAGCTCTCCAATAAAAATATTCTTTCAATAATGCATAAATTTCAACACTTTTACATACTCCATCTGTTAGAGATGTTAAAAGAGTCGAGGACCGTAGGGCCGACCCAATTAAACCGTAACCGAAAAGGGTTAGGGTCAAGAAAATGTAATCATATTAAATTTAGGACTAACAGGGCTGACCTATTATGATCACAACTCGATAGGGTCGACCCTATAAGGTAAGGGTCAACCTGAGTAAAATCAATGGCCAACTCTGTTAAACCGTAATTGAAAAGGGTTAGGGTCGAGAAATTGTAAGCCTATTAAATTCAGGACTGTAGGGCTGGGGTCAACCTAATTAGCATCTCTACCCCCGTCCTAAAATATATGACATTTTGGGAGCATTTTTTTGTTCCAAAATAGATGACACTTTGCAATTTTCAAAGAACTTTTTCTTTTTTCAATTCTATACATATTTATTGATTCCGTAACTCGTGTTTGACTATTTGAGCAAGAATATCAAGCACATCATTAATGTTTGAATAGGGGCAGTTTAGTCTTTATAATATGTTTCTTTGCTGTGTAAAAAGCCTAAAAACGTCATATATTTTGGGACAGATGAAGTACTCCACATTTTTATCTTCATTAATTTAATATTTTACTTATATCAACAAATAAAATAACTAGAAACATAAAAAAAAAACATAATTTTTTTTTTTCTGATATCCAAATGAAACAAACCAATTCTCTATTTATAAGTAAAAATGTGTACTTTAAATGAAAAAAAAATAAAAATAATTTTTATGGTTGAAAATTCATTAAGAATAGCAAAGGAGGAAAAATAATTCTGACCACCCAATGGCTGCCGTGTGGAAAGAAGGGCAACAGGGGTTGTCAGGAGCCAACATGCTGTTTTGAATTTTTTTTTGGACAAAATGAAATCGTTTTGTACATTTTTTGTCCAAAACTATGTCACTTTGCTTCCAATGGGTTGGCTTAGCACCATAAGCTTATTTTGCTCCTCGTTCGCCTTCTGCTTGAGCCAGCAACCATCAAGTTGTTGGGTTTTAATAGAAATTAATAAGGCGGAATAACAAAACTTTAATTTCAAAAACCATCCTAAGAACCATGCGAATTGATATAAATTAGATTTATGATACATACCAGAATATTGGAACGATCAATCTTCAATAGAATCACGTTTGAATCACGATCACCATAACAAACGATTTGCACTGCTTCTCTATGGTATCCACACGAATTGATTGAACATGATTAATCCAACAATTATGTGCTAAACAATTGTTGAATCAAAGTAGGAAATCTTTGGTCTAATGAAAAACTAATCCCTGATTTTTCTCCCTACGAATTTAGTGTTTCGTCAAACCCTAAATCATTTTATGTGTCTATCACCCTTATTTTTTCATCAAGAAGACTTCCTATATATATATATATAGGAAAGAGAGATATGGATCGGCCATTATAAGCCCTAGTCTAACTAGGACTATATTGTGGTCTCCATTTTATTTTACCTTGAGTCCATTAATTTGATTAATGGCCCAAACAAATTTCAGTCCAACTCATTCTAAGTGTGTGACTCAATAGGTTCCTAAATTACGTTGGTAATAATTAATTACTATATCAAATATAAAATTAATTATAAACAATGAGCAGCATCTAGCAATACATCGTTGCTACCCAAGTAATAGGAATTATCAGCGATTACAAATAACATATTGTGACCAAAATAGTTCTTTTTCCCTTTATTCAAATATTTGATTAAACACAAGGCATGGAACGTGTCATCCTTGTTATAATTTAATTTTGGTTTCTTGATCTATGAATAGACTTATATAATAAACAAATAAACTTAATATCTCACATTGACTTATTTGAGCACGACCATGCATTTACTTAAGTCTCACTCATCAAGGGGCCCATAAATATTATACTCATGTTATGTAAGAGGGACAAATTCTATCTACATCGTTCATATCCTTCAGCATGATTCGTGACATATCCAATATCCGACTTTATAATCACCTTGTTACAGAATGATATTTATCGGTATCAAAATATACAACTTTTCATCTAGGGTATATAACGACTTCAAGTTGAAGGACAACGAACACATTTGTCACTATGAGAATCACTTATGACACTCATGTAACGATCCACGTAGCATTCTCATGCGGGTCAATCCAGTACGTCGTTACACCTAACACGCACCCATGTGTAGACTGATATCAACTATATGAGTCTCAACACATACTAGTTTTCGTGTATTATTATTACCATTAATAATAATAATACTCGACCAGAGATATTTAAGAATAACATATTTATTCTAACGGCTTTATGATACATTATTATGAATAAACAAAAATACATAATAAATAGATACCTCAATAAATAATGATACATGGGGAAATAGATTTGTCTCTAGGGCATAAAACAACACAAGCAACATTGTTATTTTGGAGAATCTCATGGAATCCCACAAGCTCCCCACTTAGCAGTTAGCACCCTTGTTGTTGATGCTCTTAGGTAGTAAGTAGGAACTATAGTACAAGGTCGCGTAGCCGGGTAGACCTAGATATATACTATCTCCGTTTCAGGCAAAAATTTTAATATTTTATTTTATGATATTTCACTTAAAGAGTCTATTGTCAAAATTTAAAGCATAAAAATATCATTTTATTACTAATGAGCTCCTAAAAGTGTCATTTTATTAAAAGTTTGACTTATATGCTAAATTTTGTGTTCGTGCTTATAGCGTGTCAATATGGAACCTGATGCGTCCAAAATATTTCGGATGCAAAGATGAAGCCCAATCTGAACACCTGGCTTTCAACGTGTCCATAAATTCTCAAAGCCCAACTCTGCAATAAGAATAAGCAGCCGTGAACTAGGCAGGGGCACTCCCAGCTAAGGCCCTCCGGCGTAAGAATCAGTAAAAGATTCAGCAAATGAGAAAACAATTTAGCAGAGTTTCAGCTAGAGAATATGATTGCGCGTGTACCTTTCCCCTTTATTCTCTGAGGTTTATATAGTTGCCGGAGAGCATAACTGTTCATAACCGCTCATAACTGCCCATCATAGATCATGGGCTTAATGGCGGGCACATTAACTGCCCCATTAACTTCCCCATTAATTACAACAGTTTAAATGGAGAATTTCCTGGACATAACCGTTAACTGGAACTCTTGCTCGGACACAATCGTCCTCAACTGATAATTGATCTTGTCCGGACATAACTGTCCTCAACTGATGGCAGCTCATATTGACGGGCATAGCTAATCATGCTCGCATCTCGGTTTTGCTCGCTGGTCAAGCCCCCAGCTCGCTGATCACTCGACTAAAGTTAACACCGTGCTCGCCTGTTCGGATGACCTACACATGCCCAGCATGTGACCCCTGACTTGGGCCTATTGGGCCGGGCAGTTCAGTAGCCCCTTACTCCTTGTCCACCGAGTATTCATGCTCGTGACGAGGAAGAATTCAAAAGATCAAGGAACATCCTCCAGAATAATCAAAATTTTCAAATGCACGATTCAAATAATCTTGGAGCCAAAACCTGAAATGGGCGGTTATTCAAAAGGCGTTTTTTGAGAAAGCGTACCCAAAAAGCTAAGCCGTCAGCCGCCAGTTTGTGAAAAGACAGGCCCGTTTTTCTATACCGCATTAAATGTTGCCTCGACAATTGAACTTCGTGAGTTGAGAACAATGATTAGCGTCCCTCAAACGCCGGTTTCGTGGAATATAAAAGCCAAAATCCCTTTTCTTTGAAACTTTTACCATTCACGAAATACTCAAATCTTGAGAGAGAGAAAACAATCAGAGTATCTGCCGATTCCAGTCAAGAACAAGCATCCAGATTCAGTCTCCAACAGCGTTTCCAGAACCAAAATCAAAGTCCCGCGCAGATATCAGGTACTTTCACGCTTCCAATTTCATCTTCTAATCACATTTCCTTCTTTTCTATCTTGAATTAGGGTTCCAGTTGTGCTAAAACCCCTTTCTAATTTTAACGAATTACTCAAACACTAAAGCCCCTTCTTCAACTTATAATGCCCTGTATCTGTCAACCACTTTGGACCGAACCAAGGGAATCGAGAAATTTACGATCGGTGCCCTATTCACTGATCTCACATCCTGTTTGCCATATTCTTAATTTCACTTATGTCATCATGTCTACCCCGGTCAGTGATTAATATACACTTCTCGATTCCTCTTCCTGTAGGATGTCTAGCGAGGATACCGTGTCTGAAATCGAAGGTTACGATCACGGAGCACCACCAGAAGCTCCACCATCCTCAAGTTCAAGCTTCGAGGAATCCGAGCAAGAGGAAACCACATTGATTCCTCGCCAACGAAGGTGTGCACAATCAGGCGAGCAAGAAACAAACGGCGACTCTCGCAACCCCTCTGAAACTGCGCGAGCAGAAAATCCTCCTTGCCCAAATAGTCAATTACCTGGGCCAAGCCAAACTTCCTTTACTCCTATCACCCCATACTCCCCTCAATCAGATGGGAGGATTTGAATTCCGAAGAAGAAGTTAGCACTTGGTTTTATTTCCTAGGGATTGATCCCAAGCATTACCGAGTCCATGCCTTCGACTTGGATATTGACACCAAAGGCCACAACTTTCAGGGAGATAACATGGTATTTTATTTCGATTTCTTCCTGGTCAGGCTTCACCTCCCCCTCAACCCGTTTATTGTAGAATTCTTGAACGCTTCCAACACTCTCCCCTGTGACTTGACCTTAACTACCGTTAGATTCTTAGTATCCTTCACAGTTGCCTGCAGGTTGCTCGGGTTTGAGCCCGACATGACCTTATTTCGAAAATTCTTTCTCCTCTCCCTTGACAAAAAATATGGTCGCATTAGCAGTCGATCAAACCATAACTACTTCAAACTCCTCAACGAAGGACCCAACAAAGTCGATGGTTGGGACTCAAAAGCTTTGCTCGTTGAATCGAGTATCGGCTGGCCTTTTGCCCCTTATCTCTCCGACTATGGACTCCCCGAGTATGATAAAAACGCTTACCGAGCTGGCGAGCCCTGAATAGCTAAAGCTTTCAGGACTTTACTTGGAGCGAAAGAAGGATGAGCTGGACAAGACTTCGTGCTTGACTGGCGAACTCTTACCTCCGACCTCACTCTTCTTCGACTAGCTGGAATCTCCTACCTGCCCATAGAAGGAATTGAACCATGAGTTGTCTTTGATCCTGAAATTCCTCATCCATACTAGGGCCCATGTCATGGGAAGAAATTCCCTAATGAATGCGAGGATTGTGCTCGCATTGGAACTCTCTGCAGATCTTCCTTCTCTCTTAATGGTTTACACTTCAACTGCATCTTTTTTTTTAATAACCTTGCAAATTTGTGTTTTCTTCTATTTAATGCTCGTTTTATCTTATGCAGACATGAAGCAATTAACCGACGTCAGCAAATTTATGCAAGCTGCCAAGAAGAGCTCGAACAAGCGAGCTAAGCACCTCTCGACCCAAACTGCCACCAATCTTCCAACTGTTCCAGCTAACCCCACTAGCCGCGGGATCAAACGCAATCAACCTGAATCCAGCCAACCTGCCACAGCTGCTATCCCAACTTCCACTGCACAAAGGGTTGACCCGGCCCCTTCACCTGTCATCATTATAGAACCAAGCGAAAGCCCGAGGAGGACGAGGCGCCGAGCAGAAAAAGCTATGGTCAAGGAGGATACTCCTTACATCCCATCCTGGCAGAAGGAGAATTTCCTCATGCCTGACGACCAGCCAAAAGCTGCTGCCCTCATTAAAGAGCCCGCCAACGTGTCTGATCTCAACAATATCAACATAAACAAGCGGAGTGGATTTCAGGCCACTGCAGGCCTTGGATTGATGAAACGACTCCATCACAGCGAAGTCCAAAAGAAGTATGTCGATCAAGCGAGCTCTGTCCTGATCGGTGAAATGGGAATGTGTATGACTGAGGTAATGCTTTCTTCCTACAGCCTTATTTTCCTTGCATTCTCTCTCTCTTAAGCAACATCTTTTCTTACAGATTGCCAACAAATCGATATTGATGTACGAGCGCCTGGTAACCAACCTCACCACCAATGCCACTCTCACCACTGAGAAGAATCAACTGGAGGAGAAAATCAACTCCATCCGAGCCGAACTCAAGAGTACCGAGGAATCCCTCACAAGCAAGGTGACTGAACTCTCCCAACTCGAGGCCGAGAAGAAAACTCTGGAGTCCCAGCTAAAACTCTCCAAAAAGTCTAAGGAAACAGCCCTGAACAACATAACCGGGGTACGCAAAGAGCTTCGCTCTTGCCAGGGTGACTTGGAGGCTGCCAACACCATGGTTGCTAATCTCGAGAAGAAATTGATGGAGACCGACTCTTTGACGAGCGAAGAACAAAGGCAAAAAATCATCGAGGACTACAAGAATTCTGACAACTTCGCTAGTTGCGTGGAAAGCGAAGCATATCCGTTCTTCCTGCAAGGTATGAACCATATCTTAAGACAGATTTCTTGCAATGAATCGAGATCCGACTCGAGCATGAGTGGGGTGCCAATCCACTATTCCATTCGTCTGCCCGACCATGCCATGCCCTCGTACCATTCACTGAGGACGAGTTAGAGTCCTTGGCTGAAGCTGATGCAGAGAAGGGCCTATCACCGTGGAATCCTCCTCCTGTTGCCAATCCCACCGTAACCGAGCTAATGACCCAGATCTAGGGGTCCCGAGCTCCCCCGTCAACAGATGAGAATGCTCCCGACCAAGCTGAGGACGAGGTAACCATCTTGGAAGCAACAACCGAAGGAACAAACGAACCAACTCCAACAACTAACAACAGCAACGCTGCTCCAAGTGCTTGAAACCACTGTTCTGGCCTACGTGCCTTTCTGGCCTCCTTGCCTTGATCCCACAAACAATTTATTTTTAAAGTCTGTAATATGGTGCTACTTGTCTTCTTTGCTCGCTAAATGCTTCCATTTCTTTGACTCTAAATGCATAGCTCCTTTTTTTTTAGCAAAGCTAGCTTTTGTTAGTGAAAAATCACTACCTCCCCATTCGAACATCAACCCTTTTCATATGTACAAAGCCCTTTGTACTTAGAAAAGAGAATAATCGAATACAGGGAAAACTATCTCGAACACCAACTCTTCTCGCGAACATAAACCACCTATGCTCGCAAGAGAGAATAATCAAGATATAAAGTTCAACTCGAACACCAACCCTTTGAACGAGCAAGAACAAACTCTTGCTCGCCAAAGAGAATAATCGAGAAAGCAGCAAAAGCAACTCGAACATCAACTCCCAAATACAAAATTTGAAAGCATAATCAAGTTTCGCCATTATCATTTGTCATAAGGAAAGATCAAAGATTTACATGTTACTGAAGTCAATTACCAATAGTACTTCTTCAAATGATCTGCATGCCATGGATGTTTCAGCTCGTCACCATCCTCTGTTCGCAACAAGTAAGTACCTTCCTTAATTATCCTAGAAATCTGAAAGGGCCCTTCCCAATTTGGTGAAAGCTTTCCCCACTCAGCTCGATGACCTGTTGCCTCAATCTTACGGAGGACCCAATCCCCCGCAGCAAACGACCTACCACGAACCCTTTTATCATGGTGGGCCTTTGCTCGCTGCTTATAATTTGCCATTCTCATCTTAGCTTCCAACCGTTTTTCCTCCAACAAATCCAGATCGGCTACCCGAAGGCGTATCGACCCTGGCCGTAATTTAAAAACCCTATGAGTAGGCGTATACATCTCCACCGAGCCATAGCATCGCCCATAAGCCAAGGAAAAGTTCTCCCTCCCGCTGACCCCGATCGTCATTCTAACCGCCCACAAGGCTGAAGGCAGCTCGTCTACCCATCTGCCTGCCTTATCCTCCAGATTTCGCTTCAAAACATGCAGAATTTGTTTATTTGCAGCTTTAGCCTGCCCATTGCCTTGAGGGTATGCCACCGATGATTGCCAATGCTTCACCCGCATCTGCTCGCACGCTTTAGTGAATTTTTCAGAGAATTGAGTCCCGTGATCAGATACAATTGCTCGCGGAACTCCAAACCTACACCATATATGCTCATGAACAAAATCAATAACGTTAACCTCACTAATAGTCGCCAAAGGCTTTGCTTCCACCCACTTAGTGAAGTAATCAACAGCGACCACTGCATACTTGAACTTCGATCGAGCCACAGGAAATGGGCCAATTAGGTCTATTCCCCACATATCGAATGGCCACGAAGCTATAATATGAGTTTTCTCAGTAGACGGCAAGCGCGGTATATCTGTATAACGTTGACACTTGTCACATCGGCGAACATACATCTCGGCATCTCGCCTCAGAGATATCCAGTAGAATCCAGCTGCCAAAACTTTTTCGGCCAATGACCTCTGACCAGGATGACCTCCACATTTTCCTTCATGTATCTCCCCTAAAATTCCTTCCGTCATTTCTGGTCGCACACACCGCAACAATGGTCGGGTATAGGATCGCCTATAAAGAATGTTATCCAAAACAATATAGCGACATGACCGCTTCTGGATGGTTCGGGCTTCCTTCTTATCCTCAGGAAATGTTCCTTGCTCGATATAATCTTTGAGATCATCTATCCAACATTTTGAAGTCGGCTCAATGTCCATGATCACCTCATTTTCTATAACAGGCACTTCCAAATGCTCGATCATGACTCCGGGATGCAAGGAATGTGTTGGTCCCAATGAGCACAATAATAAGCTAGAGGGGGGGGGGGTTGAATAGCTTATTAAACACTTAAAACTTTTTGGTAAATACTTTGAAAGATACTTGTAATCTATTGAAAAGATTCAAGTAATGAAGACCTTCAAAGTAGTTGCCTGTGTCCGCCGATAAGGACTACCTAAACCTTTACAAGTTACTTAAGTTCTCAATAAAATGGATAAAGATAATCAAAGTAATTATGCAGCTCAAATATCGACAAACAAGAAGGAATAACACAAGTATTTTGGGATGGTTCACACTATAATGAGTGCTACGTCCACCACCAAGGCAGTCAACCTTGGATTTAAATTGTGCACTATGTTTTCCATTAGATCAATTACAAAGAATATCCCTAATGGATCGTGTACAAAATATTGACTTGTGTTTGGGGTCTAGGGAATTTAATATCTGTAAATACAAGATATTTAATTCGTGCAAAAGTATAGTTAATGAAAGTAAACAACAAGAAGATAAAACAATAAGTGTTGATGAGCAGCTTCTTGTTGTTGACGAGGACTTCTAGATCTGTTGAGGATCTCTTGATTGCACTGAGTTGAAAGACTTGGAGTTCTAGGAAGTTTCAGAGCAATCCTTTAAGTGTTCGATTGATTCTGTACAGTGTTGTGTTCCAGTCTTCAATGGCAGCATTTATAGCAGGTGCACTTCAAAAGATCCATTGGAGAAGACGAATACTTCAACAGCTCTTTTCATCAATGCATTAAATGCATGGGTCGATCAAGGATTTTCGCCTTCACGCATATCTAGAGCAGGGAATGATTTATGAGATCTTCAAAAAGGTGGGCGATTTAGGCGCGATCTCGAGAGTTGTTGCAAAACTAGGGACGCCTGCTTTTTCCCTTTCATCGCTCAGACGAAAAGTCTTCCTGCTTTTCGGAAAGTTGCTTTCGGCGGCTTGACATGTCAGGGAATGTCTTGGATTAATTCAAATAGAGATGTAGAATAAGTTTGAATTAATCCAATGAGCTATTGCTGGATTGGACACGTCATAAGACCAGGTGGACACAAGGTCTGCCGCTCTTAAGCTTTAAGCAGGTCTTCCGGTGAAGCTGTGAAGAGGTCTTCCGCTGAACTTGTGAAGTCCTAAAAAAAATTATACTAGGCAAAGTTCTATACACAGTTGCCACGCTAATCGATACGCAGCCCGATTAGCCACTGAAGTATAAAACTAATGTAATGATTTGATCAGATATAAATCTAACATAAGAATCAACAGACTGGATTTCATCTTCAGCTATCTTCGACAAATAGTCAGCTCGCATATTATCTTCCCGAGCAATTCTCACCAATTCCCAGTAATCAAAATCCTTTAAGATCTCCTTCACCATCGCACAATAACGAACCAGGACCGGATGATGAACCGCGTAGTCCCCCTTGACCTGATTCACCACCAACTGGGAGTCACAGTACACAACCAGTGCCCGCACTCCAATATCCTGCGCGAGCTCCAGCCCAGCAATCAATGCCTCATACTCGGCCTGATTGTTGGAAGCTGGAAATTTGAAGCGCAATGCTTTCTCAAATTCCACATCTTGCTCGGGTGAGACTAATACTAGCCCGGCATCACTTCCAAATCTGCTAGCTGATCCATCAGCATGAAGCTCCCAACAATACTCTGGTCGTGGTTTTGGGCTTGGAACATTCACTGATGTTGCTTTAGATGGTATTTCTTCCTCGCCAGAATCCTTAAAACTTGTTTCAGCCACAAAGTCCGCTAAGGCCTGAGCCTTGATCGCTCGTCGAGGTTGATAATCAATATCAAACTCAGTCAACTCGATCGACCAAGTGAGAAGACGACCAGAAGTATCCGGCTTGTGCAAAATATTTCTCAACGGCATATCAGTATACACAACAATCGAATGTGCAGAAAAATAAGCTCGAAGTTTCCGAGCAGCAACAACAAGCGAATAAGCTAATTTTTCTGCATTAAAATACCTTCCCTCTACATCAGTAAGGGCGTTTGAGACATAATAAACAGGTTTCTGGACATTGCACTCTTCCCTAACCAAGACAACGGCTACCGCCTGCTTGGTAGCTGCTAAATATACAAACAATTTTTCCCCGAAGACCGGGCTGCTCAACAAAGGAGGACTTCCTAAGTATTTCACCAGGTCTTCGAAAGCCTTTTGACACTCAGGCGTCCATTCGAACCCCTTATTTCCACGAAGAACCTTGAAGAAAGGCAAGCACCTTTCTGCTGATTTAGAAATAAAACGACCAAGGACTATCACCCTGCCATTGAGCCTTTGTACATCCTTTACACATCGAGGAAGCTTTATGGTGATCAACGCCTTGATTTTCTCAGGATTAGCCTCAATGCCCCTCTCAGTCACCATAAAACCGAGGAACTTGTTTGCCTTTACCCCGAACACACACTTGCTCGGGTTCAACTTCATATTATTCTTCCTGAGATTGGCAAAGGTCTCGCCCAGATCCACTGTATGCTCACGCCCTTTAGTCTTGACCCATATAATCGATATAAGCTTCAACATTCCTCCCGAGCTGCGAGCTAAATACCTTATTCACCATCCTCTGATAAATGGCTCCCGCATTTTTCAAGCCAAAAGGCATCATCTTGTAACAGTATAACCCCCCTGTGGCTCGGAAAGCTGTCATAGCCTTATCCTTCTCATCCATCCTCACTTGATGATATCCAGAATAGGCATCTATAAAACTAAGAAGCTCGAAACCGGCTATGGCATCCACCAATTTGTCAATTCTTGGCAAAGGATAGCAATCCTTCGGGCAAGCTTTGTTCAGATCCGTGAAATCCACACACATTCGCCACTTGCCGTTGGACTTCTTCACCATGACTACATTAGCCAACCAAGTTGGGTAATGTATCTCTTCGATTATGTCAGCGTTCAATAACTTCTCGACCTTCTCCCTGATAGCTTGGTCTTTCTCTACGGAGTAGACTTTAGGTCGCTGCTGGATTGGTCGAAAGGCTGGATCGACATTTAGCTGGTGCAAAGATGAAGCCCAATCTGAACACCTGGCTTTCAACGTGTCCTTAAATCCTCAAAGCCCAACTCTGCAATAAGAATAAGCAGCCGTGAACTAGGCAGGGGCACTCCCTGCTAAGGCCTCCGTAAGAATCGAAGAAAAGATTCAAAGAAATGAGAAAACAATTTAGCAGAGTTTCAGCTAGAGAATATGATTGCGCGTGTACCTTTCCCCTTTATTCTCTGAGGTTTATATAGTTGCCGGAGAGCATAACTGTTCATAACCGCTCATAACTGCCCATCATAGATCATGGGCTTAATGGCGGGCATATTAACTGCCCCATTAACTTCCCCATTAATTACAACGGTTTAAATGGAGAATTTCCTAGACATAACCGTTAACTGGAACTCTTGCTCGGACACAATCGTCCTCAACTGATAATTGATCTTGTCCGGACATAACTGTCCTCAACTGATGGCAGCTCATATTGACGGGCATAGCTAATCATGCTCGCATCTCGGTTTTGCTCGCTGGTCAAGCCCCCAGCTCGCTGATCACTCGACTAAAGTTAACACCGTGCTCGCCTGTTCGAATGACCTACGCATGCCCAGCATGTGACCCCTGACTTGGGCCTATTGGGCCGGACAGTTCAGAACCCAATCATTATATGCACGAAGTTAATGTTATAATGTATGATCGAAATTTTGCAGGGTGTAAGTAAAACTAAATGGCACAAAAATAAAGAAATAATAATTAATTAAAATTCATTTACTTCCTAAAAAACCAATAATGAAATATTGAATTTATTCAAAAAAGAGATTTGAAATGTAGTAATAATATTTTATTATTTTCTCAATAACAACGATTTAGTCTTCTTGTAGAGTCTCTTACCTCACAACAATTATTTTAAACGCAAGCTACAAACATTTTTTCTAGTATTTTTACATGTACGTAAAACAAAGAAGATATCAAACACATTCATATCAGGCTCTGAATCTACCTTAAAACACTTATAAATAAGTGAAGAATCATGCCTTTATATGAGTGATGAACAAAAGTTGAATTTCAAAGTAAATTGAGCGTGTGCGTGGAGTTCAGATCTCCTGTACCACTTGTATGTACCACTGGTGTACCACTTTTCATCTCAATCATTGGTTAAGATGCAATAGTTGGGATGTAATGATTGAGATGAAAAGTGATACAGTGATACATGCTGTAGAGATAGCATGAGCTAGTATGAAATTATTATGAACACTAAATGAATTTTTTGCTTCGCCTAGTTAGAAAATAAATCTTGGTAAGTTAGAGTTTTTCCTCTCTCCTAATATTAAATTCGTTATTATTCATCGCATTTACATCACCACTCAATATTCCTATTGTTGTAAAATAATTTATTGTAAAGCCGTTAACCATAAAGATTATTGTAAAGCCGTTAACCATTAAGTGCTCACTTTGAGATCGAGGTGATCAATAACTCGACAATTATAAGGTACTTGAATAATTTGACATTTGAGGTTATAGGATTGAAAACCGGACTACAAAAAGGATAGACACATAAACACACCGTCTCGCACAAAAAACTAATGGGAGTACTTAATACAATACACATAAATACTTAATACAACATTTATTTTGGATGAAGGGACAAATTTACCCCCGACTCATTATCCTTGATTTTAGCTTTTTTTTAATAAATGGTAAAAATTTTCCATATATTGAAGATCTCCAACAAAAAAAATCTTGGACAAATCTCTCAATTTCCATCCTTCCATGATTTTAGCTTTTAATTTTTATTTTTTTGGAAAAATCTCCCAAGATCTTCATCTTCATCCTCCAACCCATCTTCAAAAAATCTTCAAATTTTTTCATGAAGAAAATCATATGATCGACATAGAAAGATGATTTAAAACACTATATGGCTGGCTCAGAAAAATGATCAAGAACACTATATGACCGGCCCAGATAAATGATCAAGAACACTATATGACCGGTACATAAAGATGATCTAGAACATTATATGGCCAGCTCAGAAAGATGATCAAGAATATATGGTCGGCCCAAAAAGATGATTAAGAATAATACTCTCTCCGTCCCTAAATTATCGTCATAGTTGACCCGGCGCACGGATTAAAAAAACAATTGACTTGATTATTTATATTGGTTTAATGTGTAGTTTCGTTTAAAGCTCATGTGTATGTGGTACATAATTAAAATAGGATGAAAAAATAAGGATAAAGTGGTAAAAATGATATTCAAAAAAGTGAGTTTCAAACTGAACAATTATTTTAAGACGGACAAAAAATAAAAAGATGATAATAATTTAAAAACAGATGGAGTATATGGTCGACTCACAAAACCGACCCTTCCCAAATAATCAATAACACTATTTTTTGATTTTTTTTAAGGAGGTCAACCATTAAATCTGACCAACCCTACATGGATACCAACCATGAAATCCGGCCACACCCATATGGAAGTTGGCCCACCATACCAGCCCCCACCCAAACCCATGAAATCCAACAAGGATATTTTGGTAAAGAAAAGAACTCTTATGTGTTGTATAAGTATTTTGTGTGTATCCTCGCGCACACGAAAGAAGAGGAAAATCATACACATAAGGACGAAGTAATGAGCTTTCCAACCCCCTTTTCAAAAAAATCAAAAAGAAAAGGACATTAGTGATTAACCACATTCGAATTCAAATCAAAAAATTCACAAAGAAAATTGGATTTAAGTATTGCAAGTAAACAAAAATATGAACTACTTCAACTAAACATGCTGAGATTCATATATAATAATCAATCTAAATCAAAACAAAGTTAGAAAAACTCATACAAACACAATAACTCGACATTGAAACCAAAATAAATACTCCAAAATCATTCTAAAGTATTGAATGGTATGATGAGATCATTAAGTAAAGTTGAATGGTTAGTTTTATCACTAACCCACTAGAGTTTGAGGAATCCTTATTCAAATGGAGAAAGGGGTACTTGGATTCCTAACATTTGAATTTCTTGTAAAGAGACAATTCAATCTTTCAATTAGATTATATGTTTGATTATATTTATAATAGGGGTGTACGTGGTTCGATTTGATTCGATTTGGAATAAAACCGTAAATCAAACCACCCCTAGTTATTCCAGAATGTTTCAAACCGAACCGAATCGCGCGAAATCTGGGATCGAACCGAACCACTCGTTCGACTTTGTTCGGTTTTATGTTTTCAAAAAAAAAATTAATTAATCAACTTGAAGTTGACAAAACCAATAGTAGCACCAATAAATTATCAAAGATGCTAAAAACTTTTAAGAAAATTAATCAACTTGGATGAACAAATAGCGCACCAATAAACAAAACAAATAGGCTAGAATGTTTAGTGTTTTTTAACTTTGAACTGTAATTCGATTTAGGGTTCTTTTCGTGTATTGGCTATTAAGCAATTTGAGCTCATGAGCTGTATCAAATATCAATCTGAAGGTATGAAAAACATTGAAAAATAGACAGGAGTACAAGACTATGTGTTATGTAGCTTTCAAATACAAAAGAAGAATTAAAAATTTAAAAAAAAAAAAGTAAACCGAGTGGTTCGATTTGATTCGATTTGGTTTGACATAAGAAATCACAAAACAAACCGAACCACTTGATTTTTTTTTCCAAACAAAATCAAACCACTCTAACTTTAAAATTGAACCAAACCACTTGATTCTATTCAATTCGGTAATTCGTACATACACCCATAATTTATAGTTTCATTTGGTCTCGAATCATTCCTTTATGTTGCTTTCAAATTTTGATTTCTTTTCTGAGAAATAACTTTTCCCTTCAAATTAAGCTATTTTTAACTGAATGTTTCTATTATTATATTTTCTTTTTAAATTTAATTTAGGTTCCTTACTTTATTGATATTAGACAATTCATTTCATCAAAATTTAAAAAGAAATATTTTATTTTTTACAGTTGCGAAACTGTTAATGCGCAACTCTTTCATCATGGAAAGTACATTTGGGTTATTTTGTCAATTCTTTAAATTTTATTTTTGGATTTTCTAGCTGTTTTATTTTTTCCCAAACTATATACAGTATCAGATTTTTTATTTTTTTGTATATTTCTGATGTTACCAAACACCATGTAAAAATTCAATTACATCCAAATGATATTTCATTTTTAATAAATAAACTTGTAAAATTGATTTTATTTTCAGTTATAAGTAAAAATATTTGTCGAAAGAGACAACCCAACTGTAGCCAAAATAATGAGAATCTTTATTATCTTATCCTACGGAGTATATTATATCTCTTGAAAGTCAAATCAACCTTTATCAATGAAAGAGATGTTTTTTAAAAAATAAATATCTTTAGTACATTTTTTTATTCATTGGCTCTAGGAAGCCCAATTAGAAATTAGATAATACAGTACCTCTTTTAATTCCAATAGTTCACCCACTATTCTCTCGTCAAGACCATCAATATCAGCAATGGGATAACGTACAATAATTTTGTTATAAAATAACAGAAATGTTGCTTCACAGAAGCTGAAGAAGGTGTCCCATAAGAACCTTATATTGTTTGGTATTTATAGTCAAGCAATGAGTCTGCCAATCTTGATAATTACCAATCTATTCAACAATGTTAGTCTCTCTAGTTTAAGGCCTAAGGTTAATGTTCAATAATTTATAACACTCCTCCTTTAACATAATATTACAAGTTGAATAAGTGTCTTGTTAAAAACCTTTAAGCTGAAAAATTCGGTAGGAAAAAAATCAGACATAAAGAAAGAGTACACAACTTAAATTCGAATCATGTGTATGGGTTGTCTCGTTAAAAACACAGTGAGACAAAACCATGATAAAAGAAAAAAAAGTACAATCATATATTGTAATATACCCAAAATTTATATAATAAAATAAAATAAATCTTATTAATATTAGTTAAATTTCATTGTGGACTTATTTACATTTGAGCTTGCTTAAAAATATTTAGATCTAGCATACTTGAAAATTAGATGGGCTTAGTGTGTATCATCTTACCTATTATGAGTTTGTGTTTGACCCATCAATTTGGGGTTTCTTTTATTATACTAATAGTTATTAATATAAGATAACAATAACAATAATAATATAATAGTAATAATAGTTAGGGATGGCAATTTGAGGCACGACATAATTGACCGACACGAACACGATACGAAATTATAGGGCTTGGGCTTATCGGGTTCGGGTCGTTATAGGGCCAACACGATAAGACACGATAAAAAATTTGTTATTATTGGGCTGGCTTAATAAGCACAGTAAGGCACGATAAGACACGATAACTAAAATATACTCCCTCCGTCCCTAAATTATCGTCCTTCTTTCCTTTTTCGTCCGTCCCAAAATAATTGTCCACTTTGAAACTTACCTTTTTAGAACATCACTTTTACCACTTTACCCTTACTTTTTCACCCTACTTTAATTATGGGCCACATACACATGGGCTTTAAAGGAAACTACACATTAAATCAATATTAATAATCCAGTCAAATAAGTTTTCTTAAACGATGCGCCGGGTCAACCAGGACAATAAATTAGGGACGGAGGGAGTAGGGGTGGCGGCCCGCCATGAGCCCGCTGCCCGTTGTGCCGTCGTGCCCGGCCGTGCCGTGCCCGTGGGCGATACATAGTCTTTGGGCTTTAGAGATGTTAGATGCCTGCGGGCTCAGGCACACCCAGGCTTTCAAGTTCTAATGCCCATCTAAGCCCGGCCCGACCCATCATCACATTATGTTTTAAAATTATAAATATATTATAATTAATTAATTATACCATTACAGTAACAAAAAAGAACCTTTGTTACTGCTACTTGCCTACCTTCGTTAATTATATTATTATTTAGTGACTAGTCAATTATAATATTATATTATTATATAGTGATTAAGTGATATACCAAATTACCAATACAAATAGCCAAAACTCAAACAAAAGGCAAAGTAAAACTTTGAAACCCTAAATCAGTAAAACCTAAAACAAATCGACAGCTACCTGACTTCCTTCGTTCCTTCGATAGCTCTACCTGCCTACGTTCGTTACTTCGGCTCTATTAGTCTATTATATAATTACATGATACATAATGTAATTTTTGTGTATAGTCACAGTTTGGATTTGGAGGAACTAGGTGAGTAGGTGTCATGGTTCAGGTTCAGCTGCCAAGACTTTTAAAATTATGTGTGATTTAAAAAGATGAAAATCAATCGGAGAGCCCATCTAAGCCCGTGCCCGTTCAATGCCCGTTCAGTGCCCGTTCACTGATGCCCGTGGGCTTGTCTACGGTACTGGGCTTTTTAAAATGATGTCCGCTGTCATATGGGCCTATACTGGGCATTACCAATGCCCGCGGGCTTAGGGCCCGTGCACACCCCTAGGAGGGAGTATATGTTTTAAAAATATATTTTTAAAAATTTACTAGGGGTTATTCACTTCTTTCGAACTATTTTCATGATTTTTTCATAATTTTATCATTTGAAAATTTATGACTTTTAAACTACTTGACTATTTATATTGATAAATTTTCAAAATATGTATTAAAAAATCAAAATTATAAATTTTATAATGTTTAACGGGCTTAACGGACCTGACTAAATAAATCATGTTTTTTTGTTTATCGTGTCGTGTTCGGGTTTTAATATTAAGCACGATAAGCTTATCGTGTCGTGTTCGTGTTCGTACTTATCGTGTCGTATTGTTATTGTGTCAGCCCAATAACAGCCCAGCACGATCGATTTGCCACCCCTAATAATAGTAATAAAATAAAGAAGGGAAAGATATTAGAAGAGGATTCACTGTTTCGAATGAAAGAGTTCGACTGAACTCGAGAAGTGAGAGAGACGAAGTGAAATAGGGTAAAATTCATAGAATGAATGTATAAACCAATTTCGTACATGCTCTATTTGAAGAGGAAAAGCTTGGGCAACTGGGTATAAATACTCTTGCTAATTTCTTGGTTGAAACACCCATGAAAATAAGGTAGAAAGCTGTTGGCCTAAGGAGATAGAACTGCAAAAACGATCACAAACCGGATTGGCAAAATCTTAGACGAAGGCAAGAAGAAAGAAAGACGATTGATCCAGATTTTGAAGGTAAGCCCGTTAATTTAAAGATTTAATCAGTATATAGTATTCATATGGGTGAGTAGATGACCTTTAATTAAGCTCACCACTAAAATGGACATGGAGTTGGAAACCTGCAAATTGATTTGAATTAGCGGAAATGCTGGTAGAGAGTCTTCAATTGAAAAGAAATAAAATTTTAAACCTTAATGTGTTGTGTATACTTTGTTGTGGGTGTGGGTGTGCGTGTTCGGTGAAGAGTAAATGGGGGGGAAGAGATGAAGCTATTAATACCGGAGGTGAAGGGAGAAAAGAAAGTGAATTGACATATATATATATATATATATATATATATGTATGTATTAGAAAGTAAAATAAAGAATTTTGATGGAGGAGGTGCTTGGAAAGAATGAGTGAATGGTTGGATGTTTGAGTAACTAAGTGAGTTTTTTATTTTATTTTTTTAGCTTCGTCAGGATTGTGCCGAAGGAGTATTAATGGATTGGAAGAGAATGAATACAAAAAAAAGGGGGATATGTTGTCTACTGCCCAAATTATATTTTTTAGTAAGTTGTTAAAATTATTTATGAACCGTATAGGTAATCTTTAAATTGTGTTTTACATTTTAGATTTGGACAAAAAGAATTAGCTTTCATTTGCAATTCTTGTTTGGTTTGTGGGAGTGTTATTCAGGTAAGGAATTATACATCTTTTAGATATTTGAATTATCTATTCTAAATTGTTAGGCTTCCGTAAATTCTTTGACAATTACCTTTCTTTGAAACGTATACCAACTTTGAGTTGGCATTTGAATTTGAATTATGTCGTATATGTTATATTGTTACTCTAAATTGTAAATCACATTATATATCTCACAAATATTTAAATTTCCAGTGAGATATTTTTGTGAAACCAAATTATCGTTGGTATATTATTTTGTTGAAATCTTACTATGATCACTAAGTTAAACAACCAGTTACTAGGATGAAGTAGCATTTTGATTTTTGATTGTGAATTATGCCACCTGGCCCGTGGCTTGGTTATCCGGATATACCATTGTGAAATGTGATTATTATTATATTGTGAATCCTTGTTTTAGCGAGGTCATAAGACCACTTATGTGATCATAGTATCCGCGGGTTGGTCGTCGTCTGCAACTGGTATGAGGCAGTTGGCAACGATTAGACCTCTCGCAAGTGCTTTTGTAACTCTATCCTTCATATGAAATCTCGAATTCTTTTGTGACATTATGAAATGTGAAGCTCATCATCTTATTGTGATATTTCCAAATATGAACTATTTTGAATATTGATTCCTTTTTGAATACTTTCTTTTTGATAAACTCTTCCCTAGAATTCGGAAGAGTTGTATATGATCTTATTGGTCATTGTTCGTTCATTCCTTCTAAATCTTTTTTCCTTCAGGTTTGAAGTAAGTTGGATATCATCAAGGACGACCTCAAGATTTATCTTTCGAATTTCCTCATTTTAATTTATTGGACAAGGATTTGATTTAGCGTTTTGAACTACAATTTTGATATTTTGAGATTGTAATAAGTACTCAATGATTTTATTTAATTAATAGTCCTTAAGAGATTATTTTGGAAATATTGTGATTTATTATTTGTATTAGTGACGTGTCCAAGATTTTGAGAACGTAAATTGGTACAAAATTTTGGGGCGTTACATATATGCTCCCCCTTGAGCTGACAATGGTCAAGAGAAATCATCTTTGTAAATCTCGAAGATTCCATATTCCAATGTTGTGAACATGCTTTCTGAAGGTTGTAGTGGGAAGTGCCTTCGCGAATAAATCTGTAACATTATCACTTGATCGAATACATTGGATGCTGACTTTTTTCTTCTTTTCAAGTTCTTGAGTGTATAAAAAGAGTTTCGGAGAGAAATGTTGGACCTGTCACTTTTGATGTATCCTTCTTTACTTTGGGTGACACATGCGGCATTGTCTTCAAATAATATTGTCGGGTCTTTGTTAACAGGTAGTCCACTGACATTTTGAATATGTTGAGTCATAGATCGAAGTCATACACACTCTCGACTTGTTTCATTAGGTGCGATCATCTCAGCATGATTTGACGATGTAGCAACTAGTGCTTGCTCTTGAGAACTCCAGGTTGCAGTAATACCCATCGTGAAGACATAGCTGGTCTGTGATCTGGTCTTGTTCCGACAAATAACCCGCATCTGCAAAACTAACTATTTCATCCTTTGAACTTCTGGGATAAAACAATCACAAATCGATTGTTCCTTGAAGATAACAAAATATGTGCTTAACCCCATTCCAGTGTCTTCAAGATGGAGATGAACTATATCTTGCTAATAGATTTGTAGCAAATGTTATATCTGGTCGAGTACAAGTAGCAAGATACTTAAGGGCTCCAATAGCACTTAAGTATGGTATTTCAGGACCGAGTATCTCTTCGTTCTCTTCACAAGGATGAAATAGATCTTTTTCAACATTGAGCGATCTGTAAATCATAGGGTTAGTGAAGAGATATACCTTGTCCATATAAAAATGCTTCAAGACCCTTTTTGTATAATTTGATTGATGTACAAATATTTCACTATGTAAGTGTTCTATTTGCAAACCAATACAGTAGTTGGTCTGTCCAAGATCTTTTATTTCAAACTCTCTCTTTAGGTAATCAACTGCTTCTTGAATTCCCTTGGAAGTTCCAAGGATATTCAGATCATCTACATAGACAACAATAATTACAAATCCCACGGTTTTTTTCTTAATGAAAACACACGGATATAATTGATCATTCACATATCTGTCTTTTAACAAATGCTCACTTAAGCAATTATACCACATGCGTCCGGATTGCTTTAATCCATATAGTGATCGTTGTAGTTTAATTACACATAATTCTTTGGGCTTTGAGATCAGTGCTTCAGGCACCTTGATTCCATCAAGAATTCTCATGTAAATATCGGTATCTAATGACCCGTATAAATAAGTTGTTACAACATCCATGAGATGGATCTCTAGGTTTTTTGAAACCGATAAGCTGATTAGGTATCTGAATGTAATAGCATCCATTACATGAGAATACATTTCTTCATAATAAATCCCAGGCCTTTGGGAAGAACCTTATGCAATAAGGCGAGCTTTGTATCTCACAATCTCATTTTTCTCATTTTGCTTTTGAACGAAAACTCATTTGTATCCAACAGGTTTCACAGCCTTAGGTGTGACAACGATAGGCCCAAATACCTTTTGTTTATTAAGCGAACCTAATTCAGTCTTCAAGGCATCTTTCCATTTTTCTCAGTCATGCCTTTTTTGACATTCAGATGCATATTTTGGTTTGGGATCATCAGTCTCATCATAAATTTCTTTTAATACCGAATAAGAGAATATATCATCGATATCCTCTATTTCATCTCGGTTCCATATTTTTCCATACACATATAATTAATGGAAATCTCATGATTATCGTTGCTTGTAGGGATTTCTAGATTTACATGAACATGTGTTTCTTATGGAACACACACATGATTGTGTGATTCTTCTAGAACACTTTCAAGTGATTGGGGTTTTTCAATCAGTTTCCTTTTTCGAGGATTTTTATCCTTTGAACCAATGGGTCGTCCACGCTTCAGGCGTGTCTTAGATTCATTTGTCATATTCTTATTTGGTAGCCCTTTTGGTATTTCAATTCAGATAGGAGCATTTATACCAGCTACATGTGACTTTGTCACTCTCTTTGTGTCTATAAATGCATCTGGCAATTGATTTGCTACATTTTGTGAATGTATGATCTTTTGAACTTCTAGTTCACGTTACTTTGTAGGAAGGTCAAGGTGCAATAATGATGATGTGCACCATTTGATCTCTTTTCCCACTTGTTTCCCCTCCTCACTTAAAGGTGAAAACTTATCTTCGTTAAAATGACAATCGGCAAATCATTCCGTAAAAACGTCATCCGTTTTTGGTTCAAGATACTTGATTATTGAAAGAAATTCATACCTAACATATACTCGCAATCTCTTTTGTGATGCCATATTTATGCGTTGTGGTAGAGCAATTGTTACATATACCGCACAACCAAAAACTCTTAAATAAGATAGATTCGGCTCTCACCCAAATGCTAGTTGTATTAGGGAGTACTTGGGATATGCACTTGGCCTGAGGCGAATCAGTGCGGTTGCATGTAAAACAACATGACCCCATACAGAAGTAGGGAACCTTGTTCTCATAATTAATGGTCTGGTGATGAGTTGAATACGTTTAATCAACGATTCAGCCAAACTGTTTTGTGTATAAACATGAGCTACTGGATGTTCAACATCAATTCCTATTGTCATACAATAATCATTGAATGCTTGAGATGTAAATTCACCAGCATTATCAAATCTAACTTTCTTGATCATGTAATCTGGGAATTGTGCTCTCAATTTGATTATTTGTGCAAGAAACTTGGCAAATGTCGTATTGCGAGTTGATAATAGATATACGTGCGATCATTTTCTAGAAGCATCAATTAATATCATAAAGTATTTGAATGGTCCACTTGGTGGATGGATATGTCCAGATATATCACCCTGAATTCGTTCCAAAAATGATGGTAATTCATTTCCAACTTTAGCTGGTGATGGTCTAATTATCAACTTTCCTTGAGAACAAACATCACAAGAGAGTTCATTAGTTTGAAAAATCTTCTTGTAAGAACAATAGTAGCTAGGATTCACCAAACTGTCAATGCAGTTCCCAATGTAGCTTGTACAGAAGCTACACTGGAATGTACATTGGTCAGAAAATTAATAAACAGCGAAAGACTTAAAAACTAAAGCAAGAATTTAATCACAAATGTTTATCAAACAATCTACAAGCATATGCTTGTAGATCTAGCCTTATGGCCAAAAAGATTTCACTAAACAATGATTTGTTTTACAAAAAAAATGTGAAATCGTCAAACAAAACACTCTCACAAGACAACAAGTCTTAGAGAGCAAAAACCCACAGAAAAACAGGTACAGAAAATATGGGAAGAAAAAAATAAGCTTCCTAGAATAGCTAGGAAGACAAACAGCTCCAGCACTCCAATGTAGTTCCGAATGTTATAACATTCGAAGCTACATTCAAATTCTGCAACAAGCTGGAACTGTGAACAGCTTCTTAATTTCTGAATTTTCTGCTCTCTGCTATCTCTCAATGCTTGCACGTCTCAGCCTCTGCCCATGATCTCTATTAATATTGTGAAGAAGACCTACACATAAAGAAGGAAACAAACTCCAATATGGAAAAAGATTAGAATTAGTAATGAAATCAACTACCTTATTTACTAGATTCTATTACCAAATCAACAAGGACTTCAAGGCACGGCTTTAGGAATGATTTTTGCACAAATTTTATTTTCAAAATAACTCCCAAACTTTAGGATCAAGAAATCAAAAATCTTTAGGAATATTTTGTTTCCAAAAAATGCACCTAAACTTTAGGACCAAGAAAACGAAAATATTATGAATATTTTGTTTCCAAAAATGCCTCTAAAGATTTTGTTTCCAAATATCCACAAAAACTTTATGACCAAGAAAGATGAGAACAAGACCAAAATAGGACATACCTATTTTGCCCTTACAATCTCCCCATTTGTTGAACATTTATGGTCAAATCAAATGACAAGTGTTTATTCAACACCAATCAAACCATCTAACCTGTATTGGTTAGAAAATCTCATCTCCCCCTGAATTTGTGCAAGGTATAAAATCAGAAATCATGTACTAAGCATAAATCAGAATTTATCAATGATGCAATCACATGCATACAAAACAAACATGATGAATCTACACGGAATCAGATTCATCATCATCACCAGAAACACTTGATCTCTCTCCCCCTATTTGACCGGAAAAGGAAGAAGGCTAAACAATCTTTTAGGAATTCTCAAAAATCCAAGATTTTGAAAAACACAATTAAGTGTTCACCATGTCTTGATCACACCCCTAGCAATAACTGAGCACCTCATATCCATATTCAATACCTCTTAGTTCCCACAAAAATTAGACATCCACTAAATATTTTTCAACATGGAGATTTTTTTGAAATTGATTTGCACAGTTTATTTTAGGACAAAATTTCACCAAGCTGATATCCTTACCAACAATGCATGTCCTAAAATTTTATGCCTAAAAACATGATGACTAAAGGCTAGGCAAAAGAATAATGCAATCACACACAAGAGATAAAGATCAAATCAAAAAATGTAGTTCCTAATGCAGCTGCATTGGGAGATGCATTCATAAATAATAAAATTTTATGTAATTTTTGCATCTTTTCTTTTCTCAACCAGATTTCTCTCCCAAGATCATAAATTTTTCATAACAAAAATCCATAGGTACTTTAATTCCTTAAGAATATAGCTCTACTTTATTTCAAACTATAAAAACATGCCACTTGAAACATTTCACACTATTTACCAAGGGAATCCATTTTGCACATGATCAACCCATGAAATCCAAAGATTCATAGTCCCAAGAGAGAATGGCAACAAACCTTGTTCATAGGTAGCTCTTTTCCTTTAGGTAACTTTCATACTTTTCCAATGGTATCCATTTTTCTCAAGATCAACCTATGAGAACCAAAGTTCCATAGTACCAAGATAAGATGCTACAACCCTTATACTTTAGGTAGCTCTTTCCTTTGTGGTCTTCAAACTTACTCAAAAACTGGGAGAGAGTGAGAATCATAACGAAAAATCACAATTGATTTTGAATGCAATTCCCAGGCAACAACAAAAGGCACAAACATGTGAGTCAATGATCTAGAGTGCCCTCTAAAGACAAAATGCAATAATTCATATATTTTTTTCCTTTTCTTATAATTAACTAAGTGTAAAATCATATGGCACACATACCAAGAGATTTCCTTATATTGGAAAATCTCTTCAAAAATCAAGACTCTTAGTAAATATATCAGCCAATCGATTTTTTGTCTCAACATCTTCAGTGCAAATAATCTCTTGTTCAATCATGTCTCTAATAAAATGGTGTCTTATATCAATGTGTTTTGTTCTAAAGTGTTGAGGTGGATTTTTTGCTATAGTGATTGCGCTGGTGTTATCATAATACAAGGTTAACACATCACTGTGTAGTCCATAATCTTTGATCTTTTGGTTCATAAAAGTTGTCTCAACACAGTTATGTTTTTTACTAAACTAAGAAATCAAATTATTTCCCAAGTAAAAACACCTACTAGATGTACTTCTCATATCATCTATTTGTTGAACAGTAATATCTAAAAAGCAAGCAAATTTCCTATTGTCAACCTTACCGTTCTTCCTACCATCATGTACATTACCTATCACTTGTGAAGATGGATGAACTTTCTGAATGCGGCTGGGAATGTCATGGCTGCGATCAGTCAGACTGGATTGGGTTTCAACCTGTTCAGGACCTGTTTTAGCATCTGGTAGGTTTCTGACCAATGTAGCTTCCGATGTAGCTTGTGATGCGGTGCATCGAAGCTGCGGAACTACATCTGAATTCGAATCTCATCCAAAAAATTTGAACTTGCGCGTATCTTCTGGAACAATGTCTGAATGTCCATCAACTGCAGAATTTGAGTTTTTTGAAATTGATTCAAGAGCACCAAAAACAAGCAAACTTTTTTTACGCAAAGTATTAACACAAAGATTAGAATAATGATCAAACTCTTGACAAGCCTCAATATTTTTTCCACTAGATGTAGAATTTTTAGCAAAAAGGTTGGTAAAAGATTTTTCAGATGTTTGGAAAGAGTCTTCTTTGGGAACAAACTTAATATACTCATGTTTGAAAGCAGTTTAGAAGTTTGAAGATAGAGATCTATTTTTTCCTTTGGCTTTCAAAATATTTTTAAAGTTGGTTGATAAACGAGCCATTGACACTTCTTCAAAATAAAATTCCTCAACATACCAATTTGAGTAATTCATATTCGTTAATGTAGGAGGACGAACAAAATTCTCATATTGAGAATTCATCATGGCTACAACCAGAATCTTCTCTTAGTGACGTCAAGAGGAGGCTCTGATACCAATTGTAAGAAAAATAGTAGCTAGGATTCACCAAACTGTCAATGCAATTCCCAATGTAACTTGTGCAGAAGCTACACTGGAAGGTACATTGGTCAGAAAATTAATAAACAGCGGAAGACTTAAAAACTAAAGCAGGAATTTAAGCACAAATATTTACCAAACAATCTACAAGCCTATACTTGTAGATCTAGCCTTATGGCCAAAAAGATTTCACTAAACAATATGATTTGTTTTACAAAAAGAATGTGAAATCACCAAACAAAACACTCTCACAAGACAACATGTCTTAGAGAGCAAAAACCCACAGAAAAACAGGTACAGAAAACGTGGGAAGAAAAAATAAGCTTTCTAGAACATCTAGGAAGACAAACAACTCCAGCACTCCAATGTAGTTTCGAATGTTGTAACATTCTAAACTACATTCAAATTCTGCAACAAGCTGGTGTGGGTTCCCGGGATGCGTGCTCCCGCGCGCCCTTGGATAAGGGTGCGCGTACGTGTGGATGCGGTGACATCCACTACTCTCGTTCCACCCTCCCTTTTCTAGGGGAAGACGAAATCCAAAGTGCGAGAGGAGTGCTGTCGGAATAGCGCGTTGGAATGCGCCTCGGTTGTCTTTAGTGAATTTTGATCCAATATGGGAGCTTTGAGTTTTCTATGTCAAGTTATCCCTTTTTTAGGGGATACCAGGATATAGGAATGCATCACCCTTCTATTCTCATTCTCCCTTTTTTAGGGGAAAACGTGAAAGTGCAAGGAAGGAATGTTGCAACGCCCCCACTATAGATTTTATTAAAATAGCCTTATGGTCTATCTCGGATCACTATGGGTGCTTTGGGTTTTCTACATCAAGTTATCCCTTTTTTAGGGGATACCAAGACATAGGAATACATCACCTTTCCATTCTCATTCTCCCTTTTTTAGGGGAGAAAGGAAAAGTGCAAAGAAAGATGTTGCGAGGTCCCACTGGATCCAAAATGTTTTAGAGTCGCCATCTTTATTTTAAGGAATAAATAAAGCAAAACCAAAAAGAAAACCAGAGATAATAAAAGCGAGTCCGGAGGCTAAGTTACGAGTTGGGAAGGTGCTAGGCACCCAACTCGCCATTTCGGTCTCAAAACAGTTTTTGGCTAAAGTATACTTTTTGTTATATTTATTTAACAGATAAATAAAGCATTAACTGCCTACAAATACATCCATTTGTCTACATTATTTACAGACTTGCAACTGTCTCTTTACAAATAATTACAGATATACTTGAAAATATTTGGCCATAATAACGGCTCTATTACATAATATATCCTAATCTAATCCAGGCAGCACAACGGCTTATATTGACTACATTGGGCCGGATTTTAAATACAACTTTAAATAATAAATGAGCAGAAAAGTAAATGGATAAATAAAATAATGCCCTTAAAGGTTTTTACCTTTTAAAGCGGGGTGTGCTCGCTCTGTCCTTCTCGGGAGAAGGAGACTTTTATTCTTCTTGCGATGTGATTTAGGCGAGTGACGGCTTATATATGGTGTTTTTGGCTCACTCACTCGGGCAGAATGACGGCTTAGTTTTTGTGGTTTTGGTTTATTTGGTTGGGCGGAATAACGGCTTGTATGAGTTGATTTTCAGCCTATTACTCGGGCAGAGTAACGACTTACTTTATGGTTTTTGGGCCGGGGAAATAGGGTGGATACCTAGCTGGGGGGCTAAGGCTCACTTCTACCGGTTGGTTTTGTGTTTGGAGGAGATTTGGCAGAGTTTCGAGGCTTTTTGAGGTGATCGCTCGCTATCTCACTTCTCTCTCTATTTCTCCAGCGTAACGAGAACGCGGAGAATTTTTATCGATGAAAAGGTGTGTTGAATGAAGAGCTGAGAGCCTGTATTTATAGGTTGAACTGAGGACATCGACGGAATTTAATTTCCTTCTTCGCGCATCAGCCGGCTTGTACACTGCGCGGAGGGAATTGCACTTTGCGGCAAATGAAGAGGAAAAATGGGCGCAGCGCAGAACAAAATTGGGCGCAACCCACTAAATTGGGCGCCACACCCAATTTTTGTGGTGGCCATGCCCAATTTCAAACTTCTCCTTTTTTTGTGCACTTTGGTCCCCGCAGTTCGTCCTTTTGCGCATCTTGCTTTGTTCTTTTGCACTTTTGACCCTGTAACTTGACATTTGTTAATGTTTCAACGGGTCTTGATATTTTATGTCATGTTACATACCAGGGGTACGAAATTGGGGTGTTTACATAGCCCCTCAACGATGGAGTCTACGGGTAACCCGCAGCTTACTGAGTAGACGAACATCGTTGATAAGAATAGACTCTCCAATTTCGTTCAATTGTAAAACGAGGGAGAAAGATGCAGCAGATAGCAGTTATAATGCATCAATTTATAATGTGAGGCAAACCTCCATATCCTAGACATTTTTAGTCAGTTATAGCAGGTTATCGTGGTTTTTAAACAGATATGCAAATTAAGTGCTCTAATGGTCGGACCTACTAATGTAGGCTGCCTACGTATCCCTTAATAAAAGGAATCAGACCAAACGTAGTTCGGCCAAAACCTAAACCATCATTTATGCAACGGTCGTGCCTACCGAAATAGGCTGCCTACGTATCCTTATACAAGGAATCAGACCGAGACGTAGTTCATTCAGCTGGGGACCAAATGCTGCGGTGCAAGTGTTGCGGTGGTGCAAGTGCGGCAATGCTAAATGAGCAAGTGCATGCAAAGCTTTATCAAATGAGTGCTGCAAAGGTAAATAACATGCTGTGTTTGGTCGCATCTACCGAGATAGACTGCCTACGTATCCTTATCCAAGGAATCAGACCAATCGTAGCTCGCCTGTGGCTGCGCGGCATGAATTGTTTCCTAGGAACTCAGCCTCTACTGGAGAACAAGACCTTTCCCTATAAATCCGGGGCTGCGTACCCCTTAAAGGAAAGTTTTCCACACAGCCAATGAATGGAATGCATTGCCTCTTCAGGAACTCAACCTTCAACGGAGAACAAGACCTTTCCCTATTAATCTGGGGCTGCATACCCCTTAAAGGAAAGTTTCCAAACATTAATCAAATGCACTGCTAAAAAGGAAAATACCTTACTTTCCTTTACCTTTACCGTGTTCATGCAACAAATTACTGATGATGCTGCTTGCTGCTTTACGCTGTTCTTTGCTGTACTTTGCTGGGGATTTTTCTTTTCATCACTATTCCAGCCTTCGTTGGAAAATCGCTTCCCCTGTCCCGCTATGTTTTCGGCTTTAGCTGGAAAAAATTTCTTGATGCTGCTGCATTTTTCTTTACTGCTCCTTCTAGCCTTGGTCAGAAATTTTCTTTTTCTTGCTGCAGCATCTCTTGGTACCAGCTGAGATCATCTTTTCTTTGCTGCTATTTTCTTTTCGCTCCATTCTCTAGCTTCAGCCGAAATTTTTTTTCTTCTGCCGCCGCATTTTTCTTGTTGCATGTACCTGAAAATTTTTCTTTCTTGTACATGCATTTTCGCTCTCTCGATTTTTTTTGTTGTTTTTTTTTATGTTGTTTTTTTTCTTTTTATATTCTACATGTCTGCCACTTTCTTTATTTGCATGCTTATTACCTCTTTTTTTTTTCTCTCTTTTTTTTCTTTATTCTGCATGCTCACCATTTTTCTTTATTTGCATGCTTATTATCTTTTTTTTTCCTTTTTTTGTCCGCCTGGATATACTTCTGATCTGCTAGATTTTGGCACTGTTTGGCCCCTTTGAAGCATTCCTGACTTTATTATTAATGTTTATGCATGTCCTATTTATGCCTAAATGATGCAATTAAGTAATGATGCATGTAATTTATTCTTACGATGCATGATTAAACTAGTGGTCACTATTTGGCCTTATTATGCATGATTTATACTATAAATGCAAATGGGGCTTCATGATGCATGCTTATGCTGCAGGGACATAGTGAATGTCATAAAAATATTTATTTTTCTGATTGGTGGCATTTTATTTTATTTTTTAGCGCACCCCTAATGCAGCTTATTGGATGATAAATGCAAATGATTGATGCATGTACTACTTTATTTGATGTAAATGTGATGTCTAAAATTATGAGATGTTTATTAACATGATGCATGAGTATTATTTATTCTATCGTGCATGCAATAATGCAAAATGCAGTACATATCTTTAAGATGCAAAATGTATTTTTATAATGCCTAAAATGCAAAAATGTTTATCTAGATGCAAAAAAATACATAAAAAATTTTGTTTTTGCTTTTGTTTTTTTGTTGTTTTTTTTTTAAAAAAAATATGTACAAACATTTACAATGCAATATAATTTTATATGATGCAAAATAAAATAAAAAACACATGCAGACTCAAACGCACGCACAAAGCAAAGCTATACCGACCTAACAGGTAATGACACGCTGTATTTCCAAAACGGATTTTAAAGGAATATACCTTCGGGCTCAAGCGGGCTTCCCTTTTTCTCCTTTTTTTTTATATTTTATGATATGCGGGGAGAGGAAAAGGCAGTCACTTCCTCTTGTTCTCGGTCATACCATTATTGCAGGGCTATTCTTGGCATAAGGCTATTCTCATAGCCCCTGCATTTTCCTTCGCAATCAGACAGGGCAGCAGTGCATGGTCGGAACCCGAGTCATCTAGCTGTTTCAGGACTATGGCGACGCAGATGATGAATAGGACGAGGACACTTCTGGTGCCTCTCATTCTGACGAGACTGAGTCTTTTCTGTGCCTTACAAAAGAAGTACATGGGCCCGGCCGGGCGGACGCCGCAGGCGCTGATGGACTGCTCCGGGGCTTAAGCTGCAAATGAAGGATAGTTTTGGGGGAAACAAAAGGGGGTAGATGCAATAATAGATATGTACAGGCAATTAATGTATAATCTAAATTTCTTTAGCAATTATTCCTAAGTTGCACCTTAGGACCCGAAAATTTTATATTTTAGTGTTTTATTGCGAGCTTCCTGTTGTGGTTTTTCTTTTTCTTTTGTTAGTCGAGCTCCTTGCATGCTGAAGACTGGAGGTATGATGCCGAGGTTTCAAAGAGTGCTTTCCCTCTCCTTATTCTCCTGATATATATATTTTTTATTTGGCTCTAACTTTTGTCTAAGCCGCCCTTTCGGGTTTTCAGCCTAGCGAGCCTTTATTATTATTTTTTTATATATTTTTTTTATTTTGCTCTAATTTTTGCCTAGACCGCCCTTTTGGGTTTTCAGCCTAGCGAGCCCTTATTTCTCCTTTTCATTTTCATTTTTTTTCTTATATATATATATTTTTAAATGCCCTAACTTTTGCCTAGGCCGCCCTTTCGGGTTTTCAGCCTAGCGGGCTGGAGAGGGAAGCACTTGCCAGATGGGGTGGTTCGAGCATAATACCTTTGGAGCTCGTTGAGATTGGAGGGTTGAACAAAGTCTTCTTTTTCCTGGCTTGCGAGGAATATGGCACCTCCTGATCGGATCTCTTTGACAATATACGGCACATCATGGAAGAGAGTGGTAGCAACCTTTTGATAAGTAGCCCCAACATTTTTTTAGCCCAGATGGCATGACATGATAGCAGTAGGTCCCCCAAGGGGTGGTGAATGAGGTCCTTTCTTGGTCTCCTGCTGCCTTTGATTTGACTATGGCCCAGCATGCTTTGGGTGACGCCTTGTTGAGGTCGCGGAAGTTTACGCAGATCCAGACCTTCCTGTTGGGCTTGGGAATGGTCACTATATTGGACAGCCAGATCGGGTATTTTTCTCTTTTTTTTTTTTACTCTTTTTTTTTTTTACTTTCCTTTATCTTTTTTTTTCTTGTGTGTGTGTTTTTTTTTACCCGAATGAAATTGACGTGCGGCTGTTTCATGCTTTCTTTTTTTTTTTAAGCTTGTAGTGACCATTCTGGCTTGATGCGGTAGAGCTTTTGCTTGATCTGCTGAGCATCCGGACATGTGGGGATCCGGTGTTTGACTATGGCCCGACACATCTTCATAGGACCAGGTAAACATGTCCACGAACTCTTTGAGGAGATCCATGAGTGTTATCCTTGCAGGTAGTTGCCGATTTTGACTCTTTTGATTTCATTGTCCAGCCCCAGATTGATAGTGGATTAGTTTTTCAGTTACTGTTGATGAATGATGTTGTCTCTGGTGCTCGACTGACTTTACAAGCTCAAGCAAATAATTCTTTTTTTTTTATCTTTTTGGGTCCTTTTAAATGACTCATTATTATAATTATTTAATGCGTCTTTTAATGCAGGTGCAACTAAGGAATAAGCAAAGACATTTAGATTATTCTTAAAAGCAAACCGTACAGGGTTTATTACATTATTGAGGACCTGGGGTTTGAGATCCTCAATTTTAGGGAGCGGGTCGGTAGATGACCAATCCGTAAAGCTAGGGAAAGGAATAGGGGTAATATATCCGGAGTGGTCTACTAGTTCTGCGGGCGTCCAGAAGCGGGCCGGTCGTAGTATACTAGTTCTGTAGAGGCTTATTAGAAATAGACCCAAACTCTGTAGGGAGTTTTTTTTTTTTTTTAATAAGTGCCTTCATCCATCATACCCAGGAAGCTGTCCCCCAAATTTCCATTAGAAACTTCTTGGTTTATAATTTTAAGCATCATGGTTTTCAAATTTTCGATGTCAGCCTCCATTTTGGCGGGCGGGAGAGTTGGGTTTTGGTATATGCTGGCTGGATTAGGGAAGGCTGGGTTAATTTCTGGCTGCGGTGTCTGGTAAGGGTTTTGGGCAGGATATGGATATTGGGCAGGATAGGGAAATTGGGCTGGATATGGATTTTGAGCTGGATAGGGATTTTGGGTAGGATATGGATTTTAGGTAGGATAGAGATATTGGGTTGGATAAGGATTCTGGGTAGGTTAGGGATATTGGGTTGGATAAGGATTTTGGATAGAATATGAATTTCGGGTAGGATTGGGATATTGGATTGGGTAAGGACTTTGGGTATGATAAGGAGGGTGTGATGAAAAAGGGTTAAAATTTTGGTAATAATAGGCATTTGGTGGGTTGGTGTTTGGCTGGGAAATTGGATTTGGAGGAACATGGAAGGTTGATGCTTTTTGGGGGATTGCTCACTTTCTGCTGCCATACTGCTCGGATCTGTATTTTATGTATTGATTATGTCCTTATCTGATCTGATACTGATACCTTCTGTTCTGATTTCTGCACTACTTTCATGTATCAATCGGCCAGTACTATCTCTGCCTTTCCAAATTTGGGCCAGGTTTTTGAGGAAAATGGGTTATGGAGGAGGTATCAGAAGGCTGGCTGAAGGCTTTCTGGGCTTGAAGTACAACGTGCATTTATTAGTATTTTTTATTATTTATTATTTTCCCTACAATTGACCGGATAAGCACCTGCTTAATTTTAACAGTCTCAGGATTTTTCCTGGAACAGTGGATTCTTTTTCCAGAGTATATGACCAACGTATTCCACCTGCCTTTCGACTTCCCGAGATCGGAATGATCCCAGGCGAAGGGTCTATACTCTTTTCGGGATCCACCATTCGAAATTGTCTAGGTCGAGCATTAGAAAATAATAAATCAGCCCCAGTGTATATTTTTTTTACTTGCACATTTTTTTTTGACTTGCGCAAATTTTTTTTTGACAGGGGCTGACCTACAATTTAAAATGCAAAAACCGGTCGGTCTTTGAAGTGTCCTGAGAATCTATATGCAGTCTAACGTTGGCTTATGCAGGGGGTAGGCTGGCCATGGTGTAGGGTAGCAGTTCGGAATATATTTATATGCATGTGCGCGTGTGTGCGGTATCTAAAAAGCAAAAAAAGAGTTTTTATTTTATTTTTTATTTTTAGATATAAGAAGCAGAAAATAAAATAGATATGGCATGTCTTGCTGTTATGTATGAATTTTCTCGGCTTTTTAGTTTGAGCGTGAACAAGCAAGCATACCATCAAGAAATAGAAAGAAAAGTGAAGAATATATCTATCTCTATTAATTACAAATGGGTCCTAATCCCCAAAATAAAATGACAGAATGAATGCATATGTGTATATTTTGTGGAATGAAAATAAAGCAGAATAAAATAATAAATATATGGCCGAAAATGAAGCGATATTAAAATAAAGCCCCGGCCCTTTTGTTGGGCTGCCCGGAAATTATTGCACATAAAATATTGCATATGTGTGTATATATATATATATATATATATATATATATATATATATATATATATGGAATGAAACTGCTGCAAGATGAAGGATCATATCCACAAATATAGACACGGATGTTAAAGGAACGCAATATTCAAGTGTTTAAATTAATATAACAAGCATACTTTAGCCAGAAACAAAAGGAAAAAAAAGTTTTGGTTACTGAGTCTAGCCCTCCATTTTATTTAAAATAAAACGATCTCCCCAGCAGAGTCGCCACTGTGGGTTCCCGGGATGCGTGCTCCCCCGCCCCGCGCGTCATTAGATAGGGGTGCGCGTACGTGCGGATGCGGTGACATCCACTGCTCTCGTTCCACCCTCCCTTTTCTAGGGAAGACGAAATCCAAAGTGCGAGAGGAGTCTTTGTCGAATAGCGCTTGGAATGCGCCTCGGTTGCCTTTAGTAGATTTTGATCCAATATGGGAGCTTTGAGTTTTCTATGTCAAGTTATCCCTTTTTTAGGGGATACCAGGATATAGGAATGCATCACCCTTCTATTCTCATTCTCCATTTTTTAGGGGAAAACGTGAAAGTGCAAGGAAGGAATGTTGCAGCGCCCCCACTATGGATTTTATGAAAATAGCTTTATGGCCTATCTCGGATCACTATGGGTGCTTTGGGTTTTCTACGTCAAGTTATCCATTTTTTAGGGGATACCAGGACATAGGAATACATCATCTTTCCATTCTCATTCTCCTTTTTTTAGGGGAGAAAGAAAAAGTGCAAAGAAGATGTTGCGAGGCCCCACTGGATCCAAAATGTTTTAGAGTCGTCATCTTTATTTTAAGGAATAAATAAAGCAAAACCAAAAAGAAAACCAGAGATAATAAAAGTGGGTCCGGAGGCTAAGTTACGAGTTGGGAAGGTGCTAGGCACCCAACTCGCCCTTTCGGTCTCAAAACAGTTTTTGGCTAAAGTATGCTTTTTGTTATATTTATTTAACAGATAAATAAAGCATTAACTGCCTACAAATACATCCATTTGTCTACATTATTTACAGACTTGCAACTGTCTCTTTACAAATAATTACAGATATACTTGAAAATATTTGGCCATAATAACGGCTCTATTACATAATATTTCCTAATCTAATCTGGGCAGCACAACGGCTTATATTGACTACATTGGGTCGGATTTTAAATACAACTTTAAATAATAAATGAGCGAAAAAGTAAATGGATAAATAAAATAATGCCCTTAAAGGTTTTTACTTTTTAGAGCGGGGTGTGCTCGCTCTGTTCTTCTCGGGAGAGGGAGATTTTTATTGCTGCTGCTGATGTGATTTGGGCAGAGTGACGGCTTATATATGGTGTTTTTGGCTCACTCACTCGGACAGAATGACGGCTTAGTTTTTGTGGTTTTGGTTTATTTGGTTGGGCGGAATAACGGCTTGTATGGGTTGATTTTCAGCTTATTACTCGGGCAGAGTAACGACTTACTTTATGGTTTTTGGGCCAGGGAAATAGGGTGGATACCTAGCTGGGGGATTAAGGCTCACTTCTACCGGTTGGTTTTGTGTTTGGAGGAGATTTGGCATAGTTTCGAGGCTTTTTGAGGTGATCGCTCGCTATCTCACTTCTCTCTCTATTTCTCCAGCGTAACGAGAACGCGGAGAATTTTTATCGATGAAAAGGTGTGTTGAATGAAGAGCTGAGAGCCTGTATTTATAGGCTGAACTGAGGACATCGACGGAATTTAATTTCCTTCTTCGCGCATCAGCCGGCTTGTACACTACGCGGAGGGAATTGCACTTTGCGGCAAATGAAGAGGAAAAATGGGCGCAGCGCAGAACAAAATTGGGCGCAACCCACTAAATTGGGCGCCACACCCAATTTTTGTGGTGGCCATGCCCAATTTCAAACTTCTCCTTTTTTTGTGCACTTTGGTCCCTGCAGTTCGTCCTTTTGCGCATCATGCTTTGTTCTTTTGCACTTTTGACCCTGTAACTTGATATTTGTTAATGTTTCAACAGGTCTTGATATTTTATGTCATGTCACATACCAGGGGTACGAAATTGGGGTGTCTACAGCTGGAACTGTAAACAGCTTCTTAATTTCTGAATTTTCTGCTCTCTGCTATCTCTCAATGCCTGCACGTCTCAGCCTCTGCCCATGACCTCTATTTATATTGTGAAGAAGACCTACACATAAAGAAGGAAGCAAACTTCAATATGAAAAATGATTAGAATTAGTAATGAAATCAACTTCCTTATTTACTAGATTCTATTACCTAATCAACAAGGACTTCAAGGCACAGCTTTAGGAATGATTTTTGCACAGATTTTATTTCCAAAATAACTCTCAAACTTTAGGATCAATAAATCAAAAATCTTTAGGAATATTTTGTTTCCAAAAAATGCACCTAAACATTAAGACCAAGAAAACCAAAATATTATGAATATTTTGTTTCCAAAAATGCCTCTAAAGATTTTGTTTTCAAATATCCACCAAAACTTTATGACCAAGAAAGGTGAGAACAAGACCAAAATATGACATGCCTATTTTGCCCTTACACTTCTGGTTTTTCAATGGATGACCACTAGAATTCTCAATAATTATTCGCATCATTATTGATTCTGGATGCCCCAATCGATCATACCAAACTTTAAATATTTGAAGTTTACTGTAGACTATGGTTCAAATATTCTTATGTTTGTACTGTACAATCCAGAAGATAGAGCAGACAATTTTTTCAATATACACTTGCTTCCAGAAGTGTTTGTGGTAATGCAAAAATATTCATTATTCTCCTTGTTCATAGTTTCAATATAATATCCATTCAGATGAATGTCTTTGAAACTTAACAAGTTTCTTTGAGACTTGGGAGAGAACAATGCATTACTATCATGAATTTTGTTCCTCCAAGCATTAGGAAAATTGTTTTACCAAATCCTTCAATTATTTTGGCATTACCAGATATAGTTTTGGCATTTGCCTCATCAATTTTTAGATAAGAAAAATATTTCTTATCCTTAAGTATGGTATGCGTAGTAGCGCTATCTGTAAGACATAAATCACCTCCTTGGATTTTAGCGCTATTCGCAAGACATAAATTACCTCATTGGATTTTGGATTGAAACATATTTATAATCTATTTCAAGATGAGGGAAAGAAAAAAAATATTAAAATGAATAAATATGATAAGTACGTTGAATACAAAATACATATATAAAATATATTGTTAACATGCTAGTACACATAGGAAAAACAAAAACATATAATACTCGTACATAACTACGGGTTACGTTTACACATATATAAAAACAAATTAGGGAAATTATTGTTCATGGTCATTATTTTCACTAATGGTATTGGTCATATCGACGTTAGCCATATCACCAAAATCAAAATCAAGATGTTCATGATATTTTTCAAGGAAGTTTGTCTCAACATTTTTCCCTTTTTGTAATCTTTTATAACGATCAACTAGATGTTTTGCCGTACGGCATGTGCGTGCTCAGTGGTCTTTCATGCCACACCTGAAACATGAACTTTCTTCATTGTTCTGATGCACATTTTGTCTGCTCGAAGAGTTGCCTCTATCATCATCTATGTTCCACTTCATGTAGCGAGAGAAATGTCAATTATATGGATGATAAGGATGATAATGGTAGTTATTCCTTCCACGGCCTCTTCCTTGACCTTTACTTCGACCACGACCTCGGCCTTGTCCATGATTTCCTTGGCCTCGACCACGACCACAACTAGTCAATCACGACCTCGCCCACGCTCTTGCCCTTCATCATACATAGCCATATTCGCTTTAGGGAATAGGGTTGAGCCAGTTGGACGAGATTCATGATTTTTCATTAGAATCTCGTTATTCTGTTCAGCTACTAGGAGGCAAGAGATTAAATCAGAGGACCTTTTAAAACTCCTCTCTCGATATTGCTGTTGCAGGAGCAAATTCGAGACATGAAATGTGGAGAATGTCTTTTCCAACATATCATGGTCAGTGCAATGTTTCCCCACATAATTTCAACTGTGAAGTAATCTTATACATCATAGAATTATATTCACTGATGGTTTTAAAATCTTGTAGGCAGATATAAATCCAATCGTAGTGTGCTTTGGGGAGAATGACCGTTTTCAAATGGTCATATTTTTCCTTCAAACTTTCCCAAAAACCGAGTAGATCATTAACCGTAAAATACCTCATCTTTAAATCTTCGTGGACGTGGTGTCGAAGAAAAATCATGGTCTGAGCCTGATTTTGATTGTTTATCCATTCATTATTATGTCTTTGGATAGTATTTTCGTGGCTCTTGGCGGCTAGATGGGTTTCAGCATCTATTTTTTATGACATATAATTCTTTCCGGATATGTCCAACCTTTCAAATTCAAGCTTAACGATGTTTGCCATTATAAAGAAGAATAATATATATAAAAAAACATATATATTAATAAAATTATGACAAACATAGGACAAAAAATATATTAAAGAAATAGAGAAATAGAGAGAGAAAGCTTTTATTCAGAGTTTAAGGGATATCTAAAAATAAATACATGTTGATCGGTATTTAAACCGATACATAATTTTACTGTTGTGTCAAACGTTAAATGTTTGGCACATATTTCTCTCGTCTAGGACCATAGGCTTCATTCATCTACTCTATGTTCACCTACCAAAAACTTCCAACTACATTACATTTATAACCAATTAAAATGTTAGGATTAGAGTGTTCGTGCTGATAACGTGTTATAAAATAACTAAAAGAAAAATGTTATTTACAGAAACTAAAGGTGTCCCATAATAATCTTACATTGTTTGGCATGTATAGTCGAGCAATGGAAGCAAGAGTCTGCCAATCTTGACAATTACCAACCTACTCTACAATGCTAGCCTACCTAGTCTAAGACATAAGGCTAATGTTCAATAATTCATAGCAAAATTGATATATTTTTCCGATAAGTAATAGTACTAATTGTTAAATCATAAAGCACGCTAGTAAGGCTAAGATTTGATAAAACAAAGAGTATAACCAAAATGAAAAATTCATCGAAAAACATACATTTTAAAATAAAGTATAAATAATTTAGAAAAGATCGATTTATGGATATTTTCTGTAACATGGATCCCACTAATCCGACTTACTGTATTGGTGTGGGCTGAGTACGAAAAAAATATGATTATTTATTAGGAATTAGGATCCTTAAAATAATCCTACTGAAAACTTGCACAAAATAAATTATATTGTTGTCGGTTGGCACTTCCCATCGGAGATATTTAACAGATTTAACGGAACATATTCTATGCGAAGATTCCGACCTAATTAAAGCCTAATCCAAAGAAAGTTGATAGAAACAGAATTCCACTTGAAACCCATCCCACCAATTTTTGTCTTTTACTTAACTATCACGTGGACCAACGTGCTTCAAATCTTATATTGACAATATCCGAAGAACCGTCTTATCTAAGTTTTTATCAAAATGTTTTAATCTTACTTGGACTTCCATCGTGAATTTTTGTTCATAGTTTTATAATCAATAACTGAATTAAAAATACAAAGAAAAAAAAAGAATGCGACATTTAGCCTTTCAACTTGTCATCTCCAGAATGCAAAAAGAAAAAAATAAACTCAGTATTGAAGCTAAAAGAGAGATTTTCAATCAGGAAGCATTACAACAAAAGTGAACTACAATTTCCAAAACCACCCCCAAATTACAAAAGAATCCTTGTGAACAGAGACACTAATACGGTAAATACAAATCAAATGCCTATTATCTTTGGCATCCCACACAAAAAAATTAAAAAATAATCTGTTAGCAAAGAGCCCTTATTCTTTGTCAACAACCCCCCTCCCCCTCATTTACAAGTAGCAGCCAATCACGTCGCTGCTACTGCTACAAGAGCTACACAATTTAACTACAACCCCCTAAACTTACCTATTCCTTTTCCCTCTCCCTGTTACTTTTTACATCATAATAGTAATAGTAATGATAACAAGAATAACAATTAGACCATGTCTTCTCCAAACGAAGAGAACCCATCTACTTACTTTTTTTATCTGTACATGCTTCCTTCTTCAGCATGTGAAGTCAGCTAACAAGTCTTCTTCTATGGTGGCAAAGGCAAGTTTTTAGTTTCAGAGGAGGAGGCAAGTCTCCGGTTGCGGTTTGAACTGTTGTTTGGCTTGATGGTGGGACCAGTAAGCATGGGCAGCTAGGACCCTGTCGAGGAGCTCCTGAGGCACCGGCTCACCTCTCCTTTGTTGTGGGGATATTCTTGCCGTGTGCACCAGTGTTTTCCACTTGTCCTGCATAAATCCAATAGGCAGAAAGCCCCATGTCACGTGATCATCCCTATTAAATAAATAATCTCTACTGTTAACAAAGAGGATAATTAACAACTAATGCTGCCCTTTTTCCGCTTTCCAGTTCATATACCAAATGAAGATTTCATTAACTATATATTAATATGCTAGACAAGTAATTAAGAAATAAAACATCCCACAGAAAAGGTTGTTTTACAGGTAAAGGGAAAAGACCATCTAATCATTAGTTCCAAAAGCAAGAGCCCCAATGAACCTAACCAATAAAGTAGGCTTCTTTTACTGAAAACTACACAGAATATAACCAACTAGTTAAGAAGAGAAAAATGATAACGCCAATAAGAAAGTGTGGGGAACATGATAAGACTTGGAATCAAATGAATAGCTTGAGATTTTTTATCTTCCAGTTAAAGAAAGAAAACGTAATTGAAAGAAATCATAAAATAAGTTTCTTACCTTCAAATCCACATAAGTGCGGTGCTTCGCATTATCAAATGCTCGCAGTTTCACATCACGCCATCTGAAGGATCAAACAATCAGATCCAGAGGGTTCACATAAGTTTGGGGTAAACAATAGGCTCCTAAGCTTTTACAGAACATACCTTCCCGTTCCAAGCTTCTCAACAGCCTGAACCAATGCTTCAACTTCAGAAACAGAAAACGGTCTACGAATCCGACGCTGCGCAACCTCTGCTCGCTTGGATTTCCGCATAGGGACCACAGCAAGTGCCTCTACATTCATAGCTGGAACAGAAATCAATGCCATTGAATCCGTCACATGTTTATCTATGGACATGTCGGGTGGGGAAGGTGCCGAGTCGTGATCACTTTCAATTAAGTTGCCGAAGTTTGTAACTGGAGGATCTGGTACTGCGGCATCAGAAATCCCCAGTTGAACAACTGGAGTAACTATGGTTGGAGCAGGAGGAAACCTGATATAAGAGTATTGTATAAGAAGAGGGTCACAACAGGTGATATGATCCAATTCAACCACATAAATACTCAAAACGAATAAACTCATCAAATCACATTTAAATAACACTGTAAAATGTCGATGATTTGTGGAAATGGCACCTAATACAATTCAAGGCATTTTTAATTACCTCGTTACTGGCTGAGGCGTATCACAAGGTCGTAGAAAGGAATGGTCTTCAGGACATAGAGGCAAGGGTGTCTGTGGAGGGTTAGGCTCCAGGGTGAAACCCAGAGCATCTAGCTTGTTATCATGAGATATACCAGTCTGGAGCAGGGTTTTGTTATCATCTCTGATCTTCTTTCCCTGGAGAAGTACACCAACACGCAGGTCACCCTGAAGTATTGCGGAGATTGCTTCCATAACAGTTCTCTGCAATATATTGAGATCTACATAAGATGGCTGCAGAAGAAATGAATAGACGAATATTGAGGTTGATGCATTAGAAAAAAATTAAACCCCAATGCCACAAAATTTTCCATACAAACCATAGGAAAATGCAAACCAGGACGGCTCAAATTAATGGGGTTCTCTTAGGATTTGGCTGCCACAATAAAGTAAAAATACAGAGAATACACAATAGTGGATGAAAACAAAAATTTCATTTATTTCTCCATGATGGCCTTGCCTTTCTATAAAAAATTTCCTACTCCTAACCCAAAATGTGAAATTGTCGTTTGTCAGTTTCAGCATTAAAGAATGGATGGAAATTCTACCCACAAACACATAAGAGTTCCCAATAAGGTAAAGAGAGTGGCGAAATACCTTGTGCAAACAAATATATAGTGTGATGACACCAACTTTATTTGTCTACTTATATATACAAGGTGGATGAAAGATCATTCAGTAAGCAAATGGCTGATTGATAAATCGTGTACCTTCAGAGAACCAACTGTCGCAGTTTCTGGAATCTCAATGAAAAGCTCAGGTACCCTGAAGGACTTGATCTTAAGTTTCACTGAGTAAAAGGAAAAACAGCTTCGTAAAAAATCTTCTTTGATCACAAAGTGGGGTCAAGTCAAAAGAGTACAAATGAATAACTCCATCAAAGGCCTCTCATACCATGGGAATCCCTAGCTCGAAAGGAAGCTTGTTGACCTGCAGCAAAAGATGCTGTCCCGGTAGCTGAAAAAGGTGTTACCGACTTCTCGTGAGAAACTGAAGGTAGTGACTTATATCTTAGAGCCGATGAAAGAGAGAAACATAACTTTTTCTTTTCTTTTTTATCATGAAAGCGGGGCAGACGAGACAAACCTCCTGGTGGTTTTACACCCGAACTAGAACCATCTTCATTAAATCCCTTCCCAAGTGAACTAGATCTGCCGTCACTACTAATCCCTTCATCAGAGTTTGACACTGAGCTTAACTCATAAAGTCTCCTCTTTTTGAAGGGATAATCCCTCAGAGACCTTTGGCGTTTGAAACAATTTTTCCTATTGCGGTAAACAGGCTTCATTTCCGCATCTGAAAGAACATTAGTGGACAATTCAGTCAAATAAAATGTGCAGATGCAAAAGTACCTCATACTGAATATTGAGTCATTAAGATTGAACAAAAAGCAATCACTCACCATTGCTAAAATGTATCTCATCCTTCAATTTTGGAGCTACTTTCCAATATTTGGATGCGAATAACCTCCTAATCCTTCGGTCTCCAAGACGTTGTTGTGGCTTGAAGGCCTTATTGAGGGTGCGAGGTTGAGTGCACCCAGAAGACTTTTCGTCATCATCTCTAATTACTAACTTTACATTATCCTGACATGCAGGGAAAGAACCACGAGTATTGTGGTCCTTGCTAAAAGGCAACTTAACACTATTGTCTGAAGTAACTAGTGCAGGATGATTTTTTTTCCAGACACCTGGATCCTCTAAGCTGAGTATATCATCCTTGGCACTGACCGACACATTTCCAGAATTCGGTGGTTCAGTCTTTATTAGCTTATTACTTGCATCATCTAATTTACAACCAAAAAGAACTTTGCAACCAGAAGAGTTCACATTGACAACAGCATTCCTACTTTCACCATTAACCACCTTCGGAGCAGAAACAACCTTCTCTGAGAAATCAGAAATCGTTATACCAGATGCAAGTCCAGAGCAAGTATCATTTTGTGCCTGCAATGAGTCCTTCACACTATGATTCACTACAGGAGCTTGGGAGAGGAGCTCCGACACAAAGAAGCTCCGATTGCAGCTTCCTTGATCACATGGGTTTACATCCATAAGATCTTCAACCTGTTGTTCTGCCTTGGCAGCATCTCTGTGAACGTTGTGTCCTTCTTCACGAAATACATCCGTCAAACTAGGAGCAGAACTTTCCCCCTCAAGCAATAACTTGCCAGCTACAGTAGCCAACAAGTCAAATGCACACATATGATTATCCTCAGCTTTCTTCCAAGATGATACCCTCTTCTGAAACACATTTGAGCATCATTCCCGTTAGAGAGAGCAACACGAGAGTATCAACAAAAATAAATGGACAACTAAATAAAGATATGATATTTACCCTGGCTGATCTAGCAGCTCTTGGTGTTGGAGGAACTTGATAGCCATTAAATCCATAGTCTAACCGCTTCTGCAACACCATCTCGCAGTGATCATATCAATAAAAACTAACAGACGCGAAATGCCATCTTTCGTTGATTGTTTAGACCCCTAAAAAAAACCACACCAGTTTTCACCTGCCAACAAAGCAGAACCATATAAGTAATTGCATTTGATAAATAAGAATCGGTAAATAGGACAACCACTGAGAAATATTTATATAATCATAGACTACATTCATGGGAGGTTTAGCTGAGTTATAAACATGAGTGCAGCAGAAAGAAGACTAAAGAACCATAAAGTCAATTCCCAACTGTTGAGACAACACAACAATTCTTTTGAGCGAATTTCAACTATTCACCTCATTCGATCAAGCATAATTAAAGCCCAAATGCAAAATGAAGTTACCAATGAGATGCTAGTCCAAGAAGAACAAAGCTTTGGCAAGGCAAAACTTCTAGACATACTACAATTGTGGAACATATATCTTTAAGATTACAGGAAACTAAAATTACAATAAACACATCAAAGACCAACAAATAACAATAATTCTGGTGATTTGCCAAAAGTTTGTTGCCAATGCCACTTTAAAATAAAGTAACCTAAAAATCGCAGTCCATCAGTAGCCAATGAAACGTTTGAAAACAAAAAAATGTTGACTGCTTCTAGAGATCATTGGATTCAAAACAGCCAAATGAAACTAATAATAAGATTTATAATAATAATCATTTCCTAGAACTCCTCCATTGACTAAGAGGGATATAACAAAACCCCTATAAAATTTCAATGGATCCAATGTGGAACTCGTCGGTACTAGATATACACCAATATACATTAACAAAGAAACAAGTGAATTCAACGAATTAAAAAAAAGGAAAACTTAGGTATTAATAAAAGATTCTTAAATCTCACAACTCTTGAATAGGCTAATAGCAAAGCGGATTCATCAGGAAAAGTACACGGGCCAAATCATCTACCATATAGAAGGAATTATTTGAGAAATAAAATCTACAGAAACTGATATTCCATACCCACAAAAGAAAAACAAAAGGAGAGTTTCTAAAATTAAAATAAATAAATAAATAAACATATAAAAGAGTTTGGAAGGTAAGGAAATGAGAAAAGCAAATAGAAACATTAAAAACCCTCACAAAACCCTGATTATTGAAACTTATAAAATAAAAATTAGAAAAAGATGAAAAGGATCTCTTTTGAAAAGAGATGCAGATAATGATTTTGCTCGACATAGTTTTAAAAATAGAAAAAATAATTCTAAAATCCGCAAACAGATCAATCAAGAAAAAGATTTCCATTATCATATGATTACAGATCCTCCTCACACATCTAAAATTCATAAAAACGAAATCCGAATTTTGGGACATTAAATTACAAAAGTATAGACATCGACCATCAGATCGCATCCATCAGAACCAAAATTCAGAATGGAAAAGAGTACTCCAGATGGAGACAAAATTGGACAACAGGGAAAAAGAAGAAAAACCAAAAGGAAACTAAATTAAGATAATGCCCGTTTGTTTGCAGGACACTGAAGGAAATCGGGTAACACATCAAATTATATGACATCTAGCCATCAGAGTCGAATAATTTTGTACAAACACCAAACGAATTCATGAAATTATGAAGCATATGAAAGAAATTCGATCATCTCACCTTCAAAAACGCAACTTTTCGACGGATTAAGCAAACATTTCAGGCTAAAATATAGATTCAGAGGCTCCACGTAGAATTTTTCAAGGCGAATGTAAGATCGGCAAATTGTCTGGGAATTCAAAGAAGGAAAATCACAGAAAAAACCCATCACGAAAAGAGTTGGCGTCGATCACGTCTAGACAAAATATTTTCCCCACATTTAAAATTTTCTATCCCATTTCTCTCTCAGTTTCTCAGACACCAAACATTGTTGATTTGTTTCGGACGCTACCTCTCTCTCTCTCTCTCAATTTCTTTTCTCTCTTCGGATTGCCAAAAACCCTTTGAAAAACCATCCTCCCCTTCGCTTAAACCCCAGCTCTTATACCATTGACCCCCCAGGTTACCGGATGGATCGGTTCAGACCCATTACGCTACTGGCTATAGTAGGTTTCTCGAACTACCTAAAGACCGGTTCTTAGCGTGAAGCTGACCCACACACTCGTGACATCCCTTGCCTGATGTCGCCACGTGGATACATTTTGGATCCTGTGGTCGTCACAACTCAACCCATTCGACAAAAACGTTGGGTCACAAACTGAGGATTGAAGGAATTCCAATTTCATTTCCATCAAACTCTCTCACTCTCTCTCTTCCTTTTAGTTTTCTCTTTTTTATAAATTTATTAATAATTATTTTTTACATTTAGGATATTCTTTTTCTAGTAAATGTGTTTCAATAAGAATTCAAGTTTTCTTCCCTCCCACTTTCTCTCTCACGCACAAACACACAATAAGTAGAATAGGATGTTGAACTAATGTGGTACCAAAATTGCTAATGTTGGCTTAAACTCACCAAACTTTTTGGCTAAAGTAAGATTAATTTAAGTTTAATGTAGAATCTCAACTTGGACATTATAGTAATTAACTTCATCCATGATAACCTAACTACAAAAGTGGTAAATGAGGTACTCATAAAAACAATGCTTAGTCTCATCAAACTACTTAATATTCTCTCCATTCTAGGTAAAAAAAAAATATTTATTTAAAAATCAATTTTTTTTAATAAAATAAAAAATTTAGTTGTCAATTAATAATAAAATGAAATTGTTATGTTTAGTTTTTAAAAATAAACTATTTAAGTAAAATATTTCAAAATATAATACTTACTAAGGTTAAGTAACTGACCATAAATGATGAACTTTAACTATGGGGAATTATTTTCCATCTTCTTTCGATACTACTTTATGAATTTTGCAAATTTAACACCTACTTATAGTATTTGTTGTTTTAGCTTGTGCATTGATGTTATCAAATTATAGTTTAATATGGATGACTTTATTAATATCTCCACTTCCATTTGGTATTTATATTTTTAATCAATTCTAATCCACACATAAATACAATAAATATTAAAAGAAATATTAATTACTTATGGATTAGAAGCTACTAAGACACTATCCTTTTCTACTACATTATTGATTATGCACGCATTGGGAATATGTTTTACTCATCACATAAATTGTATGCACAAATCTCCATTGGGTAAAACCAAACACAAATAATAAGTATGTTTTTACAATCACATTACGTGGGGGGTGGATTTAACAAAGTCAAAAAATGAGATTCTATAGATATTTACCAAGTAAGTACACTATATAAATGCACCTTTTTTATGTTCTTCTGTTTTGATCAAATAGTACGTAATTCTATTTTAAGATGTTTTATTTAAAAAATTTATCTTTAAAAGTGAAGATATAAAAGGAATGAATTACTAAAAATGTTATTTTTTAAAAAAAAATTTACCCAGAACGAAGTGAGTTTATATTAGTGCATTAGAATGCAGTGTACGTAATTATTCTCCGTAAGATATGCTCAACACAATTTTTAATTTTTAAGGGAAAAAAGAGAAAGTGATATACCCTAAACAAATGAATAACTCAAAGAAGTTGTTATATTAGCACGTGCTTGTAGATCTAAGTCCATTAAGTTAAACATAAAACTATGTCATCATCCCATAACACGGTATGAGCGTTCAGATCTGAGAGCAAATTAACAAATAGGAGAAGACGTGAGGGACCTATCTGTCATTAAACTACAAAATTAGTAATTTCTATTTTTTTTAATACCATAATAATACTTGTGAACATTAATCGGTCAATTGATTAGTCTCTTCGATAAGCATGTTACGTACAAACTATTAGGAGTAGGAGTCTGATAAAATATGTGACCGACGGTTACAGGTCAAGTGCCACGTAGGACCAAACGTTTAATCCTACGTGGCAAAAATCATACCCCTGATTGGAGCTTTTTTTTCCTCAGTATTATCTATCTTCCTTTTTTGTGTGCTTGGGTGTGACGGCGATAAGGTTGACGGAGAGAGGACGCGTGGCGAAAAAAGAGCCAAGGTAGGTAACGGCGTTAAATTCGGAGGGATAAGGCGGAGGTAAATTTTTAGGGGTGCCCCACGCCGATGGAGATGTCCAAAAAAAGCATGTATGGGGCCCACGCAACCTTCGAACACGACGCCAACCCACGAAGACGCTTTAGGTGACGTTTATAACGTTGTCGTGTTGTTGACACCTGCCTGTCACATGTAACTTTTTGTATTGAGTGTGGGTTTTTGTGTATGTGAGAGAGAAGGAGGTTTGGTGTGTGAGAGAGAAGAACCGGTTGCCAAGCGAGGAAAACAAGTAAAAAACTAAGGGGAGAGCGGGTTTTTATCGGGTACGTGGCGGGGAAGAGGAGAGAGGAACGGATGTTTTTGTTTATTACACGAGTTCTATTCCAACGCCGTTAAAGCAGTTGTTGGAGGTTAATTTCGGAGGTTTAAGGACATATGGCCGAGAAATTCTGGATAAAATACTCAAATTGTAAGAAGGGATAAGGTGATCTGGCCTATGGGGACATGAGCGAGAAAGAGAGCTATAAATACGGTTCTCCCTTTAAAATGCTAAAAAAATAATTATTTTAGGAGAAATAAGTTGACAGTAAAAGAATATTGAATATTAATTTGACGATCATATAAGTGCCTCAACGGATTACTAGATTTTTTAACCGTTATTTAAATAAATCAATATTTATTTTAATTATGTATTAAAGAGAGTCTTAATTTTTTTCGGGTATTGTGACATATATGTACTCTTGCCCAAAGAGCTTCTGAATATATTCAACAAAAGAAACTTAAATTTAAAAGATAACCAATTTAAATTTAACGCCTCTCGATAATTAATTAAAACAATATGATCATCCAACAGTGAATAAAATTTTAAAAGTTACATATTTTTAGGAAGCGAGATCCTAGATTTTATTAATAAACTAAGATTGCATAAAAACGCGATATATGTTTTCAACGAAATTATACATACAAAATTAAAAGAATAAATTATGGGACACTGTTTAACAAAAAATATACTCCCTCCGTCCCTAAATTATCGTCCTCCTTTCCTTTTTCATCCGTCCCAAAATAATTATTCACTTTGAAACTTACCTTTTTAGAACATCACTTTTATCACTTTATCCTTACTTTTTCACTCTACTTTAATTATGGACCACATATACATTAAAAGAACTACATATTAAACCAATATAAATAATCAAGTCAATTACTTTTTTAATACGGCCAACCTGCACGATTATTTAGGGACGGAGGGAGTATAACAATAAGATTAGTCATTATATATTTTGAAAATTAATCATTTTCTACAACATAATTTTATATATGATTATTCAATTGAAAAAAAACAAATACCAAAATGATCATTTAGTCACACTATGATTTTAACATAGATCGAATAATTCAAGACTTTAACATTACTACATCTATCCCAAAAGAAAAGATGACGATAAACTAAAAACAGATGGAGATTTAATTTCAATAATTTTTGAATGGATACAAAGAGAACGATGAATAATAATTTTGGGTCGAAAGAAGTATATATTTACTTATTAAATATCATCTAATAGAAAAAGACGATAATATGTACGGTTGGCCCCCAAAAAAAGTCATTAAATATCATGCTAATTACGTGCTCCTTCCGTTCCAGGTAAAAAGTCATTGTTTAAAAGTCAAACTTTTGAAAAAAAATGACACTTTTAGTAATCCATTAGTAATAAAATGAATAATTGCGAGCTGGTTCTTTATTTAGAAATTATAACCTCTCTGGTGCGTTATTTTTTATCCAATCGCATAAGTCTATTTTTCTCTTCCTAAAATACCCCCTCCTTCTCCTATTGATGGATATCAATCACTGGAATTGGCACGAATTCAAAGAAAATAGATCTAAAAATATAGGACTTAACATTTTAATTAGTTCCGTTTTAATTATTTTTTTCATAGAACTGGATAATTTGAGCTTGTCAATTTTAGAGTTGGAATTTTCCTGAATTATATATTGACAAATTATTTCGATTTTGTTAATTTATTTTTACATCCTCTAATTTTTTAGACATGCTTACTTAAAGCACAGATGTAGATCCGAAATTTTTGGATATGTAATCTATGAGAGGTACATAACTTTATTTTTAAGAAAATAAAATTATAAATATAGATCCTAACTTTATAGATTGATTTAATTTATTTTTTAAAAGATATGGGTAACTACCAAGTCAAGGTATTTTAACAGGGAATGAAGAATTTTTTTTGAAGTAAAATGCTAAAGCTAAACCATATATGTTCGGTAAAAGAATACAATATATATTCCTCATATACAATACAATAGGACTTTTGAAATTTGAATGATGCTCACAAGCATGATTGACACAAGTATCAAGGAATGTAAAAGGACATTTTATATAGATTACTGTGAAGTGTAATGATACATTTAATTTTTTTCAGATAGCATACAAATTTGTACTTATATTAATAAATGGAGAACCTTCTATTTTTGGAAAGAAAGTTTTGGCGGGATATTTCCTTTTATAGTGCATCTGTCTTTATATATATATAGATAAAATTACAAACTTGAAAAGGACAACCAGCTTTGTCCTTATAGGAGGGAGGACGGATGATCCTGACCACGAAAATGAAATACTAATAACAAATAAAAACTAAGAAATTTGAATCCGATGTAAACCTTGGACATCCATAATGATTAATGATATCACCGCGAATCGAGCGACGGAGATCTAACAAAGAAGAAAAAGTGGCATCCATACACGTGTTCATAGCAAGATTAGCAAAACCAATAATCAAGCATTGTTAAAAATAAAAAGAAATTTGACATGTTGAAAAATTATTGTACTCCCTCCGTCCCTAAATTATCATCCTCATTTCTTTTTTCTTCGTTCCAAAATAATTTTCCAATTTGAAATTACCTTTTTAGAACATCACTTTTATCATTTTACACTTACTTTTTCACCCTACTTTAATTATGGACCACATACACATGGCTTTTAAAGAAAATTACACATTAAACCAATATTAATAATCAAGTAAATTGTTTTTCTTAATCTGTGCACCGGATCAACTAGGACGATAATTTAGGGATGGAAGGAGTATTGTTTTTTTCTTAATAACGACAACTTAATCTTCTTCTGAGGCTCTTGCTTCACAACAATGACTGGTTTTAAAACGTGACATGCAATAACTTTATTTAATATTTTCACCTACACGTGAAACAAAGAAGATTTATACATATTAATTTAACTATACTTTATGCATATAAGTGATTAATTAAAATATCTATTAAACATGCCGCTCATTTACAAAACTCGAATCCTTCCACATATAATCGTACAATAGTATAGGCATATGTTGAGGTGGAATTTGAGATGCAGGTAACGGGGGTGTCAGAGTTGCAGATGGGGTTGCTGTGACTTATTTTGGAGCAATGTATAAGATAAAAATAATGTAATTATAAATTTTGTATCATATGTAATTATTAACAATTATCTAAGAATGAGTTGTGTGCTTACTAATTCATCTACAAATCAGAATCATAACATTCAGGTGGAAGTGGAAATACATGTGGAGTGTCAAAAGGAGTTGTAGGTACCTATTTGAAACCATGTGTTAGATAAATACTATATAATCGTAAAAATTGATTTGGATGTAAAAGTGTATGAAATGACAAAATTTTTCTATCATAGTTGGAAATTATAGAGATTTATACCTGTTGTAGAAGTATTATAGAAGAACTTTAGGATAAACTATATTTGTTGTCGAAATTTATTCTTGTGATGATAAGAGAATTATTATCCTACTGAATGTAGTACATTGAGATAGTGCAACGTATAATTGACCATGAATAAACACTGAGGTTCGAAGATTAATGCCGAAAATTTTAACAGATTGGTCTTGTAATTTATGCAAGAAGATATCTAACATTTATCTATAAATTTATGATTTTATGATATGTGATATTTTCCATATCAAAAATCCTCAGCAGGATTTTTTTGTATTAAAAGATAGATTTTATCATCACTTTTCAAAGATCATCTCCGCTCTTTCAAACGGTTATTTTTTAAGGATCTCTATAAGAAGCATTTCAGCAAGGATGGAAGAAAGTGTGGAGAACTGGGATCAAAACATTTATCATATCCCTTCAAATAATTATTTCCTTGAAATGTTCTAATTTCATGGTGGAAGATATAGAGAATAGAGGATAGAAGGATTGGAGACTTCATTCATTTATTCACATGATATTCTCTTTTGATTTGCTTCAACCCAGGACTAAACACTCAACTTATTCCTTCAAGCAATTCCTTCCTTGTTGTGTTCTAATCCTTAAACACTTATTAGATATTCTTTCACATATCATTCTTTTCTAGTACTTGTTTAGACAATTATTGTATTCTTCTTTACTTCTTTCTCATATTAAAAGAATACTTAATTGTTACACGAGTTTAATCTTTGCTAGATCAAACTACTCAAACACTGGTTTTTGTTGTACATAGATCCGTTAATGATCACTTAAAATTTCAATATATTTAGTGCACTTCAAAATCCAAGCTTGACCAACTTGGTAGTGGACATAGCAGTTTTTACACTGTGAACCACTTCAAATAGCATGTCTTTTATCTTCCAGTTGATTGAACTGTTACTCACACTTAAGCAACCTCGATCTACTTAAGTATAAGTCGGTTACATTCTTAAATTATTTACTTAGTTATTTTATAGTTTACCTTTTAATTCAGTCCTTACATATTAGTGATCAAAAGAAAACCAAAACAAATTGTTTATGATTCAACAACTGCTACCTATTGATTTTACATCAGCTGCTGAAGACATATCTTTTCCGCTGCAACATTTGAAGTTTTTCAAAATAACCCTTAAAGTTTTTAAAATGTTATTCATCCTCTCTCTAGCCTTATTTCATTGCCAACTGGACTTACAGTATATATACCAAATTGCCAGCTTTATTTCCAGTTAAGATTTCAGCTTCAATAATACATTGCACACATCGAACTATCCTCAATCTTGTTCTATTGCAAAGACCATCATTTGGAGGAATATTCATGAGCAAAATAATTGGACAACTGATTTTCAAGTCTGAAGGGGGGAGACCAGAAGGATTCAAAAAGTTCAAATATTCAATTGGGTATCGATTTGCCATGATTAGATCACTCGTATCATCTTCCACGTTTTTGTCTATTGATAGATAACTAATGACATTTCCAGTAGAATATCTTCAATGCTTCAACATTTATATTATTAACATCATCGTTGCGTGCAGATATAATGGTATGTTACTGTTAACAATTTTGTAGAAAAGTCCTGTCATATGTAGTTGTGGATATAGTTCTCTTATTAATTCATTGAGGTCTTTACATTTACGAATTGTAGAAAGTAGTTCAATGGTTTCATATGGATTGGTTCCTACCTGTTGATTGAAATTAAATTAATGTTAATCATAAAATGCTTATTAATTTAAACTTTAAACGTATATGTGTAAAATTGATATTACCTCGTTTTAATATGCAGCGAATTCAAAAAATTCGATTCATTTGGATTCAATCGCATGTCATTTGATAGAGTCAAAATGTGTATCTGATTCCAAAGTGTTGATTTTTAAGGATTGATCCCAAAATTTGTTCACAATATCCTTTTGGTATAACAAACAAAGTTTGACTAAAATCACCACCAAGTACAACAGTAATTCTACGAAAGGATTGATGTTATCATGAACATCTTGAAGGGTGCGATCCACGACCTTAATGCAATGGCGATGTTGTATAGGAACCTCATCCTATATAATCAATTTCATCTGTCTAAACAATTCCGCATGAATTAATTGTTTAGTGAAGGATCATGTAGTGTCTTCCAACACATTCAATGGTAAACAAAACGTAAAATGTGTGGTTCTACCACCTACCAACAACAATGATGTAATTCCAGACGATACACAAATGATGATATGACCAAGGGTTCGACAATATCCTGCAATAGTGTTGTATAAAAATGTTTTACCCACACCAGTACCCCTATTAAAAACAAGGTCCTTGCATGATTCACAACCACTTAAGAGATTACACCTTCAAAACAGAGTCGCTGACCGTCATTCAAACAGTTAATATTTTATTCTGCACTAGTTGTGTGAGCATCGTACCGGAGTTGTCTATGTTCCCACAACAGTCTATTGTAAACTTTTTCCAGATTCTTGTAATATTTCGTTCAAGAGATGCAAATCATAATAAATATATGTGATGATCTTCCACACCAATTACGTACGAATCAGAGAACATTGTGTTAGAATAAAAGTAAATAAAATTCTTAATTGGTATCCAGTATTCATAACCGAAGCTTCTTCTAAACATTGTGTCATTCTTCGTTATCTTCTAAAAGACCCCGTGCAACACATGCATCTTTAAACGTATCATATTGAATACAATTATACGTGCGTAAATTTTTTCACGATGTGGCATTTGTTGATATGTTAAAACTTGGGCCATTATGTCGATGGCACAACCGTAAGTCTAGTTGGTAACTAAATAAGGCTGAAGAGGGGATGAATAACATTTTAAAAACTTTAAGGGTTATTTTGAAAACTTTCAAAACTAGCAGCGAAAAAGGTAAGTTATTAGCAAATAGAAAACATGTCTATCAGTTGATGAACAAAATACCATGTGTCAGCTTGTTGACACATGTTTAAGTAGTAAAGGTTTTAAGCAGATCACTGATATAAGAAAATGAACTGTAAGACAATATATAAAAATAATTAAGTAAATGATTCAAGAATGTAACTGACTGACACTTAAGTAGATGGAAGTTGCTTAAGTGTTTTCTAAGTTATATCAGCTGAAAGATAAATGACGGAATATTTAGGAGTGGTTCACAATATAAACTGTTATGTCCACTACCAAGTTGGTCAAATTTTGATATAACTAGTATAAACTGCTATGCATTAAGATTATATAAGTTCTAAGTGATCACAAACGGATCAGTGTACAACAAAAACCAGTGTTTGAGGAGTATGATGAAGAAACAATCAAACTCGTGCAACAATCAAAGGTTCCTTTAATATTCAAAAGAATAAAGGAACAATCTAAACAGTGATTGTTTAAATAAGAACTAGAAAGAGATTATATATGAGAAGCTATTTAGTTGGTGTTTTTGAGAAGAAGCTCTTCAAAGAAAGATTGAAGTTTTGAATCGAATGAAAGCTTCAATATATTGTCTCTGTCAGTGTGGTTTTGAGAATTTGTAAGATTTATGAAGTCATCACACACAAGTTTACCAGATGTCTTCTTCAATCCTTACTTCATACATTTTATAGAGATCTTTGAATTTGGAGTCGTTTGAGATAGCAATGTTAAATCTTGAATTTCTTGAAGAATGATGATGAAAATATTTTCATTGAATGCACAGAGATCTTTATAGAGGATTGGAGATAGAAGATATCTCATAGCATGAAATAATAAAGAGGGTGGTTAGTTAATAGATATGATATACTGTAGAATATTTAAGACTGACAAAAAAGTCTTTTATTGATAAGACAGACAAAGAAAAAGTCTTCTACGAATAGTTCAATGTTTATAATATGATAGCCAAATAATATTTAAATATATGAGCGTGAAGGCTAAGTGTTTTAATTCATACTGTTTGGAATCTATTTTAACAAAAGTTGAAATCTTAAAGTCTTAAAAAATTTAGATCAAAATTCCAACAATGAGTCAACGTTTAGCAAATAGATAATTTTAAGCACAAGATAAACGTGGACACTGAGGTATCAGCAGCTGCTAGCTGCTGATGACTATGTTTCATCAGATAGGATTTTTTATGTTAAGAAGACTGCTTTAACAGAGCCTAATTGGCAACTACTGCACAGCAGTGGCATCTATTTGAAGGTTTCAGCAGACACAGTTTAGACTTGATAAAAGTCTAAGTAAAACAGCTTAAATGTTTAAGTAACTAGCAAATTAAACTAGTTGTTTTATCTTAATGGTTTTAAGTAAATCTGAAACATGCAAATTTATACAACAACAATTAAAAAATATATTAATTTTGTTACTTTCTCCTCAACGTGCTGACCAATCTGCTCTCATGACTGTCTTGAATCATACGAAACATTATGTTCTCTAGGTAGATAGAGATCCAATCGAAAAACATTAGGACATTCTTCGTGTAAAGTGTTGCCAAATAACCACCATGCAGCTTCCGACGGTCCAATATACTTTGCATCAAAATATTGTTTGATCTCATCACCTCTCCCCAAAACCATTGTAGTTCTATCATGTCCTTTGTAGATGTACTTACTAATGTATTTGGCGCATCTCATTCCAACACAAACCTTCACATTAATATAACAGTTAAGCATATCTGTTAGATAAGGATTTTACGGTACGACATCTCTATTATCCAGTTGTTTCCCCTTCACCATCAACACCAAGCTATTGTTGTGTCGATAATAGACTGGATAACCGTCAACATCAAGAGAAATAGTTTTAGCCTATAGTTTTGGGTATAGTTTCTTGCAAAAATTATTGTCTATACATTGTACACGTGGGTTTCTCGACATGCATGGTTCATGTATCATGCATCACTTAACTGTGTCAAAAAGTGCAGGCTTATTGATCGGATCAGATAACTCTGCAGAGACCACACTATTAACTTGTTTTGGTGTTTTCATCTCATCTGGTTCTGCGAGAAAAAAAATAGAGCATGCATATGAGACACTTTTTTTTTTGAAATTCAATTGTAAAAATATATGTTTCTATTCGTCCGAACACCCTCTTTTCTGTGACCGTTTTCATCAAATTTTTTCTCTTTAATTCAAAAACTCGGGATTTAACTGAATGAAAATAAGTTCAAAAAAAAAACTAAATGAATATGGGATCTGCATAACATTTCAACGAGTCGATATGCCTAAAATATGGGTTTCAACTTTTAAAAGGAATAGAAAGCTAACATGTTTAAGTGCTTAGTCATTACAACTTTTTTAGAATAATTTTTGGCTCTTAATGGAAAATAAATAATATTTAGAGTGCTTGTTTTAGTTTCTAATATAAAAACTAGTAATAAGTAAGGTACAACTAGAGATAGCAAATCAATTGTATTGGCATGGTAAGATGTCAACACGAACACATCACAATAAATTTATCGTGCTTAAAAGTAATACACAGGCCTGCCCAGGGCACCAAGTTTTTCCATAAAAAAGGATTTCCTAATCTCACTTAATAGCCTAATATATATATATCATAAGACCTACTTATTAAAGTGCAAGAAAAATTCCAGAATAATTAGTTTCATATATTAAAATTTTATCTCTATTACAAATAAATCTCACATTTCATTTTAAACCTTACACCTAATACTTAGCCCAACCTAAAAGAAAATTATGTTTCTATCAATCTATTATATACATGAGGTGAAGATAGAATTGAAATTTGAGAGTCGGGACTCGTTAATTAAAAAGAAACCGAAGTGAATTAAAAGAGAGAAAACATTGCATCATTGAATCTTTCATTAATTGCTACTAATTTCTAAAAGGTACATCTCTAATCTCTAATCTCTTTCGTCTTAACATATTTTAAATTTGTTTGGTTTTCATTTTTTTTTTTTTTTGTGTTATGTCAAATCTGTTCTAAGTGTTTAACAAGGTAATTAGAATTTAAGGTTTAATTATTTAGGTTTTGTATAGTACATTTGCTAATTTGCAACGAATGTTTATTTTATTGATTAACAAATAAATTATTTTTTAGATTTTGTTTATTGTTTATTTGTTTATTATAAATGATTTTGTGTTTAAAATATTTCTTTATCAGCGTGCCTATGTACAACTCCCCCCGTTCCAAAAAACAAATGATGTTTTAGAAGTTTGCACACAGATTATGAAAGCTTATAAAAAACTGATCTACACTTATTTAAATATAATTATAATTATTGTTAATACGTTGCATGATTATTTTTCTCTTTCCTATAACTTTCTAATAACCGTATATTTGGTTGTTTATGCTATCCACTTCACCCTTCAAACACCATCAACAAACTTGAAGCTCGATCCACCCCTTGTGTTTTCTTAGGCTATCCGCCTAACCATCGCGGATATAAATGTTACGATCTCTCCAGTAATAAAACCTTTATATCTCGCCATGTAATATTTGATGAGTCCCAATTCCCATTTAGTAAACTACACACACCTTCTTCTTCTTCTTATAAGTTTCTTGATGATGATCTCTCTCCAATTATTACTCAGAAATTCTTCAGTCAGGCACCCCTTCCACCCACTCCGCCTGCCTCACCACAACATCATGCCGCCTCCCCACCTGCCATGCCCGCGGCTCCTCCATCTCCTCCCACCCGCAATATTACTCCACCTCCTACATCTCGGTCTATGACCACCAGGAGTATGCACGGGATTTTTTGTCCTAAACAACATTTCAATCTGTCATCTTCAGTCACTCCGTCACCTCTTCCAAAAAATCCTAAAGATGCACTTCATGACTGAATTGGAAATCCGCCATGAATGATGAGTATAACGCTCTTATTAAAAATAATACGTGGGAGTTAGTACCCATACTGCTAATGTTAATATTGTGCGTTCTATGTGGATTTTTCGTCATAAAATGTTATCTAATGGCTCTTTTGAGAGGCCTGAAAGCCCGTCTTGTTGCGAGATGGCGTGTCACAACAAGTTGGCATCGATCGTGATGATACTTTCGATCTGTTGTTAAGCCGCCTACAATCAGCCCTTAGTCCAGCTATCTCTAAATCTTGGCCTATACATCGGTTGGGCGTCAAAAATGCCTTCCTCCATGGCAATCTCAGAAACCGGTGTATATGCACCAACCACTGCTCGAGAGATCCTTCATATCCAAATCATGTCTGTCGTCTCAAAAGATCCCTATATGGTTTGAAACAAGCTCCCCGAGCTTGGTACCAAAGGTTCGCCGATTTTGTTTTCACTATTGGTTTTGTGCAAAGTCGCTCAGATAACTCTTTGTTCATCTACAAACATGGCACAAATATGGCTTATCTACTTCTATGTGGGCGACATTATCCTCACCACTTCGTCCCAATGCACTACGTGATTCTCTCTTAGCCAAACTCGCCTCCGAAGTTTGCCATGAAGGACCTCGGTCCGCTCAATTACTTCTTGGTATTGCGTGACACGCCACCGAGGTGGCCTCTTCCTAAGTCAACGAAAAATATGCCGAGAGCATAATTGAAAAAATTTGTCGAATGGCCAATTGCAAACCGGCTCATACACCAGTTGATACGCAGTCAAAAATGAGCTCCAAAGATGGCACTCCTTTTGCGGATCCTACTTTCTTCCGAAGCCTAGCCGGGGCTCTTCAATATCTAACCTTTACAAGGCCAGACATCTCCTACGCGGTACAGCAAATATGTCTTCACATGCATGCTCCAACCGATACACACATGTTGGCTTTAAACGCATATAAGGTACACTCGTCACGGACTCCACCTCTACAAATCATCTACTGCACTCATTTCCTACGGATGCCGATTGGGGTGGTTGCCCAGGCACTCGTCGATCGACCTCCGGCTATTGTGTTTTCCTGGAGACAACCTAATCTCATGGTCATCAAAACGCCAACCTACACTATCTCGCTTCAAGTGCGAAGTGAATATAGGCGTTGCAAACGTTGTCTCGAATCTTGCTGGATTCGAAATCTTCTCCTCGAACTCCACCCGCCAAGGCTACAATGGTCTTCTGCGACAATATTAGTGCTATGTACCTGTCTTCTAATCCGGTTCAACACCAACGTACAAAGCACATCGAAATGGATATCCATTTTGTACGAGAAAAAGTTGCTCGTGGTCAAGTGCGAGTACTTCATGTTCCGTCCCGTTACCAAATCGCTGACATATTTACCAAAGGGCTTCCGCGCATTCTTCGATGAATTGTACCGGTCTCGCTTCGGGAACCTCCCGCTAATCGGGGGAGTAATAACCGTGTATTACACATGACACATCAAGAAAAGATATACTCATATATTTTATTATTATCATGTACATATTTAGATTATTCTTGACACCTTAATTATAGTATTGATTAGCTTAATTATAGGTTTGATTAGCCAAAATGATAGGGATGTAAAACCATTGTAAATCTATATATACGTGTGAATAAGAAATGGAAAGGGACGGTTTTTGGGATTCTTTCACTTTCCTCTTTAAATTATCCGACTTTTCTCGATACAACATTTAATTAGAGTGTAATTAATAAGGGAAAATTTGGTGAAATATGAATTATTTTTTCTTGAAATCATATAACATCATTCATTTAGGGACACAACTCTTTTTTTGCTAAATCATCACTTATTTTAGAACGGAGGGAGTATTGTTAATTGATTTAACTTTTTCCAAGTGCTTACTATTATAATGGCTCTTTAAAAAGCTTATTATATTGGATTTGAGAAAAGAAAGAAGAAACAAAAGGTAGAACAATTTATTTCATCTCAAACATGAGCTTTTAATATTTGTTACATGTAAACGGTTGGGGCCCAATTTTTTAATTTCGCTCGGCCGTTAAAATCTATGATTAGCACTATTAAAACCCAAACATAACAGTGATAAAAGCATGAGAAGTACGACACGACAATAGCCCTTAAGCCAATTAAATTTTTAATTACTTTTACATACATATTTCAATAAATTATGAATATAAATAATCAAGTAGTTTAAAAGTCACAAATGTGTAAACGATAAAACTATGGATATATTGACCCAAACCCATAAATTTGGTATGTTAAGCATCGTTATCTGGATAACCAAAACCTATCACAAGCTGACCCAAAGCTCATGGATAATGTTGGTACCTAGTGGTAGATGGTAATCACTTTATAAACTACATTGATATCAGGTAGTTGGTAGTCTGGTCACTTTGTTACATTTCTATCTATCTTATATGGATAGAAATGTTACGATCCCCCCTCACTTAAATCATTGATGTCCTCGTCAAGTCAACCAAACTGTCACTAAGATCCTACCCCTGGCGATGCATGACTCAATAAGTGGGTCATACAGGGATCATGCAAGAGGTGACTCTCTCTCGCGGTATAGCACTTTGAGTTGCATAACACTTTGTTCCCACATTTCTAAGTCAAGTTCTGCTTTGATATCATTTGTAACAACCCGGTCCGCTATGTGTAACATATACACTAGCCCACTAAGTACTATCACTTGGGTCACATGCACCTACCACAAGCTGACCAAAAAGTCAATGAATGATATTGGTACCCAATGACAATGGGTGACCACTTTATAAACCACATTTAAGCCTCACATCTACTCGATGTGAGATAGGAGTGTTACAATGGAAGAATCAAGAACATAATCTTACTCAAGTGAACACCAATAAACAACCCCTAGTTAATTTAAATTCTAAAATATTTTTTTCAGTTATTGTGACTTACCATGCTTATCGGACTAGCCCGATATCAATCCAATGTTTAGTCATGTCCTATCATGTGGGCCCGATAACAGCCCAATTAAACCCGATAAGTCCCATCTCAAATTATATAATTCCGTGTCGTGTTTGTGTCAATCAGTTATGTTGTGGCTCAAGTTGTCACCCCATAGATAGAACACCGTTTGTGCATGACAAAACCAAAACCAAAAAGCCTTAATATTTAGCTTTTTAGATTTATGAAAACATAGAGACCACTATTCATCAATGATTTTTTTTTTTTATGATTCTCCTTTTACCCCTTTCTCAAATATATACATTAAAAGAGAAAGAGGAACACTAATTTCAAGTCAATTTTTTAAAAACTAAACATTTGATGTAGGACGAAAGATACAATAAATAATTTATTTGTTGATGGAGTTATAAATATTTTATAAGGTAAGCATTTTCAACCTCCGCATCATTGACAAACTAAATTCAAATTTTGAGAAGAAAAAACAAGCTAAACATGGAAAAATCACATACTTATCTAATTAAAAAAGTAAATACATACTTATTTTTAGCTTATTTAACAAGTAATCATAAAAAGTCATAAGTCATTTCACGCAATTACCGGTTTAAGTCACCAATGGTAAATCATCGACCATAAGCCATAAACCATGATCTCAACAAACCATCCCTAACTCTAGGTCGATTGTATACCTAAAATGAGGGTTTCGGACATTTGGAATCAACTTGAAAAGGATTATTCCCCATCCAGTAACAAAAGTACATCGTTAGAATATATGCATATCATTTTTATATGTAAGCAGCATAATAGCGTATGGTCGTTTCGTTTGCCTCCACGAACATCAGTGCCCACAACTATGGTTGTGGACCATCAACTTGCTCCATTAGTCCATTGACATTTGTAGCCACTAAGGTTTCAGTCTCATTTAGACGAGCAGAGAGGTTAGAAATTATGGAAAACCTCACAAGTTTCCCAATTGTGCAGTGTGCTTATTTAATTTCCTGTCCAACTAGTTTACATGTTAGTATTCCCCTTAATTTTTCACCATGAATAGTATGGCTTGATACACAAAGAAAGAAACTAATTAAAAAGTGTATATGATGGGACCCAGACAATGACATATCCACTCTGCAGACAATTTTAGCAAGAATTTGGTGATCAAAAGACCAACCAACCGCACTGTGCCAAGTCAAAGAATGGATATGGACCATGATAGCATTTACTCTTCCCTCCACCAAATAGTTCTAGTTTAAAAGTCTTATAATGTATTTAATTATGAAATGTTATTAAAACTCTAAACATAATTTTATAAAATGAAATTTTAAACTGAAGCATTTTAATATAGAGACTCGTTTGTTGTGGTGATGGGCATGATTTATGATAAAGAGGTGAATGACTTGTGGTGATTGTATGATAAAGCTTTGTTCATGATTGTTGAAAAACTGCTTATGAGTTGTTATAATTATTTGTTAAAAAAAGCTTGAAAATTAGTATTCATATCTTTATGTATATTTCATAAAAGGATGAAATGAAGATAATCAAATATTTATTAATGAATAGTTTTATTCATGTTTTAAAAAAAAACACCAAAAAAGCTTAAAATTTTGGCTTTTTGGCTTTGACTTTTCAATGCATAAAAGGTTTGTCACTTACTTATTGGCTTATAGAAACAAACACTCTAAATATGACTTTTCAAAAGTCAAAAGCCAAAAGTCACTCCAAATAAGCTGTAACAAACGAGCACATAGTATAGTGGATTATTTGGTTGAAACGGAGGGAGTATAATCCAAATTTGGTAAAAACTTAGGTAAGACAGTTTTACAGATATTTTTTGTAAAGCGTATTTTCCTTAATTGACTCACCGTGTGTTGATGAATAAAAATATAAGAGAGTGAGATTCCGTCTTACAAATTAGTTTTAAGGAAGACTTACTCCCTAGATTTTAGAGTAATGGGCATACGTGAGGTGTGATCTTCTAATTAGTCCATTATGTCCCAGACCAAACCATGCATGTTGCTTTCACTATTTGCAAATGCCAACAATAATATTTTAGTAGCCCATGAGGGCCGCCCTGACCATAGGCTCATTAGGCAATCGCCTAGAGCCTCCGATTTTTTACACCAAAAAGGGTCTCCTAATCTCACTTTCTACTTAATAAATAAATAATAATTTGATGTAGATGATTGTTTTGTTATTTAATCAATAGTTTAAGTTTTTAGATTTTGTTTACTCTCCTCGTCCCAAAATTATTGTCACGTTTTTCTTTTTTGAATGTCCCGATTTTTTGTCTAATTTAAAAGTTTTTTTTAGGACAACACTTTTATCGTTCGATTTTTTATTGTTCCTCATACTTTAATTATGAGTCACATGAATATGAACTTTAAAGAAAACTACACATCATACCAATATTAATAATGAAGTCAATTGTTTTTCATTAATCCCTGTGTCAGATCAAATAAGACAACTTTGAGACGGAGGGAGTATTTTTTATTGTGAATAATTTTGTGTTTAAATATTTATTAGTTAGTGTGTCTATGAAAGTGTATTATTTATTTTTCTTTTTTTTTAATGCTTAACGTTTTGTTAGCTTTTAAAAGAAATTAAAAACATAGATGTGAGAAAAAAAAAAAGCAAAAATTGATATGATGCCGACCAAAGCTTTTAATATTTAACGTGTATATGGTTGGGAAATTTATTGAATTCTTTTAAAAATCTCGGGTTCAACAAGCCATTATAATTAATACGTATTTGGTTTTACATGACCACAATATATGCTACTAACCTTTAATTAATTTTTGAGATCAGATATAGGCCTTACTTATACTGATCTCCCGTGCATGTACAGGTGGAAGCACTTTACTTTCTTTCTCGAGCTTGATGTGTTATCGATTCTTGTTGTTTCTCAAACCAGATCATTCGAGGCATCTCGCGATTTTTTTGTAGTAGAATGAGGACGGAACTACTACCCCGGTGATTCAACGCAAAAAAAAAAAAAAAAGGAGAGGGGCCATAACTGTTTGTTATTGGTTTTTCAAGGTTCAACACTCATCTCCAATATCGAAAACTCAAAAATCCATGTTTAAACCTCTGAAACCCTTTCTAGTTTCTAGTAGTAGCAACAAATTAACACGTGACAGCCGAGGTGCTCTTGATCTGTATGTCTTGAAAAGTATAGCTGGCTGCTGGCCCACGAGAGCTGGGAGCCAGGGAGAGAGTTGGTATATTATATTAACTATTAAGATGGAAAATTAAAATAGTCTCCCAAAGAAGCTGGAAACAGTGTGAAGTGTCCTTGAGCATAAGAACATAACAGGTTGAAGTGGCAACAGAAAATAATTAAGTCCATGAATGCAATTGCAGACTATATAAGTATATAACTGCCACCCAAAATAGCATCACGTTGTCAGTTGACACCTTCATTTCACAAGTACAGTGCGACCTCCTACTTAGGGCATGTCACCTCAAAACTCAAATTCGGCTTATTCCCCGTTTGAAAGTCAAACTTTTTTTAAATTACATTTTTAATAGTTCGTTAGTAATAAATTGATATTTTTATGCCTTAATTTTTGAAAAAATTGACTCTTTAAGTGAAACATCTCAAAATAAAATAATAGGCTCTTTGCCCCGTCCAGAGCCGAAGGAATACTATTTTTTTTAAAATGTTTTGTTTTCTCGTTTTTATGCAGTTTTAAGAAGAAAAAAAAATAAAATAAAAGATTTTTGAGTTAAGGGCCTTTTAGTGATTTTTGGGGGAGGGGAGGATGGTTGTAGAGAGTAAAAACTAAAAAGGGTGCAGGTATTCTTGAAAATTGAAATGTATGTCAAGCGAAAAAGGTCAATCTATTAGAAACTATACAATACATAATGTGTTCGAGGTCGAGGTTATTTTTAATACATAGTACTGTCGGTGTAAAAAATTTACAAACACTTAAAATACATCAATTTTGAATTGAATGAAATAATTTAAAAACTTGGTTGATATGCCAAACGTTATAGTTATTGAAACTTTTATGTGTTTTTTAGATTTTTTTAAAAAATGTATTGGCCAGTTAAATCAATTACTGATGACTTGAAATTAGAACTTCATCAATTGAGCATAAAATGCAAAATTTCACTTTAACACTTTGGAATACATGTAATTTTGTGTGATAAGGAAACAATGTGTAAAACAGATTTAAAATCATTTGTACAAGATTGAAAGTGTATTTAACCAATTTCATTGGCTAACATGCGTTCTTACCATTTGTTCTATATATATTACTCCCTCAATTTTCAAATTATCGCCATCTTTAACTCGACACACCGTTTAAGAAAAAATAAATTGACCGTATTATAAATACTGGTGAAATGTATGGTTTCCTTGAGCACCTAGTTATAATTAAAATATGTAAAAAAAAAAGTAAGAATAAATGGTAAAAGTATTTTTCTAAAGAGAAATTTTTTGAAAAAAGATAATTATTTTGAAATAAATAAAAAAGAGGACAATTATTTAAAAAAAAAAAGGGAGTAGTATATTAGAACCAATGTTTTGAGGAAAATAAAATAAAATATATAAAATTAATGGAGGGCATAATTAAATATTAATGAGTTAATAAATGATTTTGTGGGTTGACAAGTGGTTGGCCTGCAGGGATGGACAATGAACTGTGAAGTCAAACACTCGAAGGCAACTGTTTGCTATATAGAAAGCAAAGAGATTGGAGGAGTTTCAAGTTTACGTAACTCTTTAAGATTATGCTAACTCAAATAAATATCTTGACGTGAAAGCAAGATTTCCCCTCTTCCCTCTCTACCTCCCTCTTTCCCAATTCTGCCGTAACACTTTTCCATACGGTTTTACAAACTAATCAAAATGTTTTATTCAAGTATTATATATATATTTTTTAGGTAAAACAGACTTCCGATATATATTTTTATAAGACATATCTTTCTTATTTGACTAATCTTATGTTAATTAGTGAGTTGAGTTGTGAGAGAGTGTTATTCTGTCTTATAAATTAAGATTTGTAAAACCGTCTTACAAGAAACCTACTCTTTATTTTATGTTTATCTCTGTTCCATACAAATAGTTCACTGTATTATTTTGAAATATTTCTTTTTCAAAAATTATATTTACAATTTTTGTTATTCTTATTTCATATTTACATTTCGCTTGTATTGTAATCATATTGGTTGTATTTAAATATTTTTGTGAGTATGACTAACTTCAACACTACTTATATATCATTTAATTATTAAACTTTTAAAATGAACTCTTTAAGTGGAACGGAATGAGTAAATCCTTTCTTTTTTGCTCAAATATTTTGACTCTTTATTTGAAGTATTCTACTCAAGAGTATATTATTTTTACAATTTTATGAGTTATCAAATTCATGATTGTTACGTTACCCTTAAATAAATTAGCTTAATTATTTTAATCTTGTTGGTAATAAAGGTCTCGGTTGGCGCCCATTGGCTAATCTGAAGATTATTGGTCCAATTAGTAACTAAATCAACAATTACTGGTAAACGAAGAAAACCGGTTATCATAGTGGGAGTTTTACGTTTTTGACAAGGAAACAAAAACAAAAAACAACAACAACGTCTCTTAATTTGCTCTCTCCCTGGCGACCGGAGACTGGCACTAATACAAGAAAGAAATTAAGGAAGGGTTGTCTTGTCTACTTGTCTCTTCCCCATGAATATGATTGACAATGTTGTGGATAGGGTTAACAATTACAACTCAAAATTTAAATTGACTTGAAAATGTTATAAAAGTCAATAATAAACACAGCATTGAATGGGGGAAGTATTGAATGGAGGATGGAGGAGTAGCTTGGGCTAGGGAGCTATGTCCCGTAGCCTTAAGAAAAATGTAACATTTCCATTTATAAATACCGAGAAGCGGTGTGTGAATATCTTATCAGAATCCTCCGAATAAAACTCTCTCTCTCTCTCTTACTCTTCGTTATATTTTTGGTTCTTTTATAACACGTTATCAGCACGATTGTCTCACTTGTTAACAATCTCAATCGGTAAAATTTTCTACCGATATATTATTTATATTATGTCTCTGTTTTACTTCAATATATATCGTATATCACCATTATTAAGAAAGGTTGGTGAGCCACCGTCGATAATATATGGTGAGATAATGAAATAATAATTTATTATTGCATAATATATATATTCGTTGATGCTTGTGCGGAAACAACCCCAAGCTATAAAGCGAATATTTATATATATACATATATTTCAATTTTATATATATGACTAACTTTATATACATATATATTTATTCTTGACTTCAAACACCCTGAAAGGCTTGCGAGTGGCGTGAATATATATATCTTTATATAATAGCGTATAAAGTTGATGACAAATATTAATGCGAGTTATTTTATTTATTGCTCCTAATAAGTTTTATATTTATTCATAATATAAATGCAATTCTATTAAATCAAATTTTTACATTTTTACCCACGTCATATAACGACTATACTTGCTATAATGGCTAGTTGATTTTTATTTATCTCCTCCAACGGTAATAAACGGCTAGTTAACGGTCATAAACGGTCATTTTCTCTCCATATATACCGTAACATTTTAATAGATTACTCACATTTTTACTATCTCTTACAAACTCGCAATATCATATCTTCTTCTACAAAATGTTTCCTCCAATATTGATGATTATTATCATACTTTGTTGTTATGCATTTCTGATGGTTTTTGTTCTTGAATTCCTCCAAATGATTTTGAGATTTTTATTATCCTTCTTTGTATCACGTATGTCCTGTTAGCGATTCAATAGCTTTCAACATACATTTTAACATGTCTTGATTGATTATCGTATGAATAAAATTTCTATGTCATCATTTTATTAATATATATATGTTTCATTTTTATAGTTTTTTCTTCACAAATGGCAAACATAGCTAAGCTTGAATTTGAAAGGCTCGACATAACTGGAAAAACTATATGTCGTGGAAAATAGATCCAAAACCTGGCGCGGAAGCCTCGAAAATACTATCCAACAAAGTAATAGTGAATGGATAAGTAATCAACAACGGGCTCAAGCCATGATTTTCCTACGACACCACGTCCACGAGACCTAAAGATGGAGTACCTCACGGTGAATGATCCACTCGTCTTTTGGGAGAGTTTGAGCGAAAGATATGACCATTTGAGAGCGGTCATTCTCCCAAAAGCTATGATTGGATTCATATCCTTCATAAGATTTTAAAACCATTAATGAATATAGTTCAATGATGTATAGAATAACCTCACAGTTGAAATTATGTGGGGAAACCATCACCGAATATGATATGTTGGAGAAGACTTTCTCCACATGCCTCGAATATGCTCACTGCGGCCTTGATATCGAGAGAAAGGGTTTTAAAAATACTACAATTGATCTCTTACTGCTTGTAGGCGAACAGAATAATGAGATTCTAATGAAGAATCATGAATCTCGACGAGCCCAGTTGACCCCATTCCACCGAAGCGAATGGGACTATGTATGATGAAGGCAGGCGTGGGCGTGGTAGTGGTCGTGGTGTGGTCGTGGTCGGGGCCAAGGAAATCATGGACAAGGAAGTCGTGGTCGAAATCAAGGAAAGAGGCGCGGGACAGAAATAACTTTCGTCGCCATCATCATCATCAGTATAATGGAAATTCCTCTCGCCACCGAAGTGGAGCGAGATGATGATAGAAACACCTCTCGAGTAGGCAAAAATGCGTCCAAACAATGAAGAGAGTTCATGTTTTAGGTGTGGCATGACAGACCCGGAGCATACATCTTAGAGCGACCAAACATCTAGTTGATCTTTATGAGAGATCCAAAAGGAAAGAATGTGAGACAAATTTCCTTGAAAATGATCTGAAGATCTTCATTTTGATTTCGGTGATATGGCCAATGATGACATGACCAATACCATTAGTGATGATATTGGTCATGAACAATAAATGAACATAGGAATGAAGCTATGGTTAGAGTTTTAGATAAAAGGCGTGGAAAAAGTAACATGTTGTTATGTAGGAACATTATACGCTTTTTCTATGTATACTAGCATGCTTACACAATAAAGTTTATATATGCATTTTGCATTCAATGTGTTATCATATTTATTCATCTTATTTCTCTTTCATATTGAAATAGATCACAAATATGTGCGAATCCAAAATTCAAGGAGGAGATTTATGTCTTGCGAGATAAGCTACGCATACCATACTTAAAAATAAGAAATATTTTTCTTATCTCAAAATTGACAATGCTAATGTCAACACTATATCTGGTAATGCCAAAATAATTGAAGGATTTGGCAAGGCAATTTTCCTAATAAAGCTGGAGGTACGAAATTTATGATAAATAATGCATTATTCTCCTAAGTCTCAAAGAAACTTGTTAAGTTTCAAAGACATTAAATGCGAATGGATATCATATTGAGACTATGAATAAGGGAATGATGAATATCTTTGCATTACCTCAAACACTTCGGAAGGAAGCAAGTGTATATTGGAGAAATTGCCATCTCTATCATACGGATTGTATAGTACAATCATAAGAATATTTGAATCATATTCTACAGATGGCAACTGAAGTTTCTTGAAACATTTAAAGTTGGCATGATAGATTGGGGCATCCGGGATCAATAATGATGCGTAGAATTATAGAGAATTCTAGTGGTCATCCATTGAAAAACCGAAGATTTTTCAATCTAATGAACTCCTTTGTGAGGCTTGTTCTCAAAGGAAAGTTGATAATTAGACCATCACCAACTAAAGTTGGATATGAATCACCATCGTTTTTGGAGCAATTCGAGGTGATATATGTGGACCTATCCATCCACTAAGTGGACCATTCAATACTTTATGGTATTGATTGATGCTTCTAGCAAATGGTCGCTTACGTATGTCTATTATCAACTCGTAATATCGGCATTTGCCAAATTCCTTGCACAAATAATCAAGTTGAGAGCACAATTCCCAGATTATATGATCAAGAAAGTGAGACTTGATAATCTTTGGTGAATTTACATCTCAAGCATTCAATGATTATTGTATGGCAATAGGGACGATGTTGAACATCCATTAGGTAGCCCATGTTCATACACAAAATGGTTTGGTGAATCGTTGATCAAGCGTATTCAACTCATTGCGAGACCATTAATGATGAGAACAAAGCTCCTACTTACGTATGGGTCATGCTTTGTTTTACATCGCGGCCCGATTCGCCTCGAGCCAAGTGCATATCATAAATACTCCCAATACGATTGGCATTCGAGGCGAGGCGAATCTATCCCATCTAAGAGTTTTTGGTTGTGCGGGTATATGTATCAATTGCTCCACCACAACGCACAAAGATGGGACCACAAAGGAGATTGGGAGTATATGTTGGGTATGAATCCCTTCTATAATAAAATATCTTGAACCAAAAGCGGGTGGCGTCTTTCACGGCACGCTTTGCCGGTGTCATTTTAATGAAGACAAGTTTCCACCTTTAGGTGAAGAGGGAAACAAGTGGGAAGAGAGATCAAGTGGTGCACATCATCTTTATTGCACTTGACCCTCCCAGGCAACGTGGTGGAAGTTCAAAAGATCATACATTTACAAAATGTAGCGAATCAATTGCGGAGGATGCATTTATAGATACAAAGAGTGACAAAGTCACATGTACACTATGCTAAATGCTCTGCCCTGAATTGAAATACCAAAGAGGGCAAATGATAAAATGGCAAATGTATCTAAGACACGCTGAGCTTTGGCGTGGAGCGACCCATTGGTTCGAAAGGATAAAAATCTCGCAAAAGAGAAAGTGATTGAAAATCCCCAATCACATGAAAGTGTTCAGAGAAGAAACACACGATCGTGAAATTGTTCCGGAAGAACACACGATCATGCAAATCTAGTAAGCCTGCAGTCAATGATAACCATGAGATTTCCATTAATTAATACATATGTAATGGAAAAATATGGAACCGAGATGAAATGAAGAATATTGATGATATATTCTCTTATTCGGTATCGAAATTAATGGCGGGTGATGATCCCGAGCCAAAATCTATCGTATCGAATGTCAAAAGAGGCATGACAAGATCAAATGGATAGATGCCATGAAGGCTGAATTAAATTCGTTGAATAAGCGAAAAGTATTTGGATCTATCGTTCTGCGGACACACTGAAGGCTGTGAAACCCATTGGATACAGATGGATTTTTGTTCGAAAGCGAAATGAGAAAAATGAGATTGTGAGATACAAGGCTCGCCTTGTTGCACAAGGTTTTTCTCAAAGGCACAGGATTGATTATGAAGAAACGTATTCTCTGTAATGGATGCTATGCGTTCGGATATCTAATCGACCTATCGGTTTGAAAAATCTAGATATGCATCTCATGGATGTTAGTAGCGGCTTATTTATACGGATCATTAGATGCCGATATTTATATGAGAATTCTGATGGAATTAAAGTGCACAGCTTAGCGAGCTCAAAGCCTAAAGAATTATGTGCAATTAAACTACAACGATCCTTTGTATGGATTAAAACAATCCGGTCGCATGTAGTATAATTGCTTAAGTGAGCATTTGTTAAAAGACGGATATGTGAATGATCAATTATGTCCGTGTGTTTTTATAAAAGAAAACGACAGTTGGATTTGCTATTATCATTTGTCTATGTAGATGATCTGAATATCATTGGAACTCCCAAAGAAATCAAAAAAGCGTTGATTACCTAAAGGGAGAATTTGAAATGAAAGATCTTGGGCTAACCAAATCTTGTCTTGGTTTACAAATAGAACACTTTCATAGTGGAAAATTTGTACACCAATCAAATTACACAAAAGGGTTTTGAAGCGTTTTTATATGGATAAGGCAAACCTCTCACTAACCCCATGATTAATAGATCACTTAATGTTGAAAAAGATCCATTTCGTCCTTGTGAAGATAATGAAGAAATACTTGGTCTGAAGTACCATACTTAAGTGCTATTGGAGCTCTTATGTACCTTGCTAATTGTACCGGATGCGGATATAGCATTTGCTACAAATCTATTGGCAAGATATAGTTCATCTCCATCACGGAGACACCTGGAATGGTATCAAGCACATATTTCGTTATCTTCAGGAACGATCGATTTGGGATTATTTTATCCCAAAGGATCTAGGGTTGAACTGATTGGTTTTGCGATCAGTTATTTGTCCGATCCTCATAAAGCCGGATCCAAACCGCTATGTCTTCACGATGGGTGGTACTGCAATTTCTGGCATTCTCAAAAGCAAGCGCTAGTTGCTACATCGTCAAATCATCTTTGAGATGATCGCACTTCATGAAGCGGTCGGTCGAGAGTATGTATGGCAGTGTGTATGGCTTCGATCTATGACTCAAGATATTCAAAATGCCGATGGACTACTGTCGTCAACAAAGACCCGACAATATTATTTGAAGACAATGCCGCATGTGTCGCCCAAAGTAAAGAGGGATACATCAAAAGTGACAGTGTCCAAACATATCCCCAAGCTCTTTTATACACTCAAGAACTTGAAAAAAGAAAGAGGTCATCATCAAATATGTTCGATCAAGTGATAATCTTGCGAGATTTATTTACGAAGGCACTTCCCACTACAACCCGAGAAAGCATGTTCACAATATTGGAATGCGAAATCTCGAGATTTACAAAGGTGACTTCTTTTCGACCCTTGTCGATTCAAGGGGGAGCATATATGGTCAGATTTTTTTTCCTTTATCATGGTTTTTGTCCCAATGGGTTTTCCATGAAAAGGTTTTTAATCGAGACGACCCACGCACAAAATTGGTTGCCTAAGTTGTGTACGTTTTTCCTTATGTCCGATTTTTTTTCCCTACTGGGTTTTTCGACTTAAAGGTTTTTAACGAGATACACTTAGCCAACTTACAATGCTATGTTCAAGGGGGAGTGTTATGAAACAAAAGTCATGGATGAACAATAGCCTATGGTGAATAGGTGCAAGACTTTGTATGCCAAACATTCAATGTTTGGCAAAATTAAAAGGCGCTTCGCTATAAATACCGAAAGGCGATCGATGTTATCGTCCACCTGGTGAATCCTCTGAATAAACTCTCTCTCTCTCTCTCTCTCTCTCTCTCTCTCTATTTCCCATACTCTTCGTTCTATTCTGCAGTTAATTTATAACATCAATTTATTAATAATAGATGATTAAACATGCTATTTTCTAAATAAATTTGATTTTTAAATAAAGACTTTTTATCTTAAACGAACGTAATATTATTATTATTTATCTATTGAAAAGTCAATTATATTTTTTTTACTTTTTTGATTGTTTTAATGCTAAGTGTCATTTCCACACGGACTTTAAATGAAAGTAAATATTATGTCGTTTTAAAATAATTGTCTTTTTTTTTTGTTTGTTTATAAATATTTTTTTTGTTTTGGGTAAATAGTTCTCATTTGAAAGTTAATTTTTTTAAAAAGTATGACATTTTTAGTAACTCATTATCATAAAATAACAATTTTATGTTGTTATTTTTGAAAAGGGACTCTTTAAATGAAACATCTCAAAATAAAATAGTAAAATATTTATCCAAAACAGAGAGTAATTGTTTTCTTTCATAACTTTCTTTTTTAGGAAAACACGTTTACCATTTTAGCCTTACTTTTTCTATCTACTTTAATTATGACCACATACACAAGGGTATTAAAAGAAACCACATATTACATAAATATTTATAATACAATCAATTTTTTTTCTTAAACTATGTGTTGGATCAAAGAAGACAATAATTTAGAAACGAATTGAGTAACATATCAATTTTAATTGTTGAGTCAATTGGGTTTTTTTTTTTAATCAATGTGCCATGCAAAACAACATACTCCTTCCGTTCTGAACAAATAGTCTCAGTTTGAAAATCATTTTTTTAAGAAAATGACACTTTTAGAAGCTAATTAGTAATAAAATGACACTTTTATGCTTTAATTTTTAAAAATAAACTATTTAAGTAAAGCATTCTAAAATAGAATAGTACTTGACCTTTTACCCAGAACGGATGGAGTATTTCTCTTTACAATAAAGAGAGTAAGATACTTATTTACTCCCTCCCAAAGAATTCTCATTTGAAAAGTCTAATAATTATTAAGAGGAATATTAATGTGATTAAAGTTGATCATAATTACAAAAATATATAATAATAATAAATATGCTTAAAACACAAATAAAAGATAAAGTTAAAAAATTATAAAAGTTGTAAACATAATTTTTTAAAATAAATTCTTTACGTACAAAATAATATAAGGATCATTTGTTTGAAACGTAGGGCGTATGATTTACTTTTTATAGTAGTAACTACTAACACTATAACGTGTTTGGTTTTAAGTCAAATCTTGGTGCGTAGTTGAATTAGGCTTCCTTTGGTGAAATTTTTTTCAAACGAAGTCAGTAGTAATTTTCTAAAAAGTTGACTTCTTAATTTTTCCGAATGCGCCTGGCACTTTACTTTAAAAAGTTAACTCTTACTCCCTCCGTCCCTAATTTATTGTCCTGATTGACCCGACATATAGATTAAGAAAAAACAATTGACTTGATTATTTATATTAGTTTAACGTGTAGTTTCCTTTAAAGTCCATGTGTATGTGGCTCATAATTAAAGTAAATTGAAAAAGTAAAGGTAAAATGGTAAAAGTGATGTTCTAAAAAGATAAGTTTCAAAGTGGACAATTATTTTGGGACGAACGAAAAAGGAAAGAAAGACGATAATTTAGGGACGGAGAGAGTACAATATAATCAATGTTCTAAAACTCCTCGCCTAGCTCCGCCTAGGCGCTAGGCCCCTCTCTACCGCCGCGACTTTCTTAGTCGCCGCCTAATTGACCAAGTCGGCGTCTACGCCAAACCTCGCCGACCTTAATTTATTTTTGTAGCTTTGATTTTGTGGCGGCGAACCGGAGAAGGAAGGGGGGGCGAACTGGAGAAGGAAGGGGAAGTGGTAATGGTGAGGCAGAGAGGGAGGTAATGGGGGGCGAAATGAAGTAAAATCTTTTTTGTTTTTAGTTCTAAACTTGGCTGGTTTATTACTTTTGGGTTGTTGAGAATTGAGATTAATGGTAGGTTTGTATATTTTTGTTCATTTTACAAATAAAGACAAGTGTTTTATAAAATGACAAACATAAAAAAAATTAAATTTGTATTCAATGTGTTTGATCTTTGATGTAAATTATCAAAAAATTGTAATTATGCCTTAATTCTAAGCCCCGCCTAGGCCACGATTACGCCCCGACTAGTCCCTTAGGCGCTAGGCGCCAGTGTGCCGCCTAGGGACCGCCTAACGATTTTTAGAATCTTAAATATAATCCGGTGAAAACGTTTTTTTACATAAAATGACCTCATTACTCTTTTAAATAAAATATTATTTTAATTTTGAAAATTTGATCCAATAAACAAATTATTAATAAATATTTATGGATGATTATTAAATAACAATAGATTCTTCCATAATATATATTTTATAATCCTATAAATTTTGTATATTTTATTTCTTCATCTCCCATCCAATAAGGATATTATAGATAATATATTTCAAGAATTCTTATACAAATAAATAAATTTTTTTCGTTAGTTTGACTTAAAAAATAAAATTGTTTGAATAATCTAGGAACGGATGGGGGTGTAACTAAGAAAAGGAGTACCTTCTTTTACTTGCAAAGGAGGTGTCGGTATACAGCTAAAACTAAATTTTCATATACCACCGTATATATTGGTATTATTATATTATACAAGTAACAAATATTGTTGTTGATTCTCATTGTATTTTAGATTTGAACAAATTCATTTATTACTTAAGTTTTATACTTATTGGCTAAATGAGTTACGTACAAGTTAGCGTGATAGCTTTGTATAAAACTTATCTTTTTAGAACAGTTTAGTTATACTTGGACTTCATTAATACTTCACAAAACACAGGCTTCAGTAAGCCTTCAACGCCTTACGAATTAAATTGTAAAAAGATATGGTTTCATCTTATGAATTAAAATCTGTAATAAGATTTTACAAATGAGCTTATTCCATTTTAAATATGCCCTCCCTATGCTAACCTAAAAGCTACTGCCTTTTAGAAGTTTCTATCACTTTATTAACCTGCGTTGTCTTTATGCTAGGGGAATACGCACAATGCACTAAGTCGTTTAAACTAGTCACATATCTTATGTTTTTAATTATCATCAAATTATATGGTGCCGTTTGGTAGTCAGGGTTAAAGGCAGATAGGATTAATAAGCCGAGTTACTTGATGTTTGGTACGCAATAGGTGGTCAGGACTAATAACATGAGTTATTCGGATTAAGCCATTATTGCCTCACTATTAATACCAAGGAAGAGGGTGGTATTATTAGCACCCTCACTAAAAAAAAATTGGGATTAACATTTGTAATCTCAAAATTACCCCCGATATACAAGTGAGGATTAATAGCGAGGGCACTAATAGTACTGGTAGTAATAATACTGCTTATCCTTGTTTGACTACCAAACAAGCATGCGTTCATCAATTAGTTTTTGAGAAAAAAATTGATGAAAAGTATGTAATATGATCACAAATAAAAGCGTTTATAAGTTTATAATGAAATTTAAAAAAATCAGTACAAAGGGTACCAAAAGAAAAAACAAGTAAAGTTAAGGTACCAAAAATAATATTAACCCATCGTTTAAACTTTAACTTAGATTTCGTTCGTTACACGGAAAATGATTTCTTCATGTTTCGGTGTTTGGTAACATAGGAAAATATAGTCAACATAAAAACCTTTTCGAGTCAACGAAAAATGAAATTACTTACAGATTCATTTTCCGTAAGTCATTTTCCAAATGTTCGAGCACTCATTCGCTCTCTTTCACAATTACACATACTTACATACACGCACAATATTTCACTCAACAAATAAATTGTTTAGAAATATAAATAGTGTTTGTGCACACTATTTATAAATTATAATTTTAATAAATACTCACTATGTCCGAAAATTAGTGTCAAGTGTATTATTTAAGGGCGTCTCAAACATTGTCTATTTTCGTTTTAAAATGTTTTTCATATCAATTATCAATTTGTTTATTAATATTTGTGAGATTGAAAAGAGATTAACTTATTGATTTGACACAACTAATGATAAATTAAGATATACTAAAAGAAAATTACTTTAATTTAATCGCTATCTTATATTAAATATGTGCATTAATATTATAATATATTTTTTGTATTGATTCATATATTGTTTTTCCGTAACATTTTTCGTGTGTTGCCAAAAATATTTTTTTGGCATATTTTCAAAAGATTGACCAAACACTGAAAATGAAATATTTTCATTTTTCAGAAATCACTTTTCGAAAATCATTTTTTGAAAATTATTTTCCGTAAAAGTAACGGAGTCTTAGGTCATTTAAACCACTCATCTTGTCGCTTAAACTACTCTCTTAGGTGTCGTTGCAACCGAGATAAATGCTAGATATAATTTAAAAAATAGAGTTATTCTGATATTTGGTATGCAATAAAATACTAAGGGGGGTTGTATTATTAGCGGTCTCACTAAAAAAAATTAGGACTACCATTTTAAATCTCAAAACTATCATCAATATATAAATGAGGATTACTAGCAAGGGTACTAATAATACTGATAATAATAATACTTTTTATCACTTCCCGATTACCAAACAAGCTTTTAATTGTTTAAATTATACACTTGGTCCTTTAAACTACTCACTAAACCGTTTAAAAAACTCATTAAGGGTAAACTAGATATTTTCACCTTGATATATATCAAAAATACCTTTAAATGCTTTTTCTGGCTGGCCAGATCTGGATGCCATCATTATCGAAGCAATAAAATCAAAGCTTTAATTTTAAAATTTTATCATATAGAGTGTATTATTGGACAATACCACAATGATTAAAAATTAATTACTCTTCGAGTAAGTCTCATGTAAAACTGTCTTAAAGGTCATAATTCATATGACGGAGCATCACTCTTTCACAACTCAACTCATCATTACACGGTGTGTGAGTTGTTTCAAAAAGATCTGTCTTATATACTTCTTCCGTTTTCAAATTATTATCATTTTTGATCCGACACAATGTTTAAAAAAATAATTAACTATATTATAAATATTGGTAAAATATATGGTTTCCTTAAATACCTTGAACATATGATCATAATTAAAGTAAAAAAATAAGTGTAAAGTGGTAAAAATAGTTTCCTAAGTAAAAAAAAAGTATAAAGTGGTAAAAATATTTTTTTAAAGGGAAAGTTTTAAAAAATAATAATTATTTTAACACAAATAAAAAAGGAAATGAAAACAATAATTAAAAAACGAAATGAATAAAATACTCGAAAAATGTCTTTTTCTAAGATTTTGTCTTACCCTTCTAGGCTGCAAGCCTATCTAACCTTCTAGAACAGATTTGGAAAAAGTAATTAAATAATTGAGATTCTATGAAAAGTGTACCAGAAAAATCTTGAAATATTATAAATTAAAAAAGGGTGGATACAAGTTAGTTACTTATATTTTAGGATAAAATAATTTTTTGGTCCCTGAACTATACCAATATTATGCGTTTGGTCCCTGTATTTTTTTGTAATGTGTTTGGTCCTTAAAATAGGGTTTTACTAAGAGATTACCCCCTCATGGGGTTACCGTTAGTTTTTCCGTCAATTTTTGTATGAAATTCCAAATTTACCCTTAATGTTAATGGTTCAAAATAAAAAAAAATCACAATCGTTTAATTCATCATAGAAATTTCACAAATTCATGCCCTGCCCACTACCCTCATGACACCAATTGGTGCCTTTAACTCATCATACATAGAAATTTCACAATCGTTTTCTACTCGAAAAATTCAAAGGGGATTCAGTGTGTGTAACAATCAAATCATTGACTAAAATAATTAATCTCACTGAAATCCGCTAAGATAAAAAATTCTTCATCACAAGCACCATTAAATTCAACCCAGAGACTGTGTGTGCACTAAGAAAGAGAGAATGAGGGAAGGAGAGTGCTCAAAAAGCCAAGGGTTTGTCTTCAACCAGTGGGAATTAAAATCCATAGATCAGAAACTCTAGTCCAGTTAGCTTTCATCACCACACTCTAAACCACCACAGATAAATGCATATAACAGAGCAAAAACAGGTTAGTTTCAGAGAAGATTAAGACAATTAGATCTACTAAGCTTCGAACAGAACCTGCAATAACCTCAAACAAGTTAGTCAAATAAGCAAGTTAATGGACAGAAACTACAACCCGCCATCATCGAGGCTACGAGCACTTCGGCTTAGATCCCTTTCTCCCGCCATGTCACGGAGGGATAGGGAGAGGGAGAGGGAGAGAGGATGATGGCTTGTATTCTCTTCTCTTGGTCTCTATTTCAATAAAGCGTAGGGTTTGAGGGGCAAGAAAGGAAATCCGCCTCCAAAGACCTCTTGGCTTGCCAAAGGCTTCCATCACCATGTAGTTCGGTTGCGAATTTGGTACGCCAAAGGAAATTTTCTAACACCGCTCATCAAATAGCATGGGCGATGGCGGATGGATGAAGAAAACGACCAAAGCGGGGTTTAACGGAAATCAACAGCGATTACGGTTGGCGCCAAAATCTCGAGCGGCCAGATATGGTAGGCGTGGAAGTTGCCGGCGCTTGGAGGGGAGGCGGTTGTGGAGAATTTGGGCGAAGGAAATGGCAGCTACTCTGATAGCACCATGGATGAAGAGGTTCCAAAAACTCACTGAGGCAGGATAGTGGCTTTAGCCGGAGATGGAGGGCGCTGGGGCTTGAGAAAGAATGGGAGAGATTTTCGGAGAAGAAGAAAGGGTAAGATTTTCGGTGATTAATGGTGGACGGCAACTGGGTTCTGTTTGACCGATTCCTTTTTTCCTTTTTTTTTCTTTTTCATTTTTTTTATTTTGAATCACTAACATTACTAAGGGTAAATTTGGAATTTCATATAAAAATTGACGGAAAAACTGACGGTAACCCCATGAGGGGGTAATCTCTTAGTAAAACCCTATATTAAGGACCAAATACATTACAAAAAAAGTGCAGGGACCAAACGCATAGTTTTGGTATAGTTCAGGGACCAAAAAATTATTTTATTCTATATTTTATTCTATCTTCACATCTATAATTGTCGCTAACTAAAATAAAATCCACAATATGGCTGTGGTAACTTTCCATTAGGAAAAACAAAATCTACCCAAATCATTTTTCATTTTAACCGTATATTGAAAAATATCTTTTGACTTTTTTTTTCCTAAAAAAATTGTTATGACCGTGCTCTTTTTAATATATATATATTGATGTAATATGTAGTTTCTTTTAAAATCTATGTACAAAATAACAATTTGTATTAAAGTAGGGAAAAAAGAGAAAGAAAGAGTACGTAAAGTGGTAAGATGACTTTCCTAAAAAAAGTTTGAAAACAAAATGTTTTTTTAAACGGACGAAAAAGAACAGAAGAACAATTATTTATAAATAGATGGAGTATTACTTAATAATTACTTTTACAAACTTCTCAGACTATGAAATTTGAATAATTGAAAATTCAAACTAATTTTTACCAAACAATCATAAATTTAAGAATTGAAATTAATAGTAGCTGATAAAATAACCGAGTCCCTGCTTGGACTTTCAGGTTTTGTTTTGTTTTTTTTTTTTTGGTTTGTAGTTTGTCTTTTTATGATTTTGTAATAAATGGTTGAAAATTAAGAAAAATATAGAGAAAAAAATATGAAATTAATTAGAGCTAAAGTAAATACTAAAAGAAACATGAATAACAAGAAAAAATAATAAGTCTAATGTAAGACGATCTTACGATCTTAATTCGTAAGACGTAGTTTCACTTTTTCATATTTCAATTCACCAACACACGATGAATCGAATAATAAAATTTGATCTATAAAAAAATATATGTAAAGCGGTCTAAGTTTTCGGCCAAAAAAGAAACTCGAAAGAGAACAGGAACTAAATGTTCTCCCACTGGAACCATTTGTGGAAGCAAATTTAGTCATTCCTTTCTTCTTGCGGTGGGGACTGAATTATGAATTAATATGTCGGGTAATATACATCGTTCATTGTCTCAGAGGGGGTTTAACGGGTAGTATATCTCAATCATTGAAGATGTAATAGTTGGCATCACACTGAACTCTTTAACCATATAACATCCTTTATATAGCCCCTAAACCTTTTTAGAGGCCTTTAAAAAGTTTCAATAAGCACCATATATATAACTCTTTGAATTGGTAACATATTAACTAACAAACCTAACTATCAATATATTTCTATTTTTTATTTTTTTATTTTCCTACCGCAATTGAAATAAAATATTTATACTTTTAAATTTAATATTTTATGAAAAATATATTATATATTTTGATTATATTAATTTTTTTTATTTAAATAAAGTTTTGTCACGCTTTTTACTATTATCAATATATCCATAATTTTAAGTTATAAATAATAAAAAAAATGATAGTAAAAAATACACTAAATTAATTGAAAGCGAAAATGGGAAAAATGGGAAAGCATACCATCATCAAAGTGATGATGTGAGTTGGGTTGTTTATTTAATTCATAGCCTCCACTTTATCAAATTTTGCCAAGGATGTTCGATCAAGCAAAAAATTAATAAATTTTGGAACAAATTTTTTGAAAGGGAACGAATCTTAGAAGACCAATGGAGAGGAGATTAACTTTCTTCACTTCTCCTAACGGAGAGGTTGGGTGTTCGATCATGACTTTACAACTCTCAATGAGAGGTCGGGTGTTCAAGCCTCTTCAGAGGTATCGTTGTTGCTCGCCCTTATCCAAAGACATTTAAATTACTCACTTATCTTAACGTTTCTGCCCCTACTCACTTAACTACTCTCAACCGAGGGTGAGATAATTGTTCGAGTCATTCCAAAGATCATATACGTATAATTTTTCCATTAAAATAAAAAATAAAAAAATTAAGGGTTAAAAAAAATGGAGAGGAGATAGGTGTGGGAGAGAGACGAAAGAGATGAATAAAGGCCGGTTAATACTCACCCAATAAGTTGGGGGAGAGTTAGCTTTTAGGAGGATGATTGATAGGAGCCCTAAAAAGATTTTAAGGTGTTAATAAAGGGAACCACTGTGGATGCTCTAAGGGGATAAAAGAGTGTTTATCACATACAACAGGGTATTATACCCTCAATCATATTGATAGCATTTATGATATTTCAATTTGAGTGGTCTGGGTGACATAATTTCTGAAACTTGCCATTATTGCCAATCACTTTCAGCTATTCCTTTCTCTCTCACCAAATAAAGAATGAGTTCCATTATTTTTTTTATTTTTCTTTGATTTTTGACTTTTTGTTGTAATTAAAAAATATATTTTTTAAAAGTATTTATTTTTATTTATATATAGAGACTTGGTTTGACTCATTTTGATATCAAATAATAGTTTTTTTCACATTTTAAAATTATTAAAAATAAAGATGATGAAATATAAAAAATTATTAAGATTTATGTCAAATTATTATATAAATTTTTTTTATTTAAATAACTTATAAGTATCAGATTAATTTTTATATTTATTTTTAATAAGTTACTTGTTAAAAAGATATCTAAGATGATGCTTTATTTTACGTAACCTCAAGAGATAACTATCACATGTGTCATACTACATGACACATGACATGGATGGGGTTTGATACAATTTGGTGTCCGTTCCACTCATAGGATAAATGGATGAGAATTAAATCAAACATCATCCACATATCCCCAAAATATGGAGTAGAACAAGAGTAATGCTAGATCCAATGTACTTTAATTTTTACAGCAAATTAATTGGTTCTAATGTCATCCTATTTGATTTTTTATAGGTTGTAGAATAAGTTTAAAAAAATTATGTTAACAATATAATACATAACATATTACATCATTTAGTGTATAAATTTAAGTACATATTAAGTGGTTCTAGCATTGCTCATAGAACAATAATGCTTACTCTTGAAAAAATTATATTATATATATTGATTATTTAGTCTGTGCTTCGCACGGGTATAATGTAAGATAAAAAAAAATTATAATAATAATATTATTTTTGGACATTATAATTGGATTCTTAAACTCTTCAATTATATAATAATTTATTTTCTTCTAACATTACTAATATTAAACGTTTTTTTACCTAAATATTTTTAAAATCAATATAATTTTCTAACTAACGTGAGATACATATCATCTATTGATAATAAAAGTAAAAATATTTTATATAAAGACTTTTAAAACTAACATCTAACATGATAATAATAGTATAAGTTTTTTTCTTAAAAAATTTTAAAATCATTATTCATTTTTAAATAATGTGAGATACTTGTTTTCTATTTTCATTGGTAACAAAAGTTTATGTATTTTATCTAAAAACTTTAAAAACCAACATCACTTTCTAACCATATAATATACATATTTTCTATTGGTAATAATAGTATTTCATAATCAACACCAATTTCTAATAAATGTGTGATGCATCTCTTCTATTAATAATAAAACACTACTAAAAACTGGGTGAATAGCGATGGAGGTAACAACCACTGAGTATTCCGTTGCTAGTCAGCGACGATAAACTCACTGAAAAACATCTTTTCAGAATATCCTCTTTTTTTCATCGCTGATTTGATATTTCTGTCGCTAATCACCAACGGACATTCAGTGTATATACATCCATGGAAGGTATCGTCGCTAAAAATGCTTATTTCTTAATATTCCTATTTTCTGTCACTGGTTAGCAACGAATGCTATTGTACTTAAATAGCGGCGGCACCTCCATCGCTAAGACTAATCTTTTCAAAATATTCTTTCTTCGTTGCTAGGTCAACAATACCGTCGCTGAATAGCGGCGAAAATTCAGAAATTCCGTCGATGCCTTTGATTATGATTTTTTTTTTAAATGGTACGAAATAAAAATAATATTTTTAGTTTATGATATATGGTCATATTAGCTCATTCCTTAATATGAATCATTATAAATTTGTGTTTTTCATTGCTCGATTAGTTAGACATAACTAATTGTCGAGCTTTACAATCATCCCATGGAATGAGTTCAAATAGTGCCACATAAATAATACCTTAATACATGTCATATTAGCTCATTCCTTAATATGTATCATTATATAGTTAACTCATTGTTCTAATGAGATACTGTTAAATTTATTGATCAGCTCCAATGTATTTTATTTGATAAAATCTTTTGCCACTGGGATTGGTCATTAACTTTGGGGTATAAAAACCGGTCGATCAATGAAATATCCTAAAAGCTATATATGCAATTAACATGGCTGATGCAGGGGGTATGCTTGCTTTGGTGTAGTGTAACAATTCGAAATATATCAACTTGAGTGCACGTGTGTGAGTCAGCTAGGAAAGTTTGAAACTTTTTACAGTAATTAATATAAAGCAGTAAAAATAAATTTATCGCGCGAGACGGTCATTCAATCACATCAATAAATAGAAAGAAAAATAGGGAAACTATCTATTCATATTAATTACATGTTTGTCCTAATCCTCAAAATAAAATTAACAAAATAAAATAATATTTATATGTAGGGCTTTTCGACAACAGAAATATAAATTACAAATTTCGGTTGCCAAGAAGCAAACAGTAATAATACATAGCATATATATTGTATTCAATATATATATGTAAAAATAAAAATCTAGATTATTTGTAAAAGCATGTCGAGTATGTGTGAATAATTGTTTCATCCCAAAAAAAAATATTGAGTCTAACCCTTTTTGTTTTTTTTAAACAACATCCCCAGCAAAGTTGTCACTGTGAGAATCTCGTTTCGCTGACCCCTCGCATGGAGAATCGAGTTGGTTGGAAACAGCAGAACGCATGGAATACGCTCGGCCTCGTTCTTGACTCTAAAATATGTGTGCACAGAGTCGACACCTCTATTTTAAGGTTAAACAGAGAAAAACCAAGTGTACCAGAAAATGTATAGGTTCGCGGGCTAAGTTACGAGTTAGGAAGGGGTTAAGCACTCAACTCTCCCTTTCGGTCTCGTTTTGGGGTTTGATTAAACTAACATGCTTTTTGACATATTTAGTCTAAAAAGGGTATTTTATTTATATATATTGAAAATAGCGGTGCTTTGTTTTTAATGTTATTTGGGCATAGTAACGGCTATTATTGTATTTATGATTTATAGATCTAAATATTAACTATATATATATATATATATATATATATATATATATATATATATATATATATATATATATTACAAATTTTAACTCTATAAAGTTAAACTAACATATATTTACAACATGTATAATAATTTTATTTACATTTTTATTTATTATTTATACTCCCTTCGTCCTTAAATTATTGTCCTAGTTGACGCGGTGCACGGATTAAGAAAAAACAATTGATTTGATTATTTATATTGGTTTAATGTGTAGTTTCCTTTAAAACTCATGTGTATGTGACTCATAATTAAAGTATGGTGAAAAAGTAAGGGTAAAGTTGTAAAAGTGATGTTCTAAAAATGTAAGTTTCAAACTAGACAATTATTTTGGGACGGACGAAAAAGGAAATGAGAACGATAATTTAGGGACGGAGGGAGTATTATACCAATATTTAACTAATTATAATATTATTATTATTTACATAGCATGAATAAAATTAATATTCTACATTTTTTTATATTAACGAGAATAAGATAGTAAATTGCTATTTACCTCTTGAAGCGTGAATGTCTGACCCAGTATATACGCTTAGCTTTTAACCCACTAGGTGCTTCAAGACTTTAGATGTGTTTTATTTGTCCTTCCGAGAAAGGAAGTCTTTCTTCTTGTATGTTTGTGTGTGTATGTCTATGTGATCAACTTGCCGGGGAAAGGACTTGATTTTTGGATGGCTTACTTTGGAACGAGGAGGCTTTTTTTTTCTTCGGCTTCTTCGGTAGAGGAGGCTTTCGGGAAGGCATGTGTAAGTGTTGTGGGTTTCCTGTGTGTTTTTGTGGTGTGAATGTGTGGTGGTCAGAATGAGAGCCCAAAGCCTCTATTTATAGGAGAAAACACGGACGTAAATGACATTGTTTGAACTCACAATTTGCATGGCGTGTCAAGTGGAAGCCTGGGAGCGAGACAGAACACAACCGCCTCGTGCACAATCATAAACGACATCGTTTAAACTGGAAGAAGGAGCGACACCCTTGCATGGAGAGCGACTCCTTCTATTTGTTTCATTGCCAAATCAATTGTTTCATTCAGGGCCCTGTTAGGTTTTATATGTATTATTTAACTCCCGTTAAGTTCAGTTACCTACAACACTAACGAAAAGTAACGTTTGTTAGTCCAATTAATTTATAAATTATGTATTATCATTGTTATAAAACATTATATCATAGGGTACGAAATTAAGGTGTCTACAGTCCCACTCCTTTCCCATCACTCATCCCTTCTTCCCCCTTTTTTTTTTCCAATCTTCCCCCACAATCACACTAGTAAAATAACAAAAAAAAATGATTTCTAATGTTTGGCCCTGGTTGGCCAAACAACACTGTATTGTTCAATTAGAGCTAACCGAACAACACATTGTTGTTTAGCCAATGGTGACCGAACAATATAATTTTTTAAAATATATATATATTAAAATCATTGTTATTCAGTCAACTAGGGCCGAACATTAGATATAAAAAAATCGTTCCGGTGGTGGTTGGTGGAAGAAAAAAAACATAAGGATATGGAGAGAGAGAGAGAAAGACTGTGAATCTCATTGCAAGGATGAGAAAAAGATTGAAAAAAAAAAAAAAAAAAAAGGGGAAAGGGGAGTGATGGGAAGGAAAGAAGAAGGGAAAGCAAAAAAAAAAATAGAGAAAGGGATGATGGTTCATGGGAGGGAAAGGAGAAAGGAGAAGAGAAAGAAGAAAATAAAGAAGATGGCTGGTACTGAGGGCGGAAAAGTGGGGAAGGGGGAAGACAATGCAACAGAAGGGAGGGGATATGATTAGTTGGAAAGGGTAAAATAGAAAGTTAATATTTTTAGGGGTATGTTTATGGTAATTGGGGGTCTATATAGCGTCACTCTTTATAAATATTCAAGTATGTTTGTAAAATTGTTTACCCTTAAATTGTAGGATTAATATATATTTTGGTCCCTCGATTTTTTCCAAAATTTAAGTTTGGTCCTAGGGTTTTAAAACATATTCATTTGATCCATGTATTTGATTATTTTTCAAATTCCCCCTACATTTACCATCTATTTTTTCGTAATGGCGAGAATACGTTTACTAAAAAAAATAGATACAATGCCACAAGGGAATTGTTGTCGTTTCCATATTCATTCATCATCTTCATTAAAATATACATAAAGAACTTACTCATTCATCATCTTCATTTTCACAGCTTCCCCCTTTCTCTCTCTCTCTCTCTCTCTCTCTCTCTCTCTCTCTAGTACAAACCTTCAAACCACGAAGTGGTTTACAATTGAAGATTTCGGGAGGGAGTTTATCACCAATTGGGACTGAAATTGGGGAAAAATTGATGAAATTGGGATGAAATGTCGGCTCATCAAGTACTCGAATTAGTGAAACTAGTGTTGAGTTACGTGTTTTGTCGTTTGAGCTCTTCTTTGGTAATCTGACTTACAGTGTGAAAGTCAGCCAGAAGTTCTCTGTTCCGGTTCTGTTCCGTAACCGAAATCGTTTCAGTGAGGCGGGGGCGATGAAGGCGGAGTCGGTGAGAGGAGAGAGTTTGTTTTCCAAGACAAGAGTTCTACTAAATGACATTTCCAGCATAGCTAGGGACGGCGAAATTTTCTATGTTCTCGGCGCCAGCGGATCTGAAAAATTGATGTTGATTGATACTTTGGCGAATCGTATTGCGAAAGGTAGTTTGAAAGGTACGATGACGTTGAACGGCGAGCAGTTGGAATCGAGGCTACTCAAAGTCATTTCCGCTTACCGGTTACGTCATGCAAGACGATCTCCTTTACCCAATGTTAACAGTGGAAGAAACTCTTGTGTTTGCCGCTGAATTCTGCCTCCCAATGATTGTATCCAAATCGAAGAAGAAGCTTCAAGCTCAAGCCCTAATTAATCGACTAGGCCTCCAGAACACTGCCAAAACAGTCATCGGTGTCCGGTGATGAAGGCCACAGAGGGTGCTATAGGGTTTAAGGGCGTCATTATAACAAAAAGGATTAAATAATTATTTGGTCCTTCAACTATCCCAAAATTTTGCGTTTCGTCCCACTATTTTTTTGTATGCGTTTGGTCCCTCAATTAGATTTTTTTTGGTCAATTCCCCCTTCCTACCATTACCGTTACTAAAAAATTTAACAAGGGCTAACTTTTCAAAATATCCAAACTATAGGGAGTTAATGTGCCAATTATAAAAGATGTCATCTTCAACCTTGGAATTGGAATTCAAAAAGATTATACAGTCTCGTATTACCTTCAAGAACACCAACTTTGACAACAAACTGAAATGAATATCACCACTTAAGAAGAATACTCGAAAAAGGTCACCTTCTCGTGACCATTTTGCAGATGCTTCCGCTTTTTTAGAGTCCCCAGGTTTAATGACCTATGGCTCGGCCACATCAAAGAACATTACTTGGGACAGGATTCTCATCCCTCCACGAATTCGCTGGAGAATAAACACGAAGATAAAACTGTTGACCCAAATATTGGCGAGCACAGTTCCAAGACCTTACATTCCACATCCCCACAATGTCCAAAGGCATATAAACTGCACTCCATGACTTCGAATATACCTGTATGTAACAAATAGGTATGAATTAAACAGGCCAGTTAACAAACAATGTATATTAGGTAATTGAAATTGTAATAATGTCAGCAATGTATTTTCTTAAATGTACCTGGACAGTGCAGCGAGATATTGTGTCTCTTAAATTGTAGCTCAATCTTCTTGCAGGCGACCACTTCCCTCCATCCATCCTGTTCATCCCACAGAATTATCAATTTCAGACTCGAAGATCCAGTGCATATGATTCTTGTTGATGAGCTCTTTTCCGACAGTAAACTCGTTCTAATGTATCTCTCGATGATCCAACCGGCGGTCGTTTCTACTACACCATTCGGTATCAGATCACCTGATACACCGAAATCTTGACGGAGAGCGGAGATTTCGAAAAATGACCTGTAGGAGAGAGTGTTGTTTCTTGGGATGAATAGAGTAGCGGTTAAAGGGGGGTTAATGGGTTTGTGTTGGAGAGGATGTTGGCACAGCCGGCAAAGAGTCGCCAACACCGATTAGTGCGTCGATTATGTTGCTGAGTTGTTGTTGTTGTTGGTCCTGTAGTTGTGACGTGGGTGGCGATGGTGGTAGGGTAATGGTTGTTAATGGAGGTGATGTTGGTGGTGGAATCGGAGACTATGGCGGTGGAGATGAGGCAGAGATTTGTGGTGGTGAGTGTTTTGAGGAGGAGCAAATTGGCCATGAAATTGGGTAGAGAGAGAGATTTTGATTTTCTTGAATTGGGTTTGTTGCAAAAATTATGTTTGTTTCTCAGCCCTTCCTGTAGATTGTAGAATGAGGGGGAGAGAGATGAACTTGGTCGGTGATAAAGGAGGAAGGAGGCAAAATAGTTTTTAGAAGGAGAGAAAAGGGAATGATATATGTTTTTTGTTGATGGGAATTGACCAAAAAAATCATTAATATTTTTAAAAGATGACTCATTTTTCAATTGACACATAACTTCCTACAGTTTGAAAAGTTAGCCAATGTTAACTTTTTTAATAACGGTAACGGCAGGAAAAGAGAATTAAACAAAAAAATCGAATTGAGGGACCAAACGCATACAAAAAAATAGTGGGATAAAACGCAGAGTTTTGGGATAGTTTAGGGACTAAATACTTATTTAATCCTAACAAAAAAAGGGGGGGATTTGATCAAAAATCGAATTAAGCGACCAAATTAGTATGTTTTTTACCCTGCGCCAAACTTAAATTTTGGGAAAAATCAAAGGATCAAAATATATATTAATTCTAAATTGTACGATCAACAAAAAAAAAAAAAAACACAAGTTTTCCTTGGAATTTGTTAGGTAATTAGTAGCACGCCCCACCACCAGCAGTAAAAAAATCCGGGATCCGTCACAAAAGATAGGACTTGTGCAGTGTGCACATAGAACGAATAGATGTGGAGTCTGGAGATGAGGTATATATCACATTGTCCAGTTCCTACTTCCTAGCTACTTTGGAGAAGCATTAACTTCCTATGACATTATGAATAGTAGACTGAGGATAGATAATATTTGTCTCTATCAGACAAGGACCCGTTGTTAGGCACGAAATTGGTTGTTTGAACCATGTTTTGTTCTTTCCCCTCAAACATAGGCGCCTTTAAAGGAATCCTTGTCAAAAGTCCAATTGTTACAATAGCAGCCTCTTTTAAGTTTAATGGAGGCTTTATTAGAATGAGAACATAAATCCTATATATAATTCGGCCAACTTAAGTGCGCCAGATAGTGGTAATAAGGGCACGTTCAAAAGTAAAGGCAAGACCTTAACGCTCGCTAAATCACATAATGATATACTCCTTTCGTTTTGGACAAAGAGTTTATTATTTTATTTTGGGATAAGAGTCTACTTTTAAAAATTAAGACATAATAATGTCATTTTATTACTAATGAGTTACTACAAATATTACTTTCTTAAAAAGATTAACTTTTAAACAGTGATTCTTTACCCGAAATAGAGGAAGTATTTGCTAATTTGACTCACTATAGTTTAAGCCGAAGTACTCCAACCTCTTATTTCTGAAAAATTGGCTCGAAGCAAAAGATTGTGTTATCATCGGGCAGTCACAGCTGTGATATTCGTCCAAAGTCCAAAGATCATCTCTAAAGGACCTATTGTGATTTGCGCAAACCACATAAAATAAACTAGTCATCAAATCCCCCCTTGGTCACAATTTCAAAATGGCATGGCTAAGGTTGATGGTTGTTCTTCACAACATTGAAAAAAACCTTGATAGGGTCCTACCTCCAGCCCCACTGCTTGAAGCTCAAAAGAAATCCATTTAAACCCCCAAACATTGAGTTTAGTTCATGTCTTTGTTTTGGATTTTCCTACAAGTCTAGAACTGGAATATCGATCCTAGTCTGTTAAGGCCCACAATTTATTGACCCCACTAGACCAGCCCATGAACAGCCCGGCGAAGTGTGTTGGAGATCTAAGAAGGCCAAAATATAAATACACTCTAAAGAATCCACCAAATCTCATTGTACACCCCGAACCTAAATATTTGGGTAAAATTCAGGCCGGTCTACTTTTTCAAATTTCTAATCGTTAAAATACATTTTTTAAAAAAATCGAAAAAAGTTATTTTTAAACGCGAAAAGACAGCAATACTCTTAATGCAAAGTTTATAAAGTGCAAGTTTATATATCGCGGTGCAAAGTTTCTTTCATCAATTAATTTTACATATTTTTGCACCGCGATTCAAATATTCATTTTTAAATATTTTTTACAACAAGTTTATACGTTGCAGTGCAAAGTTTATAAAGTGCAAATTTATTTATCGCGGTGCAAAGTTTCCTTAATCAATTAATTTTACATATTTTTGTACCGCGATTCACAAATATTTTCACCGTGATTCAAAGATTTTGAAAGATATACTGCGGTGCACATATGTTGTTAAACAATGTTCATAACAATTAATATTTATTAGTTTTTACATTATTTAAGTTATAATAGAAAAATTGAAGTAAATAGATATTTATATTGCAGTACAGCTTTTTATATATCGTCGTTCATAGTTTTTATATATAAGTTTTGCACCGTGATATATAAAAACTATACACCACGATACAAAAATAATAATTCGCTCAGTATTTGAATAGAGAAATGTAAGTAAACAAGAATTTATATCGCGGTGCAACATTATAATATATTACGGTATAAATTAAATTTGAAGTATAGGTTTTGCACCACGGTATATACAAATATGAACTGTGATTCAGAGGCTAGTCATCTGTTACACGCATCTCGTGCTCATTAAGGGTAACGTAGTATTTTTCCATCCAAAAGTGACTTTTTGGGGTTGAAAATAAAAATAGGGTACTTTAGCGAATAAGAATTTGAAAAAGGGGACCGGCCCGCAATTCTTCCTAAATTTTTTGGTGAAATTCGGGCCGGTCCACTTTTTTAAGTTTATAACCTCTCCAGTTCAGTTTTTTTTTTTTTCAATCGGAAAAGACCACTTTTTGAAATATTGTTCCAAAAATGTCATCGTCCCCTTCAACAGCTCCGGCAACACACTTTGGATTCGAAAATCACCATTGTTGGGCTGTAAAATGGGAATCAACCTAGGCGAAGGAGGAAGAGGAATAAGAAGGCTTACGACGGAGGAGAATGAAGAAGAAGACTGAGGACATGGTCTGTTTCATTACGATTTTGAACCGCGGTGCAATTAGACAAGACAGTTAAACTGTTGAACTGAGATGCAAAAATTAATGCAATAAAATTGATGAACCGCATTGCAATTAGACTAGGAAATTATACTAGACAATTAAACTATTGAACCGCGGTGAAAAAATTAAAGCAATAAAATTGATGAACTGCGTTGCAATTATAAGACTAGGTAGTTAAACTATTAAACCACGGTGTAAAATTAATGCAATGAAATTGATAAATCGCGGTGCAATTAGACTAGGCAATTAAACTATTGAACCGCGGTGCAAAAATTGATGAACTGCGGTGTAAAAATAATGACATATGTAGCGCACTTACGGTTTATTAAGGGTATCGTAGTCATTTTGTCACCAAAAGTAATTTTTTCCGATTGAAAAAAAAATGTACTTTGGCGATTGGATCGACCCTCAATTTTTCCTAAAATTTTTCCCATAATGCAATCTAACGTTACCTTTTGTCTCACTTTACGCCCCGACCGTTAGTAACGTTAAAAAGATAACAAGATTGATCATGTGCAACTATGATTTTATATTTTTCATTTTACAATGAAGGGTTTTCTGGTAAAAAAAAAAGGGCTTTCTGGTCAAATTAATTTAAACTCATTTAACTAATAATGAAATTTAACAAAAATTTTAAATATTAAAGAACATAAACGATGATTAAACACAAATCCATGTGATTTAAATTATAAAATCACCCTTGCAATGAATTTTACCAAAATACCTTCACAATAAACTAGAAATTATAAAATCACCCTTGCACATGATTCGCACATGACTAATTTTGATATTTTTTAACGCTGCTAATAGTCAGGAGGTAATGTGGGACAAAAGGTAACTTTAGATGGCATTACGAGAAAAAAAAATTAGGTGGGGTGAATTATGTGATTTAGTGAAAACTTTGGGGTGCTATTTATATTTTGGCCTTCCAAAAATGGTAGATTTACATTTATATGGAGTAAAAGGCCAAAGCCCACTAGGATTGGATTTTATTTTCAGAAATTATGGGCAGGTACACTTTGTTGGATTTTCAATCGTTTTAGTTCTTGATATTTTTTTCGAACCGCAACAGTGCAATTTGATGCATCACGATACAAAATCAATGCATCGCGATGGCAAATGCATGCATCGTGTAATATCAAACGATGCATTGCTTTATCAAATTATGCATAAAAGTGTTTTTTTAGCGGTTTGAAAAAAACATAGGAAACAAAAGTGGGTGAAAATCTACCAAAGTGTACCGGCTCAAATTTTCCCCTTTTAATTAACTTCTTGGATAGATGTGTAGGTCCACTAAACTGGGGCCGACGCCTGATATTATTTTTTTAAGAGCAATTTATTTTTATCGAAAAATGTTATAGTCACTTGGCCAAAATATAAATAGCCCCTAAAGTATCTACTCGATCCCAAAGTGCACCACAGCCTAATTTTTTTCCTCATAATGTCATCTAATGTTACCTTCTGTCCCACTTTGCCTCCTGGTCGTGACCGGTATTAAAAAGATAACAGAATTTGTCATGTACAAATCATGTGCAAGGGTGATTTTAAAATTTTCATTTTACTAGGAAGGGTATTTTGGTCATTTACTATAATACTACATCCCACATCGGGTAGGTATGGGAATTGTGTTCGATTTATAAGGTAGTCACACAATACCTCTAGGCACCAATATTATCCATGGATTTTTGAGTCGGCTTGTGGTGAGATTAATGCCACAAGTGTTGCGTGCTCAGTGGGCCAGTGTGTAGGCTACACATAACGGATCAGGCTTTCGGACTCGGGTCGTTACATTTATTGACCTTCTTCTTCAACCCTATATTGAGATGCATTTGAGTTGAGTTGTTTGTCTTAAACCCTGCTGAGCTTTTGTTTCTCTCTCCTTTTTTATTTCAAACCTCCCAATTAATTTCCCCATCACAACCATTTTTCCTTACCAACGCTATGGCCATGGCAGCAATCGAGCCATCCTCGTCGGTAACACTCCACCATGGCCAGAGCGAGATATATTAATGGAGAAATCCGATGATTGTGATCGGACGGAATGTGGCGGTATGAGTGGGTGATTCCCCCAAGTGGAAAAATATAATTTTGCCCTACACGTGCAGGAGTACGTGCTACTTAACGAGAAAAATGTAATGTCTGTCACGGCCAGGGGGTTAAGTGGGACGAAAGGTAAGTCAGATGGCATTATGGGAAAAAATTAGGTTGGGGTGCACTTTGGGATTGAGTGGATACTTTGGGAGCTATTTATATTTTGGCCTAGTCACTTAATTAGTACTCCCTCCGTCCCTAAATTATCGTCCTCTTTTCCTTTTTCGTCCGTCCCAAAATAATTGTCTAGTTTGAAACCTACCTTTTTAGAACATCACTTTTACCACTTTACCCTTACTTTTTCAACCTACTTTAATTATAGGCCACATACACATGGGCTTTAAAGGAAACTACACATTAAACCAATATGAATAATCAAGTCAATTGTTTTTTCTTAATCTGTGCGCCCGATCAACTAGGACGATAATTTAAAGACGGATGGAGTACTAAATTTTATGCACAAAATGACGAAGGATCCTATGTATTACATTTTATAAATCTAACTAAATAACACATAAGGTGTCACATCATTTAATGCACAAATTTAAATATTTGTTAAGTGACTCTAGCATTACTTATTTTTATTACAAACCAATTGAAGTACATGCGAATGGTGTATTCATTTTTTTATGAAGAGCGTTACTCTTGTTTTAGGCCTAAAAGTTTAAGGCTAATCCTCCGAGCTACACAACTAAGTTTTCGTTAAGTTAGAATAACCCCTTAACCAATTGATGTAGGTGTTTGTTGTTACAACTAATGGTTGTAAAATATAGAGATGTCATTGATTCTCGAATAAAAAACAAAGAAAATGAAAAATTAACTATTGAAAATGTTTCGATTGATGATAGATCTTATAGGAGTGATACTTAAAAACTGATTCTCTCTAGTTCTCTCTATCTCATTTCCAATCGATGCATCTTTTGCCGAGAACTCTTACATCTAAACAGGCCGCAACTACCTTACTGTATATCATAAAGCCAAACACGAACGCAGTTTCAAACTCTTTTCGTGATCCCAACTATATGCTTGTTTGAATCGCTCTACTTTCAGTTTCGGCAGCACTCAAATGGCTACTTTCCACTGTTTGATCGTTAATATCACTCAACTGTCCACTTCCCCTTGTTTGGCTGTCTCCTAATTCAATCACAATTCCACCCAAATGGGCGCTTTCAACTTGTTGGATATCTCTTGGTTCATCACAAATTTCACTCAAGTGCCCTGTTTGAGTACTGTCTCCTAATTCAATCACAATCCCACCCTCTCTCAATTCAGTATCAACATCATTCAACTGTCCATTTTCTGTTGTTTCGCTCTCTCTTAGTTCAATCACAAACCCGCTCAAACGGCTGCTTTCTTCACCAGCGACTGACCAACCACTCCAAGAATCAGCATTGGCTCTACAGATTGGACAAATGGGTGTTCTCAAAAGCCATGAATCAACACACTCAGCATGAAAACTATGTCTGCACGAAGGCAATAACCGACACTTTTCACCAGCTTTAAAATTCTCCAAACAGACTGCACAATCCACAGGACTGCTGCCTTTGTCTTTGGCTTTGTAATCAAAGCAAGGAAGCTTCTCTACATCATCTCTAGACAAGCTTGAGCTCCCCAAACTCCCCCTGTCGACCATGGCATCGTTCCCTAACCCTCTTCTGAAAGCTCTCCCAGTAATACAAACATGAAATAATATCAAAATTACAGTACCCAGAAATAATAATATTACAGATATTACAATTGCCATGACCATAACATGTGTGGCAATATCCAAGTCCCTGTCATTCATCCCACAAATCCTAAACCATAAGCACCTACCTCAGACCATGTTTTGCTTTGAACTTCACTAAAATCAAGAATCAGATTCATATTTCATAAAAATCTATAGAAATTATCGATAATGATGGTGTCGTGTTCTAGTCATGCCTTAACAGTTAACACAGTTGATGCCAAACCTGGATTAATAAAGAGGGTAGCGTTAGCTAGTCTGATAAACAACGCAAGATTCTTGCAGCAGATCTCTATAAACATGAATCTAAAAAATTGGAACAAAACAAAACAAAACCACAACACAACTAAAGCGATCTAGCGTAAAGACAATATATTAGATAGAAGAATGATTAAGTGATCATGAAAAAGGATTCAACTTACAAATTTGATTGAGACCTTCATGTTTGTAGCAGAAAGATCTAGAGATGGTGATGAGTGATTAGGCAGGCATGCTCATTGTGGGAGTGGGTTTTGTTTTATAGACAAAAAGTGACTCTTGATAGTAAAAGCAGTTGACCTACAATCCAGGTCGGTTTTGGTTTTAAAGAAATCATTAATGTCGTGTGGGGTTTCGGCTATTCCCTCCTATGGAGTGGGTGGGAAATTTGAAGGTATTAACATTAATAATAATCACGCTAAGATTGCTAAATGCTAATCCAAACATCCCTTTTAGCTTATCTGTTTTTTAAGGGTACCACGATATAGGCAATAGGCTGTAGCCTTTCCCTTTCCAAGAGATTTGAACTTGTACGATGATATGTTACACGACGAATTGAAGCTAACCTACCTTATTTCATGAGATTGGAACCTGCAAGTCTTCAACGGTTCAACCGCATACAAGTATAGTCTTCATCTACGCTCATTTTCATGCCTCCAAACAGTTTACGACTTTTATGAAAAACTTCATTAAGACTACTCATTACCTGCTTCAATTTTATGCCGTTGAAATTTTTCAAAAAGTAAGTATCATAGAAGGGTAATTGCCATTTCAAGACATCTTTTCTTTCGTTCCTTCGCATCAAACAGTGAGCCCGAGCCGTTACCATTGGAGGAAAACACCACTAAGTTACAACCTAGCAAAGAGAAGGAAAGTCAAAACGAACTAGCTGGAAATGACCCTTTAGAACTCATGTTAGACGCCCCTCACAGAAACAGCGGAATCGGACACAAGAACCTGGTCGCTTGGAGTTGGAGCCATAATAAGCTCGACTTGTGGAGGTTTTGAACTCAAGTTGTTCGAGTACAGCCAGCAGCACAAATTTCAGTGTTTCGTAGCTCGTTTAACCATGCAAACAGTCAGGAAAGCTTAGGTGTTCTGTTTTCTGAATGACCCTAAACGTAACACCAAAATCCCTAAACGTAACACTATTTAATGCATAAAATGACCTAAATACCCCTTTTAATATTTAATAGATACTCACTTTTGGTACACATTAGCGGATGTTTTATAAAACATCCGCTACAAACTAGTGGATATTTTATAAAACATCCGCTAGTGTGTAGCGGATATTTTATAAAACATTCGCTAGTTTGTAGCGGTTGTTTTATCCGAAATCGAAAAAAAATGCAAATCAACGGTTTTTTGTTCTTAATTGAAAAGAAAAAATAAACCGAATCAAAATCAATTTAATTCACATGCAATATCATGCGAATTAACAATGAAAATCGAATCAACAATGACACGTAATCAAAATTACGTGAAGGGGGAAGGAGGGAGGGGGTAGTATAGTTTAAATGTGAAGAGGGGTAGTAAAGTAATTTTACCTTTTAAATGGTGTTACGTTTATGTGTTTTGCTGTTTTCTTTTCTTAAGATTGCACTTTGTTTTTTATGCAGAATTTCAAGAATAAAAACATAATCGTACGGTGATATCAATCAACAGTTGTATCGTACATAGAGGTGGTAATTTTTTCTCATACCCACCCTCAAATTGATGCGTATGGGCATGCGTATTGGATGATACATTGGAAACCACATCATTTGGTGTACAAATTTGAGTACAATCTACGGTGAACATTACTATCGACAAAGATCTCTGGAGGCCACCACCACCAATTCGAGCAACCTTCACCATTGACTACGACCACCAAGGGTGTACATCGGAATCACATAACTAAACTAAACTAAACCAAACCAAACTCGATTTTGGTTTCAAAAATGGAAAAAACCGTTCGGTTCAGTTTACGGTTTTTGATATCGAACTAAACTAAGCTCTTGATTTAGTCATAATATATATATATATATATATATATATATATATATATATATATATATATATATATACACACACTAAACCAAACAAAATCTTGATTGTTGGAGGACTATTATTTCTTCTATAATTATTTGTGTTTATTTCAGAATTTGTATTGTTTACTTTGTAATAATTTATTTTTAGTAGGCTATTTTCTAATTCCAAATTAAAATCTTATTTTTATTGTTATTGTTAATGTTGATTAAAAAGAATTTATATGAATCACACCGAACAATTTCAAATCTTATGCGGTTCAGTTTGAAATTTTCGGAACCAATATGGGAGGCTCGGTTCGGGGTTTTGGCCTAAACAAAACCAAACCGAACCGAGTCACATACACCCCTAAACTAAACCAAACCAAACCGTACGGGTCACCACCACATATTTTTTGTGATGTCTGTTTTATTCAATAATTTTTTTATTAATGTTTAAAAGAGCGTCAAGCCCTTTTATGACCCGCCTATTTACTCTTGTTGTCAATTTGACATTCAGTGAACCCTCCGCACACAGCCCACATAGGCATCGCCAATAGCACATACTCATTTACCACCTCTAATTGTACATAAAAAGTTAACTTATTTTGCTATTGATACTATGATGAATGCCTTATGCATCTACTGTTTGTCACTCAGGGTCTTCAAGCCTCAATATAAACTTCGGGTTAGAATAGTGCTTTGATTATAAATATAAACCAAACTAATTAGGGAAAAGGAACACCTAAACCACTGTTTTATCTTCAACCTATCCATGTCCTATTATAAATAATACTACAATTAAACAAATCAAATAAACAAATTCCAGATTGAGACGTGGCTTCGTAGTATACTACTCTATAATTAACCTAATCCCAATTACATAACTGATGACCTATTGATGAGTTTAGACTTGAAGATTGAGTGAGAGATTACATCCTTTCTATATTTCCTTTTTTTTTTATTAATATTCATTGAGATATTATATCCAGATATTTATCTACCGGATACGACAGGAAGATTCCGTCTATAACAAACACACCTGCCTAATTATGACATAATGACACACGACACCCTCCAATTTTTGAATTATATAGTTTCTACACTTGACCCCCTTATACTCTAACACCCACCCACCCCCCTCAAGTTGGCAGTGGAAAAAAGGTTAACCACAAACAACTTGCACACCAAATAGAGCAGCTGAGAAGCAGGGAAAGCACTAGTAAATAAATCAGTCAATTGCTCCTTAGATGGGACATGAAAGTACCATTCATTTGTACTCAGATTCAGCAGATGACCTAGGCATAGTGGTATGCTTCTTACTCTTCCATGAGATCAATGAAGTACCCAAAAAGATACAAAATCGTGTAATTGATCTTATGGAAGTAGGGCATACTGCCCAATCTGCATCACAGTATGCAGTGAGCACAGAGGAGGACTTGGAGGAGAAAAACAGCCCTTGGCCATATGCCTGTTTAAGAAATCTTACAACTTGCTTGGCAGCTTCAACATGAGGTGTCCTAGGCTAAGATAAGAATTGGCTCAAGACCTGAACAACATAGGACAAATCAGGTCTTGTGATTGTCAAATAGATCAACCTACCAACAAGCCTTATGTATTGGTCTGGATTCTTCAACAAAGCACCAACATTTGCAGAAAGACCATGATTGGTAAGAAGAGGAATTGTAGATGCTTTGGCATTGAAGAGACATGCCTCCTTAATAATGTCCAAAGCATACTTCCTCTGATGCAAGCACAACCCTGTAGAATGTTTGGCCAATCCTAACCCCAAAAAATACTTCAACCGACCAAGATCCCTTATAGAGAATTGGGTATGAAGATATTGTTCCAGCTGAGAAATAGCAGTGGAAGAGGACCATATGATGACAATGTCATCAACATACACCATTATGGCAGTAAAGCCTCCATCAGACTCCTTAGTAAAAAGACTATGATCAACAGCAGCCTGTTTATAACCAAAGGTCTTCAAGGCATTGGACAGCTTATGAAACCACTGCCTAGGGGCCTGCTTCAACCCATACAATGACTTCTTAAGCCTGCAAACCTGAGGTGTATTGAGTGTAGTGGGTGGGGGATAATATCCAGGAGGCAAAGTCATAAACACTTCCTCATCAAGGTTCTCATGCAAAAAGGCATTGGAGACATCCATTTATTGAAAAGACCACCCTCTCATGGCTGCAACTGCCAGCAGAACTCTTATTGTGGTCATCTCAGCCTCAGGCGCAAATGTTTCAAGTAGTCCAGTCTCTTTGTCTGTATGAACCCCTTAGCCACCAGCCTTGTTTTATACTTATCCACAAAACCATCAGGCACATACTTGACCTTGTAAACCCACTTACATCCAACTGCCTTTTTGCCAGGTGGAAGAGACTGAAAAACCCAAGTTTTGTTTCTTTCCAAAGCATCCAACTCAGAAGCCATAGCTTGGCACAAATGATTATGTTTGATAGCTTGAGAATAGGATTTAGGCTCAGCTGTGGTGTCAATGTTAGCTATAAAGGTCTGGTAAGTAGGAGATAAATGAGAATAGGTCATCACATTGTGTACAGAGTGAATGGGATACCTAAGATCACAAGCAGCAGGGGTTATGGAAAGGGTAGTCCAGTATAGGCCTTGTATTTGGAAAGAAGAACCTTGGTCCTAGTAGGCATAGGAGGAACAGCAGGTGGAGGAATAGGAGAATCAGAATCAGAAGAAAAGATGGAGGGGTAGACTTAGGAGGAATGTGAGGAGAAGGAACTTCAGGATACAAATCCTCATCCAATGGTACACCAGGAGGAGAAGGAAAGAAGCAGAGCTAGGAGAAAGTGAAGCAAAAGGAAAATGGCTTTCATGAAAAACCACATCTCTGTTGTAGAAAATTTGTTGTCTCCAAGTCATATAGTTTATAAGCCTTTTTTTCCAAAAGGATAACCAATGAAAGCACACTTTCTGGCTCTAGGTCCAAACGTAACCCTATTGTGGCTAAGTGTGGAAGCCTAGCATAAGCACCCAAACACCCTTAAATGAGAATAGAAATGAGTGAGGCCAGTGAGAACTTCATAGGGTGTTCTAAACTGCAGAATAGAACTAGGCAATCTATTGATCAAGTAAGTAGCAGTCAAAAGACAATCTCCCCCAAAAAGAAATAGGAAGATGTGCCTGGAATCTAAGAGCCCTAGCAAGCTCAGGCAAATGCCTATACTTTCCTTCAACCCTCCTATTCTGTTGAGGTGTAGCAACACATGAGCTTTAATGAATTATACCAGAGAATTCAGAAAAGGGGTGACTAATTCATTAAAGAATTCAGTCCCACTATCTAACCTTATCTCTTTAACAGATGCCCCATATTGGGTTTTGACATATGATATAAGACAGATAATCACAAACTTGGGATTTAGACTTTTTTTTGATAAGTAAAGTATAAGTAATATTAACAGGAGTCAAAAAAGGAGACGATTCCTTGTACACTGGAAGTATACATACACTAAACTACAAACCAAAAGACCCAAACCTAGTTACAAAAAGGGTCCTCTAAAGTTGGATCAGCAGTTAAGCACCAGAATCTCAAATACATAAGAAAAGCCTTTTTGATTCCTTCAATATCAGATTCAATGTTCTCAAAAGCCCTTTTGTTCCTCTCTTTCTAGATGGTCCACCAAATAGCTGCAGGGGCATACTTCCAAAAAGCACTCCTTCTATTCCGGGTAAAAGAAGGCCATCCCCGAAGCGTATCAATAACAGTCCTAGGCATAACCCACGAAACATCAGCAGAGAGGAAAAGGGAGTTCCATAACTCCCTAGCCATAGAGCAATGGAGCAGCAAATGATTTACATCCTCCTCCTCACTTTTGCACAAGTAGAGCCGATTAACATAAATCAAACCCCGAGATCTCAAGTTTTCCCCCGTCAATATGACGCCCCTGGCTGCCTCCCAAACAAAAAAAGCTACCCTACCTGGGATTTTATGTTTCCATATCTCCTTCCATGGGAATAAACTTTTTTCCTTCTCAATCATCTTAGAGTACAAAGATCTAACGGAAAACAATCTGTTATTAGAAGCCTCCCAGATAATTTTATCTTCACTCAAAACCTGCCTCTTGCAACCCTAGAGCAAATCCATGAACTGCACTACTTCATCAATCTCCCAGTCATGCAAATTTCTGCGAAAAACAGGACTCCAAAGGTCTGTACCCCCTTGATTGACCACCAACGAACTCACCATTTCCTCCTTATTGACTGCAATGTTATAAAGGCTAGGAAACATCAATTGCAAGGTGAACAATTGTAAGAAAAGATGAACAATTGTTGTAAGTAATATGCCTATATGGCCCCCATAAATCACAATTAAGCAAAGAGAACAAAGTAGTAGAGTGAGATACACTGAGAAGAAATTATTGTTTTACTTGTCTAGCAAATTGACAAACATCACAGGGTAATACAGAAGTTGTATTATCTATATGACACATTCAAATGTTTAAGAGAGGACAATGGCACATGCCCTAATCACATATGCCAAAGAGCATAGTCTTTGCTAATATTGCTAGACACGGAACAAGCAGGATGATGTTGACCAAAAACAGGAGCAGACTCAGGCTTTGAAGTTTTTGAAGTACTGAATATGTAGAGGTCATCAACTGCCCTACCAGTCCCTTTGATCTACCTATGATCCTGGTCCTGCAAAGTATAGGTAGAGGCAGAGAAAACCAGTCATTTGATTATCATTTGCAAGTTTATTGCCAGATAGAAGGTTGTATTGGTGCAAGCAGAACATTGTGCAAGACAATATCTGTAGTGAGTTGCACATCACTTTTGTGAATAATGCTGCAAACATGACCATTGGGCAAGTATAAAGGTAGATCAATAGAAACATGATTTACAAGATTAGCAAGAGATGCAGTGATATGATTTGATGCTCCAGTGTCCAGAATCCATTCATTGGAATCTTGACCAATACTTAAACAGCACCTTGGATTAACATAACTAACAAGTTTACCTAACATGTGTGACTCTGGACTATCCAATCTGCCTAAAGTGTTGGAGAGAAGAGACAGAAGTTGTTGACATTGTGCAGATGTAAATCCTTGAAAAGTTATCCTGGTTGTTATGAATACTATTAGTTTCTTCAGAAGATCTGCCTGTGAACACATTAGCTGCAGCTTTTTGTTTGTACTTTGGTATTCTGGACTCATCTGGTTTTGTACCATGCAGAATATGCCATTCAGGATAACCATTAAGGAAAAAACATTTGTCCTTTACATGTGTATCTCCATGACAATGGTCACACCACAATTTCTTTTTCTGTGTGTTCCCTCCACTGTCAGTGTTGTAACCTTAAGGAATTTAACTGCCAGTGTTTCCATTCTTTCATTTAAAGGTTTTGTGTCCAGCCTTTCCCATCATTGATGCTGCTACATTCTCCATACTTATAGATCTTGAGCCACATTTTCTCTGACTCTCTTCTTAAGTTAAGATATTCTCTGCTTTACTGAGACTGGGAAGAGGATTCATGATCATGATTTGTCCTCTAATGGCAGTGTATGTGTCATTTAATCCCATTAAGAATTGAATTAGTTGTTGCTCATGCTCATAGTCTTCTTGTTTTAATAACCCTCCACATGTACAGTTGCAAGAACATTAGGGGATACTAGTATGACTAATCAATTCATCCCAAATAGCCCTAAATTTGGTAAAGTAGGCAGATACACTTCAATTGTCTTGAGTACATTCACTCAAACTCCTAATTTGAAATACTTTGGGAAGATTACTATGAGAAAACCTAACATTTAGATCCTCCCAAATTGATCTCCCTGAATCAAAATAGACTATGCTAGATTTGATTTCAAATGACACAACATTCAACAACCACGATATGTCCATATTATTACATCTCTCCCATTGACCTAGGTATTTTGACCTAGGTGCTAGTTTCTTATTAGTCTCATTAATCAATCCTAATTTGTTCTCGGCCGATAGAGCTATAATAACCAACCTTTTCCATTGACCAAAATTAATTGTATCAGTGAGAATTTGAGAGATCAATATCATACTAGGATGATCGTTTGGATGTAAGAACAGAGGATGAAGAGGATAGAGCTGCAATGTCGATATATCGATATCGTACTCATCAACTATCTCGTTCGCGTCTTGGACCTTCATTAGTCTCCCATTCTTCATTGTTGTTAGACATCTCTGACTTTCAATCAAAAAAGTCTTAAGCCCTAAATTGATCAGAGGAATTGACAGAATGAATCGCGTTGATTTACAAACATTGATAATGCGAAAGCGAATACTCATACCATGATGAGTTTAGACTTGAAGATTGAGAGAGAGATTATATCATTTCTATATTTCTTTTTTTTATTAATATTCACTGAGACATTACATCCAGATATTTATCTACCAGATACAACAGAAGATTCCATCTATCACAAACACACCTGCATAATTATGACATAATGACACACGACACCCTCCAAACTTTGAATGATGATTATACAGTTTTTACACTTGACCCCCTTATACTCTAACACCTATCTAGGCCTCTAGAGACACTAACTTTATATTTTAATTTTTTGAAACAAAAGTTAAACAGAAAAGCTTAATTTCTTGAGCCTAGGACCACAAGAGCAGTGAAGCTATCTATCCTCACCAATTTTTAATTGACCTAGCTTTTAATAGGAAATGAGTCGATGTATTGTTAAAAGGGAAAATTATTTAAATAATCATCGTACTATTTGTAAGTATCCGATTTGACTGGTCGCATTACAATATCACAAATGTGACCAATGTACTCAGTAGTTGGCATGCGATGTGATCCTTACCGTCAACGCCTCATCCAATTTTGTAACAAACATGTTGACGTGTATTAACAGAGAGATTGTACGAAGGGTATTTTTTGTCTTTTAATTGCACCCAAAAGGTGGAATTGAAGGGAAAATATTTGGGAAAGAAAGGGGTGCAATTAAAAAATAAAAATACATTCGTACAATCTCTCCATTAATTTACGTCAACAGGTTCGTTACAAAATTGGATAAAATATTGACAAAAAATACCACATTTGACCCAATTACTGAGTACATTGATTACATTTAGGATATTATAATGTGATTGGTCAAATCGATTACCTAATAATAATAGGATGGTTATTTGAATAATTTTCCCATTGCTAAACTAGAATAGTAGATTGCACCACAAAAACAGTCGCATAAACAGAAAATGAATCGTGGAAACAAGCCAACTGATTGGTCTTGATTATATCATATGAAATCTAAACCTTTTCGCTTACAAAAATAAAAAAACCCTACATAAGCAGCAAGGTTATTCAGGCATCCACATGTGAAAAAAAAAAAATACTTTTCTAGGATGTAAAGCTCAACTACATAAAAGTATTATAGAATAACTACATGCTTCAATCGCTTTTTCCAATCTTCTCTCGATATTTCAAAGAATTTACAAGTAAAAACCAATCAATGCAACGGAAAAAGAAAAAAATAGGACAGTACTCACTATAGCCCATAACCCACGTTGTTTATACTTGTGCTAGGAACCCAAAACAAGCACCTCCCGAGGAATACTCGTAACGCGAATGACAGCCTGAGCACTTAAAGGTGATAGATTTGATTGACAAAACTGCTCCCAAGATTGAGTCTCTGGGTCCTTGGAATCAGATGCTGTATTTGGATTCAAAACAGGAGATTTGTTATATGCTGTTTGCAGCTCCAGCAGGAGAGTGCGAGCAGCCTCTCGTGACTCAGGGAGCTGATCACTTAGCTGGGATGCAGCTATTTGTATCAATTTTTCAATCCCGTATGATTTTATTCCTTCAGCACCCTGTATAGCAGGCAGCATCAAGGACAAGTGTTACCAAACCTTGCAAAAGAAGTGCAGTACCGCTAACTAGTATTAACCACATGATGATTTCATTCATCCTCGGAACAATTGAATGGCAAAATGTATCCCATTGACAAACATATCAGAAGTGAAGAGGGCAATGATTAAGTACTTGGACAATGTGGATCGTGCTTCCTCGTTTATGAAATATAATTAGGACTTACGAGTGCCATTTAATGCACAGTGCATCTTTTTAAACAACACTAGTTTTCACCGAGTCACCATATTAACATAATGATGCCTATTTCTTTCTTTTTTTCCCCTCGGATCTTACTTAAGACATTCTTTTACTTATGAGAAAGATAAGCAGATTTGTTGCCAGGTAATAAACTCAAAGAAAAAGAGCACGAATAAAGGATTAGTAATCTGTCCAACTCCAAAAAGTAAAGGAAAGAAAAGTAACGCTCCTATAAAGCTTAAAAGCAAAATCACAAGCCCCCAGAGGTTGCCGAATGAACACAACCCAATGAAACCATAACTTCGGCTTTAACACAAATATTTTGACAGTAAAATTTTTTGCCAATTGTGTTCTTACTAATCGATTAGTTCTAATAAGGACCCAAAGGTAAAATAAAAGGTTAAAGGTCATGTTTGGTTTTGAGAATTGGGAACATCTTTTTGGATTTTGGACTATCCCTCTCATTGGTCCCACCATCTTTCTCTTTCTCATTTTCTTCAATCTTTACCCCCCAAAAAATCCCTAAACCCAAAAATTAATAATAATAAATGAAATAAAATTCCTTAAGCCAAACACGTCCCAAAGTATCCAAGTATTCTTTCATGAGAACAGGGGACAAAACATCAAAAGTTAGTGATGGGGTGTTCAACAAACTGAATGACTACGGAAGTGGAGTATTACAGTCAAATTCTTACCAATCGGGGTACACTACGAGAAAAGCACATTGACGCCTTTGCTCGAATTCGAGGATTCCTGTGCTTGAGATTTGGCAGCAACTTTGGTAACAGCAAAAGAGGGGATACCCAAGTGGTCATGGTTATCAAAGCTCTGACGGCTGCCTCGCATACAAATCGTTTGTCTTGCGAAGACTTGAGAAGAAGTTGTACAAGCTAAAACCAAGGAAAGTAGGGTCATTTAAGAGGCAAGAATAAAAATTGAAGAAGTCTAAACTCTAAAGTAAGGGAAAGAATCCAAGCAACAGAGGAATCCGGAGGGAAAAAACATACCAGTGGGTCCAATGAGTCAATAATGTGATCACTATATGCTTTGAACATGTCAGCAGATGTCATAATTGCAGTTTTGCAAACAGCACTTCTCGGATTCTTCAAGGATTTAACAACAAGGGAAATCACACTGTCCCTGTGTTGCGGCCATGATTACAACTAGTCAGGTCAATTTATTAATAAATAAATGTAAGAAGTGAAATATCCTGCAATTCTTCAAATAAATAAGGAATTTGAATCTTACAGTATGTCTTGCATTGCTTCCTTGTGAAATATTGATAATCGCCGCACATTATTAAGTGTCTCACACACCAAAACCCAGTCCTTAGACTCCAAGCCAGCTAAAAGCATCTGAAAAGGAAATACAAGAGGAATCAATACAAGACAAGTAGGGACCAAACCAAACGAATCCAAGTTTCTTCCAATGAACAGAAGTATCACATTTGAAAGTTCGTCATGAGATATTAAACGAACGATGGTACCTTAAGACTTGCATCTACATCTTCTAAATCATTCAGGTGTTCAGATTCAATATACTCAACTTCCGCAACCCCCACCTCTACCCCAAGATTAAGAATCTCATTTCCATTATTAGGTGTTTCAACCAAGGAGACAGCGTTTTTTCTTTGTTTCCCTTCAATATTTTCAGCTGTCTTCACCATATGAGGCTTAGCAAAACTCTCTTTATTGGAGCTACCATTTGTCCTCTCAGATTCAGGTAGTATACTGAGATCTCTGAAAGCCGTTTCTGACATCATTGTATGGCTGTAATAAAATTTGGAAAATGAACAAAGGAATGCATTGTACAATAAGAACCGAGGTATTTATATCAGAAAGTTCACATGGACATAACCTAGAAATCCATGACTAATCACACATACGGATATAATAAGCAGACTATGTCAACTTAAGTGTTTAAATATAAATCAAATCTCAAGCAAAAATAGTTGGGCAAAGAAGTTAGTCTGTTACTTTCTTATCATATGCAATCGAAGGACTAGTCACGCTTGGATCAAGGTACATCCTGCCAAAACCTATATTGCACAGAAATAGACAAAAGAAGTTGGCCATAAACCACTACAGGATGACTATCACCACTGTATCTATTGTAGATTGAAACAAGTGGCAAGGCTAATGTAGGGCTACCTCAGGAGTCAAAGCAATTCTGTTATATTCTTGAACTCTCAACACTTGTCAGACATCTCGTGCAAAAAGTGACTGCAATAACTCAGCTAATATCATCCATGGACAGACTGATAATGACTCCAACTAAAAATCAAACTATCCATAATGGGACACTTGGACTGCAATTGAACAATCCTGCTATAAAGCAATGCAGAACGGATCCACTGAAGCCAGTAAAAAACGTGACCGGTCAATATTGTTGTATAAACATCCCACAGTAGGCCCTAGTCCCTGACAAGAGCAAAAGCTAAGAGGAGATAAGGGTTAGTGGTAGCAGATCTCAGCATTTGGGACAAGGCTTGGCTTGCTGATTAACCACTATTTTTTTGAAAATCTCCTACACCACTTCATAGCAAAGCAATGCAGCCACGCCTCAAGAACGAGCAGTTGGCCTAGTGGCTGTAGGCATACTGTTTGGTTAACAGAAATTGGACATATGGAATAGATATGCCCGGACATTCTCTTTAAAGTATGGCACCGCCAAAACTTTGTAATTTCCAGAATATATATATATATATATACTCTCTCCGTTCCTAAATAATTCTCTTGTTTGACTTTCTGTTTTCAAATAAAAATATGACATATTTTTGTACTTTTTTCAAAATCATAAAATACGTAATTCATAGTACCAAAAAAGTACTACAATTTATGTGTTTTATGATATTGAAAAGAATAAAAAGAATATGCATCCGATTTTCATTTGATAAACATGGACAATAATTTACGAACGGATGGACTATACATGTATATGAACAGATACCACATCAAAAACACAAATAAGCCCAAAGCATTCCAGATTTATTCACATGAACCAGTCTTCAAATAAAACTTACATAATTTAAGGAATTAATTGTCTGACTATATCCAAAAAAGAAAAAAAAAATACAAATGTCTTGATCCTCAACGAATAGTGAAGTGATAGTAACTACAGTCCATGACAGACCTCTGAATAAAACATATCTAGGTTGAATCTTCTCCTTAATTATAGATACTAAAACACTAATGTACCCTGCCATACAACACTAAATGCTAGAACTACCGCAGATTCATATATTAAAGAACTCACCAACTCCAAAACCAATGAATATCACACGGTTCAAGTACTCATTCACAAATCATACACACATTTACATACAAATAACTATCTACAAACGCTACTAGTAACTACATCCTTGTAATCGAAGTTACTCGGAGCACTAGCGCATACCTCGAAGAGATAAAGAGCCTTAGATTTCCCTTGGCTGACCAGATCAACAAGCTCCGAAATCAACAGATCCAGATAAGCCCTCGCCAAGCTCAGTCGTTCTCGTAAGACAATCCGTTGACTGATGCACAGATTTCAAGTAACCAAGTACAGAATCACTATTTATTCAATGAATTTCAACTCATATTTTAACAACTAAACATAACGTAATCCAATGCAAACAATTGAGTAACAGTAAAAAAGTGATGAGAGAGGGATTACCGCTTGAATGATCGACTAAGCAATGATTAGAAATGCTTGAATGTGCTACAGATTTGTGTGAGTGGGGGTGTGGGTGAGATGAGATTATAATAGCGCGGGGTATAGAGAGAGAGAGAGAGAGAGAGAGAGAGAGAGAGTGTGTGTGTGTGTCTTAGAGAGGGAAAGTTTTGTAACCGGCGATGAGCGCAGTCAAATGAGACGCCATTATTTGGTTTACCCGACCTAGGCCGGCAGGCACGGGAAATTTACAAGTCCACCGCCGCGGAGAGAGGGGCCTAAAGGACATAAATTCGGGGGTTTTGGTTTTCTAATTTTACCCCTTCTTTCTCCCATTAATAACGAAATCTAGCACTAAAATTTGAAGTTTTGAACTGACATTTCAACCCAATTAAAGCAAATTTTGAATTGACACTCTATCATTTGAGGAAATTAAACTAGTATTACTCCTAATTATTTGATTAGGATAAGGGTTAATAGTGCTTTACCACTCTTAGACTTACAAATATTTGCACTTAGGTTCCTGTGATCTCAGTTTTACAATGAGGTTCATAGTTACATTTTCGGTGTAATTGGGGTCAAAGGGGGGTTTCGTAAATTCTTAACCAAAATTGATCACGTGTCATTCATGCCTGCTTTTTTTTTTAATTATTTATATGTCTTTAACAGCTATACATAGGGTAGTACAACGTCATTTACCATTTATTCAAGTAAAACTTTTTTATCATTTCACAAAAAGATAACACTCGAGGAAACAAAACTATTAGCATTTCATAAAAAGTTGTCGCCACGTGACAACAATAATTTCTATTTTAGTAATATTTAATAGATTATTAGACATTTCAAATGTAAACTCTTTGGGATGGAATGAATGGAGTATTTGATGTGGGTTTTTATTTTTTTAGAAAAGACCCGATTTACTAAAACATTATTAATAATCATATTTTTTTCAATTTCTATTTCGAATAAAGTATAAAGATTAAAGAATAAACTCAGCTAAACATTTTTTCCCAATCACTTGGAGAAAATATAGAGCATACTAAATTCTAAAAATATATAAATCAATAAAACTAAAAAATAAGTCAAAAAGGTACCGTAGTTTTTTTGGAACTTTATTGGAATTAAAGCTAATCATACTCCATTGTATCTATTTATTTATTTATTTTCCGTTAATTGGGGGTGTTTTTGGGATGAACCGATTAATAAAAGAGATTTATTTTTCTTTCTTTTTTTTATTTTTCTTATTTAAAAAGATTTTATTGGTTTTCTTTCTCAAAAAACAAAAAATAAATACTATGGGACTTTGAATTTGGACCATTTTTTTAATTTCTTGATTAGCAATTTTTTTTATTTTGTATACACTATACTTTATTTGAGTTAGAAACTGAAAAGGGAGAATGAATATAATAATTATTAGTAATGGTTTAGTAAACCATGCCTTTTCTCTAAAAGAAAAAATTAAACCATCAATATATAACATTATAATGACATTATACTCCCTAATGCATAGTTGTTAAAAGACAAAAATATTATGAAAAGCATGTATGAATGAAACATGACCGTTTTCGTTAAACATTTAACAAAAACCCTCTTTTGACCGCAAATTGCACCAAATATATTATTTTGGACCTTAATATGCAGCAAATTAAAACCATAGACCCCTAGTTGTAAAAATTTTTAAACTTTGGGGCGTTAAAGTGCAATCAACGCTTAGGACAGTAAGTAAGCGTATATATGACTAGTAAATGCATATAGGAAGTAGGAAGGACCATGTGTTAAATTTTGTCATTGCATAAAGACTCGTTTAGTGCAGCGTTTTGAAAACGCAGCCTTTTAAAATATATCATTTTTAAAACGCATTATTTTTAAATGCAATTTTATTTTTATAAATATGTTTAGAAAACTATTCCAAAACGTTATTTTTCATAAATAGAGTAGTTGTAAACGCAACATATTTTTAAAACGCTCCAAATTGGAGCGTTTTAAAACACTCCACATTTTTAAAACATTGTGTTTTAAAACGCTGCATTGAAACACTTTTAAAGAAAAAACACTACGTTTTTTACCAATGTTTTGACCAAAATACTCCATCAAACAAACACTAAATCATTACGAACTCGACCTTAATGATTGTCATTTTGTTACTAATTTTGATCTAAATTGGTTCTGGCTTAAAGAATATGCCAAATTTGAAATCGTTTGAATCGCTAGAACACTCTAGTTTTTAACTGTGGTACTTTATCCATATTTTGTTTTGTTTGCACAAATTTTTAAATATACTCACTTTGTTTCACTCAAAGATTCTTCATTTGAAAAATCTAACTAATTTAGAGATATATTAATGTTATTGAAGTTTGTCATAATTACACAAATACTTAAACACAAGTAATGTGTTTATAACATAAGTAGAGGGTGATGTGTTCGGCTCAAATCCGGTCACGAGGAAAACACGTGTGACCACCATATGTCGATCACAAGCTCAAAAACAGGAGCACGCACGAGCACCGATCATAGCGGGAAAGAGGTCCGACCAAGGATCGTCTCCATTCCCCCTCTAAAGCCTGATCGAACTAAGGCTTTACCATTCCGACCAGGGGGCCATGCCCGAGAGACACCGACTACTTTGCGAGCAAACATCGTTTGCCCAGGCAGGGCCACACCCACCCGGGCAAGTATGTCGTCCATCGGCAACCGAGTCTTGAAGCCCACGGTAGTCATGAGGTTTCCTTTTCCATTAAACTTTTTTTGCCTAATCTGGAAATCACGCAATTGCCCGCTAATTGCGCCTACAATTTAGGGATCGATTCCTAACCTTACTAGGCAACGTTTAATCCTAATTCTACAAAGATTCTATAATTTGGGGGCCTATATATGTCCCTCCTTAAGCCCTAAACAAGGTACGTACACAATTACATACCGAAATTTTGTCAAATTATTTTCTTTAGCAAACAACTTACTCTCACGTTAAAGGGATTTCGTGAGGTCTTACCTTGCACTCCTTTCCAAGGTGTTCTTTGTGATTTTGACAATTTTGGAGAAATATTCAATCAACATATAAACCTAGATATCCATTAAATCGCACAAGGACGGCCCAAAACTGATTTTTGTCACATCAGATGGTAAAGATGTAATGTTATATAAATTATAGACATATTTTTAAAAAAAACAGGCTCCTGAAGTAAAAATCTCAAAATAGTATATTAAACTATTTACTTGGAACGGAAGAGTATATTGAAGCATAGTTGAAAAGTGAAATAGTAATATCAATTCTCCTTTTCATTTTCTATACAAAATCCCATACAAAAAGAGATTAATTTATTGGGTAAAATTCTGGTCGGTCCTTTTTCAAAGTTTGTAATCTCAAAAGTTCACCGTTCTTTTTTTCAATCGTAAAAGTCCATTTTTCGAAATATTGTTCCAAAAATGTAATCGTCTCCTTCAATAGCTCTAGCAAACACATTGAATTCGAAAATCATCATTGTTACGCAATAAAACGGGGATCGACCTGACCAATCAGGTCGAGGGGGTTCGGGGGCAACGTTCCCGAAAGGTAAACAATTTTTTTTATTTATGAAATACGAAACGGTAATGGATCTATGTTAGGTTGTAATTTTTCGGTAGAGACGAAAGTGGGGGAGGAGGAAGAAAATGACTTAAGACATAAGAGATGGAAGAAAAAGGTGGATGACGTGGTTTGATTCTTTATGATTTTGTATCATGGTGCAAAAATATTATATTAATGTATCGTGGTTCAAATATTGATATATCGCGGTGCAAAAATAGACTAGTTGATTAAACTGATGAATTGCGGTTCAAACATTGATGTATCGTGGTGTAAAAATAGACTAGATAATTAAATTGATGAATCGCGGTGCAAAAATTAATTTAATAAAATTGATGCATTGTGGTTCAATAGTTAATACACTGAGATTCATTTTCTGTAGCGCCTCATGCTCAATAGAGTATCGTAGTATTTTTGCCCCTAAAAATGTATTTTTCCGATTTGAAAAATAAAACATAAGACTGAAGTGATTTAAATTTTTGAAAATTGGATCGGCCCGCAATTTTTACTAATTTATTTTATTCAAAGACTACAACCCCAATAATCGGTCTCGCCCTAAGTTAACTTTGAGGGACGATTTTTAGTATTACTCAACCATTGGCCAATTAGTTAAGTAACATTTATTTATCAATGAAAGGAGCATTAAAAGTATGGATTGTACATGATCACGCCACAAAGATGGGGTGACTAAGCTGGTAGTCCACGTAATGGACCGGAGCTGACGTGTCCGGCTCTTGGTGGTCACGTTGGTGTATATGGGTACCGGAGGTACCAAGTTTGATAGGATATCTGGGCTTTGTACTTGCTCTTTGGTTGTTGGACGCCTGAAAGGAAAACTACCGTTAGGGTGCTAGGGGTTTCCCAGCTACAGCCCTCCGGTGTGAGAGTCAGTAATCAGGGAGTTAGGTATGTGCCGGAGCTAGGCGTTCCCTTAAGCTTCCGGTAAGTGTTTGAGTAGTACTTTCTTTGTATACCTTGTATGTAAAATGCTCTTGGTTAGTCTTAGAAGGCAAAGTAAACCTTACCTTTTTTGAAGGGAAAGGTTTCCTTTTATAGTAGCTTAGACTTGAGATCATGAGTGGCCTGGGGGTCCATGATGGTGGGACTGATTCCCTGGTCGGCTTGCTGGCAGTTCCTGAGTGGTTAACAGGTTGCGTGTGATGTGCCAATTGTAGGCGGTCTAATGAGCCGATAAGATATGGCGGCTTGCATGGCTTGTCCAACTCTTGTGGGGAAGACAGTTGGATGCTATGTGCAGGCTATGGGTCAGGTCTATCTAACCATAGAAGAGTTGTCGGTCGAGCATTAGTGGTCCTCGCCCGTGTGGTCGGGTGGTTGATGGTCGCCGATGATGATCGGCTGGTCGATGATCCTCGGCCTCTGATGGGACCTGCCCAAATCTGATTGGAGTCCACGTGGCCATCCCACGTAGAGGGACTCAGGTCGGGTCCCTTCAATAGCCCCCGAGTTTCCAAGCGCGAGGATTTATCCTTAGCTTTGGAAAGTATAGTCGAATGTTATGCCCGATTTGCAGGTCATTGATCTTCACCATGTTTCCTCGGTTTTTCGTTCATTTCTGTTTGTGGTCGCTCCTCGATTTTGACGATTGGTTGCTCGTTTTGCTGAAGCCGATCACTTTGATGTCGAGGATGCATGTAGGAGTTATTAGTGGAATTTTCCTAGGAAATTGGTCCGTCGTATGCATTAAATGCACGGTATACGAGGAGTCATAGGTAATCATTGTAATTACTTTTCCACAAATGTGACGGCGTCCAATTATCAAAACGTCGCTCTGCCGCCCGCCACGTGTCTGCCGTGTTTTTTGGTCGTAAGGTCGCGTGTTTTTGGTCGGGTCGACCGGTGTCATCGGGTTTGTATAAAAGGCCAAAACTTTCAGCTTCTAGTTCACTCTTTCTTTTTCCCTCTCAAACTTTTCTCTTCTGGATCTGCGAAAAACCTGAATCTGCTACTCTTTCATTTCTGCTCCTCCCAACCATTTGTTTGTCTTATAATCTTAGTTTCCAGGTTCGCACTCTTCCCCTCTTCCTTTTGATACAAATTTTGTAGTCTTTGGGTCTGTTTTGAGTGTTTTCTGGGTCTGTAGCTTTTTCCGGTACACCAGAGCTAACCTTTCGGTGTTTGTCCCTTTTTCAGATCCTCGCTCAATTTCTCGTTTCTTGCTCGCTCCCGCTTTAATCCGCTCACAGGTACTCGTCCCCCTTTTCTTTGCTTAAGTCGCTTTTTGATTTGCTAGGTTTCTAGGTTTAGGCTTTTATGAACCCTGTTCCTTCTGCCCCCACATTTATCCCGAGTGAGACCTCTTCTTCTTCCTCACCCAACTCTTCGACTGCTTTTAAACCGAATATGAGAACCAAGAACGTTAGCTCGGATCCCGCCTATGCCCGATCGCTGAAGACGAACAGGTTATACTCGCAAACTAATGGAGCTTGGTCGCTCGTGAAACCGAGCGAAGCGATGACGTTACTGGTCGATGGTGGCTACAACATGAAGGGTCTGCCTACTCTTCCCGACAAGAAGTACGTAGCCAAGGATATCCCCGCCGGGGCACACATGTTGGTTTACGGGGATAAGACTAAGGCGCTTAGGTATCTTTTCAATCAATACTACCGGGAGATAGTCGCTTAGGAGATAGTTGAAGCGAACAAGGCCCTTGCTGTTGAGAAACGGGGGGAAAGTTCCTTGGCTGCTGCCCAGGTCGAAGAGGGCTCAGTAGAGGCTGACGATGCTCCTCCCGCTCGTAGAATACTAAGGGAGTGGAGGAATAATGTGTGGCCGAGCGATGTAGACAGCTGGGACAAACAATATAATCACAGTCGGAATAGATTCCGGGGATCCGCCCCCCCCCCACAATTCACTGAGTATGGACGAGCTCCGGGATATGCGAGATAGGGTAAGGTTCTATATTTCATTTTTTGAGGCAGGTCTTCGACTGCCCTTCGATCCTTTAGTATGCGAATTGCTCGAAGAAGCTGGTGCCCACCCCTCGACCTTTCCCTCAACTTGGTCTATTACCTGATTTCTTTTGCCGCTTGCGTTCTGATGCTCGGGTTCGAGCCGACCTTGTCCCTCTTCAAGACTTACTTTGCGGTGACGAAGTCTTTGAATCGCCTCCAGTACAAACACCACAATCGAGGGATCAACTTGTTCGCCAAGCCTCCCGGGAAAACGGAGCACTGGGACGAGAAAGATTTTTTGGTTGAGAGTAAGTACGGTGGAACTTCCTACCCGGCTTCGCTTGTTAAGTCACTTTCTCCGGTCGGGACTTTAGATGAGTACGAGGAGTCTGTTTGAGAAGCCATTGAGAGTTTTCTTGGAGTTCGAGGGACGGGCCCTGCTCGAGTATTTTGTTGGAGCTCGATTAGCGAGGACGAAGTCCTTTTGAGGATGATCGGTATGTCGACCAAAAAATTTGAGGGGCTGAGCATCCGATGCGAGGTCCCCGAGTACATTCAGTACCATGGATGGTCGATGTATGAGGGTAATAAGTTTAAGCTGGACTGCCATCAATGCAAAGATAAAATATTCGATCTTGAGGGATGTGGAAGTATGCCTTTTTACTCGTCGCTTTTCACTTGCTTTTATTCCCTTATTATTCTTCATTAACTCTGTGCTCGTTCTAACTCATTCCTTCATTGTTTCAGATATGATCGTGGATATAGACGAGCTTTCGGGCAAGACAGCCAGGCAGGGCCAAGGGGTGGCTCGTCAAAAAATTCTAAGGGAAGCTAAGGCTGATCCCAGGAAGGCTTACCCCTTGCCCACTGACGAGCAGGGGACCGGGTCGTCGGCCATTCCTTCCACAACGCCCCTCGCCGAAGCGCCCCCTGTGGGAAAAAGTAAGCCCCTCGGCCCCAAAGAAAGAAAAACCCCGAGCAGTGGTTCCCCGCCCCCCGCCTGAGAGTGCTCCCGCCCCTCCTCAAAAGAAAAGGCGGATCATCGAGGATGTACCCGGGGAGGAGGAGCAAAGTGTGGAGGAAGTGTCTGCTCATCCCTCCGCTGAAAAAAGCTGAAGGGCAAGGCTGTGTCCTCCTCGGCCACCGAAGAGACAGTCCCGTGGCATAGGGACAATTTTGTGGCCCCGACCACCAGAGCAGCTGGGATCCAGCTCGCTAAAGACTTCGCAGACGTTCCAGCTCTGCAAAATTTTGATGTCTCCCGCCGAGATTCCCCTCTAGCCCTGGCCAGGCAAGGGTTGGTTGTCCGGGCTCAGGTGAGGGATATGGTCGGCGTTGCCAATTCCTTGCCTCCCACTGAGGCCATGGGACGCATTGGGCTCTGCGTGAGCGAGGTAAACTCCTCGCCTCTTTTGCTTCTTTATTTTGGGTGTACTTATTACTAATATATATTTTGTTTTCTGTAGATTTGCTCTTTTGTATCCCGTTGAGTACCCGAGCCGACCAAGCTGCAACCGAGGTCAAGAAGTTAAAGACTCAATCCCATGCCGATCAAGATGAGATCAAGCTCCTCCAGGGTCAGGTGGCTTCTATGGAGAGCGAACAGGCAAAGGGAAAAACCCAACTTGAAGAGTCTTCGACCAAAATGGCCATTTTGACTGAAGAAAAAGTATTGGTCGAAGCTCGTGTTAGTAAGGCTGAGAAGAAGGCCGCTGAAGCCGAAGAGAAGGCCAAACAAGTTGAGGCGAGGGCTGCCCAGGCCGAGCGAGAAATGGCCGAGTTGAGGACCAAGGTTGCTAGTTTGGAAAGACGGGTTGAGGACATGAAGACCGCGACTTTCGAATCTTTCAGAGGGACGGAAGCGTATAACAAGGAGATCGTCCCCTACTACGAGCGGGGAGTTCATCATATGCTTCGAGTGGCCGCTGCTTCGGGGATGAGTCTCGGCACCATAATTGAGTGGGGCAGTGAAAATTTCATCGGTGAGGCTGCTCGGGAGGGCCACGAAATGATCCCCTTCGAAAAAGACGAGCTGGAGATGTTGCATGCAAAGGACGCCAAGTATAATTTGGAAGAATGGGTGCCACCCACCCCCTGGTCTCTGGACGTTTTGGCCCTGATGAAGGCCGTGGAACAGGGCGAGGAGGTGGATTTTGACCCTGAGCTAAAATTGAGGCAGTTCATGGGCGAGGGCGAACATTCCAACCGTGCTGAATTTGAAAATGCATCGATAGCCGCCGAGCAACATGGTCTTCCCTCTCCTGCTCGTGATTCCGAAGTGGTTGATTTGCCCGAATAGTTCTTTAGGTTTTCCTCGCTGCGTCGAGTAGTATCAGGCGTGTGTGCCTATGTCCCAAAACAAATTTACTGCTAGTGTAACTTAACAATTTTAGTTTTCTACTGGTCTTGATTGTTTTATCAATGGGTGAATTTATACAAGCCGTTGAATCTTTTTCAAAATTTTGTATACTTGTTATTTTCTGTCTATTTTTAGCTGCCCTCGCGTACCGAGGACCAGCAAAGAAGAATTTTTTTTTTTTGAATAGTCGGCTATTTCTTTGGTGGTTATCTTCGGAACTTTCCCTCCTCCGTACGAGGATGAGGTCTTTCTCCCACCTCCGTACGAGGATGGGAATGAGCACTTGGCTCATTTATCATTTTTGATGGCCTTCCTCGTGTTCCGAGGATGAGGTCTTTCTCCCACCTCCGTACGATGATGAGAATGAGCACTTGGCTCATTTATCATTTTTGATGGCCTTCCTCGCGTACCGAGGATAGGTTCTATTCCCATCTCCGTTCGAGAATGGGAATAGGTAGGAACACTTGTTTTTGGATAAAACTTGTCATTCATTCAACTTGTGATCTTTACAAAAATTACATCAGTGATAATATGCCTTGAGATGATCTACATGCCAAGGATTCTTATAAGGTGTACCGTCTAGTTCAGCCAACCTGTAGGTTCCCTCCTTCACAATGCTAACTACTCTGAATGGCCCCTCCCAGTTCGGAGATAGCTTATTTCTTCCAATCTTGCTGCCCGTTGCTTCAATTTTTCTTAAGATCAAGTCTCCAATTAGGAAAGCTCTTGATTTTACTCTTTTGTCATGGTGTATCTTTGTAAGCTTTTTGTAATTGATCATTCTGAGTCGGGCTTCTAATCGCCTTTCTTCAAGGTTGTCCAGATCGAGCTGTCTGGACAAGTCGTTCTGTTGTTGATCAAAGAAGGTAACCCGAATGGTAGGGAGAGCTAGTTCAACTGGTGCCATTGCTTCTGAGCCATATGTTAGTGCAAATGGGGTTTCACCAGTAGATCCCCGTATTGATGTTCTGATTCCCCATAGAACGATTGGCAGCTGCTCTGACCAGCTTCTCTTTTTCTCATCTAAATTCCTCTTTAAAACATACATGATCTTCTTATTTTCTGCCTCTGCCTGACCGTTGCCTTGTGGATGAGCTACCGAGGACATCATGTGCTTAACATTCAGCCTATCACAATTCGCTGTAATTTTTTTGGAAAACTGAGTGCCATGGTCGGAGACGATCATCCGAGGGAGTCCGAAACGACAGAAGATATGTTCGTAGGTAAATCTGACCGCTTGATCCTCGGTTATGCTAGCGAGTGGTTTTGCCTCTATGCATTTGGTGAAGTAATCGACAGCCACAATCACATACTCGCAGCCATGTTTTGCTTTGGGGAAGGGACCAATAAGGTCAATTCCCCACATGTCAAAGGGTCATGCTGTGACTACTGGGGTTTGCAAGACCGAGGGTAGTCGTGGAATGTTCGCGTATCTTTGACACTTGTCACATTTCCTTACATATTCTGCTGCGTCTCTTCTCATGCTCGGCCAATAATAGCCATGAAAGTTCATCTTGTCTGACAGGGTCCTCAAACCGGGGTGTCCACCACACTCGCCCTCATGCACCTCGGCCAACAGATCTTTTACTGTCTCTGGTCGTATGCATCGAAGGAGAGGTTTGGTGTTAGATCGTTTGTATAGCATGCCCCCAACAACCGAGTATCTGCATGCTCGGTTCCTGATTATTTGGGCTTCACTTTTTCCTTCTAGTAAAGTGCCTTGCTCGATATATTCTTTTATGTTGTCGATCCAACACCTTGGAGTTTCAACGACGACCATAATCTCCTCCTGGCTGATAGCTGGGATTTTGAGGAACATGAGTTCAATGTTAGGAGGAACTTCCTCGGCTTCCGAGGATGCGATCTTGGAGAGATAATCAGCTCGAGAATTTCCCTCTCTCAGGATTTGCTCTAGCTCCCAATATTTAAAGAGGGTCAACAATTTTTGTGTCAATTGTTGGTATTTGGCCAATATTGGGTGATTTGCTTCGTATTCGCCCAGTATCTGCTTTACCACCAGCTGGGAATCACTGTAAATCACTATATCCTCGGCCCCTAAGCTTAGTGCGAGCTCGATTCCAGCGACCAAGGCCTCATACTCGGCCTGATTGTTCGAAGTTTTGAACTGGAATCTCAAAGCCATATCCAGCTCTCCTGAATCCGGAATAATCAGCGAGAGGCCAGCCCCACTTCTTTCTGCTCCTGCAGATCCATCCACGAACAAGGTCCAATATGAAGGAGGCCTTGTCTTTGCTTGCTCGCCAGACGTGGTCGCTTCTGTGGTCACTAGGGTGATTCCCCGAGCGTTTTCTTGCTCGTCTCTTGGCCGAGTGAACGAGTTTTCGGCGATAAAATCGGCCAGGACTTGTGCTCGGATCGTTTTCCTGGCTTCATAGCTGATATCATACCCGGAGAGCTCTACCGACCATTTCAGCATTCTGCCCGCCATGTCGGGTTTGTGCATGATTTTCCTTAGAGGAAAATTGGTGTACACTATAATCGAGTGTGCCTGGAAGTAAGCTTTTAACTTTCGTGCAGCGATGATCAAAGCGAGAACCAATTTTTCGACCTCCAAGTACCTCCCTTCAACGTCTGTCAGTGCATGGGAGACATAGTAGATTGGCTTTTGGATGTTGCCTTCCTCTCTGATCAAGACCGCAGCAACCGCAGAGTCTGATGCGGCCAAATAGATGTATAGCTTCTCCTCTGGTACTGGGATACTGAGGAGTGGTGGTCGGCCTAAATATTCCCTGAGCTCCTCGAAAGCCTTGGTACAATCCTTTGTCCATTCAAATTTTTTGCCTCCCTTTAAGACTTTAAAGAAGGGCAAGCTTTTTTCAGCTGATTTGGCGATGAAGCGACTGAGAGCAGTGACCCGACCATTGAGCTGTTGGACATATTTGATTGAGGATGGTATGTCCATGGTTGTTAAGGCTTTTATCTTCTTTGGATTGGCCTCAATTCCTCTTTCATTTACCATGTAGCCGAGGAACTTTCCTTCTGTTACTCCGAATGCACATTTAGCCGGGTTGAGCTTCATTTTGTTCTTTCGTAGACTCGAGAAAGTTTCTCGCAAGTCTTTGGCGTGGTCGGAGTGCTTTGTTTTGATAACCATGTCATCAATGTAAGCTTCTACATTTCTGCCCAACTGGTCCCCGAACACTTTATTCACCATTCTCTGGTATGTAGCCCCCGCGTTCTTGAGGCCAAAAGGCATCATTGTGTAGCAATACAACCCCCCTGCTGCTCGGAACGCTGTATGTATCTGGTCAGCCAATCACATATTGATTTGGTGATAACCCGAGTATGCATCTACAAAATTGAGAATTTTGTGCCTCGATATGGAGTCCACAAGTTGGTCGATTCTGGGTAATGGATACCAATCTTTCGGGCAAGCTTTATTTAGATCCGTAAAGTCCACACACATTCGCCATTTCCCAGTTACTTTCTTTACCATGACTACATTTGCAATCCAAGTTGCGTACAAGACTTCTTTAATAATTTTAGCTTTCAACAATTTTGACACTTCTTCCTTGATAGCTGTCTGTTTTTTCGAGGAAAAAATTCGTGCCTTTTGCTGTATGGGGATGAAGTCTGGATCAATGCTCAATTGGTGCATAGCGACGTCCTCGCTAATTCCCTCCATGTCCTCGATCCTCCAAGCGAACACATCCAAGCTTTCTTTTAACAGCTTGATGATCGCTGCTCGCTCCTCTTTAGGGATTTCCCTTCCTACTCGGACCTTCTGCTCGGGAAAATCAAGGTTGATCACAATTTCGTCTAGGTCGTCGTTAGGCTCGATGGCTGGTTGGTGATCAATATCCAGGCTTTCGATAGTGATTACTTTGGTGGTGGCCTGGTCCTTTTCACGCTCTGTGGTAGCCAATGTGTCGATCATCAGATCCTTGCTTTTCTCCTTTTTGAGCGAGCTGGCGTTCCCAGCTTGTAACTCGGGCCTTTTGTGCGAGCTGGCGTTCCCAGCTCGCTCTAACTGCTAGGCCTGAATTGGTTCAGGAAACATTGGGATTATTTCCTCTTCTGTTTCTCGCCGTCTCTTGGTCGATCTACTAATTTCAACCACCTCTCCTTCCGGCATGGAAATTACCATCTTCTCTTTGTGGGTTTTTTCTTTATAAATATATTCCAGAGGGCTTGATGCATCATTCAAAACCATGCCAATCCCTTTTTCGTAGGGTATTTGATTCTCTGATGAGCCATGGATGCGACCATTTGGAATTTCGTTTGCGAAGGTGAGCCTAGTATGGCATTGTATGGAGATGTTAGATCGAGCACTAGGAAGTCAACCTCCTCCGTTCGAGGAGTATTGGTCTCCTCTCCGAGGATCACCAATAGAGTGATGATCCCTTTCACCGCGACTTTATGTCCGGTAAAACCCTCTAATTGTATGCTGCTAGGTCTGAGGTGGGCGTTCCTCAACCCAATTTTCTTAAAGCAAACATAGTACAAGATATCCCTTCCGGCCCCTGTATCCACGAGTACCCGCTTCACCTCGCTGTTGTGAATTCTTACTCGAAGAGTCAAGGGTTGTTGGCGAGCGGTCTCACTGGCAGCTAGCTCGCCTGGCCAGAAAGTGATTCCTCCTGCTTCATCAGATCGCGGCATCATATGAACCACATGTTTCAAATTGTAAATCATGTTTTTCAACTGGGTCCCGCTCGGTGATGCTTCCCTGATGGTATTGATTACGTTCCTCGGGCCTCCATTATCTGGCCGAGGATTCTGATGTCTCTCAGGCTCTCTCGGCCTTTCTCTATGGTCGCTATTCCGTTCAAACCTCCTGAGCTCGCCTTTGTCGATCAACTTCTGAATGGCCTTTTTCAAGTTGATACATTCCTCGGTTGTATGCCCGATGTCTTTGTGGTAGGCACACCGTTTATTGGGGTTGCGAGGATATCGACTTTCTTTCAGCGGCCACGGCCTGTCAATCTTATCCTGATCGAGCAGGACATTCATTATATGCTCACGGTTGGTTGTGAGTGGGGTCCAGTCGACGTTGTCCCACATATTTTTCCCTCGATTATCTTCTTCCTTGTGGCCAGACCCTCGTCCCCCTTTGTTCGAGTGGTCCTGAGCTCGGTGCCCTCCATCATGCTCTTTCTTCTTCCCTTCTTTCTTCTCATTCCCTTCCTTCTTCGCCTCTTCGGTATTGATTACCCGAATTGCGTGGGCATACATCTCTCCGACCGAAGTTTGATCCCGCAACATCATTTCTTGCCTTATCAGTCCTTGCTGTAGGCCAGAGATGAAGCACATCTTTATGGATTCCTCTGAAATGTATGGTATTTGGTCCACCATGGCCATGAACCTATCCATATAGGTTTGGTTGGACTCGTTTATCCGCTGCTGGATCCCACACAGATCTGTTTGTTTCTTCGGTTGGAGCCCTGCCGAGGAGAATTGGTTGACAAATATCTATCTGAACTCATCCCAACTCTCCACTGAATCCAGTGGGAGCCCACTGTACCATTTCAAGGCCTTCCCCTTTAATGTTCCTGCAAAAATCTTACCCCATGCATCTTCGTCGTCAGGGGAAACTGCATTCATTTTTACCTCAAAACTGGCCATGTGATCTACGACATTGGTGAGGCCTTGATATGGTTCGAAGATAGGGATTTTCTTATCAGGTAGTGGGGCTTTCCTCATCCTTTCCTGAAACGGGCCATTCTTGGCTGGAGGTAACAGCATTGGTTTTCCCTTTTCCATGGCTTCTAGTCGACCACGTAGAAATTTCACCTCCTGCTCGACAGCCAAGGAGGTCTTACTGGTCGACCTCTGTACCTCGGTGGTCGCATTCCGACCACTCTTCGGGTACCCCGCACCTGATTGTTGAGAATGGGTGCAATGTCCACATGTTTTGTTTTTGATCGCCTCCGTCCTCGGCCTAGACTCCCCTTCCTCGCTCCTCTCTCGTGTTCGTCGAGAACGTCTAGATTCATTGGGAAAAGTTAAACGGCTTTGGACGCTAGGCTTGGGCACCTGCTCGCTCGCCCTTTTTCCCAACAGGGATTTTGCACTAGGCCGGGATATGGCCTTCCCCTTCTCTTTGCCCTTTGAGGTGACCCTTTGAATGATCGGGGCTTGCTCCTCTTGGGGTTTAGTCATAACTTTTATCTTTTTCTGAAGCTCGAACATTTTGAGCTCAGCCTCTTGAATTCCTGCAAGGTAAGTTTTCTGGCGTTCCCAGAACTTTGCCTCTGCAAGGAGTTCGTCTTGTTCAGTGGCCTTGTCTCCCTCTGTTCGAGGTTGTTCCACTTGGGCCTCTTCGTCAATATTATAGATAACACTCGGCTGGCCTCCCATTGCCTTTGAGGTGACCGTGTCAATGTCCATGCCCGTTATTTTGCTCGCTGGTGAGGGTGGTGGTATGTTCACTCCTGGTTGGTTTTGCTTTGTAGGAGTTTGCTGGTCCATCGATTATAGAGTTTCACTTGTTGATTCCCGGCAACGGAACCACTTGATCACGCCACAAAGATGGAGTGACTAAGCTGGTAGTCCACGTAATGGACCGAAGCTAACGTGTCCGGCTCTTGATGGTCACGTTGGTGTATGTGGGTACTGGAGGTACCAAGTTTGATAGGATATATGGGCTTTGTACTTGCTCTTTGGTTGTTGGGCCTTTGAAAGGAAAACTACCGTTAGGGTGTAGGGGTTTCCTGCCTCCGGTGTGAGAGTCGATGTCGGGGAGTTAGGTATGTGCCGGAGCTAGGCGTTCCCTTAAGCTTCCGGTAAGTGTTTGAGCAGTAGTCTCTTTGTATACCTTGTATGTAAAATGCTCTTGGTTACTCTTAGAAGGCAAAGTAAATCTTACCTTTCTTGAAGGGAAAGGTTTCCTTTTATAGTAGCTTAGACTTGAGATCATGAGTGGCACAGGGGTCCACGATGGTGGACTGGGCCTGGCTTGGCAATTCCTGAGTGGTTAACAGGTAGCGTGTGATGTGCCAATTGTAGGCGATCTGATGAGCCGATAAGATATGGCGGCTTGCATGGCTTATCCAGCTCTTGTGGGGAAGACAGCTGGATGCTATGTGCAGGCTATGGGTCAGGTCTATCTAACCATAGAAGAGTTGTCGGTCGAGCATTAGTGGTCCTCGCCCGTGTGGTCAGGTGGTTGATGGTCGCCAATGATGATCGGCTGGTCGATGATCCTCGGCCTCTGATGAGACCTGCCCAAATCTGATTGGAGTCCACGTGGTCATCTCACGTAGAGTGACCCAGGTCGGGTCCCTTCAGTACAATAAAAATAAAAGTTAATGTTGTTTATTTTGGGTTAGATTATTGGCATTTAAATTTCGGTAATTTATCATGTTACTTATATACATATAAATTAAAATATTAAAATAATAACTTAAAGTGTGATGGTTAAAAACTGAAATGATAGTAACCTATCCCTTAACTCTTTTGGGTGAGTTTGGCATAGGAATTTTATATTTGTTCTCGGTTTTTAAATTTTAATTTTTTAATAATTGAAAAGGAGTAAAAAAAAGATAGAGAAAAACTTGTACAACCAACAAGGCAACAAGATAGGAAGTGCAAAACCAAAATTAAAATTTGAAAGCTTTGTACTAACAAACCCTTTATGTCTTTCATTTTCATCTTAAATGCTACGGTCAAAAATGAATCCCGTACAAAATCCACAATTTCCATAGTCTCAAATGTTGATGGCCATGGCCCATGATGCGGTCCATGCGGATGTCTTGTTAGTCTGTCTACTCTACTGGGCTACTCAATTTATTACTCCAATATTTTTGGTTGAAAAAGGTCGATTAAAGCTTATAAAACACGTTATCTATTTTGATCAAGTAATTTTTATTTTATAAATATATGAATTTTTTGGGGGAAATTTTGTATTATAATTATGCTTAATTTTTCTGAAAAATTAATTAACGGCCAGGATTCATTTTTATAAAACACAACTTCTGGTTAGAATTAATTCTTTTTAAAAAGTTAACTATTGGTCAAGATATTATTAGATTATGTGAATCCCGGTAACAATATAGGAGATATCAAACTTAATTCTTACGTTTGTCTTCCTATACCCTATATCATTTTCTTTCTCTGCATCATTTTCCTTATATTCCCTGTATCCTTTCCCTTTTCATTATATAACGTTTCTCTCAAGGGTAAGGCTGGTTGTCCCCTTCAAGTTTGTTAAAATCTAGCAGGGTATTGCCCATGTTTCTCTAAAAAAATTACAAAACTAACTTTTAATTTTTTTCCACTATTGGATGATCATATTGTTTTAATTGATTACCGAGAAATGTTTATTTTAAATTGATTATTTTGAATACTGACACCGTCCCATACTGACATCATGTCATAGGCTCGGGCACAAAATCTAATATAGATCAAGACTGATCAACAGGTTTTAACATGTTACCTATTATAACCCAACACAATTCAAATCGACTCACTTCGATTCATTCAATCATTTGGTATTCAGGTTCTAACAGGTTTCGACTCATTACCCGTTCTAACATGACACATATACGACTCAACCCACACATCTAGCATAGTAAGACGTGAGTTAATTTGTAAAGAGTTATGCCCATGGGGAAAAAACTATAATATTAGTATTATTAATTTATTCATCATTAAAAAGGTAAATTAAACTAATTTATTATACAATAGAGTTCATACTCACACATGTGTAATTGATTAAAGCTATTTAGAGGCTGATATTAAATTATCTTAAAAGATTTAACGGTTGAGACTCACTCTCACATTCACATGTGTGAGAGTAGTTATCCACTTCTAATTCCTTATTTATCTCTCCTTATTACAAAGTCACCCCTTATAATTAATATTATGAGCAGTCATCCTTTTTTCTTCTCCCTATATTTTTTCTCCACGTTACAAAGTCACACCTTGCGATTATTAATTTTTTAAACAACCATCCCTTATAAAACATTATCTCAGTTGATTGACTGAGGCTATTTGGCGGTAGGGATTGATTTCAACCACACGATCAAACGGTCATGAGTCAGTTACATATAACTCCTTACAAATAACTTCTTTCAACTATGAGTCAAGTTCGAATAGTTCCCCTCAACTGTAATATTTTTTAAAAATCATACCTTATATTTAGGCACTGTCGTTTCAATTGACGAAATACCGTGCCATAGGCAGGGACACGAAAATCTAGTTTATATACATTAAATATCAAATTATCTTAAACGTGATATATTTAGTCTACAATTATAACACCTTTCATATCTTAAGAAGATGTGGAAATTATAAAAAAGGAGGGATTTTAGCCGAGTAAAAGACATGTTAATACGGGATGACTATGATAGGAGTATTAAATTAAGAAGATAAAAAAAGGGAATTAGAGTAATTATAATTAGGACTAATGAAATTTTAACTTTGATTTTCTGCTACCCCCATGTTCCTAAATTATTGTTTTTTTTTATTTTCATGTATTAAAGGTATTTAGTGTTTTTTGTGTGGCATTTAGGGTCACTCTAAAAATTTGACATATGTTTTTTATATATATTATTAAACATGTAATTTGTAGTATCAAAAAAATACTAGAATTGTTTATGATGAAAAAAAAAGCAAATTACACCATTAGTCTATGTACTTTACAAAAGTTTATGAGCAGTCCATGTATAAAGCAAATGCACGCTATCGACCAAAGAATGTATATTTTGCACACCGGTAGTCCCTGACCCTAACTCTGTTAATTCAAGTGTCGTTAAGTAAGTACATGTTGAGCACGTGATAAATTTTTTACAATAAAATTGAAAAAAGAGTGATATGTTATATGACTTTCAAATGAGGGGGTTGATTGTATATATCTATACTTTCACGTCTTCTTCACTATTTTGCCTTCGTCCATGGAAGCTCCTTACAGTAATCTCCATTGCTTTGCCTTTGTCCGTGGAAGCTCCTCCTTTGACCGATTAAAGAAGAAGCGTTGGTATCTGTCGCATCAATTCTTCTAAGAAGGTTTCTTTCTGTATCTCTCTCTCTATCTCTCTCTCTCTCTCTAGTCTACACACACACACATAAAAGTATGCAATATTTTGTTGAAGTATGTGATTTTGCAGATTTTTTCAGCTCCGAGGCCGAATATACCTCAAATACCAGAAGTATCAAAAAGTACTAAGAATATCCACTCATTTTCACTTTTAAAGTTAAAAAATGGAATACCAAAATTAAACAAATCAATATATATATATATAATGACAAATGTAATTTGTTTATCTCAAGATTGCTAGATGACCATCGTAACTATTTACAAAGTAAGGATTGTATTACATATGAACACATATACCAGTATTGATAAGTAAATAAAAAAACATAAGCTATTAATAAATTAAATATCATCAATCTAAGAGGGAATGTTTTTTTTATCTTTTTACCAATATGCAAGAGAAAAAAATAACAATCTAAAAACTTATTATACTATAAGATATTCCTATATTGATATTAATTTACTTGTGAGTTTTATCAATATAAATTCCATCCATATGAGCTAAAGAACAAGTACATATTGAAATATAATTTGATGAACAACTATGGATCTTTAAAGTCTGACATGTCTAATTTAATATTCAACAAACATTGTTTACTAAGCCATAAATGTGCTTTCTCCTTGAATATAAATGCTATGTGACCACTTTTGTTGCCTGTAACCAAATAATTTCACGGGCAAAAGTAGTAACATCAGTTATCGCATGCTGGATGAGTAGACTTTTAAAGAACAACATGGACCTGGTGAGATGTGACAACATCATCATTACCGAATTTCATTTTCGTACATTGCATTGTAGAAAAGCGAGGATGCATATGAGCAAGTAAATCGTAGTCTAATTGTTCTGGAAACATGTACAATGACTCTAAAAGGATGTGATTATGTATATGGGCGAGTAGCCGAGTATATCATACTCTGTGAGATGTACAATGAATTGAGAGCAATCATAGTTTAAATGTCTATTTTATTGTTTATTGAATTGAGCTTAAATATTTGTACATATAGTTGTAATAATTAAGTACACATATTATCAATGTCACCTCATCTGGGTGACACTATTAATAAATGGGTTTTTGAGTCTGAGATATTCTGGTCATTTCGGGGGATAGATAACGGTAGGAAAGTAAGTAATTTGAGTCGTTTTTCTTTGGTTTATCGTCATATGAATTTGTTGTCCAATTTTTATTATATAACAAATATATATTCGTTTAAGATGTATTCTAAAATATGTATGAATTTTTCATTCATGTAATAAGCAATAATTAAATTCACTTATATTTTTATCATTACATTTTAATTATGTGTTTGATTTTCATAACATACTAACTAAAAGATAAGAAAAATATTAATATTGATTAATATAGATTACGTGCATTTTGTTATGTAATAGTGATAGTAGTGGTAATTGTATATGGGCCCGTTTGGTAGCCATACTAGGATAAGCTTTATTATTAATCCTGGTACTATTAGTGCCCTCACTATTATACACCAGGATTAATAATCTTGTTTCAAATAATAACATGAAGTTTGGTAGCCTCAACATTAGATGTTCTAATCATATCCTGATGTTTGGTAGCACTAGGATATGAGTTAGTATTATTAATTTTTTCCAACAATAACCCTTATACGATCATCAAATGTATTCATAAATTGAATATTTTTCAAAATTATTAGAAGTATAATTTGAAAAAAATATGAAATATAAGAATAGAAAATGTTAAAATCTAATTTTTTATTTGTTGTTTCTTAACTTGATATCTCTCTTTAAAAGGCAAAAAAAAAAAATTGGGCTACTCATCCCACATAATTTCAACCACCCAGCCATAAAAATTAATAAAAAATTTAAACTCACTTGCCCTAGAATCTCAACGAAGCAATTGGAAAGTATGTTTTCATAATAACATGCTATTACAAAATAATCTAAAATGTCTTCCATAAAATACCAACAACGCAACTGTAATCTTATATATAAAAAATCAGTATAATTCTAAGTATCTGTAGACACCCAAATTTTGTACCCCTAGTATGTAACATGATATGAATTATCAAGACATGTTAAAACTTAACCAATGTCAAGTTACAGGGTTCAAAGATGCAAAAGACAAAGCAGGATGCGCAAAACAGGGAAATACAGGGAGTCAAAGCGCAAAAAAGGAGGCCAAGAATCAAACCAGGCGCCCCCCACACTCAAAGTGGGCTCGGCGCCCAGTTTATATAAAGGAGGCGCCAGCTTCATGCTACAGGGATCCCAAACTTGCTACAGGACAGCTACAGTTCGCGTAATGTGCAAATCATCCGGCGTTCTGTACAAGGAATTGAAGCCTGAAGAAGGAAAAAGAAATTCCTTCAGTGTCCCTTTCTCAGCCTATAAATAAAGGCTTCGGGGTTCACTCTCAGACACACAAAAAACGCAATGAAAATACGTCCAAACTCTCTGCGTTGTTATTACGCCGTGAGAATAGTGAGCGATCGAGAGATAGTGAATGTCCTCTCTTGTAAACCTCGAAACTTTGTCAAATCTCCTCCAAACTCAAATTCAATCGGTCAAAGTGAGCCTTAACCCCCCAGCTAGGTTTCCACCCTATTTCCCCGGTCCAAAAATCTCAAAAAGAGCAGTTGCTCTGCCCGAGTAAAAAGGTCAAATCCGCTAGAAGCAAGCAGTTGCTCGGCCCGATTTCTGCCTCCCTCAATCAAATCAATCAATCAATCTCAACCAGTTGCTCCGCCCTCATCCCAAGGCCAAAAGCAACTTTCGGAAGCAGTCACTCTTCCCGAATCCCCACACAACTTCATCAAAAAAGATTCATTCTCCCTGAAGGACAGAACGAGCACACCATAACCCGCTAGAAGGTAGGCTTTAAAGTTTTTATTTGTAAAAAGTGTTATTTTTCATCCGGCCCAATGTAAAAATATAAGCAGTTGTGCTGCCCGGATTTATTTAAGAAATAGCACCAAAAAGAGCCATTATTATGGTCAAATATTTTTAAGTATATTTGTAATTATTGTAAAGAGACAGCTGCGAGTTCGTAAATAATGTACACATGGATGTATTTGCTTTTATTTCCTGTCTTTTAATGCTTTATTTATTTGCTAAATAAATATAACAAAAAACATACTTTAGCCAAAAACTGTTTTTGAGACCGAAATGGCGAGTTAGGTGCCTAGCACCTTCCCAACTCGTAACTTAGCCTCCAAACCCGTTTTTGCAATCTCTGGTTTTACTTTTGGTTTTTATTTATTTCTTCCTCAAAATAAAGATGGCGACTCTATTAAAACATTTTTGATCGCAGTGGGGCATCGCAACATTCCTTTCTTGCACTTTTCTGTTTTCCCCTAAAAAATGGAGAATGAGAATGAAAGGGTGATACATTCCTATATCCTGGTATCCCCTAAAAAATGGATAACTTAATAAAGAAAACTCAAAGCACTCATCGTGATCTGAAATAGGCCATAAGACAATTTTCATAAAGTCTGTAGTAGGGCCCGCAACATCCTTTTTTGCACTTTCCATCTTCATCTACATAAGGGATGATTTAAATGAAAGGGTGATGTATTCCTACATCCTGGTATCCCCTAAAAAGGGATAACTTGATATAGAAAACCCATAGCTCCCATAACGGACAAAAAATTCACTAAAGTTACCGAGGCGTATTCAATGCGCTATTTTGACAGCACCCTTTCTGCATTTTTAACAAAAAGGAAGGAAAGAGAAGGATAAAGGACGAGACATACCTGTTTAATTAGTTTTAAGAATTCATTGATCCCAAAATGAATTTGAAGATCAAAACCCAGATGGATAAGCTTAAGCACTCCATAAGTGTTTGTTGTATCGAAAGTTAGACTCTTTTTCGGATCAAAAACCCAGAAGGCATTGATGGAGAAAGAATTATTGTAGGTGAAATAATGATCTATGCTCTGGTAAGAAGTTTGTTGGTGTAGACTGTAGAGAGTGCAAAAAAAAAAAGTTGGTTTCCCCGATAAGCATCAATCATTACACGGTAACAGACTCTCACTATCTCATTCTCTTTATCTCTGTGTGGAAATTGTAGAGAGAGAAAGAGACTCGAATCTCTCTACATAACAAAAGGGAAAAATGGAAGGTCTGACTATCTCTGCAAAATCGCGTTCCAAATGAATGCATCATTCAACGGCCTGCCTATCTCTCTCTTTCTCTTTATCTTTCTTACTACCCCGAGACCGTCGAATTTCGAAGAAAACTGTGCTCCGAGTGGTTTGACGATGAGTTCTTCGAGGTTCGGGTTTTACCCGGCACAGACAGTGCCAACATTGTCCGGCACCGGTTCAATCGCACTCATAGCCACCATCGGAGAGGACGACAGTGAAAAAGACGTGAAAGTATAGATATTTACAATCACCCCCCTCATTTGAAAGTTATATAACATATCACTATTTTTTCAACGTTACCGTTAAAAATCGATCATGTGCTCAACATGTGCTGACTTAACGACATTTGGATTAACAGAGTTAGGGTCATGGACTACCGGTGTGTAAAATATGCATTCTTTAGTCGGTAGCGTGCATTTGCTTTGTACTGCTCATGGACTTTTGCAAAGTACAGGGACTAATAATGTAATTTGCCCAAAAAAATATCAAACTCTAATTTGAAAAATAATCGGTTTGACTCAAAAAGTTAAATAAAACAATTATATACGAATGGAGGAGGTATTAAAGAAATTCAAAGCTTCAAGAAATCAGCATTGGGGTATATATATATATATATATACCCCCTCCATTCTGGGTAAATAGTTTACTATTTCATTCTGTGATGTTTCAATTAAAGAGTATATTTTCAAAAATTAAGATATAAAAATGTCATTTTATTACCAATAGGCTACTTAAAATATCATTTTCTTAAAAAAAATTGACTTTCAAACGGAGATTCTTTATTCGAAACGAAGGGTATATATATATATATATATATATATATATATATATATATATATATATATATATATATATATATTGTGTAGATAGTCTAATTACAGTATCTACTCAAAATTTAATAAAAAAATGTCCCAAAATTAGTGTTGCTTTTTGAATAGAACTAGTTTTATACCCGTGCGTTAAACACACGGATATATATATTTTTCAATCAAATTATACTCAGTTAAATTATAATCAAGCAAAATGAAGACAAAAAACAAAACTAAAAGAAAAGATTATTTCAATGAATAGAAAAATATCATTTGATTAAAAACTAATATGAAAATAAAGAAATATATGTGTCAGTTGATTAACAATAATAAAATAAATAAATTGGAATAAATGCAATTTATGAAAATTAAATAAATAATTAAAATGAAAATACAAAAAATGTGTATCATATATAGTGTATGGATTTTCAGTAGCGATACGTCGATTTGGATTCACGATGCATTAATTTAAAATCTCAATGCATCGCTATGAATTGGAAATAGACCAGTTTGAACGTGAGGCATCGATTTAAAATCGTGATGCATTGCTATGGAATAAGAATGACAATTACACAATTTTGAATCATGCTTGGCAATGTATGAAGCATGTCTGGTTTATTAAAGGTATACTCGTCCTTTCATATCAAAAAAAAAATTTCGATTAAAAAAGTATAGTGGACATCGGTTGAATATCTGTCAAAAGAGACCAACCTAATTTTCATCATATTTTTTTCAAACCCTTAAAAGACAAAAAAATATAAATGGGTCTGACGTGTTCATAACCCGACACATATTAATTGAATGACAAAATTTACTCTGAACAAATTTAATTAACGATGATCGATTGAAAATTGACTCAAATAATTCTATTTGTACTTATTTAAGCCTGTTTATGGCTTATTTCAATATCAATAATCAATAATAATTAAAAAGAAAAATTTAATCTCTTGGCTTTGTTACTTCAATTCGCCCCACTCACGGATATTAAAACGACATCGTTTTAGAGTATATATACATACATGAGTATACATACATACATACATACATACATACATACATACATACATACATACATACATATATATATATATATATATATATATATATATATATATATATATATATATATATATATAAAACCTTTGTCTTGAGTCTCGCTAACCTTGCCCTCTCACCAAAGAAAAAACAAACTATTAACCCAATTTATGGAATCAATTCCCATTTTAGTTTTTCTTCTTTACTCCTGATGCGTCCAAGAATATTTGGACCCACTCAAACAGCCCAATCCAAGCACCTGGCTTTCAACGTGCTTACAAACTCTCTGAGCCCAACTCTGCAATGAAAGAGAAGAAAAGTGAACTGGGCAGGGGCACTCCCTGCAAAAGCCCTCCGGCGTGTGAATTAGTACAATTAGCTCACAATTTGACAGAGTTTAGGCTAGGGAAAATAGATTGCGCGTACCTTTCTTCACATTCTGCTTTGTTTTTATATCCCACAGGTAGTGTAACCGTCCATAACGGCTATCAACCGCCCATGAACGCTATTAACTGCCCATGAACGCTATTAACTGCCTATGATCTTCATGGCCCTTAATAATAGGTATAATAACTAACCCATTAATGAGCACTTATCAGGTGGAGGATTTCCCGGACATAACTGTCCTCAGCATTTAACAACAGGTCTTGTCTGTGTAGAACTGACCTCAGCTCATGTCTGCTCCTTCTCGGGCGAGCGTATTTCATCATGCTCGCTCTTCAGGATTGCTCGCTGACTAAGCCCCCACTGCGAAGGTACTTTAACATAGCCTAAGCATGTGCTCGCTTGCTCGAAAGTCATTGACTTGCCTTGCATTTGATTCTCTAGTTCGGGCCTGTTGGGCCAGTTGGGCCAGCCAGCTCAGTAGCCCCCTACTCCTTGCCTCACCGAGTATTCATACTCGTAGCGAGGAGGAGCCCAAGGAATTAAAAAGATATTTCCCCAAGTCTTTACATCTTACACTCCAATAATTCTGACACCAAGACTGGATACACGGTATCAGTGCCCCAGGAAATTAACCCATCAACCGTCAGCCTACGAAAAGACAGGCGCATTCCTCCATGAAGGCATTAAATGCACGCCGCCCCTTTGGCCTCGATTGCTGCACCTTAATGATTGTATTTTTCCCCAACGGCGGTTTCCTTTAAAAGACCAAGGACCACTCTCATTCCAAACTTTCCCATTCTCAATTCCTTAGAGCTGCTGCATCAAAACCGACTCTTCCATCTTCAACCGCGACAGAGTTCTTGGTTCAACCTGAATTGGCTCCTACTTTAGAAACTCTGAGTGCTTTTACACAGGTATTCCCCCTAACGCCTACTACTTGTTTTATTCTGCAATACATCTTCATCTGGTCTGTTCATCTTCAACTGGTAATTGTTGGGTAATGTGAATGTGTGATCATGAGTTCTTGACTCAACTATGTCTTCCATCTCATGCTTTCAATATCATCACACCGGAATTCTTTCCATCCCCAACATTGCCTTTACGCCAAAATCGAGGAAAAGTGAACGGTGCCCGTTCATTGGTTCACGGTTAAACCCTAGCTTGCCACACGTTTTCAATTGATTTCCTTTTTTACATCAAGCAGGGTTTAACCCGTGTTCCTCGATTGCTTGTAGGATGTCTTCTTCTGACGGTAGAACGCCTTCCGAAATTGAGGGTCGAGCTTATGATCACGGCCCTCGAGAGCAGATTGAATCATCTACTTCCCCTCGGCTCGGAAGCAGCGAGCGTGAAGTTCCTCCCTTGTTCGGCGAAAGCCTTCCGTACACTTCCTCGTAATGTCGAGCGGGTTATCGAGAATCCCCGGTTTTAAGCGGTCCAACCGACCAAGGCGAGGTCAACAAGTTGCTTCAACTAGCACACCCTTCATATCACAGGATGACCTTGAGGCCGAGGATGAAGTCTCAACTGGTTTTATTCTTTGGGTATGGACCCCAAAATTACCGAGTGAAAGCTTTTGATTTAAACCTCGATCTTGGCCATAACTTTCAGGAGACCGAATGGTCTTCTATTTTGATTTTTCTTAGTTGGCCTCCGCTTGCCTCAGACCCCTTCTTTGGAGTTCCTTATCGTAACAACGCCCTTTCCACGTAATTTAACCTTAACCACGTTAGGTTTTTAATTTCATACATTGTAGCCGCAGACTTCTCGGTTTTGAACCGAGCATGGATCTCTTCAGAAAGTTTTTCCTTTTTCTATTGACAAGAAAGCCGGGCGTATCTCACGGTCGCTCAAACCCTAATTACTTTAAACTCCTTTCTCGAAAACCTAACAAGGTGGATGGGTGGGATGCAAAACCCTTGCTAGTAGAATCCGTGTAATGGCCTTTTGCCCTTATCTAAACAATTTAGCCATTGCGAGTATGACAAACAAGCCTTCAGGCAGGAGAGCCCACGGCTTCGCAAAAACCTTGAGGCGACTTCTTGGAGTAAAAGATGGGAAACAAGGGCAAGGCGGGTCTTGGGCTGGGCTGCCTAACCTCGACCTCCCAATGTTGCAGTACGCAATTACGTCTTGGCGATGCGAGGCTGCGAACCCCAAACAACTTTAGACCCGAGGTAGCCCGCCCATTACAGGCTGTCATGGTGGAAGCTTTCCCGGCGAATGTCAGAGATGCCTCGGTTCGGGAGGAAGCTGCACTCTGCTTTCTCTAGATGGTTTGCATAACTTTCCCCTTTTTGCTTTATCACCATTGGTTCTTGCTTTCTCTTAACACTTATTTATTTCAGACATGAGGCAAATGGAGGACTCAAACCGCTTTCTACAAGCGATGCGACGAGGCTCAGCGAACAGAAACACTCAAATGGCAAATCAGCCCCCAGCTCGACTCCCTAATCCCAGCCACCAACACTGGGCGAGGAAACAACCGGGCTATCGGCCAGATCAAGCGGCAGCGGCTGCTTCTCACACGCCGCGGCCCACTGTCAACCAACCACCTCCTACAATCTCAAGCTCGTCAACAACAATCCTGCAACAACCCTGACAACCAACACAACAACAAACTGCGCCCGCCCGCCCACACCACAACTTCAACGGCAAAAGGCCTCTCCCGTCACGCTTTGAAAGAAGAACCCGATCGAGGCCCGACCAAAGTGATCCGCGAAGCCTCCGGTTCAGAGCTCTATCGGCGAGAAGAGAACTTTGATATGCCGGTCGCGGTGGCGACTAAGTTGATTGCGGAGATTGGGGCATTGTTCGACCTTGCCAACATAAACACAAATAAAAGGCGGCCATGCGCTAGCCTCGGTGAGGAATCTTTGAAAAGGCTCAAACACAGGTATTAGGCGAAGGAGTCTGAGACTTCGCCCGGCGCTATCACAGTCGGAGAGATCGGGATGTGTATGGTGAGGTAACTCTTTTCACCTCTTATCACTGTTTACCTCTTATCCCTGTTCACTTTTAATCACTGCTCACTTCTAACTTGGTTCACTTCTCATTTCCAGATGGCCACCAAAACTGAACTTCTCTTCGACCGACTCATCGATAATGTCAAAACTTCCAGGCTCGCTCGGCCGAGAGAAAAACGCCCTACTAGAAGAAGCGAGGTCAACTCGGAGGCAGAGAGCTAAAAGAGCGAAGCGAGCCTAACCTCCAAAGTTCTTGGTCTCCAAGCTAGAAGAGGAGAGAGAGAATCCTCGATGCTCGCCTCACTTTCTCCAAGAAATCCGAAGAGAATGCTCTCAACAACATCACCCAGTGAGGAAAGAGTTGCGAGAAGTAAGCCAGAAGTGGAGAAAGTGAAGAAGGATGCCCACGGCTACGGAAGACAAGCGAAAGCGGGCAATTTACAAGCTCGCCTTCAAAAGGAGAATCTCATCACTTGAATACAAAAATTCGGAAGATTTTCTTTGCCCATTTGTTGAGGGAGGAAGCGTATCCATTTTTCTTCGCGGGGGGGTCGACCATGATACGCGGCAATTGGCTTCGGCGGCCTTGAATTTAGGCCAGAACAACTTGCGACACGGGAATACTAATACCCCTTTACGTGCCAAGCAGATCCGTCCAGGGACATGCCTTAGTACCATATTCATTGACGAGCTCACCTCCATAGCAGCTAGACTCCACAAAATTTGGATACTTGGACCCCTCCCCCCTGCGAGAAATTACGGTCGGCGATGGCGCAAATATGGTCGGGCGAGGAATCCGGACAACGAGAACCCGCTCCTCGCGTCCCGGAAAAACGAAGCGGCCGACCCAAGCGAAAATAAAGCCCGACAACCCGAGCGCCGAGAATGAAAACCGAACCAATCAAGGTGGCGACAACCACGCTCAACTCTTGCTAGCCCCATCATAATTGATGAATCTTGAATTTCGAACTGCGTGCTCAAGTCTCAAAACACTTAACTTTTTCTCGATATCGTAATATTGCATCTTTCATTTTACTTTGGTTGACTAAACAATTTGCATGCTTTGAAAGAAACATCGCTTTTACTTCTAACCCTTTACGGATAAAAATACTTCCTTCTCGGATACAAAAACACATTTTACTCCCAAGCATAAAAACTCTTCATGCTCACAAATGGGTGAATTACTACGGAAAAACATCAACTCCTAATCAACTAGTTCTTGAGCATAAAGCCCTTTATACTCGAAGAAGATAGATATCAAGGAGTTACATCACCTCCTCAAACCAACTTTCCGCCGGGCATAAAGCCCTTTATGCAGGGAAAGAAGGCGAGAGGAAAAACAACCCACGAGACCAACTCTCCTCTTGAGCATAAAGCCCTTTATGCTCGAAAGAAAAAGTTTCAAGGTAAAATTCAACACAAGTAATCGACTTAAAGAGAAACCCCTTAAGCTTCATTACAATCATTTTCCGATGCACGGAAAAATTACACAAACACATACTACTTACCAGATTACCAATAGTATTTCTTTAAATGATCGCATGCCAAGGATGTTTTAGCTCATCACCATCCTCGTTACTTGACACATGGGTGCCTCATAACAATTTTCGAAACTTGAAAAGGACCTTCCGGTTTGGTGACAACTTCCCCGTTCGGCTCGATGGCACGGCCTCAATCTTCTGAAGGACCCGATCCCCCGGCACAAATGCTCGACCACGAACTCGCTTATCGTGGTGAGCTTTTGCTAAGATTATATAATTATCCTCAGCTTCGGCCGTTTTTTCTTCCAACAAGTCCAAATCGCCATTCGTTTGTATAATTAGAGCGGCATTGTAATTTAAGACCTATGGTGGGCAAGTACATCTCCACGGGCCATAGCGTCGACCCATATGCTAAAGAAAATGCGGTTTCCCGGTTGGACCCCTACTTTGTTGTCCTTGCGCCCACAAAGTGAAGGCAACTCGTACCGTCTCGACTTTTTCCTCTAAATTCCTCTTCAACACATGAAGAATTTGCTTATTCGCGGCCTCGCTGACCATTACCTGTGGGTATGCCCTTTGAAAGCGCGATGCTTCACCTCGTTTCTTCGCACGCGCTTGGTAAATTTTAGAAAATTGAGTCCCATGATCGGACCTGATTGCTCGAGGACACAAAACTACACCATATATGCATGTACAAAATCGATAACGTTAACCTCGACATAGTTGCCAATGGTTTTGCCTCGACCCATTTGTAAAGTAATCTACGCGACTACCAGCGTGCCAGAACTTTGAGCGAGCTAAGGAAAAGGACCAATTAAATCTATTCCCCATATCAAATGGCCATGATGCAATTCACAGTGCAGCTCCGGTAGATGGCAACCTTGGAATATCTGCAAGCGGACACTTGTCTGGCGAACATATAGCTCGGCGTCTCGCAAGTTATCCATAAAACCTGCTGCTAACTTTCTCGGCTAGTGATCATTGGCGGGATGACCTCGCGTTGCCTTCATACCTCGCCCGATATTCCTTCGAGTCATCTGCGGGCCGTCTCAACAAGAAAGCGAGTGTATAAGATCTTGATACAAAATGTTGTCGAAGATAGCGTAACGACTGATCGTTTTGGATAGTTCTAGCTTCCTTTTTTATCTTGACGACACTCCATTTCTGATAAGCACGGAGATCATCTATCAGCATTTGTGGGGTTATATCCATAACCACCTCTTTCTCATAGCCGGGGAGTCTAAGTACTCAATCATGACTCCAGTGCGGCGAATTTCATCTTGACCATCTTTGATAAATGTCTGCGCATATTGTCCTCCGGTGCAATTCTAACCTCCCGATAATCGAAATCTTTTAAAATTTCTCTCATTGCCAATAGCGAACTAGGATCGGATGGTGTACCGTAGTCACCTTGACTTGATTAACCACCAGCGAGAGTCATGATACACTACCACTTCCCGAACTCGATGTCTGCTTGAGCTCGAGACCCGACAATTAAAGCTTCGTACTCGGCACGGTTGTTATTTGGGAATTTGAAGCGTAGCTTTTCAAATTCTACGTCTTGCTCGGGTGGTACCAACACTAACCGGCGCCACTCCCAAATCGACTAGCCGAGCCATCCACGTGAAGTTCCCATGATACCGGTGCTTGGCAGGTCTCTGACATTCGTTGTTGTCGACTTACTCTGCACTTCTCGACGGGATCCTTGAAACTTGTCTCGGCTACAAAGTCCGCTATAGCTTGTGCCTTGATTGCTTTCGAGGTTGATAATCAATATCAAACTCGGTTAACTCAATTGACCAAGTGAGTAGTCGACGAAAGGTATCACGGCTTATGCAAAATCTTCATGAGGTGAATCGGTGTATCTGACAATTGAATGGCTTGAGAAAAATAAGCTCGAAGTTTCCGGCGACAACAACAAGCGAGTAAGCCAATTTCTGCATTAAAATATCTTCCCTCTACATCGGTGAGGGCTTTAGATACATAGTAAGCAGGCTTTGTACATTACCTTCTTCCACTAATTAAAGCTACTTGACTACTGCTTTGCTCGGTATTGCCCAATCTGTATACAATTTTCTCCATAGATGGGGCTACTCAGCAAGGGTGGACTTCTAAATACTCCACCAATTCCTTGAAAGCCTTACGGCATTCGAGTCCATTCAAAACCTTTATTACCTCATGAGGAACGAAGAAGAAGCAGGCCTGCAGGCCTCGAGATGAACCTTCTGCAAGATCACCACGCCATTTAACCTCTGCTTGCGTCCTTAACGGCGAGGAAGTTTCATGGTAACTAATGCCTCATCTTCTCGGGATTGGCCTCAATTCCCTTTCGGTTACCATGAACCCAATTTACCTTTAGAACACACAACTTGCTCGGATTGACTTCATCTTTGTTCCTCACGAGATTAGCAAAGTTTCACCCAAATCCTACATGGCTCGCGTCCCTTGGTTTTGACCACCATATCATCTATATAAGGCTTCAACATTTCTCCTATCTGCTTGAGCTAAACACCTTATTAACCATCCTTTGATACGTGGCCCCGCGTTCTTTAAACAAAAGGCATCATTTTATAGCAATGCAACCCCCTGTGGCTCGGAAGGTGGGGAGCCTTGTCGGGGAACCCGCCATCTTAACAGATGATACCCAGGTAAGCATCAATAAAACTAAGAACTCGAAACGCAATGGCGTCCAACCAACTTGTCGATTCGACAGGGATAACAATCTTCGGGCGAGCCTTGTTGAATCAGGTGAAATCGACACCACATCATGCTTTTGCCATTAATTTCTTTACCGTAACCACATTGCTTGACGGGTTGGATAATGGATCTCCTCGATAATATCGACCTTGAGCAATTTCTCCACTTCTCCTTGATTGCTGATCCTTTTCAGCAAGAATAAACCGAGAAGTCATTTGTTGGATTGATCGGTGGCCGGGATAACATTCAATTGATGCGAGCCACATCACCGCTCACACTTGCGT
>CM028382.1:87701226-87777132 GCA_013146195.2 Codonopsis lanceolata
ATTTCCTTGGTATCTATTTACTATATATAATATATTTATATTTCGAGGAATTTCCAAAGAACTTTCCTTGGTAATATTCCTTGCTAAATTAGACTATTAAATAATATTCCTTGACAAAATTCCTAGGTAAAATGATGGCATTTCTATTAATAATTACAAATACTATTTTACTGAATAGATATTCAAAATCTTAATGAACATCAAAAACAATATCTAAAACATATATTCATTTGAAACAATATGGAACAACTACTTGTTCATTCAAAACGATATCTAAATATCCACATTTGTTCATAATATCTCAACGATCAAAAGAACTCGATACAAATATCTTGAACCTCGCTTTGTGAACAATTTCGACCCAAATTTTGAATCAAAACCCACAATGAACTAGGTGAAACTAAGATCAAGTAATGTGAATATTGTCACCCGTTGAATGAGGAGTCTCGAGGAGAGGCTTGGTTCTCATTTTACATGGATGAGACTACTGTGTGTGGCGTGATGTTGTACAATTACAATTCTTTGATGATGGGGAGGAACCACTAACATTGGATGTGATTGCGAATGGAGTTGTCAAAAGCGTAGAGACGATCAATGACGATGGAGGTAATCCAGATTTGATGTACTTGTTGTTGAGATATTAATGCTTTTGTACCAAGAGAATCCAGAGCGTTGCAAAGCTTTCAATGTTTTGGCGATGAAACTCGCAAGAAATAACCCGTGAATTCTCGCTACATTCTCGTGCTAATACCTGAACAAAGATCATATCTCTCACACATATCAAATATATTAGAGAAATCAGGGTATCAAACACTTTGAGAAAATCATAGGTGCATCTACAAGTAAGAAATCTCAAGTTCGACAACTTCCTCGCATAGATGAAATCATTCTCCCCTATGATTATCATAACATTCAATGAAAATTTAGGAGCCAATAACTCGTTTCTTCCACCTATTCCAACAACCACCCAACAAAGCTAGCACTATTAACTACGCCCACTCTTGATTCCTTACACATATAGAGATAAGTAGCGGATGATAACGACATGCTTAGCAAATATGGCGTGTTGTCCCGTCATGGTCTACAAGGAAAAAGGAAATAAGTAGCAGATGATTCATTTCGATTAAGGTACTTCCCGACCTTGGAATTTTATGAAAATTTACAGAGCATCTAACATGTACAAGTACAATATATCCAAAAATCGAACATTCCCTTGGACGGATTCGCATACTTTTTTTTAGAAAATCACCAAGTGGACCGCACATGATTTAAAACTTATGGGACCTCAACCATTCTATTTCTAGTAATAGCGTATAACTACAATATATGCAATATTCCAAATTATATTGTAGGTACACCCTAGTCATAGAAGTTAATTAGAAGGTTATGACCGATGGCGTAGGTCAAAATTTATAATGGACTTGATTGACCTATAGATTAAGATGCTAAAGAAACTCTAATCTACCACAACTCTTCATTTTATTCTTAGAGTAGCACTTCTTGAGACAGGCATAGGTAATTTTAAGGAATTCTTAACTCTGGGCTTTAAGTAGTTTCTTGAACTTAGGCAAGACGCACACATGACAAACCATTCAACTTGGCAAGCCTGTCACTACCTAAACTACACAACTCATCGAAGTCCTCCCATAATTTTTCCTAATATAGACATAAGTACTAAAGTTTATTTTAGTAAAGTAATTAACCGATGAAAACGGTCTGTCCAAAATGGACGACAAAGCAAGGAAGCGATCCTCGCAAACAAGGCTTTTATGATGATGGAGACTTTCTCGAATCTATGAAAACTAATGAATTTGAAAACTTGTGCAAATCTATGGTCATGTATACTATGGCATACTCTTTATTGGAGAAACCGAAGGTAAACCAAAGATTTTTGTTAAGTCAAGGTTGTGCTTGTAATGAACTAACGATAAGTCCATCCATACCTTAAGTTTCAAGGTTTCTTGAAACCGTCAATGGGAAACTATTAGAGGCATGTCAAATAATGTCGTTATCCCGCCTACGAGCAAGGAAAATAGGAAATTGGTTGATTAGTGAGTCACAAACTAACAAGCATAAGGTGCTTCCACAAACTAAATTTGTCGGGCATGGTTGATGTCTTGCAATAAACAACAATATTGAAAATGCAATGGCTAATCCCAAACCTTTTTCTTGTTTGGCAAAACCAAAGAATCAGATGATAAAAACTAGTCATATGATGAAATCAACATACATGCAGCAGCCGCTTTTGTTCCTGAACGAAATCCTTCCCATTCTGTTCTTCCAGGATCATCAAGATGCGCATGCCCGCAGATGAAGCGGTCTGCAAAGTGCTTTAACTCTATCGAGACCTACTAACATCGATGATCTCTCGCTATCTTCATTAGTCTTTATAAGTCTATCCAAGTTCATATATTAGAATATACGAGGAATAAATTTTAAAAAAAGGAAGAATAAAAGCATGAAACAAGGTAATACTTAAATCATCTTACACATCAATCAACCCGAGGCATGACAATGGCTTCACCATAGTCAATGACTTGGCCACTTGTGCCACTTCCTTGCAATGATCTTCTTGGATCAACGATACGATGTTTCCTCCATTGATCTCAAGCGCTCATTCCAAATTCTATTAAAGATCGAGGTTTCTCAAAAGCGAGAATCTGAAACCTCAAAGCAAGATGATGTAACTTTCATGAGGATAATACAAATAGCTACACCGAGAAAAATGAAAGAGCGATTGATAACCATTTTACAACTTATAAAAATGCACAAATCACATCTTGAGTTCTTGGTCTATGAACTCCAAAGATAATGATATAAGAAAACAAGTAAAAAGATACAAGTCCTAGTATGGTAACGAATGGCGGGGTAGCTGCATTTTATTTTATTTTTGAAATATCAAGTCCCGATTCGAACATCATTTAACAAGAATGAGCAGTTGCGTTATAATACCCTTAATAACTGCACCCAGACGGATCCTAGCCAAAAAATAAATAAATAAACTAATAATTTAGATTTGACTCGGGTATTTAAAGAGAACCTAGTATAACCATTACGTAAAACAAAAGCAGCCTCAATCTAATCAAATAAACTTAGTGGGCGGGGGGTGCCAAAACAAAAACATATCATCTGTTCAATACCAACATGAACATCAAAACTTTTTAAACCTATGCCAATTTCAACCATACTCCATTACAGGATCATTTCTAATGTACTAACAAAAAAACACGTTCTAAGAACCCATTTTCACTCCCAGCCAATTGCAAGATGAGCCATTCTTTGGGTGCGGCGGCGACATCCCATCCATCCTCCACATGTAATTGGTGCGACATCAAGAGTCCACCCAACAAGCCAGAATGGCCATGGGCACCGATATCGTTGTTCCATCGCTGTTCCATCGCGCATCGTGATTTGACCAGACCATTGGGCATCAAGACCAAGTGCTCCAGCACCATAGTCTACTTGGTATTCTGGAGTAACCACTAGGTCCTCTTCTTGTTGTTCCTTAGACTCCTCAGGCTCCCTATAAAAAAATAGATCAACCATGACATCCTATTTATGGCCTTGGTTTATAACCCCTCTCATATGAAGAACCATCTGCCAATAGCCGAAAAGACATCCTATGCCGTGCTTCCCTTTGTTATTTGCTGGGATACCAATATCAACATATCTCATAGGAGAATCCGTGTCACAAAAAGCAATTGTAGGGATGTTTCCAAGTGCGACTTCTTTGATGGGCTGATGGTCAGTCCTTGGATTAGTCAGGATAAGAAGACGAGGCTCACTAAACGATGTCTGAAGATGGTTAGTAAAAGTACTAGGCATGTGACGACCAGCAATAGCGTGAGCTCCAGTATACTGGGCAAACTTAAGAACAACCCTCTGACCATAAGGCCTAGCAGACTGGATGTCCTGTGGGTTCTCAATAGCAAAGAATGAACACTATTTTCGCAATCTTTCAACTCCCTCCTAAATTCTAAATCTCCAAACAATAAACTATCAAGGATTCGGGATTTCGTAATTGAAGTAATATCCACAAGCTAATCTATGATACAACAGATGAAACAATCTCAATCTCCAATATAAAAGCACCTAACTATTAGTTAAATCTGAAAACTGAACAATCACCTCACATCCAAAACCCAAATACCAATACTCCAGGATCAACCAAACATTCCAATCTCCAAAACCCGAATCAAATTCAAATAAGAACCCAATTCAAATTCCAAAATTCTCACTAAACCCATATCATGCAACACAAAATCAATTCACAAAGAATGTAAAATAGAAAGATGGGATTTCTGCTCAAGAAAACTTCTAAAAATCATAACATTCCCTTGGACCAAAGGTTCAAGAAATTGACAAAAATGGAGCAAACAAAGAACATAAGGAGAGTTTTAATTTAAAAAATATATAATAACAGATGAAGAAAAATAATCTGAATACCAACAATTGCAAAAATTTCACACATGATGGGAGTTCATTTTCAAGCATCTAATTAAGCATATCAATTAAGTTTATCAAGTAAGTACCTACTTGTTCAATTCGGTGGAGAGGGAAGGAGATGGTCTTTGGCGTCGGAGGAGACGCCAGCACCACGAATTTCGTCGGGAGGGGACGCGGCCGTGGAGAGAGATTGAGAGTGAGAGAAGAGAAGGGCAAAATAAGTTTGAGCGTTTGGAGGTCTAGCTAGGTTAAGGCGCGAAAAAGTAATTAATTAAGGGTAAAACATAGTAACATACTACGTTGTTTTAGACTAATTTTTTCAATTAAATAAAATAAAAATCATACATGATTAATTGTAATTGAAATTGATTGGGAAATTTGAACGAAAGTTTATAGTTTCAAAATCTCTTGGAAAATTAGTTTCTTCCCTCCAACTTTTTCCTCGAAACAGAACGCCAATTTTTATTAATTTCAAAAAATAAAATCATAAATTAATAAATACATGTGTGTATATAACACACACATATATTACAAAACCCCAAGGATTTCACCAAGGAAATATTTCCTTGCAATTATTCATTTGGAATTTTGTTGGTAATTATCGCGGGAATCTTCCCACCAATTTTTTTTAAGGTTTTGCCTAATTGCCTAGGAATATTTCCCTTGGTAAATTTGGAGGGAAGTTTAGCGCCAAAAAAATACTCGGTTCCATAAAATATCCCGATGAAAAATATCCCGGGGTAATTTTAGAGGATTAGTTTCCTTGGTAATTTTCTAGCTAAATTTGGAGTGATAATTCCCAAGGAATTTAGAAATGATATTTGCCTACGAAATATTTTCCATGGTAAATTCCTTGTAAATTACTGTAGAAATATTTTTCCATACTAAATTCTTCGGAATTTCCGAAGGACAATATTCTCCTTGGTAAATTCCTTCCAAAAATATCTAGGAATACATTGCCTATCTAAATTCCTCGACATTCTCCATGGAAATAGTTTTCCTTGGTAATTTCCTTGGCATAATTGGGAAATAAATTTCCTAGGCAAATTCCTCGGAAATTACAATGGATTTATATTTCCTTGGTAAATTGTCCATGGCAATACCGAGTTTTTTCGTAGTGAAAGCTTAAAGTATGATGTTAAAAGTGAGTCATTAAAAGTAATATCTAACCTTGAAGAGTTTTATCCCATATTGGTTAGAAGTAATGTTAGTTGTAAAAGTTTTTAGATATAAGCTTTCTACTATTGACAATAGAAGAAGTTATATATACTAATACTAATACCACTTATCATATTGATTGTTATTATGTATTATTATTAGCTAATGGCTAGAAACCAAAAGTTTTTAAAACTTTCCACATGGATGCTTTAGAATGAAGATTTATCTAAAGGTGGTGAGGTGACACAATCCTCACCAACTTTATATATATATATATATATAGATAGATTTTTTGCGATTAAGAAAGTTGATTGAAAATATTTTAGTACCATAAATACACAAGCTTGATCGAGCCCCTCCAATTGTGCTTATAGCAATAGCTATTTTGAGCTAGACAACGTTATGAACGAATGTCATATTGTTGACAATTGACAAGTGCGATGTGTTAATCTGTTGTCATGCACTGCACTAACATAGGTGAAGTTAGTATAATCATTGAAACCAAATTTTAATTCCTAAGATGAAAAATTACTCTCTTACAAGTTACAATTGTCCCACTAATACACAGTATATCGAATAAAAATGATTAATTTAAAAAAAAAAATTTACACGACCGTTTCACTCAATTATTTGTCTTTTCACTATTACAAAAATAACTCAAGGAAAAAAGAAAAATAATTATAGGCCAAAAATTTACCCCCCTTCCCCCAACAGAAAAAAAAAACCCCTTAGATAGAAATTTGTCCCATTAATTAGGGTTGCGCTAATCCGACCCCAATTCCTCCAAGTTGATCTCCCATTCCAATTTTTTTCTTTATGATAAAAATATCCTCAAGTCTAAAGACAATTATACCCTTTAACCTTATAAGTATACCCCCATCCTATTTTTTTAAAACAAACAACCTCTAAGTAAACCCCTACCCCAAAACAAATATACACCTTCTTCCCAACTTCATTTTCTTCATCCTCTTCATTCTCATTCTTCACCTTTTTCCCTACCAATCCTTAAGTCTTCTAAATATACATTCTTCTTTAAACCCTTTTTCTTCATCAATTAAACATCTTTGCTAACACAATATTTTGTTCTCCTTTATCTACCTCTTCTTTTGTTAAAAACCTTTAATTTCCAAAAAAAACTAGGGCTTCAACATTGGGTGTGAAGATATCAAGCATGAATGAAAAACAAGCCATTATGGCTTTTGTGGTAAGTATTTAAAACGTTGTTTTGCTTAAATTTGTGTAAAAAATCTTTTTTTTTTCTTCTTAAAAAATAGGTCTTCGTCCTAAACGATTTGGTATTGTAGCTCAGAACATTTTTAAAATGTTCGGCTTTAACCAACCGAACATTTTTGAACTGATCGGCAGGTGGCAACCGAACAATTTTGAAATGTTCCGTTGGAGGTCACCGAACATTTTTGAAATGTTCTTCTAGTTCCAAATTGTTCGGATGTCCGTAACCGAACTTTTTCCAAATGTTCGCCTTGTATCAACCGAACATTTTTGAATTGTTCGGATGCAAGTAACCAAACATTTTTGAAATGTTTTTCTAGTTCCAAACTGTTCGGAAGTCTCCAGCCAAACATTTTGAAATTGTTCAACCTACGCCTGCCGAACATTTTGTAAATGTTCCACCACCTCTAACCGAACAATTTTAAAAAAACTGTGTTTTTGATGGGTTATTGAATTTGATGACAGGATTCAAACATATTGTCAACAAATCCTAGTGTTGATGGTTCTGCTAATAATGAGATTGTTGAAGTTGAAAATAATGCGATAGTTCCTATTCAAGATATTGTGGCAGATTACATCGATGTTTGCCCTGTGCGCATGAGATCGTTGAGCTTGCGAAATTAGGTAGGCCAATTCCCCTTAACCAAGTTGATAGTTTTTGGAGAAAGTTGGATATATTACCGGTTAAGGGCGAAGGTGATGGAATTCGGGGTGAAATGGATTGTGCATGGAAAAACACAGTTAAAGAAATTCATTCTATATACAATAATGCCTCAACCGACTCAGATAGGTTGGCACTATTGAAGAGAGCAAGAGAGTTTGTGAAGCCATCAATTACATCACTGATTGAGCCACATGTTTTGGAAGTTATTCGTGGTCGGCCTCAGAAAAAAAGGCTAAAATTGACAAATCAACTAAACGTGATCCGAGTATGTTTGAGTATATCGAGTCGATGGAAGACAGTTACTCGCCGCGAGAACACGTGACGTACGAGGTTGGCCCATCGACTACTAGGCGAAAGATACCGGTAATTTTAATTAATGTGTTTTTGTTGTTTACTAGATCTTTACAATTACAAAAAAAATGCTAAATTCATGCTTAATTCGTCTTCGTTCAATAGGTTACGCGACAACGATTGAAACTCAACTCTGCGATTCATTTCGTTGACCTACTCCCATCACAGTTTGCCAATTTTATTGCGGAGACAAAGGATGTTAAAGCAGATGGACATTGCGGATATCGCGCGGTTGCCGCCGATTAAGGGTTAACTCAAGATGGATGGCTGCGGTTCGGCGAGACCTCCATCATGAGTTGACAGCTAACTTAGAGTTATACAAACGTTTTTTCCTGGCAAGTGATCATGTTGATAAGGTCCTGCAAACGTTGGATTACTACAAGGACAATGCGCTGCGAAAACATGGTTTTATTTGCCGGAAATGGGTCACTTGGTTGCATCAACGTATAACGTAGTTCTGGTATGTCTCGATACACGAATGTTCGTAACTTATCTCCCGTTGAGGACGGCCAAGACTTCCCCTAAAGTTATTTGTATCAGATTAATAAATGAAAACCATTTTATCGAGGTACACACAACCCAAGTTACATAAGTGTTTTTACAATTATATTATATAATTTGTTGATATGTATAGCTTATTTGCAGGTTTTATTGCGCGAGGGTTACCCATTACCACCGGTGTCTATACATTGGGATTCGTTTCACGACCAGTGTGCATCAGGGTGGAAAGACTTGTTTCAGACTCAACTTGATTTGTACTCACATAGTGTAGGATACAGTCGTGTTGGGCGAAGTACTGAGACTATTATTTTAAACTAGCAAGTTTTGTAATTATGGTTTTAAACTAGCAAGTTAAGATATGAAAGGTACCAATTATCGAACAAGTTAACTTATATATGAAAATTGTCTAAAATGTCATTACATCAACGCAATCAAGTGTTTCTTCTACCACGACGCCTAGATCGCTCTCCCTCTGCTGTGGACGGTCCCGGTCCCCCATGTTGTTGCCCTCCCAATGCTCCGTATGCACTCTAGATCGCTATTCCCATCTCGCCGTACGATATATCGAGGTCCCTCGCACCATAACGCACTGCTATCGGTTCCAACAAACCGCGTGCTAAGCTAACCATATTCCATGGATCTGGTAAACCTGCATCAGGAGCAGTCCATTGGAAGGTGGAATGATGTTCAGGGTTACATACGATTGGATGAGATACACAGTTGTACCAATCCATATAGCCAGGTGCACACTACCATGGTCGCTCGGCAACTATACCACGTTGTTGCTCAGATAGGATTTGTCTTTCCCAAATATCGAAGTATCGGATGAGCATTGCCAAGACCTTCTTATTTGCCAACAGATCTCTTTTCTCGATATCGGGGGCAACAATCATCCCTGGAATCGTCTGCACGCATCCAAACTGTCTGAGAACGTGATCAGGGTGGTATGACTCAACATGATCAGTTGATCCTATGCATACATGGTATAAGGCTATCCGATGAAATGAGAAATGCTGTCTAACATGCTTGGTATATGGCATCCAAATAACCTACAATAATTGAAAAACAATTGATTAATAATATACAAAATATGGTTATTTTCTACATATAATCAATACATATAAAGACATTAAGACTCACATCATTCGCACGAAGGACGTCAAGTTGTTCTCGCAGACCTACCAATCGGTCAGCGGGCACACCGATAATACTCTTGTGCTCCCACCTACTTGCAAGTTCCTAACCTTCGTAATAATGTACGTTAGGAATAGCTGATGTACACATTCGGAATCGCTCAAATATCCATGCGTATTTGAACAAAATACAAGTATACAAATTAAAATATAAATACAAGTATACAGATTAAAATATAAATATAAGTATACAAATTAAAATATAAATACAAGTAATTACCTCCAATAATGTGGAATATCCGACCATCTGTCTCGTATTCACCTCTGTTGCACTCCCTAGATGTTTATATAGAAAGGCTAGGGCTGCCGCTCCCCATGAGTAAGTATGCACAACATCCAAATCGCTGAGGAACTCCAAGTATGTCGTGCTAACCCTACTTCCGCTCTTATCAGCAAAAATTGTACAACCCAACATGTATAACAAATAGGCGCGAAGAGAGAAAACAACCATTTCTGGATCCTCAGACAATGCATCCGAAGCAAAACGGGTATGTAATTATTCTAGCCTCACAGACGGCCCTCTAGCACCACGCATTCTCTCTCTTGCCTCATCTTCAGACACTCCTAAATACCGACAAACGCAATCAACTGAACTTTGCGCGAAAACTGAACCATAAAAAAGACCGACTTCCCAGCAATTGGAAGACTAGTAATACATAACACATCATCAAATGTTATAGTCATCTCACCAAATGGCATGTGGAAGGTGTTGGTCTCTGCATGCCACCGCTCCACAAAGACACTAACCAATACCTTATCACTCTCAGATATGAAACATGCCTTAACTGCATTAGTTTGGTCGCAATAAGAGTGTCCCTCCATAGTTGGGAAACAGTTTTTGTGTTTACTTTCCATGCTAAAAGTTTTTGTTTGTGGTTGTTCACCTTCAGCACCGGTCGTTCTAGCCCTTGATATATATATGTACAGCTATGTGTTTCGGGTAGAAACGAAGTACACTACCTTCTGATGGACCCCCAGGCCATGGAAAAATAATCAGGGGCTCTCCCTGTTCCTCAATTGGTTCTGGTTCTTCCTCGTCAGCATGTCCATGTGCTTGGACCTGGGCCTGTGCCGGTGCATGTGCATGTGCCTCGGCCAGCTGGGCTGCACCTCGGCCTCGGCCTCGGCCTTGCTTTTCGACTCGAGGCGGTGGGTCTATTCTTCCTCCTTTGGTATGTCTTTGTACATGACATTCATAAATTAACATGTTAGTTCATCAACTTTTTTAAAAAATAGAAAAAATTTAAAATCAAAACTGTTCGGCAATACCCTACAAACTTTTTCAAACTGTTCGGTTACTACACACCAAACATTTTAAAAATGTTTGGAAGAGAGTCTCCGAACAGATTAACATGCTCATCAACATTTAAAATCAAAACTGTTCGCAGACCCCCTACTGAAATATTTCAAACTGTTCGGTTATTGTTCACCGAACATTTTAAAAATGTTCGGTAGGGGTTTTCCGAACAGATTAACATGCACATCAACATTTTTAATCCAAACTATTCGGCAGATACCTAACGAACATTTTCAAAATGTTCGGTGAGTGGCCTCCGAACAATTGAAAAATGTTCGGCAAGATGTCTCCGAACAGACTAACATGCTCATAATTTGAAAAAAATAGAAACTAAAACTGTGCCTTCACTGTTCGAACTTTTGCAAACTGTTCGATATGTCTTCACAGAACATATTCAAAATGTTCGGAAGGTCAGGTCCGAACATTTTTAAGATGTTCGGAGGTTGCATGCCGAACATTAAGTCCTAATTCCGGAGTTCAGGGCCGAATTTTTCCTTACAAAAATCAAAATTTCCTTACTAATATAAACATAAAACGTGATTCAAAATAAATCAAACTAAAATCAACAAACTAATACATTGTATAAACACAATAAATCAAACTAAAATCAATTCAAAATATACATACCTCTTTCCATTTTCGATAATGTTCGGGAGATGAGGAACTGAAGGAGGAGATGAAGACTTGAGGAATGAATAGACTGGGAAGGAAAAATGTGTGGGTTGTGGCTTGAGGAAGGAATGTGTGTGAGTATTTTAAAATGAGGTGGGAGGTACACTTATAAAGGGGGTCAACTTGAAGGAATCGGGGTCTAAATAGAGCGTCCCCATTAATTATCATACATATAAATTTGGCCCATGATGTGAAACAAAATTTGGCACATAGAATTATAAAATGTGTTTTTAAAATGTACGGTCATCAGTATCAACCGGTTAATAAATACTCCCTTCGTCCCAAAATAAATGATGTTTTGAGAGAATTTTTTTGTTTCAAAATAGATGACACTTTGTAATTTTCAATGAACTTTTTTTTTAAAATTCTACACATATTTATTGACTCTGTAACTCGTATTTGACTTTTTAGGCAAGAATATCAAAACACCTCATTAATGTTTAAATAGATACAGTTTAATTTTTACAATATGTTTCCTTGATTTGTATTAAAAGTCTTAAAACATCACATATTTTGGGACGAGGGAGTATCAATCTTTCAAAATCATCAACTTTTTACCCATGGTACTCCGGTTGTATAAACATTTTGATAAGCCTTTTCATTCTTGAATAAACCCCTTGGAGGGAGTTCAGATCTCCTGTATCACTTGTGTGTGTCACTGGTGTACCACTTTTCATCCCAACCATTGGTTGAGATGCAATGATGGAGATGAAAAGTGGTACACACAAGTGATACATGAGATCTGAATTCCCTTGAATGTGCCCTAAGGGCATCATCATTGTCAAATTTTGGCAACTTATTACCAACTTCCTATTAAGGGCATCCACAATGGTCCCTTTTTTGAAACCTCTAAAAACCATTTTGGAGTTTTTTTCTACACTTAAGCTCACAATGGTTACTTTTATTCACCCTCTATCCCTAAAATAAGTTAAACCTCCCTCTAAGTTTGGAGGGACCTTTAGTGGAATAGTGATCCACTTTCTCCCTCCAATTTTCTTTCTTCTCCATTTTCTTTCTTTTTCTCCACCATTTGTGTAGTTATTATTAATTTAATAAGTTTTATTTGGTGCTAAAATTAAAAAAAAAATCATTTCTTTGGTAGGAGTTAAGTTTAGATAATAATAAAAAAATATTTTAAACATAAATTTTCTTTTAAATTGACATTTATTTTGAGATAAAAACAATTTTAAAAATTCTTAAAACATATATTCCTTCCGTTTTTAAATAATCGTTCTCTTTGACCCGACATAACGTTTAAAAAAATTAATTAAGCAGATACAAATATTGGTGTAATGTGTGGTTTCCTTTATTATACTATATTTGTCTTCTTAAATTTTCCTACCATTGCAAGCTACCGATATACATATATTCTTTTTTTACATTATTATCGTAAACTTAATCGATTGATCAAATCGAAAGATGCTTATTTTTTATGTGAAATGTGTGGATTAATTGCGAATTCTTTTCAACCAAAGGAAATAATTTGTTTCAGATTCGTTATCTATGAGATAAAATAATAATAATAATTATTATTATAAACATAAATTGACCCTTAAAATGACATATTTTTAGATTAAAGTAATCAAAATAATTTTAAATTTTTTTTTCATAGAATATATAATATAAAATATAAATATTGGAAAAATATAAATAAAAAAGATGAGAAATATGGTGGTAATTAGGTTTGTTAGTTGTGATGAAAGAAATTTGAGGTTTTAAATGATTCCAATTTTTTTTTGAGTGTTGAAAAATTTAGTGGTAGATCATTGAGAAAGTTGCCAAAAATTTACCATTGTTCAACTTTCTAAGCTTGCCACATAGGAGAGAGAGTGTGAGGGCTTCTTAATTAAGAAGCTAGGAGGAGAGAGAGTGAGGGGGACCGCCGCTGTTTTTTGTGGGGTGTGTGTGTGTAGGGGTGGGGGGAGGGTTTTGTTTTTATTTAGATGGTGTTAAATTTAATATTTTTTTATGTATGAAGTTGTATAAGAAAATTATACAATGAAAAAATATATTTTTAAAGTGAATAAGAAAATAAAAATATATAAATAACATTGAACCCAACTAAAAAATTGTATAAAAATTTATCACATTGGAGATGCTCTAAGCAATAAAGCCTATACCAGTAACATGACAAGAAAACCCCATCATAAATTTTAGCAATAGCGTGTGCCTCACTAAAATGTTTTAGGATGGTATAGCCGAATTGAGCGACGACTGTCTCACATTAAAAAAGACAAAGCCTAGTTCACTAGTCAAAGGACGAAGAGTGAGGACCAAGAAAAATACAGTATAGATAAGTGCAGAAACTCAGAGCCACCGGCGGACGAGCAGCCGCGACAGGTTATAGCCGGTTGAACACATTTTGCCCAACTCAGCCGCACCTCTTCCACGAAGGTTCCCGTGCTAGCGACCATGTATTTTTCATTTTTATTACAAAAAGAAAAATATGAATGACATAGATAAGTCTTCACTTTCCAACCCTTAAAATCTCCCACCTGGGCGTTTCCAACTCTACAAGGTTTCAGACCTTTCTCTCTCTCTCTCTCTCTCTCGCGCGCGCTGTTCTAAGGTACACAAAATTATCATCTATTTCACTTTATCTTTGCCCATGCTTCTTTAGTTTTTGTTTGTCCCCCCAATTTGGATGATTTTTTTTTGTGCCTTCTTACTTGATTCTGGTAATCTTGATCTGGGTTGATTTCGGAAACATGTTTTTTGACTTGGGGTTTTTGTGTTTTTTTGTTTCATTTCATTTTCTTGAGGTTTAGGGTTTTGGTGCTATTGCTCTTGACTTGGATTTATATGTCCTTGAACTAGATTTTCTTGAGATTTAGGTGTTCTTTTGTGTGCTCAATATATGTTTACTGGGGGTTCATGACTCTTGAGTTGAAATTATTATTATTTGGACATGCTATCCATGTTTTTGTGAACTTTTAGGAAGATAAACTGAAATTTGTTTTCTCAGATGGTAATTAATTTGGGTATTTTTTTTTTCCTTTTCTCATTTGATTGTTATGGTGATTCTAACTGTTATGAGTTTCGGAAATGTTGACATTCTCTTGTCGTAATTATTTTCATTTTTTTTGCCGTCTTAATTGTTTTCTTATTCTGCTTCTTGATCTAGGTTAAGGTGGTACTAAATCTTTTGCTCTTTGTGGGCGAGGCTTATTCGAATTTCATACATAGGGGTTTGAGGTGTAGATGGTTATGGATCCAAGTTTCTTTGAATTCTCCGATTCCACAGATGGTTTTATACTCAATGATGAAACCGCTGTACCCAGTTTTGACCAGCATCCGATGGTTGCCAATGGATACAAATTCAAAGATGAGTCTTTAGATCTCAGTTTCTTGAATGTTCCTTACTTTCCTCTTGAGCCTGACCCTAATGCATTTGTTCCATCCATGGGCCCAGTCTCGGATGTGGATTCTCCAGACGAGTTTTCAGAAACTGTTTTTAAGTTCCTAAACCAAATACTTGTGGAAGAGAATATGGAGGCGAAGCCAAGTATGTTCCACGATCCTTTGGCTCTACAAGCCACCGAGAAATCGTTATATGAAGCCCTTGGCGAGAAGTACCCTACTTCCCCATATCCACCGCCTGGTTACGTGATGCCAAATGTCCAAAGCCCAGATGAAAACTTTTTGGGAAGTTCAAGTGAGTACAGTACAAACAGCAGCACTAGTGCTAGCAGCTCTACCGACACTCAATTGGTTGGTGATTCCCTAGAGTTCAAATCATCAGCTGTACAGACTCATCTTATGGATTACCCTTCACAGTGGTCTTTGGGGTCTACAAACAGTTTCAGCAATGATTTTAATAGCCAAGTGGACACTTTCATGAGCTCCCATCTGGTTTCAAGTATATTTAGTGACAGTGAGTCAATCTTGCAGTTCAAGAGAGGGATGGAGGAAGCTAGTAAATTCCTTCCTCCGAGCAATCCTATTGTTATTGACTTGGATAAGTACAATTTGCCTTCAGACTCACATGATGAGCCCCAGGAGGTTGTAATCAAGGTGGAAAAGGAAGAAAGGGATAATCCGCCGAGTGGCTCAAGGGGAAGGAAACATTATCATTTGGAGGACGGAGATCATGAAGAAGAAAGGAGCAGCAAGCAGTCTGCAGTTTACGTGGAAGAGGTTGAGTTGTCAGATATGTTTGATAGAGTTCTACTCTGTACTGATGCTAATGGTTGTCCTGTATCCCACTGTGTAGAAACGCCGACCTCTAAAGACAATAGCTTGCCACAGAATGGACAGGCACATAGATCTAATAGGGTTGGGAAGGCTCGTTCCAGGAAACAAGGTAATAAAACTGAGACAGTGGATCTGAGAACTCTTTTGGTCAGCTGTGCACAATCTGTTGCCGCTGATGATCGCAGGACTGCGAATGATCAGCTAAAGCAGATTAGACAGTATGCTTCTATCTCCGGCGATGCTTCTCAGAGGTTGGCGCATATCTTTGCTGCTGGTCTCGAAGCACGCTTGGCTGGTACTGGTTCTCAGCTATATGCTGCCCAAAGCGCGAAAAGGATCTCGGCTGCTGAGAAGTTGAAAGCATATAAGGTTTATCTTTCTGCTTGCCCATTCAAGAAGATATCGGTTTTCTTTGCTAACAAAATGATTTTGGAAGCAGCTTCAACAGCAAGGACGCTTCATATTGTTGATTTCGGGATCCAATATGGTTTTCAGTGGCCTATCATTATTCAGCGTCTCTCAGAAAGAGTTGGTGGGCCTCCCAAGCTGCGAATTACTGGAATCGAGCTTCCCCAACCTGGTTTCCGGCCGGCGGAAAGAGTAGAAGAAACAGGGTGTCGTTTGGCCAAATATTGCGAGCGGTTTGGTGTTCCTTTTGAGTACAATGCTATAGCAACTCAAAATTGGGAGTCTATCAAAATTGAGGACCTAAAGATTGAGAGAGACGAGTTCCTTGCGGTTAACTGTTTGTTTCGTTTTAAGAACCTGCTTGATGAGACCGTTGTGGTAGACAGCCCAAGGGATGCTGTTCTCAAGCTAATTAGGAGGATGAAACCGGATATTTTTATCCATGCTGTTATCAATGGGTCCTATAGTGCTCCCTTCTTTGTCACTCGTTTCCGAGAGGCACTCTTCTACTATTCGTCGTTGTTTGATATGTTTGATGCTACTATTGACCGTGAGAGTGAACAGAGGTTAAATTTTGAAAAGGAGTTTTGTGGACGCGAGGCTATGAATGTGATTGCGTGCGAGGGTGCAGAGAGGGTTGAAAGGCCCGAGACCTACAAGCAATGGCAGGTTCGTAATGTGCGGGCTGGTTTCAAGCCGCGAGCTTTGGATCAGGAGCTCATTCAGATGTTGAGGAAAAAGGTGAAGTCAGGGTACCACAAAGATTTTGTGTTTGATGAAGATGGCAAATGGATCTTGCAGGGGTGGAAGGGTCGGATTCTTTGTGCTAGTTCCTGTTGGGTACCTGCTTAGAAGTCTCTAAAGTGAAAATAGAAGGAAGACTAGGAAAACTCTTTTAGAGGCGTCCTAGTGAGGACATCTTTGAGCCCGATAAAAGGTAGCCTCTTCATATTCCAGCTAAGAATTATACATTTATAGTTTCTTATGTTTTTCCATAAACTTATTATCTGTTTCATTTTTTTTCAGATCTGATGCTGTAGCTGCTGCCTTTTGCAGAACACTTTTTGAACTAGGAGGATGATATCTGATGGGGGTATTTCACAATTTTCAGTAGATAACTTTTTTCATCGTGTGCATTATCTTGGCACTTCAGTAGATCTGGATGCTTAATGTTCGTGTTTGAGAATCATGCGATAGACATGACTTTAGGCAGAACAAAGATATGTGACACAATTCAAAATCATGTTGTCTTTTCCAGCGCTCTCAGTATGCGATATGATGAGTTGTGTTGATTAATTATGTACTTGTTTTTCTGTACTTTCCCCATGCATGATGAAGCATATTATTAGCACACGTGATTGTGACTTCTGCTTCTTGCTTGTAAATATCCTCACGAGCTAGAAATTTGTATGTCTAATGGTCAGGTTATATAAATGGAAGTATTATATTTTGAATATATTGATGCTTTAAGCTTCGCTCTGTAATGTGTGAAATTTCTTTGATTTCCCATCTAATATTGCAATCGTTCTTTTTCTTCTAAACTAGTAATCGGTTTGTTTATTGATGAGAAACAATCTGTCGTGGTGTTTTTAAGAGCTAGTTTTTTATTTTATTTTTACTTCATTTGGGAGAGAAGCGGATTGAATAGGATGAATCCCGACCACTACCAACTTGCTCTCATAGAATGCACCCAGCTTGTCGACCAAAAAATTATACTCCGTTCTTTCTTTTTTTCATTTTTCCGCCAATAGTTTGGGGCAAGGTTTATGACATATCGAAGCTGTCTTGCAGCATTTTCACTTGTCGAAGCTTTTAGAATTTGATGCAGCTTTCTTTGACACAGATTTCTGACTGGTAAGATGATACAAATTTGGTCAGAATGACAAGGATGCAAATGCCAGTGGTGGTCACACAAGCGTGCATGAGATTTCCTCCCATCCAGTCTTTCTCTCGAGTCCTTGCCCTTTCTGTCGAAACTGAGGCTTCTTACAGAAGCATAGAAAATATCCTCTTCTGGATTTGGGGCCTTAACATCTTTACATAAATTTCCTAGTTGGCAAATTGTTCAATCCTCGTCTGTATGATGTTGCTTTAAGTAAGATTTAAATGATGGAAATAGTTGAGGTGGGTCTGGATGCAAAAAATGAATAGAGTTCAACAAGGATTTAAATTAGGCAAAAACTTAGAAATGACCGCCTTGTGTTAAAGATGTTTTTATGTAAAACGGATCATTCTGACCCGAAGATGTTGAGCTGTGAGAGAGTGAGACTCCATTACGACATGAGACCTACTCATTAAATTTCTATGTTTGGGCACTCAAACTCCAAGCCTCTTATGATAGGATTGGAAGAACAATTTGCGTTTCCGCTACCACCCAGAATTTGAGTTGCCAAACATAGCTTGAAATTCAATAGGATTGGATTCTCTTGTTTTCATACATTCAGTTAATAGAATTTTGGTATCTTCATTTGGTTATACGATGCATTTGGACATCCCCTTCCTCTTTCTCTCTACCACGTGCATGTTCTGCTCAATTTTTTTTTTCCTAATATAGATGATCATTAGTGGTTCTTCTTTTACCTTCTTGTGACCTGAACCCACAACCTGTTAGGTGTAGATGAAATGTCTTACCATTGTCTAGCCCGGTTCTCTCCTTCTACCTCCCTCCCAAGTCCAAAACAAACTTGCAGCTAAATTCCTAGTCATCAACAGATCCTCATCGTCCCCCAGATGAAATCCAACAACTGTAGGTATTGAACTAGTGCACTGACTCCCACCACCACAGTGGAACAAGTTGTCAAGGCAGCACAAGGGTGCATCCATGGACCATGGAGGACAGAGGCAATCAAGTTGATAGAAACCTACATGAGTAGGAATTGAACAGGTAGATAGCAATAGATGTATATAGTTTGGCATATCAGTCTCAGTTATGTTCTACAACTTGCATCCAGCTTATAAGAATATTCCTTATAGGGTTTATGGACATTCCTTTAGGGTTTTCAACAGGGGTGGATCCAAGATATTGGAACGACGTGGGCTTTGATTTAAAAAATATTGTAAAATAGTAACAACCGTAAAAAATAATTTCATTTATCGAAAAAAGAAGTTACGGGTATGTTTGATTTGATTCACTTGAATGTGTTTATAACTTATAACTTATCATAAATTGTTTTTGAAGTGTTTTATTTTACCTAAGGTAAGATAAATCATAAGTTATGTACAAATAAGGGTGGTAAAATGGGTGATGGATAAATGGGTAACACCCACCCATTTTGCCACTCATATGTACAAGTCACTTAAAACATAAGTAAGGTCATAAGTTGTAAGCATTAAGTCTATTGTTTATTTCAACTTTTCAAAAACATGTAAGTCCTTTTTTTCATTGAAATTTTATATATTTCAATATCACCCTTCCTAATAGTAGTTATAATAACAAAAGTAATATTATTAATAATTATTATTAAATTAATAATAATTAATAATAAATATTATTATAATATAATAATAATAAAAGGAATAATAATAATACTAATAAATAATATTATATGAATAATGATAACAGTAATAATAATAATAAGAAGAATAAAAAATTATTATTAATAATAAATATAATAATAATAATTATTAGTAATGATCTTAACAATAATAATATTAAAATAAATAATAATAATATTAAAATTTATATAAATAATAATATAGTAAAAATAATCAAAATATTAACAAATAATTATAAAATTAATATTAATATTAATAAAATAATAATAATAATAATAAAGGTAATATTAATATTGTTAAAATCAACAATAATAAGTAATAATGATAATATAAATAAAATTAATATTAATATTAATAAAATAATGATAATAATAAAGCCAATAGTAATGATAATAATAATAATTAATAATAATAATGATGCGGATGGGGCTCCCACGATGCGCATGGCACGTAAGAGGAGTTTGGTTAAAAGGGGTACACAACCTGGGGAGAGTTAAGCAAGAAAACATGGGCTAGAATATTATGGGTAAGGGGCTGCCGAGCAGCCTGGGCATGCATAGAAGCGGGCTGGAGGAAGTCACTTACACGGTTGGGCTTGAAACGGAAGCTGGGCTTGGCAAGGTGGGATCGAGCAGGTTGTTGGTCAGCACAAGGGTGGCGCGGGGACGGCTAGCCGTGCATGGCATCCCATGCAAGACTACGGCAATTACAAGGCTGGGGGAGGCTGTCCTCCATGACTCCATATGGTGATTGGATTAGGGTTTTTTTTTTTTTTCATAATTACCTTTTTTTTCGTGTTACCACAGGGTGAAAAGATTCAAGCTTCGATGAAGTAGAAATTTTGAAAACATAAATGTTGTGATGAATTTGTCTGCTTGAATTGGTGAGTGGTGACTGGTCTTCAACAACTGCTTGACATAAAATGTGAGTCACGTTGGCTCGCAAGCCACCTGCACCATTGAAAAATAACAAGAAAGAAAATGCAAGAAAATAAAATAGTAACGTACGGTACTCCTATAGTTCAAGCCCTAGTAGGGAAATGAAAAGGGATGAAATTGAAGTCAAGTCAAATTTATATAGATTGATAATGCTTAGATATTAAAATAGTTCACAGAAACCTGCACGTGATAGCAGTGGTGGACGCAAAGAATTTTTCAACTGGATGCACAAATTTAATAAAGTTTACTAATCATCTGGGTGGACAAACAAATCTAAATTAAAACGACGTAATTTAGTTCTCATTTGTTTTTAGGGAAATCATGGCCACGGGGTTGACAAGACCCCTTCAACAAATAAACTCTCCTAATTCATCAATTTGTTTGAGGTTGTATTCAAATATCTTTTTCCTTTCTGCCAGATTTGAAGGAAGACTATTCAAATCAATTAATTTTTTCGTAGCTGAAATAACGGGAATCGATTGAGACCGTTTGAATATCGACAGATGCACTACCAATTCCAAATTCTTCTGATAGTTTCCGTTTAAAAATTTCTCCATAATCACTAAAACCAAATTCATTCAAATCAACCACAAATTGAAAATCTACACAAATAAAAAAAAATCTCATAAATCAACTACTTCAGCTTCAAAGTTCAACCCCTAATTTCAGATTAAATAAATAGACTTTTTCTACCAAGATATTGAACACACAAAAATGCCCTAATTTCATATTATTTCAATTCACAAATTACAATCACAATTACAAATTCACAATTATAAATTTATAATTCACAATCACAAAATTTAAATCACAGATTAAGATTCACAGTTATAAACTTATAATTTAGAAAATTTTGATTTTTGAAAAATACCTCTTGTAGACAATGTAGAGGCTAGAGCACTAATAATAGGTGTAACGCCCCGAGTCCGAGAGCCCGGTCCGCTACATGTAGCCCACACACTGGCTCACTGAGCACGCAACATCTTGGGTCATCAGACCCACCACAAGCCGATCCAAAAGTCCATGGATGATGTTGGTGCCCAGTAGTAGCGCATGGCTACCTTATAAATCACACACAAGTCTCACATCTACCAGATGTGGGATTGAGGTATTACAAGAGGAAAGTTGGAGCCTTGGAGACTGGAGAGTGGAGTCTTCAATCGGTCGAATCGAAGACCGAGGCCGCCTGGAGGCGGTTGTCAGTGGCGAGCTGGAGGAGTGGAGGAGGTCGAGTAGAGGAGGACGACGGACTAGGGAGGAGAGCCTGAGACCGAGAGACAAAGTAAGAGGGAGAGGAGGAGGAGAGGCGAGAGCGAGCCGGGAGGCGATAGGATTTTCTAATTTAGGAAGGAATTTAGGGATTCAATTTTCAGATAATGTCAATGGTAAGTAAAAAAAAAGTTTTATAGGTGGGGGCAAATTGTATAAATTTTATCCAGGTGGGAGCAAATTGTATAATATTACAAGATATTTAAAAAAACCTTTGACAAAATTACCCCCAAGTGGGGGCAAGTGCCCCCAGACCCATAGGCATGCATCCGCCACTGCGTGATAGCAATTTGATCCAAGCCAAATTGGACCTTGATTTGCACCCCCCCTGCGGGCGCGGGAGGGATAATTCTTTCTATACAAGCTTACCCAACACAAGGGGGCCTTAGTATATAAACCCATCAAGCCTTTTATATTTTTTCAATGTGGGATAACCCACTTCCAATATTTCCAATGTCTTACTTTAAACCTCTATAACTTATTCATCTGATATCCGAATTGGACAAATAAATATAGTATTCTTATATACTCACGGAGAAGAACATAATTCCACAATTACCATAGTCATTACATAAATGACTCACAAATAAATTAGTGCCTCAAAGCCCCAATTTACTTCACTTTAAAAACATTAGTTTTCCAACAATCCCCCACATGAAGGAAATTGACGATAACGGTGATAGACTTTAACAGTTGAAACCTGCATAGGATATGTATGTTTTAACCTTTGAACCTTCCCTAGCGAAAGTATGCTAACTTTACCGGCTGATTAGTAGACATGATGTCTTTGAACTGTTCTGCCTTTGGTGTAAACGATTACATACTTCACACAGGAATCTTCTTGACACAATTCAGTTCTCATAGTTATGTTCATTCATGGCCCTGAACATACGCCTGGTTCTGCAAAAGGGTCTAAGAATTGAGTCTCATACAATTCTTTTCGAAGCGGCCCCACTTCTCTCTCACATTGGTGATTCTCAAGAATTATTAAAAATCATATGCTTATCCTTCTTATATTACACTCATCACTTGATAAGAGATGAATCCCCCACAGTGACTCAAAATATTTTTACAATTAGGTTGTCCCTTTGAACCTAGATCTTGGGATCTCCAGTCAACTAGGTTGGGTTTCCATTGTATAGACTTATTTTTCAAGAGGTTTGAGACCCATTCCTCTTGATGGCTTTTCAACTAACTCTCGATTTTACCCTTTGGTTAACGGATCCACTATATTATCCTTTGACTTCACGTAGTCAATAGAAATAATACCAGTTGAGAGTAGTTGTCTAATGGTATTATGTCTATGACATATGAGTCTAGACTTACCATTGTACATGTTGCTCTGTGCCCTACTAATAGCTGATTGACTATCACAATGTATACAAATTGCTAGCATATGTTTTGTCCATCTTGGAATATCTTTTATAAATTGGCCTAGCCATTCAGCTTCTTCACCACTTTTATCTAGAGCTATAAACTCAGACTTCATCGTGGATCTAGCTATTACAGTCTGTTTAGAAGATTTCCATGATATGGTTGCACCTGCCAAAGTGAATACAAATCCACTAGTAGACCTTGAGTCTTTAATATCAGAGATCCAATTAGCATCTGTATATTCTTCTATCACAACTGGATCTCTTGTATAATGCAGTCCATAATCACGAGTATATCTTAAGTACCTTAGTACTCTGACTATCGCTTTCCAGTGATCAGTCCCAGGATTACTCGTATATCTACTCAATTTACCCACAACATAAGCAATGTCTAGCCTTGTACAACTCATTAAGTACATCAGACTTCCTATGATTCTCGAGTATTCTACCTGAGAAACAGTCTCACCTCTATTCTTTGATAGGTGTAGACTTGTGCCAATAGGAGTTCTAGCTATTGCAATGTCATCCTTGCTAAACTTCTCTAGAATTTTATCCACATAGTGTGACTGACTTAAAGTAAGTCCACTTGAAATTCTAGAAACTTTAACACCAAGGATTATATCAGCTAACCCCGTATCTTTCATGTCAAATTTCGAGTTTAACATGTCTTTTGGGGATTTAATCATATTATCATTGTTACCAATGATGAGCATGTCATCTACATAAAGACATAAAATGACATAGCCATTTTCAGTGTCTTTTACATATACACATTTGTCACATTCATTGATCTTAAATCCACAACCCAACATGGCATTGTCAAATTTCTCATGCCATTGTTTTGGTGCTTGTTTTAAGCCATACAAAGACTTAACCAACTTGCACACTTTGTTTTCTTGCCCTGGAGCAGAAAACCCTTCTGGTTGTTCCATATAAATCTCCTCTTCTAAATCACCATTTAGAAAGGCAGTCTTTACATCCATTTGATGTACTTCTAGATTTCGTAATGCGGCAATAGCAAGTACTAATCTAATGGAGGTTATTCTCGTAACTGGAGAATAAGTATCAAAATAATTAAGGCTTTCACGTTGTCTGTAACCTTTAATTACAAGTCTGGCCTTATACTTATCAATTGTTCCATCTACTTTCATTTTCTTCTTGAAAATCCACTTATACCCTAATGGTTTGCTTCCTTGAGGGAGGTCCACTAGTTCCCAAGTGTGATTTTGAAGAATGGAATCAGTTTCACTTTTAATGGCTTCTTTCCATTGAGGTCCCTCGGAGGAACTCACGGCCTCTTTGTAGCTTTGAGGTTCACTTTCTAACATGTAGGTAAGAAAATCTGGACCAAAAGATTTTTCTACCCTACTTCATTTGCTACGTCGAGGTTCCACCTCTTCTTGCTCATTCTCTTCATGTTCTTCTTCTTCCGAAGCATGTACCCGTTTAGATGAGTTAAACTCATCGTTTCTCTTACAAGGAAATACATTTTCGAAGAAAGTAACATTTCGAGATTCCATTATTGTATTGTTGTGTATGTCTTCCATCTTAGACTCGTGCACAAGAAAACGATAGGCACTATTGTTATGTGCATAACCAATGAAAATGCAATCAACAATTTTTTGTCATACTTTCACTTTTTAGGTAAAAGGAACAACAACCTTTGCAAGACACCCTCACACTCGCAAGTATTTGTAGGATGAAACTCTTCCATGCCACATCTCGTAAGGGCTTTTGTCAAGCTTCTTGCGGGGTACCTTATTTAAAAGGTAATTAGCTGACAAAACATCTTCTCCCCACATGTTCTGTGGTAATCCAGAACTTAACAACATGACATTCATCATCTTTTAAGAGTTCGATTTTTGTGTTCTGCAATGCCATTCTGTTGAAGTGCATAAAATGTTGTTGTTTCGTGAATTATTCCATGCTTAGCGCAAAATTCAACGAATGGTGATTCATATTCATCTCTACAATCACTTCTTAACATCTTAATCTTCTTGTTAAGTTGATTCTCAACTTCAGTTTTATGAAGAATAAACTTTTCTATTGCTTCATCTTTACTTTTAAGAAGATACACATAACAAAATCTTGTGCTATCATCAACAAAAGTTATGAAGTACTTGTTCACACCTCATGATTGTGTTGATTTAAAATCACACACATCAGTGTGAATTAATCCAAGTGGTTCACTATTTCTTTCAATAGAATGGAAGGACGTTCTTGTTAACTTTGCTTCTACACAAGTTTCACACTTGTGATTTTTATCAATTTGGAATTTCGGTATGCAATCCATGTTAATTAGTCTACGCAAAGTATCATAATTAAAATGTCCTAGTCTATCATGCCACAAATTGGAAGACTCAAGCAAATAAACAGAAGATTTGTTCTTATTATTATTGCTCTTTGGCTTGACAACCATTACAGATAGCTTAAAAAACACATCATTAACATACCCTTTGCCTACAAACATTCCACTTTTAACCAAAGTTACAAGGTCAGACTCAAAAACAACACGAAAACCATGCTTCATAAGCAATGATCCGACTAAATTCTTCCGGATTTCAGGCACATAGAGCACGTTGTTGAGAGTCAATTCCTTCCCATAAGTCATCTTCAAGACCACTTTCCCTTGACCTTTGATATCGGAGGTGGCAGAATTTCCCATGTAGAGCTATTCCCCATTCTCAACAGCTTCAAAGGTGCTGAACATATCCTTGTTGGAGCAGACGTGCCTAGTAGCACCAGTGTCAATCCACCACTGATTTGGGTTTGAACCCACCAAATTGAATTCAGAGATCACCGCAGCAAGGTTGATATCCGACACATCTTGAGAGATGCCATCCACAAGATTGGCTTCACGCTCCCTCTTTGGTTTCTTGCAAACCGTAGACTTGTGACCCATGCCTCCACATTTGTAGCAGTTTCCAAGAAACTTCTTCTTAGAAACTCCTCCCTTGGGACCTAAGTTTGTCCTTTTTCCAGCTTTAGCAAACTTTCCCTTGCCCTTTGAGCTTTGACCATGCTCCACGACATTGGCTTTGGCAGCCATAGAAGTGACTGTTTTCTTTTCATTGCCTTTGTTGTCCTTTTCAATGCGAAGATGAACAACTAGATGTTCAACAATCATCTCCTTTTGTTTATACTTTAGGTAACTCTTGAAATTCTTCCAAGCTGGAGGCAATTTTTCAATAATTGCAGCCACCTTGAAGGTTTCACTAATTTCCACCCCCACTATCTCAATTTCAAAGTAAAGCACTTGCAGCTCTTGTACTTGACTGTACACAGATTTAAAATTTGTCATTTTATAGTCAAGGAATCTACCAACTATGAACTTCTTGGCCCCAGCATCCTTGGAGGTGTACTTGTGGTCAAGAGAGTTTCATAGTTCCTTTGCCTTTTTCTTAAAACGATAAACATTGTACAACGAGTCTTCCAACCCATTCAGTACATAGTTCTTGCAAAGGAAATCATATTGATTTCATGTATCCAAAGCACTAACGGCTTGGAAATCAACATCTTCACCAACATTTGGAGGGTCTTTTTTCAGAAACCTTACCAAATGAAGCATGGTCAAGTAAAACAGCATCTTCTGCTGCCAGCGCTTGAAATTCAATCATTTGAATTTCTACGGTTTCTCACTATGGTTCACCGGCAGATGTGGAACAGTCACCACTTGAGTCATAGCTGCAGCATTGGTCATAGTAGGATTCGAGTTCGAAGTGTCTCCAATCATAGTCTTTTCAGTTCCAGTATTAAGAGCTAAGGTTTTGTTCTCGTTAGTCATATTTGAAATATGACAATAATCTGTAAGATTATAATATTCTCTATAGAAGAGATTATTGTTATCTAAAATAACAATAATAAACAGGAAAAATAATGTTTCAAGATTGTTGGGTAACACCCTATACAATCTTACATAATTTAAAATATAAAGAAACAAAACCGTTGAGTTGCTGGTTGAAGAAGACTTGTGAAGTCTACTGGTCGTTCTGTACGTCATCTGCTGGTGACTTGAAACGAAAGTCTGCTGGTGACTTGGTACGAAGTCTGCTAGTGGCTTTGTTCCAAGTCTGTCGGTGACTTGCTACAATGTCTGTTGGTGGCTTTAAACCAAGTCTGCTGGTGAAGAAAAGAAAGTCTACTGGGGTGAAGAAAAGAAAGTCTACTGGTGGAAAGAAAACTGTGACCGAGGCATGTGTAACACACAGTTTTCTTGAAACATTATTCGTCCCACTCCCTATAAGTGTGTGGAGTTCTTACACTGGACGATCGTCTCCCAGGATACAACGGAGGTACCGGATGACTATGCACTGAAGGTCCAGCAAACTAAAATAATGCCAAAAATCTATCACCAAACAGGAGGCCAAGAAGAAGATGTTCAAGATGCAATGCAATGCAGATGTATAAGAGGAAGAGGAATTTCGTGTTCTCTGTTAAGTGTGTGTTTTGTTGTGGAGAATGGTTCCATTATGTAGGCCAGAAAATCAACACGTTTTAATTACTAAAATCGTTTTGATTATGCCCATTAACCACTCAATTAAAGTAGAAATTAAGACAGAATTAATCTGTCCATTAAAATATAATTAATCTGTTCTTTAATGTTGGAGTTACGAAAATTGAATTTAAAATTCAAAAGAAAAATAAGTCAAATGTGCGGGCACACGAGTACATCAGTCCAAGCCAAATTGGACCTTGATTTGCACCCCCTTGTGGGCGCGAAAGAGAGTTCTTTCTATACAAGCTTACCAAACACAAGGGAGCCTTTGTATATAAACCCTTCAAGTCTTTCATAGTTTTTCTAATGTGGGATAACCCACTTCCAACATTTTCAATATCCTACTTTAAACCTCTATAACTTATTCATCTGATATCCGAATTGGACAAATAAATATAGTATTCTTATATACTCACGGAGAAGAACATAATTCCACAATTACCATAGTCATTACATAAATAACTCACAAATAAATTAGTGCCTCAAAGCTCCAATTTACTTCACTTTAAAAACATTAGTTTTCCAACGAGCAATGGTTTCTATATGATTTTTTTGGGTAGAACATAATCTTATTTGTGAAAATGGATATACTTTTAGTGTAATTTAACAAAAGTATGCGTAATAAAACTATAAACTTTTTTAAAGAATTAACTTTGCAAATAAAACTATTAATTTAGGAGTATATTTGTATGATTTAACTTGGTAAGGATAAATTATAAGTTACGATGATAAACCAGCAACGTAAAAGTTAATCAAAAGCATATATATAATATTTAGCAACATCAAAATTAATCAAAAAAAACATATTGATCACACCAAATTATGGTGTGACTATACTTGGAAGTCCACGTGGTGGAGCCAAACTGATGGATGTTGAGTTTGGAAACAAGGTTAAGATATCTGGCTTGTCTACTGTTAGTCTATGTTGGTTCTCTTGGTTTCTCGTGTATGTACTCTGAACTGCAAGGAAAAATACCGTTAGGGAGTTGGGAGGTTATCCTAGCTAAATCCCTCCGGCATGAGAGTCAGTAGCGGAATAAGAAAGATGAAACACAGGCGTTCCCCGTGGTCAACTTGCTTGAATGTTGTGTGAAGAATGATAGTCTTGAGTGAATAATGCCTTACCTTCTGAAGGTGACGAAGTCCTCTATTTATAATCTCCTCAAAGCTTGTCTTGCAAGCCAAAGCTGGATGCCATAATTGGAGACCAACCCTTATTGGTCGACTGAGTTGGCTAACTCTCATTGGTCTACGCCCTTGTCAGATGTGTTCAGTGTATCAGGGAGGAGGTCAGCGGTAAATGGTATGGTTTATACATAGCACGTTGATATTTTTCCAATCAAGTGAAGCCACCTGGCACGTGTCGTACTATGATGACGTCTCCTTAATTGACCTGGGTGGGCCGATGTACCGACCATGGAATTTCCTGGTCAGATGGTCGTTTGTGCTCGAGCCTTCCGGGCACTTTCATGGTCACCGATGATCATGGTCGGCCTGACTACGGTCGGCTTATCCGGCGAGTGGTTGTCTTTGATTCAGTTTAAGTCATTTTAGCCGCCACGTGTCATTCCACGTGGGAGGCATCAGGTCGGGTCCCTTCAGTTGCCCCCGACTTTCCAAGTGCGAGGATTTATCCTAAGCTTGGAAAGCATAACTCGGTTCATCCTCGTTCGAGGATTTCCTTGTTGATTATAGTCTGCTCAGTCTTGTCTTGTACGTAAATCGAGGATGTATTTGACAAAATCCTCGGATCGAGCTTGATGTGCGGGGGAAATCAAGGTGTCGTTTGGAGTCACATCTCATTAATAGCACATTTTTCGAAGCGTCACTTAGTCGACTTATCATTTAATGATCCTAATTTCTGTGTCGTTTCCCTCTTTTTTGGTGACCTCGTTTCGCTGATTGATGACACGTGTCGGTCGGGTGGTGGTGCAATGGGGTCCGCACGTCTTGAGTCGGGTCAACCCGGTTTGGTCGCGGGTCTTTATAAAGACGAAAAACCATGGCTTCTCCCCTACGTCTCAGGCCATTTCTGCTTTTTCTCCCTTAGACCAGTTTCAAGCGATTTTCTTCTCCCTTGTCGCATTCGCTGTATGGCCATCTTCCGGCTACATTTTCTTCCTCTAAAACGGTGTGCTATATTCACCCCTTTCTCCTTTTTCTTTTCATCCATTTGTGGCCCTTTTCTGGGCTGGTTTGGTGAGTTTTGAGTTTCTCATTCCATCTCCGGTGACTTGCTATCGGTTTCTGCAATTTCCTTACTAACTCGGCAACCTTTGTCTTTCAGGTCTCCGTTTTCGTTCTTTTCCCTTGTCTCCGTCTGCTCCAATCTCGTCCGTTTCAGGTACTCTTCTTTCGTTTAGTTTTTTATATTTGGTCAGTTACTGAGGTGATTTTATGAGTTCAGAGTCTAAGTCGTCGTGTCGCACCCCTGATCAGTCTTCCTCGAACGTAGCTTATAAGTCACCTTCCCAGTCTTCTTCATCCTCGTCGATCAAAGTTGTTTATGCCTCTGTTTTTTCTTCGGCTATGAGGACCAAACGTGTGGATCCTGGACCGGTCTATGCTCGGTCTCATACCCATTCTAGGGTATATAGGCAAACTGACGGAAATTGGAAGATAGTTCTTCCTAGTGAGGCGAAGGAGTTATTGCTCGCCGCTAGCTATGACCTGGAAGGCCTTCCGGGGATGAGTCTTATAGGGCCGAGGACCGTCCCATCGGATCTGAAATGTATATCTGTAAGACGAAGGACCAAGCTTATTTTGATCTGTACCATATTATTTTCAGCGAGGTGGCGACGTTGAAGATGATGAATAAAAACAAGGAGTTAGCGAAGAAGAAGAGGAAGGTTGCCATTGATTCAACCTCGGCAACCGAGGTTGAAGACTGTTCGAGTAAGACGGGCAAGAAGGCTCGTCTTGGTAAAGCCAAGGTAGGTGATGGGGCTGGCGAAGAAGGCGGCAAGGCTGGTGGCAGGTTGTTAAGGGGTTGGTAAAATCACGTGTGTCCCAAGGACGTGGCGCTATGGGACACTCAGTTCAATCATGGCCCGAAGGATTTTAGGGGATATGCACCAGAAGTAAACTTATCTCTGTCCGAATTAAGATGTCTTCGGAGCCGAGTTGGGTTTTATACAACTTTTTTCGAAGTAGGGCTTCGTATGCCTTTGGATCCGCTCGTCTGTGAGCTTCTCGATGAAGCCAGGGCTCATCCACTAGATCTTTCTTTTAATCTAGTGAGGTATTTAATTAGTTTTGCTGCCTGTCTTCGGGTGCTCGACTTCGAGCCTACTCTTCCTCTGTTCAAGACCTACTTTAGTGTCAACATGTCTTTGGGACGCTTGCAATGTAAACACCACTATAACGGAATCAACCTATTTGTAAGACCTCCGGGCAAGACAGGGCACTGGGCCGACAAAGTGTTAGTCATAGAGAGCTGATGAGGATGGAACTTTCCTATCCCCCATGATTCTGTAGAATCGGTGAAGTCTTTATCCCCTGCCTCGGCCTTAACTGAATATGAGGAGAAAATGAAGTCGGCAGTGGAGGACTATTTGGGGGTCCATGGGAGAATCCTCTTGTATTTTCTTGGAGCTCGGTTTCTGGGGCCGAAGAACTGTTGAGTCTGGTCGGTATGTCGACCAAAGATATTCAAGGTGTTCGTCCTCGATGTACCATGCCTGAGATTGATACTTACCTAGGGTGGCAGGTGCATAAAGACCTTGTGTTTAAGGGGGATTGTCCATCTTGTCAGGGTTCGAGAATCGAGGAGCCTTGCCCCGACCATATTGAATATCCTTCTTTAACTTGTTTTGTTAGTCTGTTGCCTTGTCATGATTTGTTCTAACTTGAATCTTTTTTGGTTTTTCAGCAATGAGGAATCTTGATGCTCGGATGAACCTTACTCGGAGTCAGAAGAATTTAAGTGTGGATCGCCGCGGGGTTTTAGAGGCCGCTGCTACAGACATTACCAGGGGCTACAGTCTCCCTACCCAGCCTCTGACCGAAGGCGTGGCAGCCCCGGTTGTTAGGTTGCGAAAGTGGTCCCGACCTCCTCTCGTGCAGTTGGATCGGGGAAAGCTCCACAGGTGACGATTTCGTCGACCAAGTCACCGACTATTGAGCCCGCCAAGTCGCCGGCGATCTCCTCCATTCCAGCCATAGAACCCTCCTCTCGTAAGAACCTCTCACACAAACAGAAACGGAAAGTACTAGAACTGATTGATGAAGACGATGATGATTACCTCGAGGGTGCTGAGCAGCTTTTGTCTACCAAGAAAAGTAAGACCGTGGCCGAGACCGCCTCTCCTATCTACGAGGAAGTCGGGGTGCCTTGGCTCGAGGATGACTTTGCTTTGCCGACCACCAAAGAGGCGGCCAAGGATCTGGCTAATGCCATCGCCGATGTTCCTCCTCTCGGCAATTTCGATTTTACTTCCCGTGATGATATGACCACCATGCTCGGCCAGGGGGTAGCTTCCAAGGCTACTCCGAAAGACTTGATCGGAGTAATGAATTCCCTTAGCTCTACCCAGCTTTTAGGTCGCTTTGGGTTGATAACTGGCGAGGTGAGCTTTTTGTCGTATTTTCTGTGTTGGGTTTTTCCTTGTGTTTCTTGTTTTAACTTGACATTTGGTTGTTTTATTCGATTGTAGGCTTGCATTGTGGTTAAATCTTTGTCTACCCTTCTCGACCGTGTTGCGACCAGTGAGAAAAAGCTACGCCGGGAAACTCGTCTAGGTCAGGAGGAGAGGGACATTTTAAAGGCGAAAGTAGAATCTCTGGAGGGAGATCGTAATTAGAAGGCCGCCGACCTGGATCAAACCCTAAAGCTTCTCGAAGATGTGAAAGCTCAACGAAACAGGTTGTCCGATCAAGTCGGTAATCTCGAGCAAAAAGCAGCGAAGGCTGAGCAGCGGGCTACAGAGGTTGAGCTGGCGAAGAAGGTCATGCTAGGTGAACGAGATGCGGCATTAGCCCGAGTCGTAGAGCTTGAAGAACGGTTGAGAGAGGCCAAGCAGTCTGCCATTGAGCAATACAAAGAAAGTGATGAGTTCACGGACGAGCTCGTGTCGTACTATGCTCGCGGTATGCGCCACATTCTTCGCTATGCTGCTGCTTACGTGGTGCCCATGGGGGAGCTGGTTGACTAGGGCCTTGAACCATTTTCAGGTGCTTTTGCTCGGTTGGGGTACAAGATGATTCCCTTCCAGGATGAGGAGCTCAAGCTTGTTCACGAGCAAGACCGTAGCGAAGGCTTGGACAAGTGGGTTCCTCCAGCGCCTTAGGATCTTAACGTAGTATCTCTGGTGGAAGCAGCAAAGAGGAACGAAGAGGTTCTCTTTAACCCAGAATTGAGGATGCGGGACTTCATGGGCGAGCAATCCAATAGGGAGCAACTCGCTGACGACATTCAAGCCGCTGAGAACCGAGCCCTTCCTTCGGGAGTTCTCGACCCCAAGCTCCCCTTTAGATCCATTATTTTCACTCGCTGTGATGAGGTTTATTGCACATGTGTGCTTGTGGTTTCAAAACAATTCTTCCTTGCTGTAACCAATACTTGTTTTAACATTTTTGTGCTCGTATCTATTTCACTTGTTTTTGTCGTTCACACATTTCAACGTGTCCACTTTGTTTGTCCTTTTTTTGGAAATGATAGTCTACCTCATATACCGAGGATAGTTTGTTGATCTTTTCTCTTCTATTGATATTTGAGGTGCGCATATTAGCTTTTGTAAATTGTAACCTTCCTCGTGTACCGAGGACATGTCTTTTGGTCCTCTCCTCTTTTTCAAGGTTGAGGTGAGCATGTTTGCTCTTGTAAATTGTAACCTTCCTCGTGTACCGAGGACATGTCTTTTGGTCCTCTCCTCTTTTTCAAGGTTGAGGTGAGCATGTTTGCTCTTGTAAATTGTAACCTTCCTCGTGTACTGAGGACAGGTCTTTTGGTCCTCTCCTCTTTTTCGAGGTTGAGGTGAGCATGTTTCCTCTTGTAAATTGTAACCTTCCTCGCGTACCGAGGACAGGTTATTGTCAACAATTTGAAGTAAGAGTAGAACCTTTCACTTTGATCTCCGAAAAAAAAAATTACAAGGAAAATTACATCAGTGATAGTACATTTTTAGGTGGTTGGCGTGCCAAGGGTTCCTTAATGGCGTGCCGTCTGGGAGAGTTTGTTTCTTCCAAGTTTTTTGCTCGTTGCTTCTATCTTCCGTAGGACCCAATCTCCCATAGAGAAACTTCTCGGCCTGACCTTTTTATCGTGGTTGATTTTCGTGAGTTTCTTGTAATTGATCATTCGAAGACGAGCTTCAAGTCTTTTTTCTTCAATGTTGTCGAGGTCAAGTAGTCTTGATAGCTCATTGTGGCCTTGGTCGAAGAAAGTAACCTGAGCTGTGGGGAGGGCCAGCTCGACTGGTGTCATGGCTTCCGATCCGTAAGTGAGTGCAAAAGCGGTCTCGCATGTGGAATCATGGACTGAGGTTCTGATTCCCCACAGAACGATCGGCAGTTGCTCGAGCCAGTTCCCTTTTCTTTCTTCCAAGTCCCTTTTTAATGCGTGCAATATTTTCTTGTTCCCCGCCTCTGCTTGACCATTGCCCTGAGGGTGAGCCACCAAGGACATTCTGTGCTTTACATTTAACCTTTCGCAATTTACCGTGAACTTCTTTGAGAATTGAGTGTCGTGGTCGGATACGACCATCCGAGGAAGGCCACAACACCAGAAGATCTGCTCATACACAAACCTTATCGCTTGATCTTCGGTTATGCTAGCTAACGGTTTAGCTTCTACCCATTTAGTGAAGTAATCTACGGCCACAATGATATACTCACATCCATGTTTGGCTTTAGGGAAAGGACCGATGAGGTCTATTCCCCACATGTCAAACGACCACGTTGCGATCACCGGCGTTTGTGGAATGTATGGAAGTCGAGGAATATCTGCGAATCTCTGGCATTTGTCACACTTTCTTACATACTCTGCTGCATCTCTTCTCATACTGGGCCAATAGTAACCATGGAAATTCATTTTGTCGGCCAACGTCCTTGCCCCCGGGTGTCCCCAGCACTCACCTTCGTGCACTTCGGCTAAAAGGTCATGTACTGTCTCTGGCCTCACGCACCGAAGAAGGGGTTTTGCGTTGGACCTTTTGTATAGCATTCCTCCCATGACCGAGTACCTACAAGCCCGGTTCCTTACCATTTGCGCCTTGTCTTTGTCTTCGGGCAAAGTCCCCTTTTCAATGTAATCTTTTATTTCATCAATCTAGCATCTTGGGACGTCCTCGATCGCCATGATCTCTTTTTTGTCAATTGCGGGGTTTCTGAGAAAAACTAGCTCGACCTCCACCGGTATGTCCTCGTTCTCTGATGAGGCAACCTTGGACAAGTAGTCTGCTCGAAAATTATTTTCTCTTAGGACCTGCTCTAATTCCCAGTATTTAAATTCCTTCAGTAGTCTTTGGGTCAATTGTTGGTACTTAGCCAGTACTGGATGGTTTGCCCCGTACTCGCCCAATACTTGTTTGACCACTAACTGGGAATCGTTGTATATCACGATGCTCTCGACTCCTAGCTTCAGTGCTAACTCAATCCCTGCCACCAGTGCTTCATACTCGGCTTGGTTGTTTGAGGCTTTGAAGCCAAACTCCAATGCCAGCCCCAACTCTCCCCCATCTGGTACTATCAGTGAGATGCCTGCTCCCCTTTTGTAAATCCCCGCGGAGCCATCAACGAATAAGGTCCAATGTTTGGGTGGCCTGGACTTTGCCTGCTCGTCTCCACCTTTTTCCTAGGTGGTATCTGACTTCTCCCCTTTTTCCTTTGACTATTCCTCGGTTGTTCCCCCTAGTGAACGAAGTTTCAGTGATGAAGTCTGCCAGCACTTGTGCTCGTATCGTTCTCCTCGCTTCGTATTCGATCCCATAACGTGACAACTCGACTGACCACTTTAACATCCTTCCTGCCATGTCCGGCTTGTGCAAGATTTGTCTTAGGGGGAAATCGGTGTAAACTACTATTGGGTGTGCTTGGAAATAGGCTTTCAATTTTCGAGCCGCAATTACTAAGCCGAGCACAAGTTTCTCGATCTCCAAGTATCTTCCTTCGACCTCGGTGAGGGCATGTGAAACGTAGTAAATCGGTTTTTGTAGCTTGTCTTCCTCTCTGATTAACACCGCAGCAATAGCCGAGTCGGATGCTACCAAGTACAAATGTGGGTCCCAACGGGCACAATAATAAGCTAGAAGGGGGGGGGTTGAATAGCTTATTATACACTTAAAAACTTTTAAGTAAGTTCTTTGAAAGGTACTTTCAATCTATTAAAAAGATTGTAGTAGCGGAAGTCTTTCAATAAAGCTGGTTCAAGTCTGCCGATAAGGACTACCGGTAGACCTTAACAAGTTACTTAAGTTTTGCTGAAAAGGGTAAAGATAAATACAGTAATAAGCAGTTAAATACGCAGACAAACAGTAAAGGAAATAACATAAGTATTTTGGGATGATTCACACTATAAAGAGTACTACGTCCACCACCAAGGCAGTCAACCTTGGATTTAAATAGTGCACTATGTTTTCCACTAGATCTATTACAAAGAATATTCCCAATGGATCGTGTACAAAATATTGACTTGTGTTTGGGGTTTAAGGAATTAAATATCTGTGTAAACAGGATATTTAATTCGTGCAGAAGAATAGCTATTGAATGAAAACAACAAGAAGTAAAACGATAAATGTTGATGCACGGCTTCTTGTTGTTGACGAGGACTTCTGGATCTGTTGAGGATCTCTTGAATGCACTGAAAAATAAGACTTAGAGTTGTTGTAGATTTTCAGAGCAATTCGTCAAGTGTCGAGTCTATTTCTTCAGTCTTTAATGGCAGTATTTATAGCATGAGCATTCTAGAGATCCGTTGGAGAACACGAAGACTTAACAGCTCTATTAGATTGAATGCATTAAATGTATGGGGCTGTCAATCAAGGAATTCGTCTTCACAGATATCGAGCAGGGAATGAGTACACAGATCTTCTGAAATTTGGGCAATCTGGATGTTAGATCTGAGAGAGTTGTTGCAGCATGAGGTGACGATACCGCTTTCCTCGCTTTCACTGCTCAGCCGTGAAAAGTCTTCCCTCGCTTTTCGAAAGCCGCTTTCGCGGTCTCGAGATGTCGTGGAATGTCTCAATTTTAAATTCAAACTTGATAGGAATAAACTTAAATTGATCCATTAAGATTTGCTTGACTGGACACGTCATGATTGACCAAGTGTATACAAGGTCCGCTTTGTATGTTGTGTCTTCCAATGAAGCTTTGAAGAGGTCTTCCGCTGAACCTGTTGAAGTCCTATAAAAGCTATACTTGGCAAAGTTCTATACACAGTTGCCACGCTAATCGATACGCAGCCCGATTAGCCACTGAAGTATAAAACTAGTGTAATGTATGAGCAGATATAAATCTAAAATACAATAAGTATCAACAATCTCCTCCTATTTATATCTGGTCATCATTACTACAAATGAGGGCTATAACCGACTATGTGATAGATAATAGCATGTCTAAGAGTTTTATTCATTTAATAACGGAAGACATGCCTCTATCAAACAGTAGAGCACCTCAAGTGTAAAGACTAATCTAAGAGCTTAAAAAGATAAGGAAATCATAGAACAGCACACAGATTAGTAGCAAAACAGTTCAAATAACTTTAAACTGAGTGTTTAAATTCTAAGCATATATAGAAAATGAAATAACAAGAATTTAAACAAAAGTAAATTTTGAAAAGCAGATAACCTTCTGTATTATAAACAAGATGTTTAATGTTTACAGAGTTTTCAAAAGATAAGATAAGTACAAAGGTTAAGGGAAAAACAGATACATAATTTACCAAGGTCGTTTCCCTTTTCCTTTGTCCGCTACTTCCTTCTCCTTACGCTATCTCTCTAGCTCTTCCATTATTCGTACGTACTCGTCATCGGCATCTGCGGGAGGTCTGGTGGAACGAGAGCGGTAGTCGAGTTCTTCACGAAGACGACTGTTCTCTTCCATCAGCATTCGGTTGATAGATCTCATTTGCTTCTCCTCCGTGATGGCCAGATCACGATCACGATGAGCATTCATGATGTTGTGAGCAGAGTCGCGAGCTAAGTTGTTGAGTTCTAGACGAGGGCGGCCGTTGCCGGTGCAGCGGTGATGGCATGGAACAAGAAGAGGGACGAGCGTAGCCGACGCATTCGTCCGCGGCTTCGACGTTGATCTTGACGTCCGTGAACTCGTGTCTCATCTGTCCAAAACGCGTCCATACATCATCTTGGAATTGTCGGAGAAGAGTAGTAGTGTGGTCATTGGCCTTGGACGCGGCAGTGGCGATTTCAGCGGTAGCAGTAGATATGCTAGTGAGTGCGCCTAGCCATTCATAGATGGCGTCCAGCTTTGACAAAATTTCAGCATTGGCCGGCTGAGAGGAAGATGGTTCCTGGCCAATGTGAACATGAGCGGCAGAGGAGGTAGCTCCAGGAGACGAGGGTCGGAAGGGCTGTTGGAGAGGTGGAGTGATGGAGTCGGAAGAGGTTGAGTCCTGGGTTGGTATGGTGTTGGTAGAGGAGGAGATGGTTTGAGGTGGAGGAGGAGGAGGGGTTGGAGGGGAATCTAGCTCAATGTCGGTGTCAGAATTTTCACTGACAATTGAGGATTCGGGTAAAGGTTCGGTGGAGAACCAGAAAGAGGGGGCAGGATAGAAGATGGATTTGGGTTTACGGAGGAGAGGTGGAAGTTGTGGTTGATCAGAAGAGAATAGATCTGCCACTGAGGAAAGCTCAAAGAGAAATTTGGCAGCGGCAGAGTCTATTGGCTTGGTAGGAGGGATTTGGGATGTTTGTGATGGTGTGGATGATGTAGCTTGAGTAGGAGGAGGTGAGATGGGAGTAGATGGGTTTGGAGAGTAGTTAAATGGTGAAGGAGGAGGTGTGGGGTCCGGTTTGGGTTTGGGTAGGCTCCTCCCTGTCGAGGCTCCTCCGAGGGATAGACTCCTACTTTAGGGTGAGTTCCTCCGAGTAGATGACTCGTGAGGAATAGGTTGGCTTGATGTGTAGATGGTCAGTGCCGATAGGGTCAGAGATGGTTGGTTAACTAGGGGTGTGTCGGTAAATGGTTGGCTAGGTAGGTTGTGTGTCGGTAGATGGTTGGTCGGTAGAAGGCTTGGTACCTGCATCTTTTTTCTTCCTTAGCACCGAATGGGGACTCCGCTTCATCGGTAGAGGCGGGAATGTTTGCCGGTGGTCGGTCCGCAAAGGTTTTACGAAGTCTTCTACGCTTTGGTTTAGGAGTGGGTGCAAAGGGTGAGGGTGGTCGTTTGGTTTTAGAAGAAGGGAAGATGAGGTTGGTCGAGCTTGAGAGGATGGTTGGTCCGGAAGGTTGGGGTGAAGGTGATGGAGTTGGTTGGGAGTCTTGTCCTTTCGGCCTTCCTTCATCTCCTTTCTTATCCATTTGGCCTGCCGCTCCTCAAGAGCTACCTCTTCTTCCGGCTGGCCTTTTGCCCTCGATTGCTTGCTCGTAAGAGTTGCTCGCCTCATCGCCTGCATCTTTGGCTTGTTGATGGAGGACTTCGCAACTTGTTCATCAAATTTTGCGAAGCCTTCTTGAAGGTCCGGGCCGCGCCATATGCTTCCATGTTGAAGCGAGTCACTATGATCGGTAGTGGCTTAGCAACTTTGTCGATGGAGACGGCTGGAAGACCTTTCTGCAGCCTTCACTTGTTTTCGTACTCAAGATATTTGTTGAAGAATGAAGGCCACTTGCTTTGTTCCTTGGACACCAATATAAGCTCATCTTCCTTGATGGAAGAGTTGATTTGCTATGTGTCTCGAAGGCGTTGATCGGCTGACGAATGGCCGCTTACAAGTGGGGTTGTTCTTAACTCGTTCTACCCACTGCTTGAGCTCGTTGAAGATAATGGCTCCGTAGTTGAGACGGGTTTGAATGAAGACGACACATGTAAGGTTCAGCTGCTGTGCCGTGAACATATCATGTGCACCACTTTTGAACAGAAGCCCCTTGTCAATAAGGTGGCTTGTGCAAGAACGCCCAACGGAAGAGATTCCTCAAGGCATCTTCCCTTGGGTTCTCTTGAGATAACTCCCTCATTGCTTCCCAGGCATGATCAGCCTCAAAGATGGTTGATTCAAGTGCACCACCGAAATGCACACCAACGATGGTGGAGATGGTCTTGGCGGTGATGGAAATAGGACGCCGCCTCTAATCCATCCACGCAGCGTTTTTGTTTTCGAGCTCCATCCTTTGGTAGAACTCTTCACCAGAAAATGTTGTAGTCTTTGTCGCTTGAGGCGTAAGAGTGGAAGAATTCCGTAGGCATTCATGTCGCCGCATGCCTTGACTCCGACTCGGCTATAGTGCATCGATTGGAGGTCAACGCACATCCCGTATATAGAGTTTCGGGTCCGTGGCTACGATGACGCCATGAGAAAAGTAGGATATCCCTAAGGTTGACATCCAAACTTGGAGGAATGTCAGTTTCTGGGTCTAGCATCTTCCTGCTGTCACGCTTTGATTTTGATGATTTTGCCTGAAAGAAATGCAATAAAAAATTAGGGCTTTTTACCTCAAGAGCTAAACAAGCAGAGATTTCAAGTTTTTCTGAGATTATTGAAAATATTGAAAAGAAGACTTGAAACCCTAGAATGTTTAGAGTAAGCAAACCAGAGAAACATTTAACAGAAGTTTTTCAAGAGAGTAAGCATTTCAAAGCATATAAACGACTGTTAGTTTTTAGGTTTTGAAGAACAACAATGGCGAATACTGTTAGAAACTCGAAAGTGACCGTTTGTATTCCAAAACAATTTAGGTTATGAAATGAAATGCGAAACAATAAACGATAAATTTCAAGTAGTAGAGTAGAGAAGAACATACCATTGATGTTGATGAGAAGAAGAAACGAGAAGATTTTGGGAACGAAGAGAGCAGTTGCACAGATAGAGAGAGTTTGAATAGAGAGAGAAATATTTTAGACAAAGGGGTTTCGTAAAGTTTTGGAAAGGGCAGTTCAAGGTCTATTTAAAAGAAAAAAAACTTTAGCGCAAAAGCGGGAACTTAAGATATTTTCTAAGTACCAATTTTTACCCTTGACCCCCTTTATTGCTTTAGAAACCTTTTTAACTAAAATAGACTAAGTACAGATACTAACCTTAAGTCTTCCGCTAAAGGGAAAATTACGCCTTCGGCCGCCTAAAACTAAGTCTACCGGTATGAAAGAAAAATATTAAAACTTTGAAATTAAGCAGTAGGATCAATCATACCAAGATTTCTCCTTAAATAAGCAAACATGGTGGCATACAGTGGCTTTGTGAGAATGTCAGCCAATTGATGCTCGCTTGGAACATATTCCGCATCGATGTTACCTTTCTCCACATGATCTTTGAGGAAGTGATAACGGATATCAATGTGCTTTGTCTTCGAGTGCATCACTGGATTTTTGGAGACTGAAATCGTTGATGTGTTGTCACACATAATTGGACAATTTAAAGTCTTGATGTTGTAGTCCACTAGTTGTTGCTTCATCCATAGAAGTTGAGAGCAACAATGCCGGGCAAAGAATGTATTCTCGCCTCCGTGGTTGAGTTTGCAACCGATCCTTGTTTCTCACGACCATGAGACAAGTCTATTTCCAAGAAATTGACAAGTCCCACCGGTGCTTCTTCTCGCTCACTTTGCAGTCGCATAATCTGCATCCGAGTATCCAACTAGATCGGGTTGTTGCGCTTGGAATACCATATGCCTAGATTTGTTGTTGTTGAAACATATCCGATGATACGCTTGGCGCAAGCAAATGTGATTCCTTTGATCTCGCCTCGAAATCTTGCACAAACACAAACATCAAACATAATGTCGTCATCAAGAAGGTAAAGAAGTGAACCTATGATTCCTGCACTTGGTCATGTTCTCTTGCTTTCCCTTTTCATCTTTATCAAGATGGCGCCGGTAGACATTGGAGTCTCAAATCCTTTAGTCAATCAAGACCAAATTTCTTGATTAGATCCTTTGCATATTTGGTTTGATCGATGAAGATTCCGTCTCGAAGTCTGTTGAATCTGCAGTCCTAGAAAGTAGGTAAGTTCACCCATCATACTCATCTCGAACTTGCTTTGCATCAGCTTCTCGAATCTCTTACACAGGCTTTGGTTAGTTGATCCAAAGATGATGTCATCCACATAAATTTGTACCAGAAGAGTATGACCTTTGTGCTTGAGGATGAACAGAGTAGTGTCTATCCTTCCTCTCACGAATCCTTGTTCTATTAAGAACTTGGATAGAGTTTCATACCAAGCTCGGGAGCTTGCTTTAGGCCATAGAGAGCTTTCGAGTCCAGTAGACATGATCATGTTTGTCTTGAATGACAAATCGAGGTTGTTCAACGTATACCGTTTCTTGAAGATCACCATTCAGAAAGGCACTCTTCACATCCATCTGATACACTTTGAAGTCCATGAACGACGCATAGGCTAGAAAGAGTCTGATTGCCTCTAATCTAGCAACAGGAGCAAATGTTTCATCGAAGTCAATCCCTTCTTCCTGTCGGTAGCCTTGAGCAACCAGTCTAGCTTTGTTTCTGGTGACATTTCCATCTTCATCTCTTTTGTTTCGAAAACCCATTTGGTGCCGATAACTAGAACTAGATGATCGGCCTTTGAACTAAGCTCCACACCTTGCATCTTTCAAACCGGTTCACTTTTCTTGCATAGCTTCAATCCAATTATGATCTCTAATAGCTTCATCAATCTTCTTTGGCTCGAGTTCATATACGAATGCATATGCAAACATGGTTTCTTCTCGAACTCTATTCCTTGTACGAACTCATGTGTTGAGATCTCCGATGACTTGAGAAATAGGATGATCTCTTGTTTCAATGATGGTTGGATGAAGATCACTTCTGGTGGGTTCTTCCCTTAAGAATTCTGGAGTAGGTTGAGGAGATTCACCAAAATCTGGTTAAGAAGAGATAGGCTCTTCGAAACTTTCATTTTCTGGTGAACAAGAAGGATGAGTGATCTGCAAAGGTGTTTGGGGTAAGACAGAAGAGATGGGTTCTGGGTCAACAAAAAGGTTGGAATTGGCATCGGCAGAGTTGAAGTCTGTCGGTGACGGGTTAGCGGTACAGGAAGGGTCTGCAGTTGCAGGATTCTGAAGAGGAGTGGAAGTAGATGTTGTATTTGTACCTGTCTCATCATTATCAGAATCATTAGCAACATTTGGAGCCTTTCTAGGCTCTAACAAGTCATATTCATCAAAAGAAACATGCACAGATTCTAAAATTTTTAAATGAGTTTTACTGAAAATGCGAAATGCTTTTGAATGTTTGGAATACCCCAGAAAAATTCCATCGTCTGATTTTGCATCAAATTTTCCTCTATATTCTTTTCCATTATGAAGAATGAAACATTTACAGCCGAAGATTTTAAGAAATCCTATGTTTGGGGCTCTTCCTCTCCATATTTCATATGGAGTTTTATTATGAAACTTGTTTACCATGGATCTGTTTTGGGTAAAGCATGCAGAGTTGACGGCTTCTGCCCAGAAGTACTTTGGAAGTTTTGCTTCTACCAAAGATTGTTCTTGCCGCTTCAATCGTTGTTCTTCCGCTCAGCCTACACCATTTTGTTGAGGAGTTCGCAGAGAAGTTGTGGCCGATCCCATGGTCATCACAAGATCTTTCTACACCATTGTTCTTGAATTCGCATTGTCTCGATCTTATGTCACTAATGTCTTCAAGCTTTTGAGTTTGAAGTCTTTTGAAAAGAGCGGTGACTAGATCATACGTCTCATCTTTTGAAGTCATTGTTTCAATCCAGTGAACCTAGAGTAGTCGCCAACTACCACAAGTGTATACTTGTCTCCGTAAATACCGACCGTTGTGATTGGTCCAAAGAGATCCATATGCAGTTGAAGAGGTCCGTTTTGTTGACAAGACAGACTTTCTTTTGAAGGAAGACTTGGAAAGTTTTCCTAGTTGGCAAGCTTTACAACTTCTGTCATGGTCGGCAGACACCGTAGGTAGACCTTTGACAAGCCCATCTTTGGAGAGCTTAGAGAGATGCTTGAAGTTGAGGTGACTGAGACGCTTGTGCCATAGCCAACTGTTGTCACGAACATTGTTAGCTACTAGGCAAAGGCTTGAGAATCTCCCTAGAAGATTTAAGTCCACGACATAGACGCTTCTTGTCTATTGCCTGGCCAAGATGTAGAAAGGTGATTCACTTGTCTTTGATGAGGCACTGGTTGGAGTTGAATTGGCATAGTAATCCTTTGTCCTAGAATTGAGATATGCTCAGAAGATTGTGCTTTAAGCCGCTCACTAGAGAAACTTTGTAGCTTGTCTTCCTCTCTGATTAACATCGTAGCAACTGCCGAGTCGGATGCTGCCAAGTACAAATGTGGGTCCCAACGGCACAATAATAAGCTAGAAGGGGGGGGTGAATAACTTATTATACACTTAAAAACTTTTAAGTAAATTCTTTGAAAGGTACTTTCAATCTATTAAAAAAATTGTAGTAGCTTTAAGTCTTTCAATAAAGCCGTTCAAGTCCGCCGATAAGGACTACCGGTAGACCTTAACAAGTTACTTCAGTTTTGTGAAAAGGGAAAAAAGATAAATACGTAAATAAGCGTTAAATAAGCAGACAAACAGTAAAGGAAATAACACAAGTATTTTGGGATGGTTCACACTATAAAGAGTGCTACGTCCACCACCAAGGCAGTCAACCTTGGATTTAAATAGTGCACTATGTTTTCCACTAGATCTATTACAAAGAATATTCCCAATGGATCGTGTACAAAATATTGACTTGTGTTTGGGGTTTAAGGAATTAAATATCTGTGTAAACAGGATATTTAATTCGTGCAGAAGAATAGCTATTGAATGAAAACAACAAGAAGTAAAACGATAAATGTTGATGCACGGCTTCTTGTTGTTGACGAGGACTTCTGGATCTGTTGAGGATCTCTTGAATGCACTGAAAAATAAGACTTAGAGTTGTTGTAGATTTTCAGAGCAATTCGTCAAGTGTCGAGTTTATTTCTTCAGTCTTTAATGGCAGTATTTATAGCATGAGCATTCTAGAGATCCGTTGGAGAACACGAAGACTTAACAGCTCTATTAGGTTGAATGCATTAAATGCATGGGGCTGTCAATCAAGGAATTCGTCTTCACAGATATCGAGCAGAGAATGAGTACACAGATCTTCTGAAAGTTGGGCAATATGGATGTCAGATCTGAGAGAGTTGTTGCAGACAGTAGGTTACAGTTTGTTTTCCTGCTTTCACTGTTCAGGCTGTGAAAAGTCTTCCTGCTTTTCGGAAAGCTGCTTTCGGCGGGTCTGAGATGTCAGGGAATGTCTCAATTTAAATTCAAACTTGATAGGAATAAACTTAAATTGATCCATTAAGATTTGCTTGACTGGACACGTCATGATTGACCAAGTGTATACAAGGTCTGCCGTTTGTATGTTGAAGCAGGTCTTCCGGTGAAGCTTTGAAGAGGTCTTCCGCTGAACTTGTTGAAGTCCTATAAAAGCTATACTTGGCAAAGTTCTATACATAGTTGCCACGCTAATCGATACGCAGCCCGATTAGCCACTGAAGTATTAAACTAGTGTAATATATGAGCAGATATAAATCTAAAATACAATAAGTATCAACAACAAATACAATTTTTCCTCGGGGATACTGAGAAGTGAGGGTCGACCAAGATACTCTTTAAGCTCATTGAAGGCCTTTTTGCAATCATCCGTCCATTGGAATTTTTTACCTCCTTTCAACATTTTAAAGAAAGGCAAGCTTTTTTCCACTGATTTGGCTATAAAGTGACTGAGGGCTGTAATCCGGCCGTTGAGTTGTTGGACGTGCTTGATCGAGATGGGAGGATCCATGGTCGACAAAGCCTCTATCTTTTCTGGGTTGGCCTCAATTCCCCTTTTGTTGACCATGTAACCTAGGAATTTCCCCGCGACTACCCTGAAGGCACATTTTGTAGGGTTCAATTTCATCTTATGCTTCCTTAAATTTGCGAAGGTCTCCTTCAGGTCCTCGACATGGTCGGCATGTTTGGTCTTGATCACCATATCGTCGATGTATGCTTCCACGTTCCTTCCTAACTGATTGCCGAAGACCATGTTTACCATCCTCTGATATGTGGCCCCGACATTTTTCAACCCGAAGGGCATCGTAGTGTAGTAGTACAACCCTCCTGCAGCCCGGAACGCCGTGTGTATTTGATCGGCTAGCCACATCCTGATTTGATGGTATTCGGAGTAGGCATCTACGAAACTTAAGATCTTGTGCCCGGCTATGGAGTCTACCAGCTAGTCGATCCTTGGCAAAGGATACCAGTCTTTCGGGCAAGCTTTATTTAGGTCGGTGAAATCAACGCACATTCTCCATTTTTCGCTTGATCTTTGCTTTGAGTAGCTTGGACACCTCTTCTTTAATTGCCGCCTGTTTTTGTGGGGAGAAAATTCTCGCCTTCTGTTGGATTGGAATAGAGTCGGGGTCAATGCTGAGCTTGTGCACAGCCACGTCCTGGCTGACCCCCTCCATGTCCTCAACTCTCCAAGCAAAAACGTCCAAGATTTCTTTCAAAAGCTTAATAATAGATGCTTGCTCCTCTTCGGGTATCTCCCTCCCAGCCTTGACCTTTTGTTCCGGAAAGTCAAGGTTGATGACGATCTCCTCCAGATCTTCATGTGGTTTAATTTCTAACCGATCTCGGATATCCAAGCTTTCAATCACCACTATTTTCCTATAAGCCATTTTGGGGTTTGTCGGGGCATGGGGTATCGCGGTATCCGGACTTTCCTTTGATGGCGAGCTGGCGTTCCCAGCTCGCGTTGATTGCTATGCTTGAGACGGTTCGGGGAGTGTAGGGTCGACGATGGGAGTGATTTCCCTTTCGCTCTCCCTAGCTCTTTTCATCGGTCGGCTTTCTTGGATCGCTTTTGCTTCAGGCTAGGCCACCGCCGCTTTTTCTTTGTGTTTCTTTTCCTTGTAAATGTACTCGAGCGTACTGGTTGGGTCGTTCAATATTGTCCCCGTCCCTTTGGTCGTGGGATATTTCACCCTTTGGTGGGCCAGTGAGGCGACCATTTGAAATTTCGTTTGTGCCGGGGAGCCTAGGATTGCATTGTACGGAGAGGGGAGGTCGATTACAAGAAAGTTCACGTCCTCCGTTCGAGGAGTTGCACTTTCTTCTCCCAGGGTGACCTTAAGGGTAACCGACCCTTTTACTGCAACTTGGTGGCCAGTGAATCCTTCTAACTGTATTGTGCTCGGTTTGAGGTGGGCGTCCCCCAACTCCAAACCGAGGAAAAATTTGTTGTACAAGATGTCCCTTGATGCATTGGTGTCTACCAAAACTCTTTTAACATCACTGTTATGAATCCCTACTCGTAAGGTCAGCGGTTGTTGTCTAGCCGTCTCACTAATTGCTTATTCGCTTGGCTTGAACGTGATTCCTCCTTCATCATCATCTCGTGGTATGGTGTTCACCACGTGTTTCAGGTTATAGATCATGTTTTTTAGTCGAGTGCCGCTCGGGGCTGCCTCCCTTATGGTATCGATCACATTTCTTGGTCTTGCATTATTCGGTTGTGGATTATGGTTTCTCTGTTGTTCCTTTCCTCTTCCTCCTTGATTGTTATTTCTTTGCTCGAACCACTTAAGCTCTCCTCAATCTATCAACTTTTGAATGGCTCGCTTCAAGTTGATACATTCTTCGGTCGTGTGACCGATATCCTTGTGGAAGGCACAGTGCTTGTTTGGATCTCGGGGGAAGCGAGTGTCCTTCAGGGGCCATGGTCGTTCGATCCTATCTTGGTCAAGCAAACCATTCATGATATGTTCGCGAGTTATGTTTAGGGGAGTCTAGTTCATTTCGTCTCATAAATTCCGTCCTCGGTTATCCTCCTGTCTACATGTCGATCCTCGGTTATCTTTTCCCGAATTGTCATGAGCTCGTTGAGCCCCGTCGTGTTCTTTTTTCTTCCCATCTCTCTTTGCTTCTTCGGTGTTAATGACTCGAAGGGCGTGTGCGTACACCTCCCCTACTGATCCATGATCTCGGAGCATCATTTCCTGTCTCATCAACCCTTGTTGTAGTCCTGAGATAACGCACATCTTGATAGATTCCTCTAAAATGTATGGTATTTGATCAACCATAGCCATAAACCGATCCATGTACATTTGGTTGGATTCATTGTTACGCTGTTGTATGCCACACCGGTCTGTTTGTTTCTTCGATTGGAGCCCCGCCGAAGGAGAATTGCGTTACGAATATTTTCCTGAACTCATCCCAGGTTCCTACCGAGTCCGGTAAAAGACCAATGTACCACTTTAGAGCTTTTCCTTGTAGGGTTCCTACGAAGATCTTTCCCAAGCGTCTTCCTCCTCGGGTGCTACAACATTCATCTTGACTTCGAAACTAGCTATGTGGTCAACCACGTTCATAAGGCCTTGATAAGAATCAAAGTTGGGTAATTTCCTGTCGGGCAGCGGGGCCTTTCTCATTTTCTCCTTGAAGGGTCCATTCTTGGAAGGGGGGAGCATCATCGGTTTCCCCTTTTCTATGGCTTCGAGCCTTCCTCGAAGGTACTTCACCTCCTGCTCGACCTCTAAAGGCGGGGTGGGGGTTGCCTTCTGTATTTCAGTGATCGCGCTCTGACCACTCTTCTGTTGCCCCGTTCTCGATTGATGAGGGTGTGTGCAATGTTCGCACGTTTTGCTCTTCATCGCCTCCGTCCTTGGTTTTGACTCTCCTTCCTCGCTTCTTTCCCTCGTACGAGAGGGTGGGCATTTGGACTCGTCGGGAAAGGTCAGTTGACTATGTATGCTTGTTTAAGGTACATGCTCGACTATCCTTTTTCCCAGTCTTGATTTCGCGCTTGGGCGAGGTGTGACATTCCTCTTTTCTTTACCTTTTGACGTAGCCCCTTTAGTGACTTGGGCGGGCTCCCGAGTAACTATTGCGTTGGGAGTAAGCCCCGCCTTTTTGCTCAACTCAAACATTTTACGTTCGGCTTCCTGAATTCCTTTTAGATAAAGCTTCTGGCGTTCCCAGAACTTTAGCTCTTCTAAGTATTGCTCTTGCTCATTTGTTGGTGTCTCTCTATGAGTTTTAGAACCCATGAGACACACCTTGTCTTCTTTTCTTCAGCATCTGCGAAGGAGGTATCTGCTTGGTTAATGTCAGTTCCTAAGTTACGGGCGGTGTCTGTTATGCCTCTTCCCCCTAAGCTTTTCGAGTTGGGAGTTATCAGGTCTATCTCCGTGAGTTTGTTTGTCGTTAGGGGGGGGGGTTGCATGGCCAAAGGGGTGGTATCATTTGCTCCCTGTTGGTTCTGTTTTGTGGGTGTGTTTTTTTCCATGGTTTTCCAGTTAGGGTTAAGGGGTAACCAAGTAAGAAAATTTCGATTCCCGACAACGGAACCACTTGATCACGCCAAATTATGGTGTGACTATACTTGGAAGTCCACGTGGTGGAGCCAAACTGATGGATGTTGAGTTTGGAAACAAGGTTAGGATATCTGGCTTGTCTGATGTTGGTTTGTGCTGGTTCTCTTGGTTTCTCGTGCTTGTACCCTGAACTGCAAGGAAAAATACCGTTAGGGAGCTGGGAAGTTATCCCAGCTAAAGCCCTCCGACGTGAGAGTCAGTAGCGGAATAAGAGAGATGAAACACAAGCGTTCCCCGTGGTCACCTTGCTTGAATGTTGTGTGAAGAATGATAGTCTTGAGTGAATAGTGCCTAACCTTCTGAAGGTGACGAAGTCCTCTATTTATAATCTCCTCAAAGCTTGTCTTGCAAGCCAAAGCTAGATGCCACAATTGGAGACCAACCTTATTGGTCGGTTGAGTTGGCTAACTCTCATTGGTCTACGCCCTTGTCAGATGTGTTCAGTGTATCAGGGAGGAGGTCAGCGGTAAATGGTACAATTTGTACAGAGCACGTTGACATTTTCCCAATCAAACGAAGCCACCTGGCACGTGTCATACTATGATGACATCTCCTTAATTGACTTGGGTGGGCCGAGGTACCGACCATGGAATTTCCTGGTCAGATGGTCGTTTGTGCTCGAGCCTTCCGGGCACTTTCATGGTCGCCGATGATCATGGTCGGCCTGACTACGGTCGGCTTATCCGACGAGTGGTTGTCTTCGATTCAGTTTAAGTCATTTTAGCTGCCATGTGTCATTCCACGTGGGAGGCATCAGGTCGGGTCCCTTCATAATATTGGATGAAAACACTTAAGTCTATAGAGTGGACAACTGCAATGAAACTCAAAATTTTGTTTTTATAGACTGCAATTGTGACCACTGAAAACTATATTGGACTATTTACAGAAATGCAATGCCAAAATATTTTGCTCTTGTATCCATGCATAACTTGCTCATAGAATTTCTAGCAAGTATCGCACAACATGTTGCACCTAATTATTTATCATTTTAATTTTAAGAATAATTAAAACCAGGAACTTTTATGAAATCACTATATATATATATATATATATATATATATATATATATATATATATGAATATAGGCTTTTTACTTAATGAGCTCACCCCTTCACTCTCCCCATCCCTTTACAGTATACACTATTCTTTTTGTATATCAAGTCTCAAAGCAAGTCTCCTTCAATCCTCTAAATTTCCAAGCCCTTCAACAATTTCAAGCTTTTCAGTCATGTTTGCAGGCTCATAATCTAAACATGTGTTGTCATAGTCTAATTTGAACTCAAATCACCTTTCCCATCTACTTTTGTGGTATGCAAGAAAATTCCAATCCATCTAAAATTTCACAATCATCAATAATGTATTATGATTTCTTTCCTCAGTACATTCGAGATAAAGAAAAAGTGACCCATATTTCGGGATCATCTATAAAGTATTATGATTTCTTTCCCGAGTACAACCAAGATCAAGAAAAAGTGACCCATATTTCAGGATCATTGGTAAAGTATCATGATTTCTTTCCTAAATACAGTCGAGATCAAGATAAAGTGACTCATAGCGGGTGCCAAAGGAAGAGACATCCAGAGTGGTGCTACAAGAGAATAATGGAAGCGGTCATTGCTCAAATAGTTCGATCGGAAAAAGGAACTTCAATCAAGAGGGAAGTAGTATCACATATGAATATACGAATAACAAGAAATTTGCAAGTTACCTTGAAGACCTCGAGCATTTAGAGACGTTTGATAAAATGCTACTTTGGGCGGATATGAATCCTCATTGGCAAGATGAGACAAGGGGCACAAGTGTTTCGCTCGAAGTCAAGAAAAGAGCCTCGTGTGGTGGGAGGGCACATGGTAAAAAGAGAGTAGCCAACACGACCAATTTGGTGGATTTGGGCAGTCTCCTTCTTATGTGCTCGCAAAATATATCAAACAACGATATTAGTCCCACTATTGAGCTTCTCAAAAAAAATTAGGCAACACTCTAATCCTTACGGTGATTACACCCAACGGTTGTTGGAAACTGTTCCAATATTAATTAAATGAGAAAGTTATGTAAAGTAGGAAGTGGGGAATCCCACACTGGGAATATAATAAAAATAGCTCTACTTTATAAAGAAGAGCGTTTAGGCTTAACAATCGGCCCTTGGGCCACTACACTTTTGTGTAGGAGGGAAGACCTACTAAGTGCCACACGCTGCTTGGCTTGGCTGGTCGGTCGGTCGCCCGCTCGCCAGCCTTGGACCCTTTCTTTTTATTGCCAAGCAGCTAAGCCCAGTTCACTGACGGTTTTCAGACAGCGACGGTTAATATGGCAGTTGTGTCCGAAACAGGTGTCTGTTCGGACAAACACCAACCGCTCCCAACTCCCAGCAGTTGTGTCCGAAACGGCTGTGTTTGTTTCGGACAAGCCCCAACCAACTCCCAATTAGTTATAAAATACTGCAGGAAAATCATTTTCAGAGTTAGAAAAATTTCCTCCCATTTTCCTGTACTATTCCTTCTGCCCTAAACAGAGATACAACAGCAGTTTGGTTCACAGTTGATTGAACTTCAGGAAGTCTGCCTCTTCAATCAAGTAAGTTCCAGAACCCTGGGAGACTAACAGGCTTCAGATCCGTCCAGACCATTGCGGCGCCTGTTTTTGTCTTAAGGACATAGATCTTTGATCTCGTGGAACTTAATACACCTGTCCACTGATTCACCTTCTACAGGGACCTTATCCAGAGCAATAACAATCTTAAGACAAAAAGGTTTCTGGCATAGAGTTCCTGACAGATCCATTATTGTCTTCTCTTCTACCCCTTTTTCTGTCTTGTTTTTAGTGTTCTGATCCAGCAGAATTCTTTAAACACCATCTGCAATTTTGTTCTGTGCAAACAGAAACAAAACAAGGAATACTCTTTCACAAAAGTATTCAATTCTGTAACTTTCAAGTTACAGAAAACAAAGCATTTCTGTTTTACAAACACAAACAGTAGATACTGTTTTTTGTAAGTGTACATAAGTTTATTGTCAGTGTACATAAATATAAGATTTAATTCTTATCTTGTTTTGCAGCATGTCAACTTCTGGAAAAGAACCTGAGACTGCTGCTGTAATAGAACAGCCTGCAACAGTAACTCCTGGCCTACCGCCAGCGGTCCATGCTCACCATGGCGAACGCCCCGACAAGTTCAATGGCACCGAGTTCAAAAGATGGCAGCAAAAGATGTTGTTTTATCTGACCACACTGAACTTGTCCAAGTTCTTAAAAGAAACAGCCCCTGCTCTAAATCCTGCTGAGACAGACAAGACAACAGTGGCAGCAATAGACTCCTGGAAGCACTCAGATTTTTTGTGCAGAAATTACATTCTCAATGGCCTTGATGATTCCCTTTATGATGTTTATAGTCAGTTTAAAACTGCAAAAGACTTATGGGAATCACTTGAGAAAAAATATAAAACTGAGGATGCTGGCCATAAAAAAATTGGTGGTAGGAAGATTCCTGGATTTTTCTATGGTTGATGCTAAACCAGTTGTCTTACAGGTCCAGCAACTCCAGCTACTCATCCATGAGATCGAGGCTGAAGGAATGATAATTTCTGAGCCGTTTCAGGTTGCTGCTGCAATCGAGAAGCTACCTCCCGGTTGGAAGGACTTCAAAAATTATCTCAAGCATAAGCGCAAGGATATGTCTTTCGAAGACTTGATCATGCGGCTGCGGATTGAGCAGGACAATCGGATTGCTGACAAGAAGACCACTCGTACCATTGAAGGGGCCAACGTAGTTGAACAGGACTCCAAGAACGGGAAGCGTAAAAGCTCCGGGGAAGGGACGTCCAAGCAGCACAAATACAAGTTCAAAGGCAAGTGCCTCAACTGCGACAAAAAAGGACACAAGGCTGCTGAATGTCGAGGAAAGAAGCGAGTCCGGCGTGAAGCCAACCTCGTCGACGACGACATCAACATGGTCTGCGTGGTCTCAGAAACAAATATGGTTGGTACGGGTCGTGAATGGTTCGTGGACATCGGTGCCACACGTCACATATGTGGCGACGCGACGATGTTCACCTCCTATACCAAAGTGAAGACCGGGGAGAAGTTGTTCATGGGCAACTCTTCCACCTCTGGAGTGGAAGGGAAAGGGCAAGTGACGCTGAAAATGACAAGTGGGAGGGAATTGGTGTTGACCAATGTCCTGCACGTACCAGAAATTAGGAAAAATTTAATTTCTGGTTCATTGTTGATTAAACATGGATTTAAGCTAGTTTTTGAGTCAAACAAGTTTATTCTTACTAAGAACGGCATTTTTTTGGGAAAAGGTTACCTCGATGAGGGCCTTTTCAAATGTAATGTAATGGTGATAAACACCTCGACCACAGTTGATAATAAAGCTAAGGCATCTTCTTCTTACTTGCTTGAGCACTTTGACGTTTGGCATTTTAGACTTGGTCACGTTAATCATGACTCTATGCGAAAACTAATGCAAATGGATCTAATTCTTACAATACGCATTAATAAAAAGAACAAATGTCAAATTTGCGTTGAAGCCAAACAAACGAGAACATCGTTTAAATCGATAGACCGTGACACTAGACCATTGGATCTAGTTCATAGTGACTTATGCGATCTAAAATCCATAGAGTCCTATGGCGGGAAAAAATACTTCATCACCTTCATCGATGATAGTACCCGTTTTTGTCATCTCTATCTATTAAATAGTAAAGATGAAGCCTTTGAAGCTTTCAAGCTATATAAAAATGAGGTCGAGAATCAACTTGAGAAAAAAATAAAAATTCTTAAGTCTGATCGAGGAGGCGAATATGTTTTTCCCTTTAAAGACTTATGTGCAGAACATGACATTCTCCACCAAGTCACTCCACCTTACACTCCACAATCCAATGGGATTGCTGAGAGAAAAAATCACACCCTTAAAGAAATAATGAATACATTATTGATTCAATCTGGTCTACCCAACGAAATGTGGGGGGAGGCGGTGCTCACAGCCAATTACTTGTTAAACAAACTACCACACAAAAAATTGGACAAAACACCCTATGAATTATGGAATGGTCGCAAACCTTCCTACAAATTCATCAAAGTGTGGGGGTGCCTGGCAAAGGTCGCAATACCACCACCCAAAAAGGTGAAAATCGGTCCAAAAACCGTGGATTGTATCTTCATAGGCTATGCAACCAATAGCAGTGCCTATAGGTTTTTAGTCCACAAATCTGAAAATCCCGATGTTGAAGTCAACTCAATAATGGAATCGAGAAATGCTACATTTTTCGAACATATCTTTCCATTAAAAACCGATCATAATGGAAAACGGTCATTTTCTTGGAGCACAAGTAATGATGGTAATGAAGTCTCCATAGACAACGTCCATGGACATTGACCAACCAACTCATCATAATGATCAATATGATGAACCTAGAAAAAGTAAAAGGGCCCGAACTACGAAATCATTTGGACCAGACTTTGTAACCACGTTCACAGTGGATAATGAACCACGAACGTACAAAGAAGCAATGTCCACTCCAGAGGCTCCCCAATGGAAAGAGGCCATCAATAGTGAAATTGCATCCATCATGCAAAACCACACTTGGGAGCTAGTTGACCTCCCTAAGGGATGCAAACCTTTGGGATGCAAATGGGTTCTCAAACGGAAGCTAAAGCCCGACGGGTCAATCGACAAGTATAAAGCACGACTAGTCGCAAAGGGCTTCAATCAAAAAGAGGGTGTTGACTATTTTGACACTTATGCCCCTGTCACTCGAATCACCTCAATTCGACTAATCATTGCCTTTGCAGCTTTGCACGGTCATGAAATACATCAAATGGATGTCAAAACAGCTTTCCTAAATGGGGAACTCGAAGAAGAAATTTATATGAATCAACCCGAAGGATTCATTGCTCCAGGCAACGAACAAAAAGTATGTCGGTTGGTCAAATCGTTGTATGGATTAAAGCAAGCACCAAAACAATGGCATAAACGTTTTGATGATGTGATACTTGCAAATGGTTTCAAACCCAACGAATGTGACAAATGCGTATACGCCAAAAATACGTACCAGGGTTATGTTATTATATGCATCTATGTCGGCGACATGTTAATCATTAGCGATAATAACAACATGATCAAGGAAACCAAGAAAATGTTGGCCATGATTTGAAATGAAAGATCTTGGGCTCGCCGATGTCATCCTAGGTATTAAAATATCTAGAACATCCGAGGGAATTATACTATCACAATCTCATTATGTTGAGAAACTGTTGGAGAAATTCAACAAGGATGATCAAAGTATTGCTAAAACCCCGATAGATCCAAACTTTCATCTCAGGAAAAACTTACACGAAAGTGTATCTCAAAACGAATACTCTCGTGTAATAGGCAGTCTTATGTATCTCACAAATTGCACGCGCCCAGACATAGCTCAAACTGTCAATAGATTGAGCCGATTCACAAGTAATCCAGAGCCGATCACTTTGGAAGGCAATTGTAAGAGTTACGCGGTATCTACGATACACAGGACTATGGGTTGCACTATTCAAAATATCCAGCCGTAATTGAAGGTTACAATGACGCCAACTGGATATCTGATACTAATGACTCCAAATCCACAAGTGGATTTGTTTTTACTCTTGGTGGTGGCGCTATCGCATGGAAATCTTCCAAACAGACTTGCATTGCAAGATCTACAATGGAATCAGAATTTATTGCTCTAGATAAAACATCGGAGGAAGCCGAATGGCTACGCAACTTTCTAGAAAATATTCCAGCTTGGCCACAACCAGTCCCTGCTATATGCATCCATTGTGACAGTCAAGCCGCAATTGGAAGGGCACACAACAACATGTATAACGGTAAATCACGACACATACGCAGGCGTCACAATACCGTTAAGCAACTTCTCTCAAACGGAGTGATCACCATCGATTATATTCGATCAAAAGACAACCTAGCGGATCCATTAACTAAAGGTTTGTCGAGAGAGCAAGTATGCAATTCATCCAAGGGAATGGGCCTCAAGCCTATGAAATAGAGAATGATTTAGCGGAAAACCCCACCTAGCTGATTGGAGATCCCATGGTCTAGGTTCAAAGGAACAACCCACCTGAATTAATCTCACAATTAACACTAAAAGAATTTACAAAAATTCTACCTATTACTATGATGAAAACTACTAGTATTATCTGTCACGGTTTAGGATAAGCTTTGCTTTTAATGATTCCTATGACTTGACTCGTCAAGCGGAGTTCTAACGGAACAACTCCTTATAGGCAATCACCTATGTGAATGTAAGACTGGCCGATCTTATGAGATTTTAGAGGCTGAAATTCTCTAACAAACATTCACGTAACTGTATCGCTTCAGGGGCCAAAATGAACAAAACCGAAGAATCAAACTCGTTTGAAAGCAACTGTGATTGCTATTGTCTTGGATGACATCAAACACCAGTCAGTTCAAGACACACCAAGTCACTGATTAGTAAGTCATCCTGATAGTACATCATAAGGAAAGGTTCAAAGCCAAAAGCTACCTCTTCCACTACAGCTATCAATATGTCATCAACTTACATGATATCTCATTCAATGTGGGGGATTGTTGGAAACTGTTCCAATATTAATTGAATGAGGAAGTTATGTAAAGTATGAAGTGGGGAATCCTACACTGGAATATAATAAAAACATCTCTACTTTATAAAGAAAAGCGTTTAGGCTTAACAATCGGCCCTTGGGCCACTACACTTTGTGTAGGAGGAAGACCTACTAAGTGCCACACGGCCCGCCCGCCTCACCGGGCGGCTTGGACCTTTCTTTTTACTACCGCGATTCATTACACGCCCAAGCGGCTAAGCCCGCTTATTGACTTTTCGCATTACGACGTTAATGCCTTTTTCGCATGTTTGCGGCGATTAATATGACATTGTGTCCAAACAGATGTCTGCTCGACAAACACCAACCGCTTCCCAACTCCCAGCGTGTCCAAACGGAGTTGGGACAAGCCCCAACCAACTTCCAATTAGTTAAAATACTATAGAAAATCAAGTCATTTTCCTCAGAGCCTAAACAGATACAACAGCTAGCTTTGTTCACGCTGATTGAACTTCAGAAGTCCGCCTCTTTCAATCAAGTAAGTTCCGTAACCCCGGAGACTAACAGCTTCGATCCGTCCATATTGCATTCATGTGGGCGCATTTTGTCTTAAGGATAGAGATCTTTGATCTCGTGGAACTTAATACACCAGTCCACTGATTCACCTTCTGCAGGGACCTTATCGAGAGCAATAACAACGGTTGGCACATTACTTTGTTAATGCCATCGAGGCGCGCTTGGCAGGCACGGGCACATCACTCTACCTAACATTTACTACCACCAAGATATCTGTTGCACATATCCTGAAACTTTATGAGGCCTTTAGTAAAGCATGCCCGTTCGATAAGATGACAAATATTTTTGCCAATAAATCGATAGGCAAACTAATGGATGGAAGAAAGACGTTGCACGTTATTGATTTTGGCATTCTGCATGGCATCCAATGGCCCTGCATGATTCAGGGTCTCTCTTTGCTCCCTACAATTGGTAAACGTACAAAGCTCCGGATTACTGGAATAGATCTTCCCCAACTGGGTTTTAACCCTTGTGAACACGGGTCGTTGCTTGGCAAAATACTGCAAAAGGTTCAATCTCCTTTTGAGTACAATGCCATTGCAAAAAAATGGGAAAACATCCAGATTGAGGATCTAAAGATTGAAAGAGATGAAGTGCTTGTGGTTAATAGTATATATAGGCCAAGGATAGTACCAAACAAGACGGAAACGGTAGTACATAGCATGACAAGGGGCGCAGTCTTGAACTTGATCAAGAAGATGAATCCCGATGTATTTGTGCTCGGAGTTTTAAATGAAACATATGGTGGACCATTCTTTGTCACGAGGTTCAGAGAGGCACTTCTCCACTTCTCCGCACTTTTTGACATGTTTGAGGCCACGACGCCCAGAGAAGACGAGGACAGGTTCCTCTTTGAGCAAGAAGTGCTAGGGAGGGATGTCATGAATGCCATATCATGTGAGTGTACAAGTACGGTTGAAAGGCCAGATACATATAAGAAATGGCAAGTGAGGAACGTCAATTTTGGGTTTAGGCAGCTGCCATACCAGGACATTGTGCAGGAAGTGAAGGCAAACGTACAAATGAACTACCACAAAGATTTTGCTGTGGATGAAGATAGTAACTGGATGGTGCAGGGATGGAAGGGTCGAATTCTCTATGCTCTTTCTTTATGGAAGTCTAGAGCCAACAAGAAGTCAAGTCAAATGAATTCTACCTAAGTCAAATTTTTGATAAAATTTTAATCGAGTCTATTTATTACCATGAGTAGTCCCGTTGTAAATTTTTGCCTTTTTAATAAAATTTTCTTTTGCTTTTGCTGATCAAGAAGAGAAAAGACATTGGGTGTCAAAACCGTACGCCAAATCCAACTTGAGGGAATCTCGTGTCTCACTAGCTTTTTCAAACAAGTTGAGTGGGGTATTTCAGACTTTTGTCCCTTATAGATTTTTTTATACTCCCTCCGTCTCTAAATAATTGTCTCTGACCTTTAAGAAAGTATTGATTCTGATTATTTATATTGGTTTAGTGTGTACTTTCCATTAATGTCCATCTCATAATTATCTAAAGGTGTTTTTATACGTAAGAATATACTCCCTCCGCTCCAATTATAATTTGAAACTTTGAAACTTATCTTTTTAGAACATCACGTATTTTTACCACTTTATCCTTACTTTTTCATTCTACTTTAATTATGGGACACATACATATGAGTTTTAAAGGAAACTACACATTAAATCAATATAAATAATCAAGTTAATTGTTTTTTCTTAAACTGTGCGCCGAATCAAGCAAAACAATTATTTAGGGACGAATTAAAGGGAGTAGTAAAATTATGTCTCAAATTATATTAGGAAAATGATTTCAAAAGTTCATTTGGATGGGGAGGCTTAATCCTTACTAGTCTAGAAATAATCTTGGTGAACGTGGCCTTATATAAGGCGCTGATTTGAGAAGAAAATAACAAGTCCGGCCGAAGACGTGTGACTCGAAGGAAGAGACTGACGATCGGATACAATTGATGGTCGAGGGTCTCGAGGTTTTGACAAGTATTAAAAAAAATAGTGTGTGGCTATTTTGGGTTGTGAGAGGTGTGATACTCTGTGAGATCGTGTCTATCCTTGTAACCCCTAGCCTAGGACCCTAGGTAGGGTGAGTGTATTGAAAAGTCTCTATTGTCATTTCTCATCGTTTATAATAAAGTTGTTACTTGTCTTTAAGTGGATTAAACAATGTAAAATCATTTGTTCATTTATATTTTCTATATATATATATTTTAATTAAAAAGTTTACATAAATTCTACTTTATTTGTTAGATGTTAATTAGTTAACTTTTATACAATTTTTAGCATTATTTTTTAACATTTTGATTTGAATATGTAGTTGCTAACTAAGTAAATTCCTTTTGATAATTTTCATTCAAAATCCTTGAGGGAAATGGATGAACTGAGCCTGAGGTGACTCTATGGCTCCGTTTGTTTTACGGAAAATGACTTTTGGAAAACGTTTTCCTTATTTTTTGGTGGGGAATACCACATTTTTTACCACCGTACAAATTGGGGAAATCCAATTTGATCAACGATGTTTCATAACGATCAAATTAACCAACTTTTAATTGTTTTAATAGTCACTAGTTTCATAAAGACAAATTAATCAACCAACTTTTGTCAATATCTTCCTTCTATGACAATTTATTGGCCCGATATTGGCAGAAGTTGGTTGGTTTATTTAGTCGTTATGAAACGGCGAGGACGACATTGCAACCAAATTAAAAGTTGGTTGGTTAATTTGGTCGTTATGAAATGTTGTTGATCAAATTGGATTTCCTCAATTTGTACGGTGGTCAAAAAGGTGGTATTCCCTTTTTCGGTGTTTGGTAACCTTAGGAAAATGCAGTCAACGTAAAAGGTTTTCCGAATCAACGTAAAAGGTTTTCCGGAAAATGACTTACAGATTCATTTTCCGTAAGTCATTTTCCAAATGTTCGGGCACCCTCCGCCCCTTTCACAATTTCACATATTTACTTACACACACAACATTTCACTCAACAAATAAATTGTTTAGAAATATAAATGAAGTTTGTGCATACTATTTATAAATTATAATTTTAATAAATGCTTACTACGATCTAAAATTAATGTCACATATATTATTTAGGAACATCCTAACCATTGTCAATTTTTCTATTTTAAAACGTTTTTTTCATATCAATTATCAAAAAATTTATTTGTAATTGTGGGATTGAAAAAAAGATAGACATTGATTTGACACCACTAATGATTAATGGCAAAACACACATTTGGGCCACTGTACTTTTCAAAAGGTTGCAATTAGGCCACTGAGACGTCAAAATTTTTGGGATGGCCATTGTACCAGACTTATCTTGCACGTTAACCCCTTTTTTGGATGGACGTTAAGTTTGGACGTTAATTTATATAAAATACCTATTTTGCCCCTGTCTTCTTCGTCATAACTGAGTAACCCATCTCCTCCATCTATCTTTGTTCCAGCCGACCTTCTTCTTCAGCGAATACCCGTCTCCTTCGGCGATTGATGCTTATTTGAGCCCCTTCATCTCCTTCGCCAAGCGACCTCTGTCTTCAATTGCTACGACCATCTACATCTCTCCCATTTAACCCAACAGCTTCTCCATCTTTCCCGACGAAACCCCATGGCAGAGACCTCTCTCTCTTACTTTCATATCCCATCTTTCTCTCTTGCTCCCCCAGTTTGCTCAATCTCTCTCCCATCTCTATCCATCTTCTTCATCCACCGAAACCTCCCATCTCACCTACTGCCGGCACCCTTCATCTCATGCCTCCAATCACTTCCACACCCGCCATGTCTGGCCGAGCACCACACCCAACTCCTTCGCCCAAATCCTGCTTCACCCGCCATGTGGCTGCCATTTCTCTCCGGTTGGCTCTGCTTCTCCCGATCAGCCTTCCGATCATCTCCGACAAGGTATTCTTAAGATGCCGACTTCGTCTTCTTGTCATGTATTCTGACCGATGAAACTCTGATTATACGATAACATAGTTACGCACATTGGAAATGTGTGTGTGTGTGTGTGTGTGTGTGTGTTGTGAATAACAAGAGATCGCAACCATGATTTTGACTCCCCTTATCCAGTTGATCATGGAGTCAATAACAAGATAACTATTTGTAATTGTAGATCCAGATGCAGAAGTAGTGTCTCTGTCTCCAAAAACATTACTAGAACCAGATCGATACGCATGCGAAATCAAGGATTTCAAAGAGACCAACCTCACATGCACCGCAATGGTGGGTATAGCCCCGATCAGAAAAATCGGAAAATGACATAGGGGAAGATTGAACCCGCATCCGAAAATTTTGGGTATTTTCAACATAAACCCGGATCAAGCAACCAAGGATTTCAAGACACTAGAACCTCTGCATGTATGGCGATGGTGGTATAGCCATCAAAAAATAAAAAACCCATATCTGAAATTTAGATATGAGTTTTGATTTGATTTTAGATCTCGGTTTCAATTTGATTTTAGGCAAAACCCAGATCTGAAAAAATTGTAGAAGAACACCAGATCTGGAAATCAAAATGCCAAAGGAATCGAAGAAGACGGGGGAAAAATATGTATTTTATATAAATTAACATCCAAATTTAACGTCCATCAAAATTAACGTTAAGTTGCCATCCCGAAAATTTGACGTCTAATTACAACCTTTGAAAAATTGGAAAGGTGTGTTTTGCCATGATTAATTGAGGGTTACTAAAGAAAAATTACTTAAAGTTCAACACTATTTTATATTCAATATGTGCATTAATATTAGAATATATATATTTTTGTATTTATTCATATATAGTTTTCCGTAACATTTTCTAGAGACATCCTAAATATTGTCTATTTTCTATTTTAAAACGTTTTTTTCTTATCAATTATCAAAAAAAATATTTGTAATTGTGAGATTAAAAAAAGATGGACCTTATTAAAAAAAGATGGTCCTTATTGATTTTCTAGGGACATCCTAAATATCGTTTAGTTTCTATTTTTAATTTTGTATTTATTCATATATTGTTTTCCGTTACATTTTCCATGTGTTTGTCAAACACCCGTAAATGTTTTTTGACATATTTTCAAAAGATTTACCAAACACATGAAAATGAAATCTTTTGATTTTCCAGAAATCATTTTCCAGAAATCATTTTCTGGAAATGATTTTCCGTGAAATAAACGGAGCCTAAGTATAATAATGAAACTGAGGGAAAAATATAATAAAGTGAAATTAATGAATTAGTAATAACAATTTGATAATGAAGGCATTAATAAATATCCACACCATACTTGTAACTTGTTCCAACTCCAGATTGTTTTCTCATTCATATTCATAGAGAACCGTAATTTGGAATTTGGAATTTGGATCACCGAAAAGAATGCTGACAAATTATACACACTGATAGACACTAATTAAAATCAGTATATACATACGAACCGGTCGCCGGTCGCCCGTCGTCACGGACCTAAGAATTGATAAAATGGACAAAACCGATCAGATCAGTTCTTTTCATGTTCATTCATTTATTTAAAAGCCAAAAAAAATCCCAATCCGTGTACAATGGACAACCTAAAATATGAATTATGTTTACAAATAATCTATTAACTATACTAAAATATAAGTCGATGCTATCAGGTAACGGTTTTCATTTCCGTATAATTGCTAGAATTATACAAATGTCTTACTCTTCTATTCTATTTTTTTAACCATAGTAATTTCATCAATAAATAAGTATAAAGTTATAAACCTTGTTAGACAATTGAAATTTCTATTTTTCCATCATTTGCAAGAGAGTTTAAACACCATAATTCATTCACTTACTGGTAGTCTCTCAAATTATAACTCTACCTCTCTCAAATTTCTTACTTTTCAAATTGATTAATTATGTTTTTTTTCTTTTTTTCAGGTTTTACAATAAAATACACAAATATGTTAAAAGTGAATGAGAAAAGCGATATACATGTGTGTGTGTTTTTGTAGCCGATCATGCCTAAGTTTTTGTGATATCACTTTGTCCATTTTTTCAGTAAGTTTTATGACTAGAAATAGAACAAAAATTAATGTAATGTTATGCAATAGAAAAGCTCATGCGGTCACATCTCTTGATTCTTTTATATCTTAAACTTTTGATAAATAAAGTTTTATTCAATTAAGAATCTTTAAACATTGGTCATAAATTTGAATAATAACATAATATCATAATTAAGAAAGCTAATGTATTTTGGGAGTTATAAAAAAACAATATTCAATTTCCTACTATTTCACTTATTTTAAATTTAAGCTAGAAAGTATTCAACTGTTAACAATTTTTAATATAACTATTCTGATCAATTTAAGAATTTATTAATTTCATTCTTTTTATATTATCTTGAAATAAATTGAGTTGATCCAGTTATAGTTGCTTAAGTAAATTTAAAATTCATATTACATGCATGTTTTGCAACAATTTAATAAGAAAATAGATTTATTTAATTAGTATTGTTTCTTTTAAATTGTATTAGTACCGCAAGTGTGTAGAAGATGTTTTATATTAGTACCGTAAGAATGTAGCGGTTGTTTTATAAAAATCTTTTTTTAATTAAACTCTTGTGTAATATGTGTGTCGGTATGAGATCAGTTCAATGAATGGTCGTGATAAACAAAACTCATAACTGACGGGGTAATTCAAACAAATTAAGTCCACAACTGAAGGTTTTATATGTAATTGTGGAGAGATAATTCAAACATAATTCATAACTGATGGGTTCATTTGTAACTCACATACTTACGAATCAATCTGGACCATCAATTGGAATTCGATCAGGGCCACCAATTAGACCATGAGCTCTTTTATAATATAGACTAGATTTTGTACACGTGCCTATGGCACGGTGTCAGTATAGACGTGATCAATGTATGAAGCGAGTATGATGCAAATAAATTAGTATATGCTTGAAATTTTATAGGAGTCGGATCAATGTATACTATACAAAAAAAAAAGACGACTTTCCGAAAATTAAAGAAATAAAACATTTTATTCATTGTAAAATTTTGTAACTCATCCAAAAAAATATATAATTAAAGATCCAAAAACATTCTCTCTTACACACACCAACACAACACATGTTAATTGAAATAAACTTAAAAATGAAAATCGCAGCAAACAAAAAATATAAAATAAATTGAATGGGACAGAGTGAACTAACAAAAGACTATTTTGAAATCACAAATATTTGAGACTATTTAAAAAAAAAGAAATTAAAATACAAATATTTAAAATTACAAAACTTACGAACAAATACTTTAAAAAAAATATAGGTCGGACAAAAATTAAATTAAGATTAAGTTGATTACGATAACAATTAATTAAGAAACTACAAACTAAATATTAATAATAAAATTAAAATACAAATATTTAAAATTACAAAAATTAATTACAAAACTTACAAACAAATATCTCATTAAAACAACTTAATGGATGCTCGGGATAAATTACAGATAATCATCTCGTCAACTCAAACGAAAGGATGTGGTTTAAAAAATGTGTTAGAGGAAAGCATTCTTGTAACTGTAATTGGTTGTGGAGAGGATAATTAAAAAAATCATAACTGAGTTGTTATTACATACTTTTTGGATGTAGAAGGGTAATTCAAACATAACTTATAACTGAGTGATTCATTTGTAACTCACATACTTACAAATCAATCTAAACCGTCAGTTGTGTTTGATAAAATTTGATCTGGGCTGCCAGCTAACCCATGATCACTTTTATTATTATTATTATTATTATTATTATTATTATTATTATATGTGTGTGTGTGTGTGTGTGTGTGTGTAGTCTCATTGAGTTTGAGTAGAGGTGGCAAATGGACGGGCGCGGGCGGGCCTAAATAGGCAGCTGGCTCAAATGGACGGGCAAGTAAGTGTCAATTTAATAACATGGGCATATGCGGGCACTAAATGGGCATGGGTGCCCATTTGTTCATTAACATTCGCTTATTAAATAAATACAAAAATTACAAAAAAATATATTTTCTTTTACAAAAAATTATCAAAAGTTACAACTAACCATATATATATATATATATATATATATATATATATATATATATATTACAACCACAATGATTGGAAAAGGCCAATATTTTTTGTAACATTTTAACCTCTGTCACAATTTCCAATGCAACCAAATTTCAAAAGGAACTCAAAAACTTTACATGACGTCTTTAGTGTTGGCGAACCACTAATAATATCAAAATAAGAACATATTTTCACTTTTGTCGTATGTTAATTGAAATAAAATACTCCTTTAATTCCTTAATTTTTACGTCAAATCGATTGTTTTTAAATGAAAATCTGATATATATAATTTTTCATAACTAGAAAATACGTAATTGACTGCATATAAAAATAATATGATATCGAAAAAAAATAAAAAAAACGGGTCAATTTTTTATTCTTAAAAAATAACAGTTACTCTCACCATTACTAATTATTTCTTTGGTTCTAAAAATCAAACCCAAAGAACAAGTAGCAGCCATGCATCTATCTCTTTAGTTTCTCTCTCTACCCCCACACTCTCTCTGTCTTAATGAATGGTTATTGATAGAAATGTAAATATATAGAGAGAGAAAACTGTGAATTATCAGGTATACAGAAAAAAAAAATTGATCATGAGAGTGAGGTGAAAATGTGGGTGCCAATTTGTGCCCATATTATGCCCATAAAACTTAATGGTCTAAGTGGACATGCTCATTTGTGTCCAAATTAAAATTTAAGTGTGCCCATGCTCATATTTTAGTGGGCAGTCAGGGCGGGCATATGGGCGTAGGCAGAATTTGCCACCACTAAGTTGGAGGGGTTGGTTGGTTGGGGAGAATAAATAAAAGGTGAGTATCTATTAAATATCAAAAGGGGTACTTAGGTCATTTTATATATTAAATGGTATTATGTTTAGGGATACCGGTGTTACGTCTAGTGGCACTCATCTTTCACCCATAACTTCACACAATAGTTTATTGAAGTCTATGCTTAAATTAACATATAAATATTGACATTTACTATTCAGTATACAGCTAACACCTTCCTATTTTTTGGTTTCAGATAATGACGCAACCTTAGACTTAACGAGTTAGATTGAAGGAGTTACTGTAAAATTAAGGGGTTGTTTTTATTTCTTTCATGCTTTCATCTTACTGGTGTTCAGATTCGGGCTTGGGAGTAAAGATGTTGTCCTCGCCAATTGAGTAGCTTATTTTTTCATCGACTTATTGTTGCCACTTCATATAAAATTCTCTTATTCCTTTGGAAGTACTTGGACCAATTTTTCAACAGACACGTGGCACGATGTCCCCGAGTTTCTTGAACTTGCAATTCCTTCTGCTATTATAATCCGGTAATTTCAACAACTACTACAAATATGAGGTTTTAGTTAATACTTTAAATACTAAAAATTATTTTTTGTAAATGTAATCTCCAACTATAACCTGTTAAACAAAAGCTACTTTCGCAAACAATGGAATATTAATGTTTCTCTCCCTCTCTTCTATATTTATAACTATATATGTAAAAAAATGACCTTCATAACTTAGGGTTTTATTATTGTTGGCAAAAATAACGACAAATTGAGGAATTATAAAAAGGACAGGCAAATTATTGGGACTGTTCATTGATTGTTTGTATATTTTGCCGCAAAAGTGATTGTACAGCATAAACGTCAGAGTAGAGGCTACATGGCAAAGGCAGGGCAAAGCATTGGAGTTCCAAGGTAAACTTAACACAATTTTCTTTAAATGAAATCTGTTGTGCGCAGCGAAAGACTTTGCAAACAAATTAACAGAGTATAACAAGATCGATCACAAAAAAAAAAAAAGATTAGGGCCAACGGACTGTCGAAATTTAATTAAAGACAACATTGAAAATGTTCTAAGGATACAACTATTTATATGGATACAATAGAAACTGTTAAACCATTAAAATAAGTAAACCAGACAAGCCAGCAAAACGTGGCTAATCAACTATTGTTAATAAAACAATAGAATCCTATTGTTTGAATCAGACCTTATCCAAGTCACTCACATTCTTGTTGATAGTATGTTTGAACTTCATTTTCAGTCCTCCACTCAAATCTTTGAAAATATATTATAAAAGACTATTTTTAAGGTTCAGTTCTCCAATTCTTTTTCACACACTCTTCAATTGTTTTATCCCTGCTAAATCTTCCGGACCCAACAATATTAAATGTAATTCTATAACTTGTCATTTGGTGCCTATAGGCTATTACTTTTACTCACCAACATATTTCTGATTGGCAGTGAACTACAACCTCCTTCATAATTTTCTCTTTGTTTTATTTTGTAGAAATACTTGCAGGATTCTTCCTTCCAAGGTATGTGTAATGCCCCAAACTCGGGTCCGACCCTTTTGGATTCATATCTGGCAACGTCACTACAAATTCAAACTTAAATAAAGACTAGTTAAACGTCATCCAACTAGAATTACAAAAGTCTCCAATTTAAAAATACAGTCATTCAAAATCACGAAACAAAAGTCTACTAAATTAACTATGTCTCCATTAAATTCCAAAAATATATAAATACGCCCTAAAAATCTTGATTTCCTTCACTGGTATCCTTTACCTCAAGCTTAGTCCTTAATTCCGATCTGGAAGAAGAGTGATGTGAAGGGTGAGCGAACAAAGCTCAATAAGATCATACGTCGCTCCTCCGGTTTCTAAGGAAGGGTGACTCAAAGAATAATCATGTTGTATGTAGAACAAAGTTTAGACATTTGATAACTTGTAAAATCAAAAGATAGTTAACGAAAGATTTAAAAATATTTTTTTAAATGGAGAGTTCAAACAAAACAGTATGGATCAAATAAGTTTGTCATTACTGATTGTCCCATACCAGCTGGTAATAACCGAAGATCAAAAATATTTATTAAGATCACGTAAGGATCTATTGACCAAGAACCAAATCCCCCAAATGGTACGCAAATCCCCCGTAGAGTACACGAATCCCCCGAAGGGTATACAAATCGCCCGAATTGTACAATATTAAGGTATATCCGGATTACCGCACTCACGGGCCAAGTGGTGCAATTTAATTAATTTCATTGCTTATCACGTAATCTCCGTGACGAGTTGTTCATACTTAGTGATCATAATTATTTTCAAAACATAGATGGTACTATAAATGTACGTACCACTATCAAAATAATACTTGTATTGCAAACCATTATTTTTCAATACAAATGAGTATGCCGACAAGTTGACAATTTCGAAATTGATTTTTCGATAATAAAAATATTTCATGTAGACAAGTTTAAGTACGAAAATTTGCGATAACGAATTCATAATGAAGACATTCAAAAAAGGCTAACGACGGAGTCAAAGCAACTACCGACACGAGGTCGGGCATGACAAATGAAAGAACGTAATTCAAGAATGAACGGAAGCCTAACATTAAAAGTATTTCTATACTTTTACAAATAACCTAAAAGAAATGTAATCTCTTACCTCGAAGTGCTTAGAAAAAAAGTATGTGTAACACTTATGATCGTCCTAACCTTCCTTGTCCAAATCTAAGTTCAAAATATATCATAATCACTAAACTAAAAATGTACCAACCAAAACCTATTAATTTAAATAACAATAATTATAGTAATACTTTATTAAATAATGTATTGTTATTATTATTTGTTTATTTTATTATTATTATTATTATTATTATTATTATTATTTTAAAAGCAAAACATACACTCATACACGCGCACACACACAAAATGCTCCCAGCACATAATAATATATATAATATATTACACTCCCTCCGTTCCTAAATAATCGTTCTAGTTGACCCGACGCACGGTTTAAGAAAAAACAATTGACTTGATTATTTATATTGGTTTAATGTGTAATTTCCTTTAAAGCACATGTGTATGTGGCCCATAATTAAAGTAGAGTGAAAAAGTATGGGTAAAGTGGTAAAAGTGATGTTCTAAAAAGGTAAGTTTCAAACTGAACAATTATTTTGAGATGGACGAAAAAGGAAAAGGGGACGATAATTTAGGGATGGATGGAGTATATATTATTAACCCCCACTGACACACAGTAGAACACACACACACACGTAATAGCTTCAAATGTCAAATTAATAGACCTATATATATATATATAACTAGTTTTACACCCGTGCGTTAAACGCACGAACATATATATTTTTCAATCAAATTATACTCAGTTAAATTATAATAAAGCAAAATGAAGATAAAAAACAAAACTAAAAGAAGAGATTATTTCAATGAATAGAAAAATATCATTTGATTCATTTGATTAAAAATTAATATGAAAATAAAGAAATATATGTGTCAGTTGATTAACAATAATAAAATAAATAAATTGGAATAACTGCAATTTATGAAAATTAAATAAATAATTAAAATGAAAATACAAAAAATGTGTATCGCAGTGTATGGATTTTCAGCAACGATACGTCGATTTGGATTCACGATGCATTAATTTAGAATCGCAATGCATCGCTATGAATTGGAAATAGACCAGTTTGAATATGAGGCATTGATTTAAAATCGTGATGCACTGGTATGGAATGAGAATGACAATTACACAATTTTGAATCATGCATGGCAATGTATGAACTGATGCTTATTGCAAGCATGTCTGATTCATTAAAGGTATAATCATCCTTTCATATCAAAAATGTTTTTTTACGATTAAAAAAGCATAGTGGACAGCGGTTAAATATCTGTCAAAAGAGATCAATCCAATTTTCATCATATTCTTTTCAAACCCTTAAAAGACAAAAAACATAAATGAGTCTGACGTGTTCATAATCAGACACATATTAATTGAATGACAAAATTTACTCTAAACAAATTTAATTGACGATGATCGATTGAAAATTGACTCAAATAATTCTATTTGTATTGATTTAAGCATGTTTATGGCTTATTTCAATATCAATAATCAATAACAATTAAAAAGACAAATTTAATCTTTTGGCTTTGTTACTTCGCCTCACTCACGGATATTAAAACGACTTCGTTTTAGAGTATATATATATATATATATATATATATATATATATATATATATATATATATATATATAATTCTTGTCATATATATATAATTCTTGTCTTGAGTCTCGCTACCTTGCCCTCTCACCGAAAAAAAACAAACTATTAACTCAACTTATGGAACAAACTCCCATTTTAGTTTTTCTTCTTCACTCCCTTTACTCATTATTCATCTCCTCATTTTCTATCCTCGAAAATATAGAACTCTATAAAAGGGGATCATCAAGGTAACTTTCTAAGTGAGATTACTTGAGCACTCTACAATTTGATATAAATCTGATTACTTTTCGAACACAACGACAAATCAATTCGTTCATGATTAAATGGTCGATTCATTTTTTTTAAAGAGAGGTAACTTTGCACTTCCGAAACATTTCCTCTTTGTTAGAGGAAAAATTATGTTGCAATATTGTTTGTTTCGTTTTGTTATTTACCATTATATAGTTCTTGTTACTTGAAGTATTTGTTAAATTTTTTTATTTCAAATCGATATATTTTTTAGATCTGTCAGTCATTTATAATTAATCATGTGCATTCGTGTTTTAGATGAACTTTTGATGATTTTTAAATTTTGAATATGATGAAATGGACAACAAAATTTCAAATCTATATATTTTTGTTGGTCAGTCATATATTTAATATCAATAATGAGTATTTGTAATTTTATTCATAATATTTCTTTTAAGAATTTTGATCCGATGAAATAGACAAAAAAAATATTCATATATTTCATGTAGTTATAATGAATTGTGAGTTTTTGTGATTTCATTGAAAGTATTTGTTTTAATAACTTTTAATCTGGTGAAGTAGACAAAAAAATTCATGAATAAAATAATACATACATACATACATACATATATATATATATATATATACATATATATATATATATACATATATATATATATATATATATATATATATATATATATATATATATATATATATATATATATATATATATATTAGTCATTCAATTGGAATTAATTGTGAGTATTTGTGATTCCTTTCAGTTAAATTTCTTGCGTAAAGTCATCCATGATTTTTCTGTAGTTTATTTGACAACAATGAAAAACTAACGGTTGTATGCAGAAAAGGTTGTGTTTGGATAACAAAACAATGAATGCAATGGTTCTAGTTCCTAGGCTCTAGTTTCAAGGAGTTATAGCTATTTAAATTTGTATTATTTAATTATAGTATTCATTAAATGTTTGTTATAAATAGGGGTTACTATTTTAGTGATGCAAATTTTGGCGGAAAATTACTATTTTTAGACTACCTAGGCTTTATATATATATATATATAGATATTTTACTAGATAGGTATTATTACCTACTCTCTTCACACACACACTAAAGCACACACTTTGATTTATATATATATATATATATATATATATATATATATATATATATATATATATATATATATATATACCTTCCCTCCCTGCATGCCATTGATACAATTCATTCTGACTTTAATTAATGTTATTTTATTTTATTTATTTATTATTATTATTTTTATCAAAACTTCTAACACTATTCTCACAGTCCGAATCTATTATTTTAACCAAAACTCAATCACTAACATGCACGGTAATACTTGAACTGTTTATACACAAATCTCAAAGACACACACACGCCTATGAGAAAAAGGTGCACTATTTAATCAAAACACCGCTATACTATTTATCAATACACTATTTATTAATCCAAAAAAACACTATTCATCATACCTTTTTATATTCCCAATTAGTGAGTATGTGTACTACCAAGGTAAATCAAAGTGACAAGAGGGAGGTTGATGCTCTCTCTCTCTCTCTCTCTCTCGGCTGTCGTTGCAGTGATGTTTTATTTATTTTTATTTTTATTTTGTTTCTTTTCTAAGATGTTCCGGTCTCCTCCTCACAAAAATCATTTATATTACACCCAACTAGGTTTTCTAACCCTAATTAGGATTTTTGAATTCCATTAGACTGGACCAAAAATTAATTTTAGTTAAAAACGTCCTAAAAGAATTGAATTTATTTGAGTCACGAGTGGGCTAGGCCCGATTAAATTAAATTGGTTACTACTTAGGTCCACAAATTTTATTAACCCAATCAATTATAATATTACTTAATTAGATCGAAAACGAACGTAATATTAATTAATATGAAATTAATATTTTTGGTCAAATTATTGGGGTATTACAGTATATATTGCTGAATGTTATCTCTTATAAACAACTTTTTTTACTCTCATCCATTTAAATTATAGACTTCCTCTCTATTTATTTTGTGGTTGCCCAACCAAGAGAGTTCCGCGATATAAGAAACTCAGCATACAGTTTCATCATTTACCCTCATAGAATTTGTGATTTTTAAACGACTACTTCGAAGCCAATATCTTTTTTCTCACCTTTATGCAAATTATAGGATCTAGCATAATGCATCGTCATTTTTAACTGTCAAATTGATGTGATCTTCAATGAGAAAACTGAGTGTTAAATATGTAATGTGTCTACATATACACTCACATACACATAGATAGTTGCATATTTTCTGCTAAAACATATTGACATACTTGAGAGTTGAGATACAATTGTGAATTGTGATGATGTTTATAATCAAACCATTTGCATCATACTATACTTTATGATGAAAATCTTTTATGTTGCTATGGGAAAATAAAAAATCTTTTTTATATTATTTGATTATGGGACTCCAAACTGGCTTTCGAACAAGAAGTTTGAACCTGCTTCTTCTGCCACCTATTTAGCCTTATGCAACATGCTTCGCTTTTTAGCCGATTTGTCTTTTGCTTACACTTCTTTTAGTGGGACCAGAAATCCTTAGCAGATTCTTGATTCTAAGTTTCTTTTCAATTTATTAGTAATAAACCCTATTATTTGCGATTCAAATTACTGGGATAGTAGTTGCTACCATTGCCCCAACATCCAGATGTCTCATCATAGCAATTTCAAAATAAAAGGATGTGGAGTTCGTGATATTTGGTTAAGATATATCTTTATAGAGAAAAGAATGAAAATAAAAAAATAAACAAAACAACACTACTATACCTTACAATTTTTTGCACACTTTCAAATATTCCATCCCCCCTCATTTTTCATTCTAACCAATCATGGATGTTTCCCATATTGTTTACCATCGCTCATATTTTTCCCAATTACTATTGTTCTCTTCACTATGTTTCTTATGATGGTTTGCTTGCATTCGTAACGCATCATAAACAACAAGACAACATGTCGAGCCAAATCAGTGATTCAAGTAAAGCAATTACAAATAAATCAAAAGTCAGTCCTACAAATAGAAACATCATGTGGAGCAAACCTCTCTTCCAAAATCCGAAAGGTGATAATGATTGACAACGAAGTAAGCGTCAAATTTATCAAAGTTAAAATTTATTTTTATTTTGCCTTTTCTATTGTATTGAGTATGAGATTACATATTGCAGGGTGTTCAAATTGGCATCATAATTTTCAATGAAGACATCACTTACTTTGGCAAAACATTTGAAGCCAACAAAACATATCAAATCTCCAACGGGACGTTAAGAAGGTCAGCCTAATGTTTCCAAATGTACATCCCGATAAAGAAATCGTCCTAAAAAATATACAAGTGTCCAAGTTGCATATCAAGATATCGGCAACAACATTATCTATACTTTCAAGGACATAAGTGCAGATCCCTAAAACACCTACTCACTTATTGCTATGTTTCCAACAATACCTCACTCTTGTTTTATAAATGCAGATTTTGCGGTATTGTCACTAGAGTGAAAGATTGTCAAGTCATTGAGACCGTAAGAGCAACACGGAAAGTTTTAAGGGAAATAACAACCATAAACAATGAGTAGACAAATAATGAAAAGCCAACGCAGTTATGAGCTTATGTTCTTTGGTAGAAAATCAATCAAATGTTGTAAAAAATAATAATAAAGGGGAGAAAGAATATTTATTCAAACGAAGGACCTGATTTTTCTAATTTATAATAATTTAAAAAAAAACACTTGCTACATTATTACGTGGTTAATATAGTAGAAACTATGCAGGTATCACCCAACAATTATCGGTCTTTAGGAGGATTTAGCGACAAACGAAGGCAATCAATTGCAAGAAATTGTCGGCCAATATCCAATCATTGCCCTTACAATGGTGACGACAAGAAAATATCTAGGTAATAACTAAATGGGAGAAGCACAGAAATGGTCCATTGACTATAGGTCTCTCACAGTTTTAGTCTCTTAACAATTTTTTGTCAACTCTAGGTCTTTTGAGTATTAAATTTTTTCATCGTCTGTTTTTTAATGGATGTCGTTAACGAAATCTTGTTAAGTTGCCCATGTACATTTAGTAAGGGCTAAAATTAAATTTTCGGAGGAGCGGATGGCAAAATGCAGAGAGAAGGATGTGGTTATTAACCCACAATATGCTATCATCAAACATCGAGGGGTCACAAAGCGCCTTCCGTAATGCATCGGTTAAGAAAGTTGTCAAGAAGCAAGTCGATTTGAACCCTGATTTCTTTCGCAACATGTTCACCAAGGTCTATTGGAAAACCCTTTCCGTCGCCTCCCGCACAATGGGCTACCCCGAGCTTCTCGACGAAGCCGAACCTTCAATGCTCGATTCGCATGACTTCTGCGAAGTTTCACCACGCCTCCTCGAGCTCCATCTTGAAAGAAGGCGCCCTTGTTTGCCTCAAGACCGACCTGTCGTTTTCTGTCACTAAGGGAATTCCTAATATGCTTCTCCATGAGGATGAGGTGTAATCGAACTTGATTCGCCGAAATCGAGTTTTTATTCTTGTGTTAATTTCATGGTTTGGGGTGTTAGGGTTTTATTCGAGGAATTTTCGGAGGAGCAAGTGGTAGATTAATTGCGAGATTTGTGAAGTTCCTAGGTGGTGGAGGTAAGATGGGGCCCTAGTGAGGCTCCTAAATCCCTAAATCAACTATATCTATCTATCCATCTATCTATCTATCTATCTATCTATCTATCTATCTATCTCTCTCTCTCATCGCCGGTCAAGTTAGGTCATCTCCAGCCAATTTAAGCACACACTCTAATAGTAGTGCTCTCTCTCGCCCACAAATGCTCTCAAGCCGAGCCTAAGGCTTGCAAATTGGAGTTGATTTGTCTCGGATTACAAGTTAGATCATTCGATTTCGCCGACGGAGGAGAGAGAGATGTGGGTGTTGATACGACATTTGAAGCTTATCGTTTCTCCATGTGCTTGCTTCTTTCATCTATTACTCTATCAAATGAATAATTGATAGAATAGAGAATAAATCAACTATTTGGTACGACACATGCAAGAAATGTGCCACATCTATTACGAAAAATGGAGAAACCCAAGGTGCACCAAAGCGTGATGAAGATGCTTCGAAATTGTGCAAAGGTAGTCACCGAATTTTTCGTATAAACATTTTAGTAATAAATTATTAATTTAAAAAAATGTTATATTTAATGCTTCATTATTGGCGTTATAGAGTCACATTAAATGTGGTGCAAG
>CM028382.1:87777232-87906420 GCA_013146195.2 Codonopsis lanceolata
TTCCCTCATCATCAAGCAAGACATAAAAGCTTTCCTACTCAAGGCATCCGCAACTACATTAGCTTTTCCGGATGGTATAAAATAATACTGATCATGATCATAAGTTTCTCCATCCATCGCCTTCGCATATTCAACTCTCTTTGTGAAAAGAGATACTTCAAACTCTTGTGATCGGTGAATATTTCAAACTTAGCCCACATAAAAGATAATGCTTCCACTTGTGAAGCGCCAAAAATAATAAACTTTGCCAACTCGAGGTCATGTGTCGGATAATTATGCTCATAAGGTGATAACTTCAGAAGCATAAGCAATAACTCTCCCATTCTGCTTAAGCACGCCCCAAACCTTCCCCAACGAGGCATCGCTATAAACCCTGAAAGTTCTCCGAACCCTTGAGGCAATGCTAAGATAGAGCCGTAGTCAACCTCCTTTTCAACTCCACTGAGAAACTAGCCTCGCACTTATCACTCCATACAAAGACTTCTTACGAGTCAAATTAGTCATCGGAGTAGCGATCTTGGCCCTCAGTGAACCTACGGTAATAACTTTTGCCAAGCCCAAGAAACTTCTGGGACCTCGGTTCCGTACTAGGCGTCTTCCGCAGTAATCGCCTCTCGACCTTAGATGGATCCACACAATACCATCACTGGAACACCCGCGTGCCACAGAAAAACTTGCTCTAGCCGGAAAGCACACTAAATTTCGCATAAAGTTGCTTCTTCATGAATAGAAAGAACCTCTCTTAAATGATTCTTATGTTCCTCTCGTGACTTGGAGTGAGAATGTCATCGATAAATATCACCCTGAAAGCAATCAAGATACTCATGAAAAACCCTATTCATCAAGTCCATAAAACTTCAGGTCGTTGGTCAACCCAAGCGGCATCACAACAAATTCATAGTGACCATACGGCGTGCGGAAGAATTTGTCTTGAACATCCTCGCTCTAACCCTCAGCTGGTGATAGCCACTCCTCGAGTCAAACTTAGAATAGACAAGTGAACCAGAAGTTGATCAAAGAGATCGTCGATGTGTGGCGAGGATACCTATTCTTGATAGTAGCTTTGGTTCAGCTGTCGATAATCTATACTGGCGCAAACTACCATCCTTCTTCCTCCTGAAACAACAGGGGTGCACCCAAGGAGATACACTCGGTTTAATGAACTCCTATCTAGAAGTTACTGCGGTTGATCCTTCAACTCGCAACTTCTGCGGGCCATGCGGTAGGTGCCCCAAAATAAGCGAAGTCCACGGCAATAGTTCATCTGAGAACTCTAGCTCTCGGTCGGAAGGTAAAAGCATACTCGGTAGAAAGACATCGGGGAACTCATTAACTACCGGAATATCTTCTAACTTAGAGAGACATGCTAGTTATCAAATGCATAGCTAAATACCCGTACACCCGTGATAAAAGTTGTCTAGCATGGCGAAATAACATGAACCCCATTCATAGCATGATCACCAGAAAACACAAACTCAGGAATACAGGGCATGGCAAAGTCACTTTCTTACGGCGGCAATCAAGCAAAGCATGATGTACACATAGCCATCCATACCAAGAATCACATCAAAGTCTCTAATAGGCAAAACTACCAAATCGGCATGCAAGACTTCGATTATGAACAAGCACATCCACAGTCTCTATAGACCTCGAGCGCCAAGCAAGCAATCACAGCGGTGTAGACACCTCAAATACGTAAGGTAGCTGGGCGGGCAATACATAGATGTTCTAGAAATGCGATGCAACATAAGAATGAGTAGAACCGGATCTATAAGAACTTCGAGCATGATGACCAGAAATGAAAGAATACCTCCGATCACGGTAGTAGACTCGGGAACACCTCGTGATCAGCACGAGCTTGCGTCTTAGGGCGCCAATCACTATCCCTCTTGGACCCCGAGGCTGGCTTGAGCTGACCCCAGGCTGACTCTCTAGACTTAGGGCGTCTTTGAGGCGATGACTAGAATCTCCACAAAATAAGACAAGTGCCAAGTGCAGTTGCACTTCTCACTAGAATGCCCAATCTTATTACAATAAGAACAAATCAATTGCCCACTATTACAGTGCATTTGCCCACGAGGAGTAGGAGCACTACCACCATGACTATCATACGGGCACCTATTACCCAGCTAGACAAGCTGCGCCTATTCGACCCCATTGCGATTTAAGCGGTTACCACGATAGCTGCATTCCGATTCCCGAAGGCGACCGACTCTCTCTGGGTCGCTGCGAAGCTAGCTGGCGAGAAGTATGCATGAGGAGGCTTACGCCTGTGCTCTAATGTCTCGCTCAATCTCGCAAGCACGATCTCACGCTCCTCCGTGTCACACCAACTATAGAGATAACAATTGCTTCCTATAATCAGTTTTCAACCCTTTCAAGAATTTCTGGGTTCTGTGTCTCTCATCCAGCACTAGATGTGAACAATAACGGGACAACTCAGTGAATTTAGAAGAATACTGAGCTATAGACATAGATCCCTACTCCAGCTCCTGAAATTCTTTCTCTTGTTTAACCACATTAGGCACATAAGTTGCCTAAACTTCTGTCTCAAATGTAGGCCACACTGTACACCTTTGATTCAATTCCCAACTAGCAAGTAGAACTTCCCACCAATGATTGGCGGCTCCTCTCGGGTTTATACGCAGCGACTAAAGTCACTTTTCTTCATCCGTGCAATCCAACGCTACAAAGATCTTCTTCACATCCTCAAGCCATAATTCAGCAAGACTAGCATCTGCCTCTCCCTCAAAAGATGGAGGTTTCATTTTCATGAACCTCTCAAGCACAACATTATTTCGTACCCTAGCTCCGGGTGGTATAACAACGCTCTCGCCTCACGCTCTGGAGGTGGTGGTGGTGGAGGTACATTCTGACCCTGGCCAAGCCGAGCCATCTCGGTCATAAAATCTGTCATGCGACGGTACAAATCTGCCATCTGAGCATTCATACCAGCTGGACCCTGTGGAGGAGGTGGCAATTCTACCTCAGGCTCATCTGGAGCTAACCTAGGCCTGCCTCTGCCTCGTCCTACACGATCTACTCTAGGATTCACCATCGAGCACCTATAAGAATTCACTCGTCGTTAGAATATCACACAAGAAACTAACCCACCTAGGCCATGTAACCTATCCGGCCGATAGCTAACTATAACAAGCTCGATATACCAAGCGTGGCGACCCCGACCAGGGCCCAAGGTGGGCAGAGGGTCGGACCGCCCAAATAGGGGGAAAACAAGTGAACAATAAACATGCAAGGACTCATTTTAAGAAAAGCGGACGTGGACGACATTAGAGGCACGCCTTGGCCCTAAAAGGCCGGTATTTTTAAACTTTACAAACCCGATAAAGCAGCTTAAGCAAATAAACCAAGTCATCGGCGACACTACATGCCAAAGAACCCAAGCTAACAGTTTAAGGACAAGAATTAAGTAAGAGCTAATAGCATGCTCAGCGGAAGTCTTATACGTAGTGAACTAATATACATGATAACCAAAACTCGGCTTAAAACACACAGGCATAAAGGGTTACAAGTACTACAAGAGTTAAACTACAAGTAGCTAATAGAAGTAACAAGATCAAGTTCTATACAAATTCCCAAGCATAGTCTAATTGACTTGCTTAAACCCATCGTCCTTGCAAAATAACAAAAGAAAGGAAGAGGACATCTAAACCACCTCTTCAACCTGCAACGGCGCACAAAAGGGAAATAAAGCACGAACACCGCAAGCCTCAACGTGAAGGACTGTCTTGCTAGGATCTAAAGCGTATAAGGGGAATGGGTAAGTCATAAAGACTTGTAAGCTATCAATCATGCATGTCATGGCAATATGCAACATACAAGGCAAGGTATAGTCACATAAGCATAGAGATCATATATCCAAGATGCACATTGTTTCACATAGGTGCTTGAAATTAAATCACATAGGATAAGGATATATGGAGGCCGGGCCGCTACGTAGTTCACTGCATACAAGCGTTATCTTGGCGTGCATGTGTCGATGCGTGTAAGTACATCGACCTTCAGGAATGCCGGGATAGACACCAATGATGCTCGTATTGATTACGGCAGGGAGCTACTTCCCCACTGTGGCCATAGTGGAGGCGTGTGTGAATCAAGGACAGGATGCCAGCTGGACTCATGCAAATGCCAAGTAGTGTCTACTTAACAAATTCTCACGTAGGGAACGAGGTCGACAAGAGCGATCTCGTTCATGACAAGTAAATATTCTCATCAATAATCAAGCAGGAATGAGTTCGACAAGAGCGAACTCAACATGTCAAATAGGTATTCTATTACATGACTTCAAGAATCAAGCATGGTAATCAATCCAATTCAATAGTCTAGAATTATCATTCTTAGAGAAACGTGTTAAGAACGTCGTAGGGATTGATCATTGAGCCGGTATTGTTCAATGGCTCACTAAGTTTGACTCTGTTGAGTCGTCTCTAACAATTCATCCAAGAGAGTTAAGATACTAAATGCATCCATAACCCTTTTCTAAGTTCTCATGTCGAGTAACTAAGTTGTTAATCCACTTAACAACCATAGTCAAGAATTATCAAGTTCAACATTTCATAATTCAAGGGAACTTTAGATTCATTATTTCAAAAGTTATCAAAAGCCAATAGTCCAAGAACATTAGTTAATCCTAGAAAGGCATAGAACACATTTGATTCTAAGCATAGGACCCAATCAATAAGATGAACAATTTCTAGCATGTGAAACCCTAGAATTCATAATCTCATAGAGTTATCAAAATTCATTGGTCCAAGAACAATAGTTGTTCCTAAGGAGGCATAGAACATATTTACTTCTAGTCATAGGACCAAAAACAAAATGATGAATATATCATTCAAAATCCTTACAAACTCATCTCATCATTAAGCATGGCATGGACATGGTAGGAGCATGAGAAACATGAGAAGAAGGGGACATGGAAAGACTAACATACTTCTTAAGGGGAATCAATAGCTTACCTTTCACCAAGGAAGAAGATAGGAAGAGCACAAACAAATTGGTTGAAACTGCTCAACTCTTCAAGCTCTACACTTTTAATGAAGGGGCTTGAGCAAAAGATGAGAGGATGATGGAGGACCAAGAGAAACCTTCAAGAGGCCATGGGAGAACTTGGGAGAAGAAGAATTTTCGTTCTTGAAGAGTGAAGGAGAAGAATGAAGGTCAAACACCAGCTTGTGGTGTTTAAAGGTCCAAAAAATCTGAGTGGGACAAGTGTCACTCTAATGTGGTACTAAAATATCTGATTTTGTTTGATTAAAGATCACTAATGGTTGGTTAATCCATTCTTAAAACATGTTAAATAATGTTAGGACATAAGAAAGGGGTGATAGGAAGGTTTTAGAAGAGGTTTGGAATGGTGTTTAAGTGCCAAAGTTCGTACACAGCAAAACAGGGAAAAAATCCCGTAATGCTCTCGAAGATGAGGCGGGCGCCTCACAAGAAGGCGGGCGCTGGGAAGCTGAGGCTGGAAGCTGAAATTGAAATGTTCCCAGAAGTTGAGGCGGGCGCTCACTAAAGTCAGCGGGCGCACGGAATCTGCAGCTAAGTTCATGACCATTTTTTTGATAAGTTACTGGACAGTCAATCTTGTAAAATCGACCATAAATCGTTCACAACTCCAAATGAGGTTACTTTTGATTTTCTGAAACTAGAATCATTAAATTATATTTTAGAATTTTAAATTACTCCATTTGGACTTATATTCATCAAGATATGGTTACAACAAAAATCAAGTACAGAAGTTGTTTTTCTGAAAACTGAATTCTGGCACAGCCGTAAGTCAAGACCTAATTGAGGTACTTAGACACCTTGGAAAACTACCAAATTTTACAGAGAGTATCCTAACGTATGAAGGTAAAACATACTAAATTTTTAGAACATTCTATTCAGTGGATTAGTACCAGAATTTTCCCGAAGTTTGCCCAAAACATGACTGGTCTGTGAAGGAATAAATTGGTCATCTCATAACCAAAGGTAACAAGTCTATGAACAATGATTGTGCAAGAATGATAATTACTAGTACACTTGGTCTATAACTCAAATGAACTTCTCACAAGTTGAAAACACAAAGAATACAAGCAACGAAGGAAATCGAGAAACCACTAAGGCTCAAACGAAGCAATCAAATCGGCGATTCAACAAGTAAGCTTACATGATTCTAAACATGTTAAGAGCTTCATGAATGACTTAAGAATGTTTCTAAATCATATATATAGACTAGGTAAACATGCTCATAATCAACGAGAAATCATGAAGGCAAGCACACAATACACATGCAAGAATCCGGGGTGTTACATATGTAAAATACAGTTTCCAATGTAAGTTGAGGATTAATGTAAGCCTTCCCTATGTGAGTCACTTTAACTTTAGCACCATTAGGTAGAGATAGAAAAATAGGATGATTTGTAACTTCTAAATCATGCATGATAGATAATGATGTGCATATGTGGTCAGTGGCACCTGTGTCAATAATCCAGGTATGCAAAGCATGATAAAATTTAGACTGATGGTTGGCAATAGAAGTACCTGCCATGTGTGTCATACCAACAAATTTGTGTCCACTTTGACCAGCATTATGATCTTCAAGACTGTCTTTGGCTTTTAGCATAGCCATGACTTGGTTCATCTGCTCCTGTAATTGATCAATCTTGGACACTCCCAATCCAGCCTTGTCATTGTTGTCTGCATTCCCAACAGATGTGGCCTGTACTTGCATGATCCTGGAGTTTGTTGACTCTACTTGATTCCCTTGACTTTTCCCAACTTTTCTATTTCCAGTATTGGCCTTGGGTTTGTGTGCTGGATGATTGGGATTTCCAGGATGCCCAATTGGAAAACCGTTTAGTCTATAGCATTCTTCCTTGATGTGTCCTTCCCTATTACAGTAGTTGTAGAAAATGCCTTTCTTAAAAGGGGTTCTGGTGTATCCTGTCTTGCTTTAAGAGGGTCCAACAGTGAATCTATCTGGCATGATCTGAGGTTGTCCTAACTGGTTAATGTTGGCTGCAATGGAACCAAACTCAGGCACATAGCCTTGCCTTTGTGTCTCTTCCTGCCTAATTATGTAGTAAGCTTCAGAAATAGTGGGCAATGGCTTCATTCTCAGAATTTGTCCTCTTGTGTTCATATAGCTTTCATGCAGACCCATCAAGAACTGCATTAGTTTAATTCTTTGATCTCTTGATTCTTGAATCTTGGAAGAACCACAAGTACAGGGACACTTACAGACAGTGATGGGATCTAAGGCTGCATTTTCATCCCAATACCCTTTCATTTTGTGAAAATAAAATTCGACAGAGGCTGTATCTTGTTCAAGTCTATGCAAATCTTTTTGCAACTGGAATGCCATGTGTCCATCAATATTGGAGAATCTTTCTGCTAGCTCTTTCTAGACTAAATTGGCATCGATCACAAACTTTAGGCTGTTACTGATTTCTTCTGTAACCGTATTGAAGATCCAAGAAATTACCATGTCATTTGCTCTGGCCCATAAGGGAAAGAGATGATCCTCCTTTTCTGGTGGAGGAAAAGTGCCATTCAAGAATGTGATCTTGTTCTTGGCTGATAATGCAATCTCAAGGGATCTCTTCCATGAGTTGTAATTTTCACTCCCTGCCAGTTTTGCAGTGATAAGAACTAATCCTGGATGATCGTTGTTGTGTAGATACAACGGATGCATGTTGGAATCTATTCCAATTTCCATGGAAACCCCTTTGTTTTTCGAAATGGATTGATCGATTTGAGTTGCTAATTTTTCTTCCGCCATTCTTTAGGGTTTTGGGAAGAAGAAGAATTGGTGATTGTGGATAAACGATCTAGGGCTCTGATACCATGACAAGAAAGAAGGAAGAAAAGGTGAGCAATCATTAACTGATTGCTCTCTTGTGAATTACATATATATATATATATATATATATATATATATATATATATATATATATATGAATGAGAAGTAGCCGTTACAAAATATGTTCACATTTGAACAGAATAACATAAGGAAATAAACGGACCTAACTAACAACAACCTACAGTTACAACTAACCCCCTTCAAGACTAAAGAAATTACAACCAGTCACTTGTGCTTTGCAATGCAACAGATATCTGGAATCCCATCAGTTTAGAACTCAGCTCTCCATATTTGGCATTAGTCCTCACTTCTATCCCTTGCTTTAGTTTGTAACTGCAGTTTAGATTGCCATTCTTAACAAGATGAAAGCGTCGTTGAACTCACTCGAAATGCTTGTCCAAACGCGTGGCAAAGATGCTAATGGATTGAATGTTACAATCTCAAGACCAATGGTAGATATGATTGAGTTGTATGTTGTATGTTGTAACTAGAAGATGATGGTCATATATGGAGGACACATTTCTAGTTTTGGAAATTAGAGAGAAAGAGGGGATGTTTCATTTAACAAAAGTCTTTCCCATTTTTTTGGAACGGGAAAGACTTTTGTTAAAACAGCTTGGATGGCTATGCCTCCACCTAGGAATTTGATCTTCACATTAACATCAACGATGTAGACGGTATCAGTTTGGAACTGAAATTAATAAATAAAAATGGGAGTCTAGAGCCGAAGAATATTTGGTAAAAATATACTCATCTCAATAAATGTTTCTACTTTCTATTTTGCGATGTCCCAACTACAGCTGTAAAAATGAGTTAGACCTATTGGGTTGGCCCGTCTCATCACTTAAAAAAGATGAGTTGGGTTGGGAAAATATGAACCCACTAGGAGGTGGGTCAAACAGCTTGAGCCCACAACGGGTTGTGGGTTGAAGTGGGTCACGGTGCCCACCATATATTAGTTTCAAATAACCATGTCATAAGTTTGAAATAATTAGTTTAAATTATATTTGCTCAAAATGTAAGATTATTTTTTATATCTGAAATATTAGTAAATGATTTTGAATTCGATCAAAAAATGGCACTTATATCAACTAAAGATGTTAGAATAAGGTATATTAACAGCAATATTTATAGAAAGATGATTATAAGAACATACAAAACGAGTAATGATAAAATTGTTCTTACTTCTATTTATTTTTTCTCATTTTATACTATTAATATTAGAGAAAGTTGTTAGAAAACACTATTAAAAATATAATAGTAGAAAATATAATTTTTTTAATGAATTGTGACATTTTTTTTGTGTTATTTATGATTATTTTTATTATTTAGATTAATTGAGAAAAAGTTGGTGGGTTGGCCCGCCTAACCCACAACCCAAGATGGGTTGGGTAGGGCTGAGAATTTCCTAGCCAGCCACATTTCATTGGTTTGCCCGCCCCGTCCCGTTAAATGGCGGGTTATAGCGGGTTGCGGGTTGGCCCGTCTCGCCAACCCACCTTGACAGTTCTAGTCCCAACTCCCAACTAATGTTATAAAAACTTTTAGTGTATATAATAAATTTTCTACCATTTTAGTATTAATTTAATACTATCACGATTGCAGATCCTAGAGACACTAAGTGTAATGGGCACGTATTTAATGAGATTGACAAGTTAACGGTGGATCTGATATTGGAATAGAAGATGGAATACACTTTTGGAATAGAGGATCCAAACTCGTGTAGGTATTATTATCACAAAATATTTTACAATCCATCATTAATTATATTTTTTAATCTTTGCATTTTGTCCACTAACAACATTTATCTGAGACGGAAGGAGCATGTGAAAAAGGAGTACTATATCATGTGCAACGAATAATCTCAATTTCACATTGGAAGTGTGTTTATTTCATCAATTTCAGCCACGTAGAATCTCCTCTGCAACCAATCCATCCACTCTTCTGCATAAACCAACATGTATAGTAGGTATAGAATTGGTGCGACCCAGTTTGGTACTAAAGTTGATGCTAGGGATGCCACTAGCAAAGAACCAAAAATAGTCACACCACGTCTAGCTGCATTTGCTAAATTTGGATGGGTTGACGAAAATCTCTGTTCAACGTCGTATGCCAAGCCATACAGCAGCAGACTAGTGATCGCAACATTGGTTGTTTTAGGGTGTGTTTGGAAGGGAGAGTTGTTACCATTTCTTTGAGACTGGACTTGGAGGTACATGAGGAGGGTTGAAACTATAAAAATGAAATTGACATTCTGAAAAGTGGGCATACGATGTTCTCGAGAGATATAGCCTCTAAAGGAGATGAAAGCGTCATTGAACTTACCCAAAACGCTTGTCCAAACACGGGGCAAAGATGCTAATGGATTGAATGTCTCAACCTCAAGACCAATGGTAGACATGATTGAGTTGTATGCTGTAAGTTGTAACTAGAAGATAATGGTCATATATGGAGGAAACATTTCTAGTTTTGGAAATTAGAGAGAAAGACGGAATGTTTCATTTACCTATATCATATATTCTTGACTATCTTTCAATGCTTTTTATAAGAGCACTGAGCATGCTTTGATGAGTTCAGAAGGCACTCGTAAATTAACCATTTAAGTTGAAAACAAATGCTTTGATGATTTCAGAAGGCACTCATAAATTAACCTTTTAAGTTGAAAACAAACTTCTAAAATATTGACTGATGCAGCGACTTGCTCTATTAGCCAATCAAACACCTTTCCTTTCCCATGTAACTAAAAGATGATGGGCCGACTCTGCCATCGCTCATTCACTCGGTGTCGGGTTGCTGTTTTCAGCTCAAAGATAAAATATTTTAGAAGAAATTGTGCGTCAGTTTATTTTTTTAAGTTTTTAATTGTTAAAATATTTTTCTTCTTTTTTTTTAATCAGAAAAAATATTTTTGGTGGCGAAATAACTACGATACTCTTAATGAACCGTAGACGCTACAAATGTCATTATTTTCGTAAGCAATGAAACTATTTTTAGGCCGTGATGAAACAATTTGTACACCGCGGTAGAACAATTTTTGAGCCGCAATACATAAAATATTATCTAATATATTTTTGCACCGTGATACAAAATGATAATGAAGCAAATCATGTCCTTCTTCTATCTCTTCCGTCGTAAGCCTTCTTATTCTCCCTCCTCCTCCACCTTCATCCTACTAAAAAACCCTTCAACCCAGCACAAATCCATTACAGTTTCGTACTTAATGAATTAAGAAAACCGTTTACCTTTCGGAGGCTTTGCCCCTGAACCCCCCACGAAGGGGCGCTGCCCCCACGACTTGACCATCTCATTGCGTAATAATAGTGATTTTCGAATCCAATGCGTTTGTCGGAGCTATTGAAGGAGACGATGACATTTTCAGAATAATATTTCAAAAAATAGACTTTTGAGGCTGAAAAAAAGAACGGTGGACTTTTGAGGTTAAACACTTTGGATAAGGGACTGCTAGAATTTTACCTAATATTTTATATTTGAAATATTTGTAACATAATTATGTAAGGAAATGTGGTGTAGTGGTATATCACTAAGTCAAAGACTAGTGAAACTGAAACGTAAGATTAATATTATTATACGATCTTCTCGGAACACTTCATTGAAGAACGGATTGCGCATGCAGTAGGAAGGTAGGATAGAAGGATGTTTGTGGAGGTGACACCTCGACCCAACAATTAGTACGACAAGAACCTTGACATATATAACTCCAACCCGTAATTGAAGCAATTGAAGAACCTAAGTATTGTGTAAGATGTCACAATTAATATGGAAGTTTAATTGATAAGTCAATTGTCTAACACCATAAGATTCACACCTGTAGACGCTTGAATAGTTTAAGAAGAACCAATAAGTTTTGAAAAAAATATCACAAATCTCATATATCTCAAAAGTTCTTGTTTCTTTACAATGAAGCCTTAGTTATATTCCTAGAAATCTAATCTATGCTGAAAACATGTAAATAGCAAAATAGGGTAAAAGTCTGAAACAAACCCTAAGTTAAAATCCAAAAAAAAAACATAAAGTGCAATGCGGTCGCATCGTGCTGAAGTAATGTGAGTGCATTGAAGACGGGTGCGATCACATTGCCAAAGGGTGCGATCACATTGCCAAAGTAATGCGAGTGCATTGAAGGCGACGGTCGCATTGGGGCTTGTAATGCGAGCGCCGCTTTATGCAGTTATGCGGTCGCTCTGGGAATGACCAATGCAGTCGTACTCGTTACTGGTTGCCTGTTGATTCGTTACTTCATGTGAACCCTCAAGGCTTTCTCTTCGTGATTCAAAGTCCATGTTTCAATCTTCAAAGCTTCTCGTACCAAGCCATTGACTTCCTCATGAATCTTCATGGCTCGAGCTCTTGTGATCGGTCTAATGGATGACGTCAATTGTGTTGACTTATTGATGTTCTTGGGGATGTCCTTATCATGTTAAACTAGGTTAACTTTTTCCTTATCCCATTTCATCACAAAATAGGTGAGCAATTTCGTTTTGGGTCTTGTACGCCCACCCTGTTATCCCCCCCTTCGGTTGGGTTGTAGTCTCTCAATTCATAGGTGGTATGGAAACAATATTTTATGAATGTTATTCTCTTTGGGTTGTAGTCATAAATTTATTTCAATAATGTCCAATCTTTGTCTTCCTCTTCTTTCCTGTGATTCTTAATTTCTTCCATCGTGACTAAATAACATTTCATAAGAATTGACAGAAGATTCTTGCCTCGATCCATCCGATTGATTGATGAATGGGATAAACCTGTATCGATCCTAGTCTTGAAAATACACAAGAGCTCATCTTCATATCCTTGGATCTATTAGCTTGGTGGATACTTGACTTTTAATTTGAATGCTAGGTCAGGCTATTGATGACAATTACGGCTGGAATTCGCAAAGATGGAGAGGAAAAGAGTTGAGAAGTCAGGTAGTTTCACCGTGGATTCAATTAATCAACTACCCTAACATTGTTTTTTGTATTTTTATGTATGTAAACTGTTTGATGAAATACTTAAATTTGTTCGTTGTTGGACACCGTTTTTGAAACCTGGATGCACTAATTTTGAATAACAATCCATCATTTTTGAATCAAAGATGCATCAATAAATCATTTGTTTGATTGTGTATAGGAAATAATAGACATAAGGTCTAGTTCATTTTGCGATTAATCCAATTAGAATTCCGATATGATGCATCAAAATCATACATCGAAATTGGAAATTTATGCATCATCAAGGGACATGAGGTTTGGTTTATTTTGTATTTTGTAGTGCAACCAATTAGAATGAGCAATTTTGTCTTCATTGTTTATTGAAACGCCTTGAGATTAATCTTTCTTTTTTATGCAACTTTCGGTCAAAATTTATGAGAGTTGGGTCTTGTAAGCTTTTGAAGCAAGTTCATCGTTGCACAGCCCGAATTGTGATGCACTGACTTTAATTTTGCAATGCACCGCTTGCCTAATGCACTGCGTGCTTGAACTGCGATGAATCAACTTTGGTTTTGTGATGCATTTTGTGCTTGAATTGTGATACACCGACTTTGATTTTGCGATGCACCGCGTGCCTGATGTGCGTGTGTTTTCTTTTTATTAATGGCATTTCGTCTTTTCGCACCAAAAGTGCCTTTTCCGGTTAAAATAAAAAGAGGGTACCGTAGAGGTTGAAAATTATTGAAAACGGACCGGCCCGAATTCCACCCATTTTTTACTTGTTGCCTACCTACTCGCAAGGAATCAAAGCATTTTTTAATTAATTTTTTTTAGCGAGTGAAATAAAAATCAAATAAATTTTGATGTATTAAATTTTAAAATAAGAAGTTTGAGAATTAAAGTAAGTAAATTTATAATCTTACACTCTAAAAATTACTTAACGATCAACCATCAAATGTCGTAATTTGTTTAACCACAAGAAAACACAAAATACAGAGAGACGTGAGATAGAAAAGAAAAAGTACTAGAGCTAATGGTACACTTAAGCCCTCCATTATCTTTAGCAAAGTTGTGGGTAGTTATTTAAAAGAATGGTATATCAAGTTAAAATAGATTGGGACAACTTGTGTTAAAACAACTTGGATGGCTCCACTTTACTGTTGATATCAAGTTAGCGAAATTCTACATTAAAGAAAACTATGGTGTTATTCCTCCAAACTTAGTTAAATTTGAGACAGCTAGGAATTTGATTTTCACATTAATATCAACTCGGAGGATATCAGGTGAAATTAATAAATGAAAATGGCAGTGTCCCTAGAGCCGGCAAATATCTGGTAAAAATATTTGTGCGACCCAGTTTGGTAACAAAGTTGATGCTAGGGATGCCATTAACAAAGGACCCAAAATAGTCACACCACGTCTAACTGTATTTGCTAAATTTGGATGGATTGACGAAAATCTATATTCAACGTCGTATGTCAAGCTGTACAGTAGCAGACTAGTGACCGCAACATTGGTTGATTTAGGGTGCGTTTGGAAGGGAGAGTTGTTACCATTTCCTTGAGACTGGACTTGAAGGTATACGAGGAGGGAAGAAACTATAAAAATGAAATTGGTATTCTGAAAAGTGGGCATACGATGTTCTCGAGAGATATAACCTCTAAAGGAGATGAAAGCGTCGTTGAACTTACTCGAAACTCTTGTCCAAACGCGGGGCAAAGATGCTAATTGATTGAATGTCACAACCTTAGAACCAATGGTAGATATGATTGATGTTGTATGTTGTAAGTTGTAACTAGAAGATGATGGTCATATATGGAGGAAACATTTCTAGTTTTGGAAATTGGAGAGAAAGACGAGATGTTTCATTTACCTATATCATATCTAGAGGTGGCAAATGGGCGGGCATGGGTGGGCGTGGACGGACTTAAATGGGCTACGGGTTCAAATGGGCGGGCAAGTAAGTGTCCATTTAATAACATGGGCATAGATGGGAGGGCACTAAATGGGCATGAGCGCCCATTTACTCATTAACATGCACTTATCAAATAAATATAAAAATTAGAAAAAAATAAATTTTTTTACAAAAAATTATTAAAAGTTACAACATATATATGATTACAATCATAATAATTGGAAAAGACCAACATATTGCTTGTGCTAAAGTATATTTTTGTAATTAAGACTAACTCCAATGATATTAATATATCTTCTTATTCACTTTAGACTCATATAATTTGTGACCCAAAATGTAATCACCTCTGAATTTTGAGTCGAAATACACAAAAGGGTGCATACACATCTAATTGAAAGCCTAAGAAGCAAGGACATTCGAACACTGAGTCAGTTTCATAGCAAAAGCATTGTATAAGCTGAAAGTTGATCTAAAGTTGTATTGGTCCTTATTCAGTTTTGGTAAAAGAGTATGATTTATTAATAGTTCCTCAGTTGTAATATATATATATATATATATATATATATATATATATATATGTGTGTGTGTGTGTGTGTGTGTGTGTGTGTGTCAATTGGAAGAGTGTGTGTACAATATAGATATATTAATTATGTTAAACGTCATTATTAATATTAAGTATTTTTTATATTTATGTATATAATTAATAAAACAAAATTAGAAGAGAAAGACAATGAGTTTTAGTATGGGTGCCCAAGTGGGCGCCCATTTAGCCCATTATAATTAATATGCCCAAGTGGGTATGCTTATTTATTCCTACTTAAAATTTTAAATATATCCATGCCCATTATTTATTAAGCAATTTAAACCAACAAATGCGCACGAACAAAAATTACCACTAATCATATCTTCTTCGCTATCTTTCAAATGCATTATTTATACTGCCTAGTTAGATGGCTTACGTCAGTTACATGGGTTGTTTATTGACTTTGGCATGCAAATTACCACATGGCGTAATTTTTAAATTTCTTTTATCAAAATATAATCAATTAATCCTTTTGTTTCAGGCAAAAAGTTCATTATTTTATTTTGAAATGTTTCATTTAAAAAGACAAATTTAAAAAATTAAGTTATAAAAGTGTCATTTTATTTCTAATGGGTTACTAAAAGTGTTATTTTTTCTTAAAAAAATTTCTTTCAAACAGAGACTCTTTGTCCGAAACGAAATGAGTATTTATTAATATTTGTTATCCAAAATATAATCAATATTTTTTAACTACTAGGGAGAAAATATTTTATATTCAAAATATTTGTAACCTAATTATGTAATAGCATCATTAATGTTGTCTTTTTAGCTTTCTTCTTGTTAAGAAGAAGACAATTTGTACATTGGGGTACATCTTCTTTGGAAGGACATGTAGGAGAAAGAAGATTTTTTTCTTCTTGGTGAAGAAGAAGAAAAAATAATCTTCTTAGCTATTTGTGTGTGATCGGTTTGGGAGGTTGAATTAAATATTAATTTTTTTGTATAAAAAGATTATATAATGAAAATATATTTTTAAGTGAGTAAAAAATGAAAAATGTATAAATGAGAGTAAGACACAACTAAAAATAATATGTTGAAAGATTTAACATTAAAGATGCTCTAATAGAATGTGAATCATGCCATCAATCGCGTGAAGTATCACTAAGTCAAAGATTAGTAAAAACTAAAAAGTAAGATTAGTTTTGTCCATATTACTACGTTGCTTATAGCGTACCACTATTTAATTTAAAGTAAAAGTTTGGATAAGATCGTTTTACGAATATTTTTGTAAGATAAATCTTTTTTATTAGATTTATCTTATATTAGTAGATTAAGTTGTTAAAAAGTAAAAATCCATCTTACTAATTAAGATGAACTCCTTCCGTCCTAATTTATTGTCCTGGTTGATCCGGCGCACCGTTTAAGAAAACTTATTTGACTGGATTATTAATATTGGTTTATTGTGTAGTTTCTTTAAAGCCCATGTGTATGTGGCCCATAATTAAAGTAGGGTGAAAAAAGTAAGGGTAAAGTGATAAAAGTGATGTTCTAAAAAGGTAAATTTCAAAATGAACAATTATTTTGGGACGGATGAAAAAGGAAAAGAAGACGATAATTTAGGGACGGAGGGAGTATAAGATAGTTTTAGTAGAGATTCTTAATTTAAAGTGCCTAAAGAATCTGCACGGCAATGTTATACAAGAGGTGAGTAATTTCCTTGTCCCATTTCATCGCCAAAATAGGCGAGCAATGACGTTTTGGGTCTTGTTGCTAGAGATGTTAATAGAGCTGAGAATTGCGGGTCTGAACCTATTAAATTATGTTTTTTCAGGGTTATGTTTGTAATTTTAGCAGGCCATTTAAACCGCAACCGATTAGGGGCCGAAACTGGCAGGCCTTGACCGAAACCAATAGAATTGGACCGATTAGCATCTCTACTGGTCACGCTAAAATTTAAGTTGTCATTCCAACATTCCATCTACTTTTTCATACTAACATTTATGTTAGTCTTACCTTCGATGGTACAATTTAAATTTTATCTTCTTTTTTTTTAAGGTAAAATTACTTTTTAGTTTTTCTTTTTGGTCATCTCTATTTTATTTTTTCGATCATTACTGTAAAGAAACGGAGAAGAGAAGAAAGAAGAAGAATATGATTTGGAAGCCATAAACCCTAAAAAGGTTAGGCTAGGGTATTTATACATATGTGCATATATTAAGAAGTTACACATAACCCCCTTTTATAATACCCTTTATTCACTAACACTCCCCTCAATTTGGAGCATAAATATCATGCATGCCCTTGTTACACATATAACGCAACCTATTTCCAACCACCGACTTTGTCGAACATCGACTATCGATCACCGGACTTGACATAGCTTTGTGACAATAATCTTTGTTGTAGCTTCTCGCGAATGAAATGACAATCAACCTCAATATGTTTTGTGCGTTCATGAAACACAGGATTCGATGCAATATGGATGGCTACTTGATTGTCACACCATAGCTGCATAGGTGTTGAACTACCAAACCCCATCTCCTCAAGTATTTGGCGAATCCACATCAATTCACAAGTCGGTGAGCCATGGTCCTATATTCGCCTCCGGATCTCGACACAACCTCTTTGCTTCTTACTTTTCCAAGACACTAAGTTGCCTCCAACGAATATACAATATCACGTGGTTGACTTCTTACTAATAGGGCATCCACCCAATCGGCATCACAAAAACCCTCAACTCTTATGTGCCCATGATCACGATAAAGTAACCCACGGCCTGGAGCTCCTTTGAGATATCGGAGGATTTGTACAACAACCTCCCAGTGAGTAGATCGTGGAGTCGACATAAACTGACTGACTTTACTAACTGCAAACGCAATGTCCGGTCTAGTCACAGCTAAATAGTTCAACTTCCCTACAAGCGTACGATACCTCTCCGGATGATTCAATTCTTCACCATCATCATCTCTAAGCTTCACATTAGCATCCATAGGAGTCTCGGTGGTTTTGCCACTAACATCCCGGTGTTAGTAAGTAAGTCCGATACATACTTAGTTGAGAAAGAAAGATGCCTTGTTTCAAACAGGCAACTTCAATTCCCAAAAAATACTTGAGGTTCCCAAGATCTTTTGTTTGAAATCTCTCTTGAAGGAAAGTCTTTAGAGCATAAATTCTAACACTATCTCCGTCAGTAATGACGATATCATCAACATACACAACCAAGAGAATACACCCTGCTTCAGACTGTCGATAAAAGACTGAATGATCACTGCTGCACCGCATAAGGCCAAACTCTAACACAACTTCACTAAATCGACCAAACCAAGCTCGAGGTGACTGTTTCAGACCATACAACGACTTTTTTAACTTGCACACCATCCCTGACTCCCCCTGAACAACAAAACCAAGAGGTTGTTCAAGATAAACCTCCTCGTGCAGGTCACCATGAAGAAAAGCGTTTTTGACATATAGTTGGTGAAGCGGCCAATGGTATGATGCAGCAAGAGAAACAAGCAACCGAGCGAAGCCAACCGAATCGGAGAAAAAGTTTCTGAATAATCCACACCATACGTTTGAGCATAACCCTTCGCAACCAGACGAGCCTTCAATCGAGCAAGAGAACCATCAGGATTCACTTTCACTGCGAAAACCCACTTACAACCAATTGCCTTCTTATTCGCCGGCAAAGGTATCAAATCCCAAGTCTGATTCTCCTCAAGAGCCTTCATCTCCTCTTCCATAGCGGTTCTCCAACCAGGATGAGCCACTGCCTCAGACACAGACTTAGGAATAGGATAAGACTCAAGAGAATTAATTAAGGAAGATGTAGAAGAAGACAAACCAGAATAACTAACGTAGTCAGCAATGGAATATTATGCACAACTACGCTTACCTTTGCGAAGAGCAACTCGGAACATCTAGATCAAAAAGAGGTGGCACAGGAGTGCCAGGATCTATAGAAGAGAGGACTGGCTCGGTAGTGACCACATCAGGAGGTTCAGAAGGAGGTCCCTCTCGTTGACGGCGAGAGTAAACTTGCTGAATGGGGGGACGATAAGGAGGTACAGGAGGTGGTACAGGGGCTGCTTCGGACTGGACAAAGTGATAGACAAGGAAATCATCATCAGTGTCCGAAGAGGATGGGTCAACAGAAGGCAGAGGATAGAATGATTGAGATTCAAAAAAGGTGACATCAAGAGACACGAGATAACGATTCAACTCGGGAGAAAAACAACGATACCCTTTTTGAGACCGAGAGTAGCCAAGGAAGATACATTTGAGAGACTTAGGATCTAACTTGGTTATATGAGGTCGATGATCGCGAACAAAGCAAACACAGCCAAAGGTCTGCGGTGACACGGAAAACAACGAACGGGACGGATATAAGACACGATATGGAATCTCCCCCCCAAGAACCGAGGATGGCATCCTATTAATAAGATGACAAGCAGTCAAAACTGCATCAGACCAGAATGACTTAGGCACATGCATTTGAAAGCTAAGAGCCCTAGCACTTTCCATTAGATGACGATTCTTTCTTTCCGCCACCCCGTTTTGTTGAGGTGTATCAGTGCAAGAGGAGACATGAGTCATGCCATTGTTATGCATAAAAGTAGAGAAAGGGGTGGAGAAATATTCTTTTGCATTGTCACTACGAAGAGTTTTAATAGGCACACCAAACTGGGTATTAATTTCAGCACAAAAACCACAAAAAATGGAGAATAACTCAGAACGATTTCTCATTAAATAAATCCAAGTTACACGTGAAAAATCATCGACAAATGTAACAAAGTGCCGATAACCAAGTTTTGACACTACCGGAGACGGACCCCAAACATCAGAATGAACCAACTCAAATGGGACACAAGCCCTTTTATTGACTCTAGGAAAGTATGAAACACGATGGTGTTTAGCATACTGACAAGCTTCACAATTTAATGTAGACAAAGACTCTAAACTAGGACACAATTTCTTCAAATTCGAGAGACACGGATGACCCAAACGACAATGAATCTGATGCGGTGTAAGGGAAGTGACACTGGAACATGCAACAGGAGAGACAACGTCATCCAGCAAGTAAAGCCCTCCTGATTCGTAGCCTCTACCAATAATCCTCTTCGTCATAAGATCCTGAAAGATACAAGAATCAGAAAAGAATGAGACGCTACAGTTGTAATCACAAGTTAATTTGGTGATGGATAGTAAATTGAACGGAAAACCAGGGAGGTAAAGGACAGAAGACAAAGACAGAGATGGAGTGATACTAGCGATCCCGCTCCCCTGAACACATGCAACAGACCCATTTGCTAAAGTGACACTAGGCAATATAGAAGAGGTAAAGGAAGATAAAATACATGCATCACCGGTCATATGATCGGTAGCATCAGAATCAATGACCCATTTGCGACTCGAGGAGGAAAGACACGCAGTGGGTTTACCTGAATGGACAAGAGTGGCTGCAGAAGTGGAAGATGAAGACGGTTGAGAGACCTGAAACTGGGTATACCTAGCATACTCGTCATCTGACATCATAACCATCTTTTGTTCAGGCAAAGGAGAGGACTGACTAACAGGGTTGGGATGAGTAGCGATATTAGCAAATCGGTTACCAGTAGGTTTCCCATGTAACTTCCAACAATTGCGTTGCAGATGCCCCGAGTCCCCACAATGGTAACATACCTTGACATCCTGATGCCCCCCACGGCCATGGGCATCATCACCACCACGACCACCCCGACCTCCTCGACCACCTCTGCGTCCACCACCCCCACGACTACCATGATCAGAACCTTGATGCCCATGAAATGCCTATGCGGCAAGAGCAGAAAACTCACCCGTATCTCCTTCGACCGGAGAAGGCTTGGGAGATGTGCGTAAAAACCGCACATCTGCGAGCGAGCAGTAGCAAACTCAGGGCGCAAGCCAGCCAAAAAACCCATGACAAGGAGCTGTTCACGTTATGCATGCATCACCTTAACATCGGCCGTAATTGGAAGCAAAGTACACAATTCCTGAGACATTTTCTTAAAGTCTGCAAAGTACTGAGTCACGGTGCGATCTCTTTGATTCTGTCGAAACACATCAGTCGACAAGTCATACAAGCGATTCAGATTATCACAACCCGAATACAACACCTCCAAATACACCCAACGATCTTTGATCAAGCTTTCGGTATGTGAAACTAACTCTCAACATTATCAGTCATGGAATTCATCATCTGGCCAAAGAGTAATGCATCATCTCGAATCCAAGCCTTTGCACCTTCACCCGATTTAATATCCGTGAGATGATCGCCCTTTTCCATACCAATAAGACTCTTACTAACCACCTTACGCCACATCATATAGTTTGTACCATCAAGCTTCTTATCTGTAAGCTTATTAGGAGTTGTGATCACTGCCGAAACAGGCTCAGAAGTCGACATACCGCAGAACCGAAGAGTCCCAACGAAAACAGAAACCAAACAAGTAGCAGCAGAGGCACAACACACGACAAATCCAGAAAAACTAACCACACTGGTAGACAACCTGTACTTGGGCGAACCAGAAACAAAAAATTTTCCGGCGAAACTCCGGCAGACGCGCCGGCGCGTGGTCTGCACACCGGCGACGTCGAACACTCCTCCGGCGTCGCCTAGAGGGGGCGAATGGGTCTGGGTGACGCGTAGGTCGAACAAGTAACCAGGAAATAGCCAAAACACTCGGCGCACTGTCGCGTACTGTGACGAAAGAACGACTGCCAAACCCCTGCGCACAACAGACACTTGCGCACCCTCAGGCACCAACACAACTGGCAAACCACAACCTGGGCTAGCCGATCAATCAAGGTTGTACACTCCGGCAACTCCAAGCATCGCACAGCCTGGCGACGCAGTAAAGGAACTCGACGTCCTTACCGTTTCATGCAAAGAAGGAAAAGAAAAATAAAAAATAAAAGATAAATAAAGTAGAAGTGTACCAAACCAAGTTTGTTATTGAGAAACATGCTCTGATACCATGTAAAGAAACGGAGAAGAGAAGAAAGAAGAAGAATATGATTTGGAAGCCTTAAACCCTAAAAAGGTTAGGCTAGGGTATTTATACATATGTGCATATATTAAGAAGTTACACATAACCCCCTTTTATAATACCCTTTATTCACTAACAATTACACAATGAAAATCTAAAATTTAAATACCAACCCAAAAACAACTATGCAAGTCAAACTCATAATGAATCAAGTTATTCAAAATTGGATTATGTTTGGTCTAATAAAAGTTTAATTTATGATATTTATGATTCTCGACTTATTTTATTTTTTCATCTTTGATTAGTACTTTTTAGTTTTTAACTAGTAAAACTTAAAGTCTTGAAGTTTGTTTGTGTTTTGAACTCTATCACGTATGTTTAATGTTGTAGACTCGTTGTAGGACTCATTTGAGTCATTTTGTTTTGGATTGTGTGTTGTTGAATGTTGATTGTTGGCTCATTACCCGATAATTACTTGTTTTCGAACTTTATATTTATATAGTCAAGTTGTTTAATTTTGTTTAGGTGTAACCCGTTAGTGACTCGTTTAAAACCGAAACCTAGAGAGGTAGGTCTAGATTTGCAATTTTAGCCGACCGTTTAAACCGCAACCGATTAAAAACCGAAACCGAAAGAATTAGACCGAAACCAACAGGATTGGATCAATTAACATCTCTACTTGTATGCCCACCCTTCCATCATTTCATTCATACAAACAAATATTTGAGATTAATGACACATTATTTAAGTTGAGAAAGTGACTAAAACCTGTCTTGTAGCCGCAGACTATCTTGATAAATCGCATGCAAGAGTCCCTTACCAATCGACCAAACAACCCCTTTTGGACCATAAGTCCTCAACCCTTATCAGAAAGGATATTCGAAGGATTGCTCAACATGAAATTTTGATTTTATCAACTAATTAAACTCATCTAGGTTTACCAATTTATATTCATAACTTGATACATGTCTTTTATGAAGGTATTAGAGTTGCCAATTTTTGCCCGCGTCCATTTGTCCGCCCAGACCACCCAATAAATAATGGGTATGGACACACCCAAAATGTTAAGTGGGCACAAATGGGCATGCCCACTTGGGCACATTAATTATGATTGGCTAAATGGGCGCCCACTTGGGCACCCATACTAAAACTCATTCTCTTGCTCTTCTACTTTTGTTTTATCAATTATATACATAATTATAAAATACTTAAGATTAATAATGACATTTAACATAATTAATATATTTATATTGTACACCCACCCACCCTTCCAATCCCCACCCCCTCCAAGCGCCCCCCCACCCCTAAAATTCATTCTCTTCCTCTTCTAATTTTGTTTTATCAATTACATACATAATTATAATATACTTAAAATTAATAATGACGTTTAACATAATTAATATATATATATATATACTGTACACCCACCCTTCCAACCCTCATCATCCTCCAAGTGCCCCCCCCCCAATTGCAAAGCAAAAATACATAATTGACAAAAGAGATGAGCACACATACACAGACACACACACACACACACACACACACACACACACACACATATATGTTAGTTGTAACTTTTGAAAATTTTTTATAAAAGAAAATTATTTTTTTGTAATTTTTGTATTTATTTGATAAGTGGATAATGAGTAAATGGGCGCCCATGCCCATTTAGTGCCCGCCCATATATGCCCATATTATTAAATGGACACTTACTTGCCCGCCCATTTGAGCCCGCCGCCCATTTACGCCCGCCCATGCCCGCCCATTTGCCACCTCTAACATGTATATTAAATAAATGAAGATGCTTGAAAAGTGTTGCAGAAATTGAAGAAAGCTTCTAAGGAATTATGATACAATACAGAAAATGAATGATATTTTATGTTAGTATTTTTATGACGATTTGTACGGAACATTCACAATTCTCAAACTAAATTAAAATAGAATGGAAAGTACATATTGTTATGTTAAAAAAACAAATGTAGATATTTTTTAATTTGATCGATATTTAATTTATGTTTCTCATGTATATAAGTTTATTTATTTCAATAGTAGTCTACATCACATACTTCCAAAAGATCACACTAAATGAACTGCATATAATATCATCACAACAAATGTAAAACTATCCAATAGCATATATATATATATATATATATATATATATATATATATATATATATAAACTGCATATAATAACGTGCATTTGCATCTACATTTATATGAAATAAAAAAATTACCTCTTTTGTTCACTCGATGAAAGTTTTGATGATAAAATGTCAATCCCTTGATAAACCTGTAGTGGGAGACACATCTTTTGGTGGGGCTTACCCATGAAGCCACTGTGAGGTTCCAGTACCGCGCCCGCGCCCTTGGTTAGGGGTGCGTGCGTGCGGATGCGGGACACCACCGCTCGCTCCATCCTCCCTTGTTTAGGGAAGACGAAATCAAAAGTGCGAGAGGAGTGCTGTCTATATTAGCACGTTGGAATGTGCTTCGGTTGCCTTGAGTGGATTTTGTATCCAATATGGGAACTGATGGTTTCCCGCATCAAGTTATCCCTTGTTTAGGGGATACCAGGATATGGGAATGCATTACCCTTTCATTTCTATTTTCCCTTTTTTAGGAGAAAAAGGAAAAGTGCAAGAAAGGATATTGCGACGCCCCCACTATGGATTTATTGAAAATAGCCTTATGGCTCATTCAGATTACTATGGAAGCTTTGGGTTTCCCGCATCAAGTTATCCCTTGTTTAAGGGATACCAGGATATGGGAATGCATCACCCCTCCATTCCCATATCTCCTTTTTTTAGGGGAGAACGGGAAAGTGCAAAGAGGGAATGTTGCGAGGCCCCACTGAATCTGAAAGTTTTAGAGTCGCCATCTTTATTTTAAGGCAAATAAAGCAAAACCAAATAAAAGAAAAATAAACCAGAGAAAAAGAAAACGGGTTCGGAGGCTAAGTTACGAGTTAGGAAGGTGCTAGGCACCCAACTCGCCCATTCGGTCTCGAAAATGGTTTTTGGCTGAAGTATGCTTATTGCCACATTTATTTAGCAAATAAATAAGGTATTATAATGACAAGGGAAATTTAAACAAATACATTCGTGGCCACATTATTTACGGACTCGCAGCCGTCTCCTTCCAATAATTACAAACATATTTAAGAATATTTGGCCATTATAACGGCTCTTTTACATAATATTTCATATTCTAATCCGGGCATCACAACGGCTTAAATGGGCTACATTGCGCCGAATTTATAATAACTTTTAAAAAATAAATAAAAGACAGAAAATGTAAATAAATAGAAATAACGACGCTCTTAAAGGTTTTACCTTTTAGAGCGGCGGTGTGCTCGCTCTGTCCTTCAAGGAGAGGGAGTCTTTTGTTGTTTGTGTGTGTTGTTGTTTTGATTTGGGCAGAATGACTGCTTTATTTCTGAGGGTTTGGGCTTATCAACTCGGGCAGAGTGATAGCTTATTGGGGTAGGTTTTGGCCTTTTTGGTTGGGCGGAACCTAGACTTAGATTTTTGACTTTTTAGCTCGTTACTCGGGCAGAGTAACGGCTTACTTTGGGATTTTTGGACTGGGGAAGTGAGGTGGACACCTAAAAACTAGGCTAAGGATCACTTATAACCTATGGGTTTTTGATTTGGCAGAGTTTGGACGGGGTTTGGAGATTCTAGGGGCTTCCACTCACCTATCTCGCACCTCTCGTACTAATTTTGACGAAGGAACGAAGCAGAGCTTCGCTGCGATCTAAAAATCGCGGAGGAAAATGTGTGCGTAAACTGGGAGCCGGGGCCTCCTATTTATACTGGAGAGGCAGGACACGCTGGGAATTTCTCCGTTTGTTCAGCCTGCATCAACAGCTTGTACTTTGCGCTTCATGAGTTGTACCATTTTAATGTGAGAGAGACGCACAGTGGCAAGCATGGTGAGGCCAAGGCACCCTTGGTGCGGCACCAAGGGGCTTTGGTGCGGCACCAAGGGGCTTTGGTGCGGCACCATGCAGCTTTGTAACTTTCAAAATTTTGCACTTTCCCCCCTGCAGTTCACTGTTTCGCGCATCCTGTTTTCCTTTCGCATTTTTGACTCCTGTAACTTGACATTCGTTAAGTTTTAACAGTTCTTGATATTTTATGTCAGTCACATACCAGGGGTACGAAATTGGGGTGTCTACAGAGCCCCTCAACGATGGAGTCTACGGGTAACCTTAAGGCTTACTGAGTAGACGAACATCGTTGATAAACAAGAGACTCCAATTTCGTTCATTTAAGAACGGGAGAATGCAATTGGTAGCAGTTATAATGCACAATTAACATGCTATCCAAACTCTATAACCTAGACATTTTTAGTCGGTTATAAAAAAAATTATCGCAGTTTTAGGCAGATATGAATTTAATGTGCTCTGATGGTCGGACCTACTAATGTAGGATGCCTACATATTCCCCATTAAAGGAAATCAGACCAAACATAGTTCAAGCCAAAACCTAAACTTCAACTAAGTGAGGATGTCATGTTCTTCGGGTCTAGCCCGATCGAGAACACAACGGAAAAAGATTTTTGTGTTTTCGAAAAAGTCGTATTCTTTCGGTCCGAAACCGTTGTCAAATACAGTATGAAGATTTGAATGTTTTTCTGCCACCACATTTCAACCGGTCAATACCTTGTCGTTGAAACGTGTTAAGAAGAATTTTCTAAGTTATGTCTGGCTTGTCGCTGCCTTGTTTCCAAACATAACTCGAAAATTTTCAAATATCCAGAAAACTGCACTCGACCGATAAAGATCCGTCGCCGAGCACGGCAAATTGATCATTCTTCAAGTATTTTCGAAAATTGTGAAGTGGAAAACATTCTTTTTCCTTCCTCTTTCTTTCTCTTCCTGTTTTTTTTTTGTTTTTTTTCCAAATATTCCTCTTTTTTGTGTTTTTGAAATATTCCTCTTTTTTGTGTTTTTTTTTTGAAATTTTCCTCTTTTTTTTTGTTTTTGAAATATTCTTTTTTTTTTTGTTTTTGAAATATTCCTCTTGTTTTGTTTTTGAAATATTCTTCTCTTTTTTTTTTTTGAAATATTCTTCTTCTTTTTTAAAAAATATCAAAACTCAATTTGAAAAAGAGTTTTTCTTTTATTTGAGAACAAAAGCAAACTTCTTTTTAAATATTTTTTTCCTAAAAAAGGAAATTATTCTAAAGTCAGGGTAGGAATACTGTACCTGACTTACCTGTTTGCGCCCGAGTGGCTGCCGCGGATTCGGCTGATCTTGGCATTTTTGCCACTCTTGCTGGGGAATTTATTTATTTATTTTTTTATGTGATGGTCGGACCTATAAAGATAGGCTGTCTACGTATTCCCTATTAAAGGAAATCAGACCAAACGTAGTTCACCTCTGCTGGGGATTTTATTTTTGCTCATTCCTTTTTCTTTTCTTTTCTTTTCTTTCCTTTTCTTTTCTTTCTCCTTTTTTTCATCATTTTTTTTTTTTGCTGGGGATATTGTTTCCTTTGTCCTTTGGTGAATGGTTGCCGCTTTTGGTTAACAAGACTAACTTCGTTAAGTTTCTGTTAGACTCAGGGACCATTTTGAAAATTCTGAAACTTGAGGACCAAAGTGTTGCAGCTTCAAACTTTGGAGGGAGGAAAGGGAAAATTCCCTTTTTCTCCTTTATAATGACGGGAGTGAGGGAGAAAGGGGCTACTGCTTCTCTTTCTCTTTTCTTCCTTCATTCCTTTCTTCTGTTCCGCCATTGCTGCTGCTGTCTGCTTTCCTTCTTCTTTTTTTTTTCTTCATTTTCGCTCCTTTCCTCAATTTTCTTCCGCCAATTTCAGTGTTTTACTTAGCAGATGACATCTTCTTCGCGATCTAGGAAGGGGAAGGCACCGATGCGCCCGGAATCTGGTGGGAGGAGGAGAGAACCTCCTAGCTTGGTTCGAACAGCCTCAATTATCCGTATTCTACGAATGACTGGGGCAATATTTTACGAGATCGGGACACCCACGTGTCCAACCTTCCTTTGACCACTGTAAGATTTTTTTTTCTAGCAATTTTCCTGGCCATTCTTCAGATCTGCTAAATTTCTGCACTGTTTGGGACTTTTGGAGCACTCCTGACTTTATTAGTAGTGCATATGCATGTCCTATTTATGCCTAAATGATGTAATTAAGTGATAATGTATGAAATTTCTATGATTTATTTTTGCGATGCATGATTTGGACTAGTGGTCACTATTTGACCCTACTATGCATGATTTATATTCTGAATGCGAATGAGGCTATATGATGCATGTTTTACATTAAATCACATTTTTGCGTGCAATAGAATTGCGAAACAGAATATTCGGAGTATAAATTTAATTTTTTCGAAACGCTTTTCGGGCATATTTTCGGATAAAAACGGGACAAAACAGATATTTTTCATGCCATTAGATTCATTTTTCAAGCATGCAATCGCTGCAGGGGTATAGTAAATACCATGAAGATATTTATTTTGATGATTGGTGGTATTTTATTTTCTTTTTAGCGTACCCTTATGACAGCTTATTGGACAAATGAAATGTACATAATGAATGCATGAATTATTCTACTTGATGCAGATGCAATGTAGAACACTTATAAGATAATGGATGAATTTTTTCACACTTTATTATATGCATGGCAAATGCAGTCCTAATATGCATTTTTATGACATTTGAGATGCAAAATAAATTATTTATATGCAAGAAAAATATATTACATATAAAATTGTTGTTTCTCTCTCTCTCTCTTTTTATTGTATTCTTTTATTTTTGTAAAAGAAACTTGTACAAACATTATGATAACGCAATATAATGTATATAATGCAGTATGTTACACATGCAAAAATAAATAAATGCAGAAAATAAAACTATACCAGACATCTAAAATGTAATGGCACGCTGTACTTTGAGAATAGAGATTTTTAAGAATACACCTTTAAATTAGAGCGGGCTTTTCGGGTGATATCGGAACGGGAAAAATGGCTGAATCCCTTATTCTTTCGGCGCCCTATGGCTGTTGAGTCCGTGGTCGTAGCCGTCTTTCATAGGTTTTCTTTTTTTTCCACGATCAGACGCAGGAATAGCAGATTGTCGGATCACCAAACCAGGATACCGGGCAGAATTTTCACAAAACAGTGCACATTTCTGGTGCTGCCAATGGAGGCCATGGTGCTGCACCAAGAGAGTTCTTAGTGGCACCATGCTTTTCCTATGCAGATACTGTTTTCTTCACTGTTAGGGCCCTGTGTGCTGAATTGTCCGTCTTCTCAATTTGCGGTATAAATTTGGCGGAAACAGGCTCAGTTTCTCACCAATTCACTTCATTCTTTCTTTCTAAATTCACCAGCCTCTGTCTCGCTTGCCATAGCCTCATTCAGCCACAATAAATTTTCTCGCATCTCTTATAAATGGCCGCCCGCATTCCTACGGCTCTGGAGATCGAGGTTTATGAAAATGCCCTGGATTTCTGGATCCTTTCTTTGCGATCTGATGAAAGGGATTTGTTCGAACATCTTTTCGGGTTCAGGTGCCTTCTATCCTGGCGGAACGTCATAATAAATTGTGACATGTTGAGGGGAGCCGCCAAGTTTTGGTCTCCTAAGGATCATTTGTTTAATTTTGGCATGAACGATATGTGTCCCACCTTCGAGGAGTTCTGTGCTATGCTTGGAGTGGCACCTACTCGTCAGATCGCGGTACCCACCTACAGAAGGCGTCCGTACATGGCTATTCGGGAGCTCTTCAATTCTACCCGCCGGGCTACTCCAGGATTTATTAATGGGGACTTTTTTAACTTGATGGTTCTTCCTGGAACCTTCACAGAATATATTGAAGATGACGTGGACTATCAACGGCGTAGATTAACAGCACTTTTTCTCTGCCTAGTAGGGAGATATCTGATAGTTGGTCTACCCGGATTAGTAGATGAGCGGGTCGTAGACTTAGCACTACAGGCTCGGGATCGCCGGCTGAACATTGTCCCGGTGATTTTGGCAGAGACTCTCGCGGGCTTGACTGCTTTTTCTGCTGGGAATGAATTGTTCCTTACTGGTAGCCCTATTCTGATGCACATGTGGCTGGAAGAGCATTTTCTTTGGGTCCAGGCTCCCGTGCCGCTCGGAGCTTCTTATGATCCCTCCTTTTATGGAATGCGCGGGCACTTTCCCCAAACTAATTATTCTGATATTTACTGGACCAATCACTTCAATCGTCGGGGCTCAATGGATATAGTCTGGGTCGTCCGCCACTGGGAGATCCGGCTTTTTCTTCGTCACTCCGATGAGTACAGCCAGGTGGTGATGTTGGGCCTTTATCGGACTTCTTTTTATCAGCCCGACCGGATCTTGCGGCAGTTTGGAAGGGAGCAAGTGATCCCAGATACCTCCCGCCCTATATACATGGGAAGGGACTTCACTAATGATCGTCTGGGTTCCACTATCCAGAGCATGTGGCTTAGAGATGTTGAAAGACTGGAGGTAGCATACCCATACTCTGATTATATGCTTCTAACGCTTGGGTGTTTAGCATGGGTTATGGTTGCTGCTGAGGGGCCGTCTCGCGTCATCCGGCATGATTTGAGACATCTGCTGGGCCATCATATAACCAATGGAGTGGATGTTCGCCTGCTGGAAGTAGGCGAGGACATTGATTGTAAAACCCTAGTTTATTGCTTGCATGTTTATTGCATGAGTTCATACATTCATAATCATCGTTAGTATGTTAACTTAGCTTACTCATATGTTTAAAGTCGATAGCATGTTCATTGACGTCGTTTGGGATGCTCGTTTGCACCTTTCTTTCACGAGTTGCTTTGAAACTCGGGTTTGTGTTTTATGTTGTAAACACTTGGATAAATGTTAGAGACCACTCATAACATCATTAACACGCTTTAGATGTTGGTTGAATGCTAGTTGCATCGTCGGTTTGGTTGCTAGTTTGATTCGAGCGTTAACCCTTCTCCGTTTGACCTTTTTGGTTGTCATTCGGGAGTGTTCTGTCTGAGTTCTTAGCCATGTTTGAGTGAGGTTTGAACTTTGATTTGCCTTGGTTATCTTTTAGAGGACTTTAAGGTTGAGTTCTAGACCATTTTGTGCATTGGAGGACTTGATGGTGCAAGGGGGAAAGGCCTAGAACTTGCGAGGGGGAAAAACGAAACAATTATGAATACCAGAGTGATGCGGTCGCATCACTCTTCACCCATGCAACCGCAAGGTCCTATTTCCAGGATTGCGGGATTTTTTGATTTGTCAACTTTTGACCCAACCAAACCCCACCCAAACCCAACCTAACCCACCCTAAACCACCCTAGTTCGTCCTACACATCATCTCATGCATGCTTGACAAGTTTTAAGTGGTTTGGATGCATGTACAACAAATGGCAAAGAAAGACCTCCAACATGCAAGGCCATGCATTGGACACATTCTCCCACCCCACTTAAGCCATTGCATGACCATTACCCCCACTAAACCCACCATAATCAGTCATTCTCTTCCAAATTAGTGGCTGAACATTTCATGAGAGTTATAGAGAGTTTATACAAGGTTCTTGAGTGTTCATCAATGGTGGCCAAGCTTTGAGGAAGCCATTTCCAAAACCGATCGGTAGAAGTGAAGAGGAGAGCAAGGAGAACACATACCCACCCTTGCATGGACGTTTTTGTACTTCTTTTAGAGCTTGTTTAAGGTAAGTTACAACATCTCTTCTTATTTCTTTTAGCCTCATTGACCCTAGGGAAAACAATCTTGCTATATGAGGTCAATGAGAGCACTTAGGACTTTGTAGAGATGCCATGTTCTAGATTATGTTATGTGATAAATTTGGGTTGTATGAACAGATTATAGACCTATTATAAACCATGATTTTAATGTTATATAGGTGTAGTAATGTATGATATATCATGCTACTTTGTTGTCTAAGTGTTGGGAGCATATTGGATGAGATAGTTAGGCTTATAGAGATGCCATGATCTCGTATGTGCTAAATGATGTATTTTGGGTTGTGTAAACAGATTATGATCAGTTTGTAAATCATAATTTTAATGCTATTTAAGTGTGATAATGCATGATAAATCATTCCATCTTGTTGTTTAAAGATTAGGAGCATGTTTAGTGAAATAGCTAGGCTTGTAGAGATGCTATGTTCACGTATATGCTAGATGTTACATTTTTGATTGTATGATCAGTTTATAAACAGGTTATAAACAGGTTTTAAACCATGTTTAAGATGTTATTTAAGTGTGATAATGTATGACAAATCACCCTACTTTGTTGTTTAAGCATTGGGAGCATGTTTAATGAAATAGTTAGACTTGTTGAGATGCTATGTTCACGTATATGCTAAATGCTACATTTTTAGTTGTATGATCAGATTATAAACATGTTGTAAACCATGTTTAGGATGCTATTAATGTGTGGTAATGTATGATAAATCACCCTACTTTGTTGTTTAAGTGTTGGGTGCATATTTGATGAAATGACAAGAATGTATATGCCTAGTTTGTGACTTTGATTCTATGTTTCATACTTGATTGTTTGATTGGGGTTTTATGGGTTTAATGACCTTAGTAACCTATTTAATTACGTTAGTATGGACATAGGAGAGTATTGAGGCCAATGGCTTCTATACCCTAATTTTGAAAGATTGACTATGACTCAACGGAGTTGACCATTGGGTTAGTATGACATTAAAGAGTAATAAGCCTAAGTCCTACGAATTTTGGGGTAGTATTAATGAGGGTTAAGACTCCAAGAATTTTAAAGTGTATGAAGAACACTTGATGATTAGAGCCTTGATTTTATCTCTAATGTGATTATGTGCTAGTTGTGAATTAGAAGCATGACTAGATGATTGTAGAGTACATGCCTACTTATTTGAGCATATGAATATGAATTACGTGTGCTTGAAGTTTGAGTCCAGCTGGAGTCGGTTTGTTGAGTCTTTGGGGCGGGACGATGCATGATCTTCACGAATTGTGAGATTCGTGATTTTGATGGATCGCCGCGCCGGATTGCACACACCCTCTATCGATGGCCACGGTAGGGAAGTAGTTGATCTTAGTTGTAGTATGGAAACATGACTTTGATAACTATCGGAACTCGAGCGGGGAAATGTCTCGGGGACGTCGATATCCACGAAAGGGATATCGAGGACACATAAGTTTGGCACATGTTTTTGCAGGAGCGACATGCGCGGAAAAAGGGTAACGATATCACCTCCCTTTTGTATGAATTGACTCACTAGTGCTATATGTGAATAATGTGCTACGTGAATATGGTATGATATGAAATGATGATTGATTGATTTAATGAAATGTTATACTTGTTGATAACATGATATTCAAGATTGTTAAGTATGAATACCTTGACATGATTATTTATGAAATGTATATTATGCCAATTGCATGAATTATTATTGTTGAGCATGATGCCATGACAGGAAGTTATTGTTAGTAACTTGCTAAGTCTTTATGACTTACTCCTATTTGTTTTGATTGTTTTCCCTAGATCCGAGCCGTGCAAGTGGTTCGAAGTGATTATCAAGATACGTTGGTGAATATTGTGACGAGGTTGCTACCTTGTTAATTTTAGTACCTTTTCTTTTGGCAAGGACGACGGGACATAAAGTTATATAAACTTTATGTGGGGTAGCAAGACTTTAATTGTGTGATATTTGAACTTATGCTAATTCGTACTTAATCTTTTGAGAGCCGACATATGTTAGTCGTGCCTTGTGTATTTATGTTGATCATGCTTTAGTTGTTTTAACCATGTATTGGTTCGTTTATTATGTTTGTTATCCGGCATGTTTTAGCCGTTAAGCATGTTAGACTAGAGTTGTAGACTTAGTTTAATATTGGGTTTACCGTAGCGCGCCGATGACTTGATATATAATTGCCATAAATTGTTATATGTGCCTATTGTTGCGTCACATGATTTTATTTTTGGACCAAGAGATTCATTATCTCTAAGGTTGTATTAGTTTGAGCTTGTTAGCTCGGGCGCCACTGTTTAATTATTATACGCTTCCGCATGTGTTAAAGTTTTTGGCGTACCGCCGTTATGGCCTTACCCACTATTTGCTACTTGTTTTCATTACGTGCCTTTTTGGAAGCGGCACGACCTCGGGGTCTCGTCTTGGGATCCGGGCCGGGTCGCCACAGTTGGTATCAGAGCTTATGTTATAAGTTAGCTATTCGCCGGGATAGGTTCCTTGGCTTAGGGGGTTGGTTTTGTATGATAGTTCTATCTTAACGAAGAGTGTTCTTGTAGGTTAATATGGTTGACACTAGAGCTGGTACTAGTGATATGATCTTGACAAGCCATAAAAGTGTTTCTAAGATTTCAGGGATCTATTGGTTAAGTTTGGCAACTTGTAGGCAAGTTTGGAAGCTTAGAAGACTGTTTGGATACTTCAGGGGGGGGTCAAAGTGGCAAGTCAGCAAAATGCGGAGAAGCTGTGAAGCTTGCGGCCGCAAGGGGTCCACAACCTTGCGACCGCAAGGTCTCCAGAAGAGGCTGCCGTTTTTGTTTTAGTTTTTAATTGTTTTATTGTTAGGATATTATTAAGAGATTTAGTTTCTTTTTATTTAGAGTTTTCTTTATTTAAGAGTTTCCTTTTAATTAGAGTTTCCTTTTAATTAGTTTTCTTGTCCTACAAGAATTAGAGTTTATTTTGTAAGCCTATGAAAAGGCATTCTTAAACATTGTTTTGGCGGAGAATTTTGATTAATAAAAAAGTGAGTTGATTTTCTGGTTAGAAAATTGTCTTGTTTCTTTGAGTGTCCTGGATTGGAAGCTCGGATTATAAACTTCGTGGATTCGTTGTTTATAGTTGAATTCGACTTATCAGTTGGAGAGTCATCCCAATTGTGGCGTCATTCACAATTCCAAGGTTCGCGTCATCTCGAAGGCGTTGGGTCGCGGAGTCATTCATCCTAATACCTTCCTAGGAGATCCTTGGGTCCGTTCCGTTATCATTTGGTATCAGAGCAATCCTAGTTACGGTAATTCCATTCTATCTTAAATTTTGCGTATTATCGTTCTTGTTGTTAAACTCTAATTGTCGTAGGGTTTATCATTCACTAAAAAAAAAAAATTACTGTTCATCCGGAATCACTGTTCACGCCGGAAAAATACTGTTCATCTGCCGGAATTACTGTTCATCCGTCGGAATTACTGTTCACCGTCACTGTTCATTACTGTTCGAGGTTACTGTTCATGGCATAAAAAAAAATTGCTGTTTTAAATTAATTTTTTGGACAGCTTTAATTACAAAAAAAAATAAATTTACTTCATCTAGTTGTCTTGAACTTGGATCATCAATCCTTGTTTAATCGTGTTGTTTATTGTTTTTTTTAATTTTGAAATCCTAATTGTTCTAGGATTTGTTACTTATAAAAAAAAATTGTGACTTTGAGTGCATACACGCAAGGGAGTGAATCACCAAAATAATCATCATGTCCGAACTTCCTAAACCATCGGCTATGGATGATTGGACGTAGTTTTATCGAGAGTTAGTGGGTAGTAAGTTCATGATTGAGGAATGGAGAAAACACATATTTCGTACTAGATGTTTCGTGAGTAATAAGGCATGTAGTATGGTTATTGATGGAGGTAGTATCTCTAATTTTGCTAGCTCCTACATGGTTGAGAGGTTAGGGCTACCAATCTTTACACATCCGCAGCCTTATGAGTTGCTAGGGCTACATGTCGATGGGCAAGTGCATGTCTCCCAACAAACCCTCGTCACTTTTCGAATAGGGAAGTATTCCGATACGGTGATGTGTGATGTAGTACCAATGGAGGCTGGTCACTTATTACTTGGGAAACCATGGCAAACAGATCGAGGAGCAACTTACAATTTGATGGGTACAAAGAAATATAATTTCATGTATGAGAATAGGAAGATCTCTTTAGTGCCTTTAACACCTGCTCAAGTTCGTGATGATTTATTGGTTTTACAAACAAGCATGAGTGAATGGAAAATTGAAAAGGAGGGCAAAGAGAAAATTGAAAAAGAAAGGATTGAAAAAGAAAATATTGAGAAAGAAAGGATTGAAAAGGAGAAAATTGAAAAAGAAAATATTGAGAAAGAAAGGATTGAGAAAGAGAAAATCGAGAAGGAGGAGGAAGAGCGAGAAAGGGCAGAGAAAGAAGAAACTGACAAGAAATTAACAACGGTTCAAGAAAACTTGAAGCTATCGCAAGTATACGAAGACCCGTTTGATTTTACAGCTTCAAATTTGTCTTGTTCTTGGTTAATCAAACGGATGATCGATGACTACTTCTTCTTGACTCAATGGGCGGATTGGATGGATCTTGTCTCACGGGCAAATCATCGAGTTCCATGTGCGGATTTGAGGACAAATCCTTTTGAAGAGGGGGAATATGATATGATCTTGACAAGCCATAAAAGTGTTTCTAAGATTTCGGGGATCTATTGGTTAAGTTTGGCAACTTGTAGGCAAGTTTGGAAGCTTAGAAGACTGTTTGGATACTTCAGGGGGTCAAAGTGGCAAGTCAGCAAAATGCGGAGAAGCTGTGAAGCTTGCGGCCGCAAGGGGTCCACAACCTTGCGACCGCAAGGTCTCCGTAAGAGGCCGTTTTGTTTTAGTTTTTAATTGTTTTATTGTTAGGATATTATTAAGAGATTTAGTTTCTTTTTATTTAGAGTTTCTTTATTTAAGAGTTTCCTTTTAATTAGAGTTTCCTTTTAATTAGTTTTCTTGTCCTACAAGAATTAGATTTATTTTGTAAGCCTATAAAAGGCATTCTTAAACATTGTTTTGGCGGAGAATTTTGATTAATAAAAAAGTGAGTTGATTTTCTGGTTAGAAAATTGTCTTGTTTCTTTGAGTGTCCTGGATTGGAAGCTCGGATTATAAACTTCGTGGATTCGTTGTTTATAGTTGAATTCGACTTATCAGTTGGAGAGTCATCCCAATTGTGGCGTCATTCACAATTCCAAGGTTCGCGTCATCTCGAAGGCGTTGGGTCGCGGAGTCATTCATCCTAATACCTTCCTAGGAGATCCTTGGGTCCGTTCCGTTATCATTTGGTATCAGAGCAATCCTAGTTACGGTAATTCCATTCTATCTTAAATTTTGCGTATTATCGTTCTTGTTGTTAAACTCTAATTGTCGTAGGGTTTATCATTCATTAAAAAAAAAAATTACTGTTCATCCGGAATCACTGTTCACGCCGAAAATACTGTTCATCTGCCGGAATTACTTGTTCATCCGTTCACCGTCATTCATTCTTGTTCGAGGTTATCACGGCATAAAAAAAATTTGTTTTAAATTAATTTTTTTTTAATTACAAAAAAAAAAATAAATTTACTTCATCTAGTTGTCTTGAACTTGGATCATCAATCCTTGTTTAATCGTGTTGTTTATTGTTTTTTTTAATTTTGAAATCCTAATTGTTCTAGGATTTGTTACTTATAAAAAAAAATTGTGACTTTGAGTGCATACACGCAAGGGAGTGAATCACCAAAATAATCATCATGTCCGAACTTCCTAAACCATCGGCTATGGATGATTGGACGGTAGTTTTATCGAGAGTTAGTGGGTAGTAAGTTCATGATTGAGGAATGGAGAAAACACATATTTCGTACTAGATGTTTCGTGAGTAATAAGGCATGTAGTATGGTTATTGATGGAGGTAGTATCTCTAATTTTGCTAGCTCCTACATGGTTGAGAGGTTAGGGCTACCAATCTTTACACATCCGCAGCCTTATGAGTTGCTAGGGCTACATGTCGATGGGCAAGTGCATGTCTCCCAACAAACCCTCGTCACTTTTCGAATAGGGAAGTATTCCGATACGGTGATGTGTGATGTAGTACCAATGGAGGCTGGTCACTTATTACTTGGGAAACCATGGCAAACAGATCGAGGAGCAACTTACAATTTGATGGGTACAAAGAAATATAATTTCATGTATGAGAATAGGAAGATCTCTTTAGTGCCTTTAACACCTGCTCAAGTTCGTGATGATTTATTGGTTTTACAAACAAGCATGAGTGAATGGAAAATTGAAAAGGAGGGCAAAGAGAAAATTGAAAAAGAAAGGATTGAAAAAGAAAATATTGAGAAAGAAAGGATTGAAAAGGAGAAAATTGAAAAAGAAAATATTGAGAAAGAAAGGATTGAGAAAGAGAAAATCGAGAAGGAGGAGGAAGAGCGAGAAAGGGCAGAGAAAGAAGAAACTGACAAGAAATTAACAACGGTTCAAGAAAACTTGAAGCTATCGCAAGTATACGAAGACCCGTTTGATTTTACAGCTTCAAATTTGTCTTGTTCTTGGTTAATCAAACGGATGATCGATGACTACTTCTTCTTGACTCAATGGGCGGATTGGATGAATCTTGTCTCACGGGCAAATCGTCGAGTTCCATGTGCGGATTTGAGGACAAATCCTTTTGAAGAGGGGGAATATGATATGATCTTGACAAGCCATAAAAGTGTTTCTAAGATTTCGGGGATCTATTGGTTAAGTTTGGCAACTTGTAGGCAAGTTTGGAAGCTTAGAAGACTGTTTGGATACTTCAGGGGGTCAAAGTGGCAAGTCAGCAAAATGCGGAGAAGCTGTGAAGCTTGCGGCCGCAAGGGGTCCACAACCTTGCGACCGCAAGGTCTCCAGAAGAGGCTGCCGTTTTTGTTTTAGTTTTTAATTGTTTTATTGTTAGGATATTATTAAGAGATTTAGTTTCTTTTTATTTAGAGTTTTCTTTATTTAAGAGTTTCCTTTTAATTAGAGTTTCCTTTTAATTAGTTTTCTTGTCCTACAAGAATTAGGATTTATTTTGTAAGCCTATAAAAAGGCATTCTTAAACATTGTTTTAGGAGAATTTTGATTAATAAAAGTGAGTTGATTTTCTGGTTAGAAAATTGTCTTGTTTCTTTGAGTGTCCTGGATTGGAAGCTCGGATTATAAACTTCGTGGATTCGTTGTTTATAGTTGAATTCGACTTATCAGTTGGAGAGTCATCCCAATTGTGGCGTCATTCACAATTCCAAGGTTCGCGTCATCTCGAAGGCGTTGGGTCGCGGAGTCATTCATCCTAATACCTTCTAGGAGATCCTTGGGTCCGTTCCGTTATCATTTGGTATCAGAGCAATCCTAGTTACGGTAATTCCATTCTATCTTAAATTTTGCGTATTATCGTTCTTGTTGTTAAACTCTAATTGTCCTAGGGTTTATCATTATTTAAAAAAAAAAATTACTGTTCATCCGAATCCTTGTTCACGCCGAAAAATCTTGTTCATCGCCGGAATTCTTGTTCATCCGTCGGAATTGTTCACCGATGTTCATTCTTGTTCGAGGTTCTTGTTCACGGCATAAAAAAAATTATTTTAAATTAATTTTTTATTTTAATTACAAAAAAAAAATTTACTTCATCTAGTTGTCTTGAACTTGGATCATCAATCCTTGTTTAATCGTGTTGTTTATTGTTTTTTTTAATTTTGAAATCCTAATTGTTCTAGGATTTGTTACTTATAAAAAAAAATTGTGACTTTGAGTGCATACACGCAAGGGAGTGAATCACCAAAATAATCATCATGTCGAACTTCCTAAACCATCGGCTATGGATGATTGGACGGTAGTTTTATCGAGAGTTAGTGGGTAGTAAGTTCATGATTGAGGAATGGAGAAAACACATATTTCGTACTAGATGTTTCGTGAGTAATAAGGCATGTAGTATGGTTATTGATGGAGGTAGTATCTCTAATTTTGCTAGCTCCTACATGGTTGAGAGGTTAGGGCTACCAATCTTTACACATCCGCAGCCTTATGAGTTGCTAGGGCTACATGTCGATGGGCAAGTGCATGTCTCCCAACAAACCCTCGTCACTTTTCGAATAGGGAAGTATTCCGATACGGTGATGTGTGATGTAGTACCAATGGAGGCTGGTCACTTATTACTTGGGAAACCATGGCAAAGCAGATCGAGGAGCAACTTACAATTTGATGGGTACAAAGAAATATAATTTCATGTATGAGAATAGGAAGATCTCTTTAGTGCCTTTAACACTGCTCAAGTTCGTGATGATTTATTGGTTTTACAAACAAGCATGAGTGAATGGAAAATTGAAAAGGAGGGCAAAGAGAAAATTGAAAAAGAAAGGATTGAAAAAGAAAATATTGAGAAAGAAAGGATTGAAAAGGAGAAAATTGAAAAAGAAAATATTGAGAAAGAAAGGATTGAGAAAGAGAAAATCGAGAAGGAGGAGGAAGAGCGAGAAAGGCGGAAAGAAGAAACCGACAAGAAATTAACAACGGTTCAAGAAAACTTGAAGCTATCGCGCAAGTATCACGAACCGTTTGATTTTACTGACTTCAAATTTGTCTTGTTCTTGGTTAATCAAGCGGATGATCGATGACTACTTCTTCTTGACTCAATGGGCGGATTGGATGGATCTTGTCTCACGGGCAAATCGTCGAGTTCCATGTGCGGATTTGAGGACAAATCCTTTTGAAGAGGGGGAATATGATATGATCTTGACAAGCCATAAAAGTGTTTCTAAGATTTCGGGGATCTATTGGTTAAGTTTGGCAACTTGTAGGCAAGTTTGGAAGCTTAGAAGCTGTTTGGATAGGGGTCAAAGTGGCAAGTCGGCAAAATGCGGAGAAGGCTGTGAAGCTTGCGGCAACCTTGCGACCGCAAGGTCTCCAGAAGAGGCTGCCGTTTTTGTTTTAGTTTTTAATTGTTTTATTGTTAGGATATTATTAAGAGATTTAGTTTCTTTTTATTTAGAGTTTTCTTTATTTAAGAGTTTCCTTTTAATTAGAGTTTCCTTTTAATTAGTTTTCTTGTCCTACAAGAATTAGAGTTTATTTTGTAAGCCTATAAAAGGCATTCTTAAACATTGTTTTAGGAGGAGAATTTTGATTAATAAAAGTGAGTTGATTTTACGGTTAGAAAATTGTCTTGTTTCTTTGAGTGTCCTGGATTGGAAGCTCGGATTATAAACATCGTGGATTCGTTGTTTATAGTTGAATTCGACTTATCAGTTGGAGAGTCATCCCAATTGTGGCGTCATTCACAATTCCAAGGTTCGCGTCATCTCAAGGCGTTGGGTCGCGAGTCATTCATCCTAATACCTTCTAGGAGATCCTTGGGTCCGTTCGTTATCATTTGGTATCGAGCAATCCTAGTTACGGTAATTCCATTCTATCTTAAATTTTGCGTATTATCGTTCTTGTTGTTAAACTCTAATTGTCTAGGGTTTATCATTCATTAAAAAAAAATTACTTGTTCATCCAGGAAAATGTTCATCGCGAATTCTTGTTCATCCGTCGGAATTCGTTCACCGCCATCCTTGTTCATTCTTGTTCGAGGTTCTTGTTCACGGCATAAAAAATTCTTGTTTTAAATTAATTTTTTGGACAGCTTTAATTACAAAAAAAAAAATTTACTTCATCTAGTTGTCTTGAACTTGGATCATCAATCCTTGTTTAATCGTGTTGTTTATTGTTTTTTTTAATTTTGAAATCCTAATTGTTCTAGGATTTGTTACTTATAAAAAAAAATTGTGACTTTGAGTGCATACACGCAAGGGAGTGAATCACCAAAATAATCATCATGTCCGAACTTCCTAAACCATCGGCTATGGATGATTGGACGTAGTTTTATCGAGAGTTAGTGGGTAGTAAGTTCATGATTGAGGAATGGAGAAAACACATATTTCGTACTAGATGTTTCGTGAGTAATAAGGCATGTAGTATGGTTATTGATGGAGGTAGTATCTCTAATTTTGCTAGCTCCTACATGGTTGAGAGGTTAGGGCTACCAATCTTTACACATCCGCAGCCTTATGAGTTGCTAGGGCTACATGTCGATGGGCAAGTGCATGTCTCCCAACAAACCCTCGTCACTTTTCGAATAGGGAAGTATTCCGATACGGTGATGTGTGATGTAGTACCAATGGAGGCTGGTCACTTATTACTTGGGAAACCATGGCAAACAGATCGAGGAGCAACTTACAGTTTGATGGGTACAAAGAAATATAATTTCATGTATGAGAATAGGAAGATCTCTTTAGTGCCTTTAACACCTGCTCAAGTTCGTGATGATTTATTGGTTTTACAAACAAGCATGAGTGAATGGAAAATTGAAAAGGAGGGCAAAGAGAAAATTGAAAAAGAAAGGATTGAAAAAGAAAATATTGAGAAAGAAAGGATTGAAAAGGAGAAAATTGAAAAAGAAAATATTGAGAAAGAAAGGATTGAGAAAGAGAAAATCGAGAAGGAGGAGGAAGAGCGAGAAAGGGCAGAGAAAGAAGAAACTGACAAGAAATTAACAACGGTTCAAGAAAACTTGAAGCTATCGCAAGTATACGAAGACCCGTTTGATTTTACAGCTTCAAATTTGTCTTGTTCTTGGTTAATCAAACGGATGATCGATGACTACTTCTTCTTGACTCAATGGGCAGATTGGATGGATCTTGTCTCACGGGCAAATCATCGAGTTCCATGTGCGGATTTGAGGACAAATCCTTTTGAAGAGGGGGAATATGATATGATCTTGACAAGCCATAAAAGTGTTTCTAAGATTTCGGGGATCTATTGGTTAAGTTTGGCAACTTGTAGGCAAGTTTGGAAGCTTAGAAGACTGTTTGGATACTTCAGGGGGGGGGGTCAAAGTGGCAAGTCAGCAAAATGCGGAGAAGCTGTGAAGCTTGCGGCGCAAGGGTCCACAACGCAAGGTCTCAGAGAGCCGTTTTTGTTTTAGTTTTTAATTGTTTTATTGTTAGGATATTATTAAGAGATTTAGTTTCTTTTTATTTAGAGTTTTCTTTATTTAAGAGTTTCCTTTTAATTAGAGTTTCCTTTTAATTAGTTTTCTTGTCCTACAAGAATTAGAGTTTATTTTGTAAGCCTATGAAAAGGCATTCTTAAACATTGTTTTGGCGGAGAATTTTGATTAATAAAAAAGTGAGTTGATTTTCTGGTTAGAAAATTGTCTTGTTTCTTTGAGTGTCCTGGATTGGAAGCTCGGATTATAAACTTCGTGGATTCGTTGTTTATAGTTGAATTCGACTTATCAGTTGGAGAGTCATCCCAATTGTGGCGTCATTCACAATTCCAAGGTTCGCGTCATCTCGAAGGCGTTGGGTCGCGGAGTCATTCATCCTAATACCTTTCTAGGGAGATCCTTGGGTCGCGTTCCGTTATCAACTAGCACCGGAGGTAGTGCCGGTAGGGGTGCCGGTAGAGGTACAAATGTTGGTAGAGAGACTAATGAGAACCGCCAGCCAGAGGTTCCTCCATTTCGGACGCCGGAGGAGCAGTTCGAAGCGATGTCTACCATGTATAGGGGAATGCTTGCGATGATGAACGAGATGAATCAGGTCTTTGGTAGGGCTGAACCAGACCACGGCCCACAACCACGGCCACGGCCCAAACGCACCGGTTGAAGTACCAGGAGGCTAGATATCACGGAGATTCGATGCTTGAGAAGTTCGTTAAGCTGAAACCAAGACAGTTCGATGGTGAACCGGATGCTTCGAAGGCCGAGTTGTGGATCGAGCATCTAGAAAAGATATTCGCACTGTTGAGGTGTGATGATGAGTAGAAGGTGGTAGTAGCAGTCTTTAAGCTAGAGGGCGCTGCAAAGCACTGGTGGCAAGTGCTAAGAGAGAGTTGGGACATGCTGAGAGTCCCCCACACATGGCCTAACTTTGTTAGGGAATTTAGAGCTTCGTATGTGTCGGAGGTTGTTCGGGAGAGAAAGGAGAAAGAGTTCCTTGACCTCATGCAGGGAGGTATGTCTATATCGCAGTATTCAGCGAGGTTCACGGAGCTAGCACGCTATTGCAGTCATTTGATTCCTGATGAGGCCAAGAGAACGCAGAAGTTTGTGAAGGGCTTGAAGACGGAGTATAGGAGACAGTTGTTGTCTCATCAGTTCGTGGATTATAGGAAGGCAGTGGATAGAGCCTATGCTATTGAGAGAGACATTGAGGAGCACCGTGTCATGGGTAATTCAGGTTTTTCTTTTCTTCTTCGGACGAGGAAATGGATCGGGTAATCGGGGGAATTATCATGGGCACAATGATCGTAGGAAAGGAAATGGCAAGTTTAATCATGATGGGCAGACAAGAAATCAGTCAGGTGGTAGAGGAGCTGCTTCTACACCGAGTCAGGGAGATCGTAGCATGATGGTGGTATGCTCCTATTGTTCGAAGACGGGGCACACAGAAGATAAATGTTGGAAGAAGAGTGGGGCACCGCTGGAGTGCTACTATTGCGGAGCTGCGGGGCACGTGAAGAGGAATTGCCCTAAGTTGAAGGGTAATCAGCCTGGAGGATCGAGTCAGCCTACTGTTGGGGCTAAGAGAGATTGCGATGGGAAAGCAAAGGTGCAGGGACGTGTTTTTGCTTTAGACCAGAAGGGAGTACCTGAGTCGACCGCAGTTATTGGAGGTACCATTTCTATCTTCGATAGTGAAGCACGAGTACTTATAGATCCAGGGTCATCACATTCGTATGTTGCATCACACTTTGTTGACCGTTTGCGTGCATTGCCTCAGTCTTTGCCTTACGTGCTTGAAGTTTCTACCCCGCTTGGGGAATGTTTATTGGCTTCAGAAGTTTATAAAACATGCGAAGTACTTGTGGATGAACATGTTTTGCATGCGGATTTGGTAGTGTTGCCACTTAGTGATTTTGATGTGATACTCGGTATGGATTGGTTATGCACTTATCATGCTTTGGTAGATTGCTTTAGTAAGAGGGTTACATTTGATATGCCGGGTGTTCCTAAATTTATGTTCGTGGGTGATAACGCGTCTAGTGGGTTGCGCGTCATTTCTGCTCTAAAGGCTAGGAAACTATTGTCACGTGGTTGCACGGGGTACCTAGCTTGTGTGATTGATAAACGGGTTTCGACTTTTGATCTTGAGGATGTGCTGATTGTGAATGAGTTTCCGGATGTCTTCTCTAAAGATTTTGGGATGCCACCGGACAGGGAGATCGAGTTTTGTATCGAGTTGTTGCCAGGGACGACACCGATATCGAAGGCGCCGTATAGAATGGCACCTATGGAGTTGAAGGAGTTGAAGGTGCAGTTGCAGGAGCTTCTTGATATTGGCTTTATCAAGCCAAGTGTATCACCTTGGGGTGCGCTGGTATTGTTTGTCAGGAAGAAGGATGGAAGCCTAAGATTGTGCATTGATTACCGGGAGTTGAACAAAGCGACGATCAAGAACAAGTATCCGTTGCCGCATATAGATGACTTGTTTGATCAGTTGCAAGGATCGGTGGTGTATTCTAAACTTGATTTGAGGTTCGGGTATCATCAGTTGAAGGTGAGAGCCGAGGATGTTCCGAAAACCGCTTTTCGTACGAGGTACGGGCATTATGAGTTCATGGTGATGCCATTTGGGTTGACTAATGCGCCGGCAGTATTTATGGACTTGATGAATCGGGTGTTCCATAATTTTCTTGATTGTTTTGTGGTGGTCTTCATAGATGATATTCTTGTGTATTCTAAGTCTCGGGATGAGCATGCACAACATTTGAGAATGGTGTTGTCGGTTCTTCGGGAGAGGCAACTCTATGCTAAGTTTAGCAAGTGTGCTTTTTGGCTAGAGGAGGTCTCATTTTTGGGACATGTTGTTTCTAGTACCGGGATAGCGGTAGATCCTTCTAAAGTTGAAGCGGTGATGAATTGGAGGAGACCGACTACAGTTACGGAGGTTAGGAGTTTCTTGGGGTTAGCCGGGTATTATCGGAGGTTCATAGAGGGATTTTCGAAGATTGCTACACCGATGACGAACTTGACCCAAAAGAAGACACCGTTTGTTTGGAGCGATAAGTGTGAAGCAAGTTTTCAAGAATTGAAGAAGAAGTTGACTACGGCACCAGTTTTAGCGTTGCCTAGCGGAGATGAGAACTTTGTGGTTTATAGCGATGCATCAAAAGAGGGATTGGGTTGTGTTCTTATGCAGAATGGTAAGGTGATCGCTTATGCTTCGAGGAAGTTGTCTCCGTATGAGCAGAATTATCCCACGCATGACCTTGAGTTGGCAGCGATCATATTTGCTTTGCACAAGTGGAAGCATTATTTGTATGGGTCAAAGTTTGAAATCTTCACGGATCACAAGAGTTTGAAGTACTTGTTCTCACAGAAGGAGTTGAATATGAGACAAAGGAGGTGGATGGAGAAGTTGAAAGACCATGATTGTACGATACTTTATCATCCGGGGAAGGCGAACGTGGTTGCCGACGCCTTGAGTAGGAAAGTTCATTTGTCGTGTTTGATGATTCGGGAATGGAAGATGTTGGAGGATGTCCGTGATTGGAGTCCTAGTGAGGTTAATCATGGAGTGTTGTTTGCTAATGTCCGGGCTATTCCAGTTTTGTTGGAAAAGATTAAGGAGACTCAAAGGAAGGATCCGGATTAGTAAAGATCATTGATGGTTTGAGTAAGAATGAGGCGGAGTTTGCAATGAATCAAGATGGGATTTTGACTTTCAAGGGAGAGTTTGTGTTCCTTCGATTGAGGATGTGAAAGCGACTTGTGTTGGATGAAGCTCACAAGGCAAGATATACTATCCATCCAGGAGTGCGAAGATGTATAGGGATTTGAAGAAGCAATTTTGGTGGAATGGCATGAAGCGCCAAATTGCGGATTATGTGTCAAGGTGTTTGACTTGTCAACAGGTGAAGGCGGAACATCAAAGGCCCGCGGGATTGTTGCAGCCGTTAGATATTCCAGAGTGGAAGTGGGAGCACGTTACGATGGATTTTGTTTCGGGGTTTCCACGTACGCGTAGAGGGTTTGATGCCGTTTGGGTTGTTGTAGATCGGTTAACAAAGTCAGCTCATTTTATACCGATTGCGATGACTTATTCCTTGAGTCAGTTGGCGGCATTGTATGTGCGGGGAGATTGTTAGGCGCATGGGGTTCGGTTAGCATTGTTTGAGACGGGGATCCGAGATTTACTTCGAGGTTTTTTTGCGAGGAAGCCATGGGGACTAAGTTGAATTTCAAGTACAGCTTTTCACCCTCGAGCAGACGGACGGTCAGAAACGATCTGAATACTTGAGGATATGTTACGGGCTTACGGTGGACTTTAAGGAAGTTGGGATTCACACCTTCCATTGGCGGAGTTTGCATACAATAACAGTTACCAATCGAGCATTGGGATGGCACCGTATGAGGCACTTTATGGACGGAAGTGTAGATCTCCTATTTGTTGGGATGAAGTTGGAGAAGCGAAGCTATGGGGTTTGGAGATTGTGCAGCAGTCGGCCGAGAGCGTGAAGTTGATTCGGGATAGATTGCTTACGGCTCAGAGTCGACAGAAGAGTTATGCGGATAATCGGAGGAGAGATTTGGAGTTCCAAGTTGGAGATTATGTGTTTCTTAAAGTATCGCCGAGAAGGGGTACTAAGAGATTTGGGAAGAAAGGGAAGTTATCACCGAGGTTCGTTGGACCTTTTGAGATTCTTGAGCGAGTTGGGAGTTTGGCTTATAGGGTGGCTTTACCGCCATCATTGTCGGACATTCATAATGTGTTTCACGTATCTATGCTTCGGAAGTATCTTAAGGATGATTCGCATGTTCTTGCGTATGAGGAGATTTCATTTCAGTCTGATTTGTCGTATGTTGAGAAGCCGGTGAAGATTCTCGACACCAAGGAGCAAGTATTGAGGAACAAGACAATTCCATTGGTTAAAGTTCTTTGGAAGAATCATGAGATCGAGGAAGCGACTTGGGAGACCGAGTTGGAGATCTTGCGAGAAGTACCCTCATTTGTTTGAAGATCACGGTAAGAATTTAGGGACTAAATTCCTTTTAGTAGGGGAGAATGTAAAACCCTAGTTTATTGCTTGCTTGTTTATTGCATGAGATCATACTTTCATAATCATCATTAGTATGTTAACTTAGCTCACTCTTATGTTTAAAGTCGATAGCATGTTCATTGACGTCGTTTGGGATGCTCGTTTGCACCTTTCCTTCACGAGTTGCTTTGAAACTCGGGTTTGTGTTTTATGTTGTAAACACTTGGATAAATGTTAGAAACCATTCTTAACATCATTAACACGCTTTAGATGTTGGTTGAATGCTAGTTGCATCGTCGGTTTGATCGCTAGTTTGATTCGAGCGTTAACCCTTCTCCGTTTGACCTTTTTGGTTGTTGTTCGGGAGTGTTTTTCCTAAGTTCTTAGCCATGTTTGATTGAGGTTTGAACATTGATTTGCTTTGGTTATTGTTTAGAGGTGTTTAGGGTTGAATTCTAGACCATTTCGGGCTTTGGAGGACTTGAGGGTGCAAGGGGGAAAGGCCTAGAACTTGCGAGGGGGCAAAACGAAACATTTATGCATACCAGAGTGATGCGGTCGCATCACTCTTGAGCCAAGCGACCGCAAGGGTCATTTTCCAGACTTACGGGATTTTCTGATTTGTCAACTTTTGACCCAACCAAACCCCACCCAAACCCAACCTAACCCACCCTAAACCACCCTAGTTCGTCCCACCTAGCCTCTCATGCATGCTTGACAAGTTTTGGATGGTTTGGATGCATGTACAACACTTGGCAAGGAAAGACCTCCAACATGCACACACATGCATTGGACACCTTCTCCCACCCCACTTCAGCCATTGCATGACCAATACCTCCACTAAACCCACCATAATCAGTCATTCTCTTCCAAATTCGTGGCTGAACATTTCTTGAGAGTTATAGAGAGTTTATACAAGGTTCTTGAGTGTTCATCAATGGTGGCCAAGCTTTGAAGAAGCCATTTCCAAAACCGATCGGTAGAAGTGAAGAGGAGAGCAAGGAGAACACATACCCAACCTTGCATGGACGTTTTTGTACTTCTTTTAGAGCTTGTTTAAGGTAAGTTACAACATCTCTTCTTATTTCTTTTAGCCTCATTGACCCTAGGGAAAACAATCTTGCTATATGAGGTCAATGAGAGCACATAGGACTTTGTAGAGATGCCATGTTCTAGTTTATGCTATGTGATGAATTTGGGTTGTATGAACAGATTATAGACCTATTATAAACCATGATTTTGATGTCATTTAAGGTGTGGTAATGTATGATAAACCATTCTACTTTGTTGTTTAAGTATTGGGAGCATATTGGATGAGATAGTTAGGCTTGTAGAGATGCCATGATCTTGTATGTGCTAAATGATGTATTTTGGGTTGTGTAAACAGATTATGATCAGTTTGTAAATCATAATTTTAATGTTATTTAAGTGTGATAATGCATGATAAATCATTCCATCTTGTTGTTTAAGCATTAGGAGCATGTTTGGTGAAATAGCTAGGCTTGTAGAGATGCTATGTTCACGTATATGCTAGATGTTACATTTTTTTGTATTGTATAAACAGGTTATAAACAGGTTATAAACCATGTTTAAGATGTTATTTATGTGTGATAATGTATGCAAATCACCCTACTTTGTTGTTTAAGCATTGGGAGCATGTTTGATGAAATAGTTAGACTTGTTGAGATGCTATGTTCATGTACATGCTAAATGCTACATTTTAGTTGTATGATCAGATTATAAACAGGTTGTAAACCATGTTTAGGATGCTATTTATGTGTGGTAATGTATGATAAATCACCCTACTTTGTTGTTTAAGTGTTGGGTGCATATTTGATGAAATGACAAGAATGTATATGCCTAGTTTGTGACTTTGATCCTATGTTTCATACTTGATTATTTGATTGGGGTTTTATGGGTTTAATGACCTTAGTAACCTATTTAATCACGTTAGTATGGACATAGGAGAGTATTGAAGCCAATGGCTTCTATACCCTAATTTTGAAAGATTGACTATGACTCAACGGAGTTGACCATTGGGTTAGTATGACATTAAGGAGTAATAAGCCTAAGTCCTACGAATTTTGGGGTAGTATTAATGGGGGTTAAGCCTCCAAGCATTTTAAAGTGTATGAAGAACACTTGATGATTAGAGCCTTGATTTTATCTCTAATGTGATTATGTGCTAGTTGTGAATTAGAAGCATGACTAGATGATTGTAGAGTACATGCCTACTTATTTGAGCATATGAATATGAATTACATGTGCTTGAAGTTTGAGTCCAGCTGGAGTCGGTTTGTTGAGTCTTTGGGGCGGGACGATGCATCATCTTCACGAATTGTGAGATTCGTGATTTTGATGGATCGCCGCGCCGGATTGCACAACCTCTATCGATGGCCACGGTAGGGAAGTAGTTGATCTTAGTTGTAGTATGGAAACATGACTTTGATAACTATCGGAACTCGAGCGGGGAAATGTCTCGGGGACGTCGATATCCACGAAAGGGATATCGAGGACACATAAGTTTGGCACATGTTTTTGCAGGAGCGACATGCGCGGAAAAAGGGTAATGATATCACCTCCCTTTTGTATGAATTGACTCACGAGTGCTTATATGTGAATAACGTGCTACGTGAATATGATATGATATGAAATGATGGTTGATTAAATTAATGAAATGTTATACTTGTTGATAACATGATATTCAAGATTGTTAAGTATGAATGCCTTGACATGATTATTTATGAAATGTATATTATGTCAATTGCATGAATTATTATTGTTGAGCATGATGCCATGACAGGAAGTTATTGTTAGTAACTTGCTAAGTCTTTATGACTTACTCCTATTTGTTTTGTTTGTTTTCCCTAGATCCGAGCCGAGCAAGCGGATCGAAGTGATTGTCGTTTTACATTGAAGAAGCTTTGGCAAGGTTGCTACCTTGTAATATTAGTACATTTTATTTTGGCAAGGAACTTTATGTGGGGTAGCAAGACTTTTATTGTGTGATATTTGAACTTATGTCTATTATTTCTTAATAGTTTGAGAGCCGACATATGTTAGTCGTGCCTTGTACATTTATGTTGATCATGCTTAAGTTGTTTTAACCATGTATTGGTTCGTTTAATATGTTTATTATCCGGCATGTTTTTAGCCGTTAAGCATGCTAGCCTAGAGTTCTAGACTTAGCTTAATGTTGGGTTCCGGCCGTAGCGTCGCCGATGACTTGATATATAATTGCCATAAATTGTTATATGTGCCTATTGTTGCGTCACATGATTTTATTTTTGGACCAAGAGATTCATTATCTCTAAGGTTGTATTAGTTTTAGCTTGTTAGCTCGGGCGCCACTGTTTAATTATTATACGCTTCCGCATGTGTTAAAGTTTTTGGCGTACCGCCGTTATGGCCTTACCCATTATTTTCTACTTGTTTTCATTATGTGCCTTTTTAGGCGGCACGACCTCGGGGTCTCGTATTGGGACTCGGGTCGGGTCGCCACAAACATAAAGGAGATACAAGTGAAACCCAGAATCCTAGATTGCCACCCACCATAAGATCTTCATATCTGTAATTACTGCTAATTAGTTAAACATCTAAAAATAAATAGTAGTTTAGAATAAAAATAAATATAAAAACCCCCTTTAGATTAATAATTTGCTATCAATAAATTGCACTATTCGTGATCACTTGTCTCTGTGGGTTCGACCCTTGCTTCCAATACTATTCTATAATAGTCTTGTCCACTGGCAAGGAAAAAGATTAAATAAAATATCGATCAAGTTTTTGGCGCCGTTGCCGGGGACAAGATAGTTCACGTAGTTAGTTTGTTGGTAGCCTAGTTTTTAATTTAATTTAGTTTTAAATTTAATTTTCAGTTTTTATAAAATTAAAAATACAAAAAGATTTTTTTTATAGTTAGTTGTTTTTAAATTGCTTTAAATTATTTTTATGCACGGTCGCCGATCTTTGAATCCTAAATTGGTAGAACTAAATCAAGATATTAATAATATTAGAAGAAATCAAGAAAATCTTGAAAGTCAAGCTTTCCAGTCTGATAATCAAGAACAATTGAATCAAGAGGATCCTCTGGTTGATCCCACAATGGAAGAAAATAATAATAATCGAAATCCTGAAAATCCAGTTAACCCAGTTAACAGGAATCAAAGAGAAGAAGTACTTGTAAGAAGAAATATGGAAGTAGTGGTAAATCAAAGAACTATTAATGACTTTAGTAGACCTTCATTAAATGTTGTGACATCTTGTTTAGTTTTGCCAGATGCTGTAAGGAATTTCGAACTAAAAGGTCATTATTTTAATGCAATACCATCTTTTCATGGAATGCCTCATGAAGATCCTGTCAGTTTCTTAAGAGAATATGAATACATGATGAGCACTTTTCCTTTAGGAGGGTTGACTGAAGATCAAATTAAAATGAAATATTTTCCCAGTGAATTAAAAGAATTGGCAAAGCGATGGTTTATGAACTTAACACCTAATAGTGTTTATACTTGGGCTCAATTATATGATTTGTTTATGAGTAAATTTTATAAGCATGCATCTCTTACTGAATATAAAAAACAAATCATGTCATTCCAAAATGAACCAGATGAAACATTCCATGAGTCATGGGATAGATTTAAAAATCTGCTCATTATGTGTCCTCATCATAATTTGGCTCAACATGTGTCCTCATCATAAGTGCTTCAATTTTATCAACATGGTCTTTCGCCATGCTTACAAACTATGGTTGATAGTGCAGCTGGTGGTTCTATTAATAGAATGACACCAGAAGCACTAGAAGAATTATTTGAGATGTTAAGTATTAATTCTCAACAAAAAAGTGCTAGAGGTAAAAATAGAAGCCTATATCAAATACAAGATAAATCAGATACTCAAGCTCAATTTGAAAACTGGCAAATTCAAGAAGCATGTGCTTTATGTGGATTATATTCTCATGCTACTAAGTTTTGTCCATCAAGTGCTATGTATTCTGAACAGGCTAATGCTATGAATATGTACCCTCATAGGCCAAGGAATGATCCCTATTCAAACACTTATAATCCTGGTTGGAGGAATCATCCTAACTTTTCGTGGGGAGGAAATAAGCCTTTACAACCTCAACAATTCCAGCCTCAACCACCACAACCTCCACAATTTCCAAATCAAAATCAATTGAGAATTGAAGAAGTTCCAAAACAAGATGGAGCAAGTAAAGGTCAAGCAGCCTTGATGAAATATATGCTTGAAGAGATTGAAAATCTAAAGAAGCACATTGCGAATTCTGAAGTTGATAAAAGAGAAGAAGGGAAGTTCCCTAGTCAAACCGAGCAAGCTAAGTCAATCACCGTCTTGCGAAGCGGTAAGGTAATAGGTGAAGAGGTAAGTAATCCTGATCCTTCTTCTATTGTGCCTGATACAGTAGAAAATTTTGAAAAGGAAATTAAAAAGGATAGTGATAATAATAGAAAGAATAATGAATTAAGTAATCAAGAAGTAGAAATAGAAGTAGAAGTTGAAGTCCCAACTAAGGAACAAGAAAAAGAAGTTCAAAATAAAGAAAATACAGTAGAAGTTGAAAAAGAGTTAGATCAAGAAGAAGAGGAACCTTATGTGGCTCCACCACCATATGTTCCTCCAATTCCGTTTCCAAGAAGACTTATGAAAAACCGAATGGACAAACAATTTACGGAAATTTATAATATGTTATCCAAAGTGAATGTTAATCTCCCTTTGCTTAATGTTATTAAAAATATTCCAGCTTATGCAAAGTTTTTCAAAGATCTTCATTCTAAGAAACACAAGTTTGAAAACAATGAAAAAATTATTGTTTCTGAAAATGTAAGTTCTGTTTTATAACCCGAACTACCCTCTAAGTTAAAAGATCCTGGTAGCTTTAATATCCAAGTTTCCTTGGGAAGCTCTAAAAAGATGAAAGCAGTGCTAGAATTAGGAGCAAGTATTAACTTGATGCCTTTTGCGATCTATAAACAGTTAGGGTTAGGAGAACTAAAACCCACTATTATGCAATTACAATTAGCTGATCGTTCAGTTAAATATCCCTTGGGTATAGTGGAAGACATCCTAGTTCAGGTTGATAAACTAATCATTCCAGTTGACTTTGTAGTTCTAGAGATGGAAAGGAAGATATGCACAAATAATGAAGTCCCTATATTGTTAGGCAGACCATTCATGGCTACTGCCAATACCATGATTAATGTGAAAAATGGTAAACTCACAATGTCAGTCCTAGGTGAAACTGTTGAAATCTCTGTTTTTGATGCCATGAATAGACCTAGTGACATAAGTGCATGTTTTTCAATAGATGAAATTGAAAAATTATCAACTGAAATTTTTGAAGAAGATAATAGAGATGAAGACTATGAGAGAGATAGATTTATAGTTTATGATGATAGTCCTATCCCTCCCATAAAAATTGACATTGATGAGATTGAAAGAGAAATAGAAGAGGAAGAAAGACAAGAGAGAGAAAAATTAGAAGCCAGCAAAAAGAAAGATAAAGAAGATATAGAAAAAGAATCAGAAAATAGTTCTGATAAATTTGAAAAAATAGAAGAAGAAAGTAATGAAATCAAGGAAGATGAAGTAGAGATTTTGAAATCTCTCTTTGAAGAAATTGAGATAGAGAATGTCGAAGTAGAAATTAAAGAAGATGATAAAGTAAAGAATGAGGAGGCTAAAATAAAAGAAACAATTAAAGCAGAAAATTCTGAATTTATGCCATCCATTAATTCTCCTAAAGTTGAAGAATTAAAACCATTACCACCCTATTTAAAATATGCATTTTTAAGGGAAGGTAACACTTTGCTTGTTATTATAGCAGCTGATTTAACTGAAGAGCAAGAAGCTAGTTTATTAAAAATTTTATGGACACATAGAGAAGCTTTAGGATGGTCCTTAGCTGATTTAAAAGGTATTAGTCCATCTATGTGCATGCATAAAATACATCTAGAAGAAGGTAGTAAACCTTCAAGAGAAAGGCAAAGAAGACTTAACCCACACATGGAAGAAGCCGTAAGAAAAGAAGTTCTTAAGCTCTTAGATGCGGGTATAATTTACCCTATATCAGATAGTAAATGGGTTAGTCCTGTTCAAGTAGTTCCTAAAAAGTCAGGAATTACAGTTGTTAAAAATGAGAAAGATGAATTAGTCCCTACAAGAACAATAACTGGATATAGAATGTGCATTGATTTGCGAAAACTTAATGCGGCAACTAGGAAAGACCACTTTCCTTTGCCATTTATTGACCAAATCCTTGAAAGACTAGCCGGTCATGAATATTATTGCTTTCTTGATGGTTTTTAAGTTACAATCGGATCCTGTTGCACCGAAGACCAAGAGAAAACAACTTTTACATGCCCCTTTGGTACTTTTGCTTTTAGGAGAATGCCATTTGGATTATGTAATGCACCAGCTACTTTTCAAAGATGCATGATTTCTATATTTTCAGATTTAGTTGAAAGATGCGTTGAAGTTTTCATGGATGATTTTTCAGTTTTTGGAAATTCTTTTGATCATTGTTTAGAAAATCGACATCGATCTGAAAAGATCTTTGTGAAACAAATTTAACTTTAAGTTGGGAGAAAAGTCACTTCATGGTCAAACATGGAATTGTCTTAGGGCATGTTGTTTCAAATAAAGGCATTGAAGTTGATAAAGCTAAAATCGAAGTTATTTCACAACTACCCCTCCACTTCGTTAAAGGTGTTAGAAGTTTTCTAGGGCATCTTTGGTTTTTATCGAAGATTTATAAAAGATTTTTCCAAAATCAGTAAACCTCTATGTAACTTGTTAGCAAAAGATACATAATTTATTTTTGATAAAGAATGTTTAGAAGCTTTTAATTTATTGAAAGAAAAATTAACTCTTGCCCTATTTTATCCGGCCCGATTGGTCACTTCCTTTTGAAATCATGTGTGATGCATCAGATTTTGCAATTGGAGCCGTGTTAGGACAAAGGGTAGATAGAAAGCCTCATGTGATCCACTATGCTAGTAGAACTCTAAATGATGCACAATTGAATTATACAACTACAGAAAAAGAGTTTTTAGCAGTAGTATATGCTTTAGAAAAATTTAGATCATATCTGTTAGGATCAAAGGTGATAATATTTTCTGATCATTCTGCATTAAAATATCTGTTAAGTAAGAAAGATGCTAAACCAAGATTAATTAGATGGATGTTATTGTTACAAGAATTTGACATTACAATCAAAGATAAAAAGGGAACCGAGAATGTCGTAGCCGACCATTTGTCTAGATTAGAATTTTCACCCTTGCTTGAAGCGTCAATTTCTTGATGATCTGTTCCCATAAATGATGATTTTCCTGATGAACAACTTTTAGCAATTAAAGATTCAGACCCTTGGTATGCTGATTTTGTCAATTATTATGTGTCTGATATCATTAATCCTGATTTTGATCATTATGAAAAGAAGAAATTTTTGGCTGAAACTAAAAATTATTTTTGGGAAGCACCTCATTTATACAAAATATGTTCAGATTCTTTAATAAGGAGATGTATTCCAGAAAAAGACCAACAAGGTATTATGGAATTCTGCCATGGATACTCTTGTGGAGGTCATTTTAGTGGAAACAAAACTGCTAGAAAAATTTTGCAATCTGGTTTATATTGGCCTACTGTTTTTAGAGATTGTGAATTGTTTTATAGAACATGTGATAAGTGTCAAAGAACAGGTGGAATAGGAAAGAGAAATGAAATGCCCTTGCATATTAATTTGGTTGTTGAAATCTTTGATGTTTGGGGTATTGATTTCATGGGTCCTTTTCCAGTGTCAAATAATTGTGAATATATTTTAGTAGCAGTTGATTACGTATCTAAATGGATTGAAGCAGTAGCAACCAAGACAAATGATGGCAAAACAGTGGTTAAATTCGTAGAAGATTTGTTTGCTAGATATGGAGTACCTAAGGCCATAATAAGTGACCAAGGAACTCACTTTACCAATAAGTTGTTGAATAATGTCCTTAAGAAACATGGTGTAACTCACAAGTTAGCTACACCTTATCATCCTCAAACATCTGGCCAAGTAGAGGTAAGCAATAGACAAATTAAAAAGTATTAGAAAAGACCGTTAGGCCTAATCGTAAAGATTGGGAATCTAAACTTAAGGATGCTTTATGGGCATACCGAATTGCTTTTAAAACCCCCATAGGAATGAGTCCATATAGAATGGTATATGGCAAAGCTTGCCATTTACCAGTTGAAATTGAGCATAAAGCCTATTGGGCTGTTAAAGAATTAAACTTAGATTTAACTTTGGTTGGAGAGAAAAGATTGTTTCAATTAAATGAATTAGAAGAACATAGGTTGAATTCGTATGAGAATGCTAAAACATATAAAGAAAAGACCAAGAAATATCATGACATGGGGTTAGCCAACAAGATGTTTCATCCAGGGATGAAAGTGTTACTTTTTAATTCTAGACTTAGGTTATTCCCCGGAAAGTTAAAATCTAAATGGTCTGGTCCCTTTATAATCGTACGAATCTATCCTCATGGAGCTGTTGATATTCAAAATCCTAAAAATAATGAAATTTTCAAAGTTAATGGACACCGACTCAAGCCATACTTAGAGCCGATGTCAGTTGAATGAACAATTGAGTTAATTTGTTTAGCTGACAATGAACCACCCCGGGATTAGGCTTGCAGTTTGGTCGAGCCAAAGACGTTAAACAAAGGCGCTAAGTGGGAGGCAACCCACTATTTTGAATGTTATTTCTTTTGTAGTTAGTTTAAATATGCTATTCTCCGTTAAATTTAATTTTTGGACATTTAATTTTTAATTAAATATGCCAAAATTCAAGTTTGGGGGAGAAACGCATCTCAATGTTGTATTTATATGTTACTAATATTTTTAGTTTAGAGCTTTTGTTAAGTTTTTGAAATACAGGAAAGTTAAGAAACATAACGGAAGTTAACGGAAAAGGGCTAAAATGCAAAACTGTTGAAAAGAAAGAAAGGAAATTAAGTTGGGATAAATTCTGGACACCTTGCGGACGCAAGGTGTGGAGGACCATGTGACCACAAGGCCCTCAGTAAATGCAAGCCTCGTGAATACGTACTATCAGACTGGGGAATCAACGAAATTCAAAACGGTTTGACTGCCCACCTTGCGGTCGCAAGGTGTGGCAGACCTTGCGACCGCAAGGTCCCTTTATATAAGACAGTGCCGGGCCATTTGCAGAAATCACATAATTCTTCCTCCTTTCAAACAAACAGCAGCAGCCGCCTCCCTCTTCCAATTCCGGCGAGATCCTTAAATCTTCCATCAATTTCGGCTCCTACTCCCAAATATCTTCTCCCCCCTTCATCAAATCTTCATCTTCTACCTCTCCACCAACCCCATTGCACTCCATGGAAGCTTGAAGAAGCTTTGAAGAAAGAGGAAGACAACACCATTGTTGCCGACGCCGCTCAAACTCCGACTGCACTCAGCTCTAAAGCTGCAACTAATAAGTAATCCTAACCCCTCTCTTTAATTTTTACGTAAATTTTTTGCATGCTAAGGTGTTAGATATTTTCACGTAGATAAAAGTTTGCATGCTTTAGGAATAATTTTAAATTTTAAAATTTTGAAAATTTATTTTTAATACTTAGTTTTTAATTTTTCAAACAAAATGTTTAGAAAGCGTAGAAATACCGGTGCTTCGTCCTCCCGTCCTGTTCAGGAGGAGGAACCTAATTTTGACCACACCCGATTCGTGTCCTACGAGGCCTCTGAAAAATATGCGGCCAAACTCTCTAAGTCTTTGGTTCCCGAGAGGGGATTTAAGGTCGAAGAATTTGGCCTCCGTCCCAATTTTACGGCTCGTAGGTGGGGGCGTTTGACCGACTCTCCGGAAAAGGCAGCCGTGGTGCCTATTGTCCGAGAGTTCTATGCCAATGGCAGCATTGGCATAGATGGGGGTGTTTTAGACACCGTTAGTGTTAGGGGCGTTGTAGTAGACTTTTCGCCCCAAAGCATTAACGAATATTTCGGCACCTCCAACTTTGCGGTTGGTGCCGATCATTTTAGCACATGAGGTGGTCAATGCGACCATCGCCCTCCCTGGTGTTGTGTGGACCTACAACCGTAATCCACCCTTTGGTCCACGCACCATGGAGGAGTCCTTCCTTCTGAACACGGCCAAGCCTGTGTTCAAATTTGTTTGTGGTCGTCTCATGCCCTCCAGTCACCAACATACGGTGACTTGGGAGAGGGTTGTCTTGACCTACACCATTATGTCCGGTGGGTCTGTTGATGTTGGCCGTCTGATCAACGGCCAAATCAAGACCCTTATTAGAGGTGCCACGAATGCGGGGTTCGCGTTCCCGCATTTGATCACCGAGTTGTGTAGGAGGGCAGGCGTGAGATGGCCCAGACACGCGGAGAGGCTTAAGGCTGGTCCGGCCATTACTAGGGCCATTTTGTTTGAGCACCACCAACAGCCAAGAGTGAGGGTTCCTCACGGTGAGGAACCCGAAGAGGAGGAGGAGGACCCGCTCGTTGGGATCTCCAATAGGCTAGAAGAGGTTTCCCTTGAAGCCCAAATGGCAACTCAACAGTTGGCACAAATTCGTGCCGACCAAGAGCGGCTATTTGGGTGGTTTAACACTGTGGGACAAAATGTCTCCACTTATTATGGGCTGCCTCCTGGCACGATCCCCGAGTTTCGTCCTCATTCGTTATTTCCGCCCGACTCACCGTGAGTCGAGGCCCAAGTTCCATCCTCTTTCGTTAGGTGGACCTGCTATTTCCTTTTGATATTTGTCCTACCCCATCAATCCTCTCATATGTTCCTCAATTTTGAGGACAAAATAGAAATTAAGTTTGGGGGGGGATTCTAAGCTTAGAGTCTTAGCAGGTCCTAGCCTGAGGAGGAATGGAGTTGGGCTATGTTTTTAGGGTGAAGAAAAATTTCTTTTCTTGATGACCATTTAACTCTTCACCCAATTTTCCTGTTTTTAATTTTTTCTTATTTTCGGAGGTGTTGCCTTGACCAGAATACACTCACATTGGATGCTCGTGGATTCTTCTTATAGGGACCCATCATCAATTGAGTCATCGTCATCATCTCCAATTTTCTTTTAAAAAAAATTCAAAATCAAAATCAAAAAAATAAAATATTTCAAAATTTTCATCCTCAAGTTTAGGTGTGGTAATGCTAGTCGTAGTCGATGAGGAGTTAATGCAATGAACCGCATAGCTAGTCCGTAGATCCCTCTGGAATTTACTTGATTTTGCGAAACTTTTACTTTTCTCCAAATTCTTCATGCACCCACACCAGTCATAATTATGGATTGATTAGAATAGTTTTATAAAGTTTATAGCACCTACTTCATTACAACAAGATATGCACAAGAATATGATGCATAGCCATTCGAACATAATTGTTGCATTAAATTGTGACTTAGGGTCAATTGCATGATAGTTAGATCCCTTGGATTTTTCTCATTTATATATCTCAAGCACACTTTCGAATCGTGTTTGCATGTTAGTCTCAATTGTCCCTACCATCTGTATTAGCGAATGCTTATGTGAAATCTAGTGATGCTAAACATTCAACCCCACAATTCCCATAGTTGATATGATATTTTGTGTGTCTAACTTGCTTTAAAAACTACATGAGCATTTGGCATTAAGAAATGACTTAGGCCATCTTTGGATCGTTAGAGCCTAAATATTCCCTGACCTATACTAAAAATATCCCTAGTGTCCCCGTTGAGCCTAATGAAAAAGAATGGAGTGTGCTAAGCACACTATTTAAACCCCATTCGCCATCGTTTCTATTACCCACATTAACTTAACCCTAAAAGCCTATACACTTTTAGCCTACCCTTTGAGAGAGTAGGATGTGGGTGGGGAAATTGATTTTAGAGGACCATTTCTTTTCAGTTAGGCTATTTTTCGGAAGACTTCTTCTTTCCGTCATCGAAAAAAAAAAAAAAAAGAAAAAAAAGAAAAGAAAAGAAAAAAAAATTATGTATCGACGAAAAATGAAACGGAAGAAGAAGAGTGTAACAAAGATTCAAATGGAAGCATAGCTTTCAAGAGAAAATATGTTAGAAAAATTCTGCTGATAAGAATGATGTGATATTTTTAGAAGTATATATTGCCCAAAACAAGTTTGGGGGAAAGAAAAAGCGAAAAGTAACGAAAAGCACCCCCCACTTGTAGTCTTTGCAGGTCCTAGCCTAAATAGGGAAAACTTCCTTTTGCTTGGAAGTATGAGGGATAAAGGGTAGTCTTACTCTCTCACTTTGAATTCCAATCCCTTTCCATCAAATCCCCCAACACCTTGGCCTTACATTACAAGCTAAATAAAGACCTAATGATCTTCTTGCCAATGCTTATGTTGTTTTAACTGTCAAGTGAGTCATATGGAATTGATCAAACACTTCATGTTCATTATTATTCGCCCTAAAGCTCACTGTGTTAGCATAATCTTAGCTATTACAAGTCATTGGGATAAGAGAGCATTGTATGTCATACATAGAAGTGCATGGGATGGATGTATAAGTCTTTGAAATCCTTGGGACCTTTCTGTCTATAACTAACCGGGTTGGGATGGTAGATCTCATAATTCTTAATGCATGATTTTCCATTAAACTTTGATTTTCATATGAATGTGGTGTTTAGCTTAATAAAACTGTTTTAGTTAAGATATGATCTAAGACTGGTGATCACACACACACGGAGAAATTAGAAGTAGTAGCAATTTTAAGAAAAGATCAGTTGGTTTTATGTGACTAAGCCTGCATATATGTGGTGAGCATCGAACTGAGACTGCTTTGCATGCCATACTTTTATAACTTGAGGTTGAACCAAAAAGAATTTTTGTTTTATTTTTAGTTAATTTTTATCTGTTTTTGTATTTATCAGTTTTTGTATTTATCTGCTTAGTCGAGTCACTCGAAAGAGTCTCCTTGAGTTTGTGGGTTTATAGAGGAGTGTAAATAGTGTCACCCTCCAAAAAGATTTTCATTTTGTTATTGTTATTTATATGCTTTTGTATTTATAAGTATTATTTACTCGTGGACGAGCAAAGTTTAAGTTTGGGGGTATTTGATCGATGTATTTTATATGTCGATTTTATATGTTTCTATGATTTAAATTATGCTATTTCACGAGGCTTTTGGCTACTAATATATGTTTTCGGTGAGTTTTGTAAGTTTCAGGGTTGTTAGTGAAAATATGCAAAACTCCAGGGTTTTATGTGCAAATTCCAAGAAGGGGCAAAGAAGAAAGATGAAGAAAAACGAAGGAAGCCAAATCTGGAGACCTTGCGGACGCAAGGTACCTCAGACCTTGCGACCGCAAGGTAGGTAGTACGTTTAAAGAGCAAGAAATCAAAGGCCAGAGGTACTGGAGACCTTGCGGACGCAAGGTACTCAACACCTTGCGACCGCAAGGTGGTCAGAATGCGATATTTTCGTATTTTCACACAGAGATTCGATTGGATTACAACTCTCGAGTATATATTGACGTCGGATGCCAAGAGACAAAGAGGAGAAAAACGGTTGGGAACAGTCTTAGGTAGATTTTAGATAGTTTTTAGATTGTAGAACATAGTTAGATTATGTAATTACAAGTATTGAAGATCAAATCATGTTTCCGTTCATCTCCATGTGCTGTTCATTGTCTATGATGAACTAAATCATCCATAATCTAGGAGGTGGGAGGTAACTTGTATCGAATTTATGTCTTAATTCATAATATATGTTCATTCAATTCTTGTTGATTGTGGTGTTTATCAATCCCTATATTATTTTGCTTTGAACAAATGAATGTAATCGCAAATAATAAAGGCCTAGAGGTGCGGATAACTGCATGACCAATGTGCATATGTCGTACACTGGCTCACCATCACAATAAATTGGACCTATCGATGCACGAGAGTGATAAGTTAGGACCAGGTTCATACATGATCTAGGTGACAGATAGATCATAAATCTAGGTGACAACTAGATTGAAAGTTCTTGTGCTTAGGATATAGAATGGATGAATGTTGCGGGGATGGAGGTTGAACCAATAGTTCAACAGACTATATCTATCTTTAGTGAACGAACCCAAGAAATTGAATGATAATTATTATGAATTGAACATAAAGGAGATACAAGTGAAACCCAGAATCCTAGATTGCCACCCACCATAAGATCTTCATATCTGTAATTACTGCTAATTAGTTAAACAGCTAAATATAAATAGTAGTTTAGAATAAAATAATTATAAAAACCCCTTTAGATTAATAATTTGCTATCAATTAATTGTACTATTCATGATCACTTGTCTCTGTGGGTTCGACCCTTGCTTCCAATACTATTCTATAATAGTCTTGTCCACTTGCAAGGAAAAAGATTAAATAAAACATCGATCAATGCCTCGAAGTCGGTTTCTTGCTACGGGATCGAAGAGATGTGAATTTCGATTCAAATAAAAAACCCTAGAATTTCGGGTTTTTTTTTCTTTGATTTGTATTTGATTTGGAATGTCTTCCCCGATCTGTCTAGTAATAGAAGGTATTAGGTGGTTTGTCTAATAACAGGGGCAAATGGGGAAATCAGATAAAGTTAACGCCATTTTCTAACGAGCGTTAGAAAATGGGCTCGCTTGCAACAGAATAAAAGTAGGGTGGCCAAAATAGATGATTCAAAGTTTCGGTGGCCGAATTGCAAAAAGGGGTAAAGTTGAGTGGCCCATTTGTGTGTTTTGCCAAAACCTAACATTGTTATTATAAAAAATGTTTAAAATAACCTCATCATATCGATCCCCAGCCAAAATAATTACAATACTAAGTATATGGATTTAAACTACCTAGTTATTATTTCTTTAAATGACAAAAACTAAAGAAAAATTGTTTTACGCGTATTTTCTGTAAGACGGTTCCCCTTGACATGACTCACCGTGTATTGATAAGCTGAGTTGTGAGAGAGTGATACTACATCTTATGGATTAAGATCCTTAAGACCGTCTTTCAGAGGTGTACTCTTTTTAAATTTAGAGGTGAATTCGGGACGGGCTATTTTTCAAAGTTTGTAACCACTACAGTCATGTTTTTTTAAACCAGACAAATGTACTTTTGTAGGTAAAAATACTATGATACCTTAATGAACTGAAGTCGCGTTACGAATCAATGTTTGTATTACGTTGTTTCGATTTTTGCACTATAATGCATCAATTTAAATTATTTAATCAAATTTATGCATTATGCTAACGCCCAAACATTGCATCACACTGCAAATATTGATGCTTCGCGCTACAAAATTATAATGAACTAGACATTCAAGTCTTCTACCTTCTTCTTCCTCCATCTCCTCCTTCACCATCATCCTTACTGAAAAATCATTAAATCCAACCCAAGTCTATTCTAGTATCTTCTTCCTCCTCCTCTACCTTCTTCTTCCTTGTTTCGTGTCGCAACAAATGTTGGTCAAAACAATGGAAGGAGCTATTTTGGGTGTTTTAAGAACAATTTTTCAAAAATAAACTTTAGCGAATGAAAAAAATAAAGTGGAGCGGTTAAATATTTGAAAAAACATATCGACAAACAATTTCTTCTTAAATTTACTTGATAACAGAACTTATGTTTCACTAAAAAACTAAATATAACTTGTACCAACAAATAAATAAATAACAAAATGAAGCAAGGGACGTGAAAAGACAACTATACATTACTTCATCAATTTATAAAACATCAGTAGTTTTTAAATTTTAGTTGTATGATGACTAGTTATTTATAAAGATTGATGTTATAATTGAAAAAACACCAAACCTATACATATATGTATTTAAAGTTGGTAAAGAGAATTTAGATTATGACATCTTATATCATTTATTTAAAGTTTCATTCACAAATCACCTAAAAATAAATGCCCTTTCAACTTCATACCTTAAATGATTATATTCATTAATTATCTGATTATTATAATTAATTTCAATAGGTTCGATATAGGATGTTAATCCCAATGTTTAATAATAATTCAGTTAAATAGACTTTGAATTTTTACAACTCCTAACTACAATATCATTATACAATCCTCCTTCTTTACAACACTTTTAATAAAACTAGTTTTACACATGTGCATTAAACGCACGAACATATATTGCTTATAATTAAATTCTAATCAATTAAAACGAAGACAAAAAATATTAAAAGAACAACATATTACTTCAATGAATAACCAAAGATCATTTGATTAAAATTAAATTATCCAATTTAAGGATAATCCCATTTTCTATAGCTAAGATGAACTAAAATTCTTTTTTCTAGCCAAGTTTGTTTAATACGATCATTTTACATCCTCCATTAAACGTGTGAGCCAGTGTAGGCAACTAAGGCAAGCACGTGAAGTTGGACATGGTTGGTACATAAACATGTTCGTGTGTGCACATAGTAGTTACGAAGATTTCAAGAAAACAGATAGCATGTTGATCTTTGCCTCTCCGCAATGGGAAAACTTAGCATTGGCCGTTGCACAAAAGTAAAAAGATCCTCCAGCATTATAAAATGTGGAAGAACATGAATTAATATATATATATATATATATATATATATATATATATATATATATATATATATATATATATGTGTGTGTGTGTGTGTGTGTGTGTGTGTGTAAGATTAGGTAGTCTAAACATAGTAGAATTCTGCCAAAATTTGTTTTCTTAAAATAGAAAGTTATTTTTATGTAATAAAAGTTATGGGTCATATATTGAAAACATAAACCTAATTCATTACATGTGTCTTAATTATTAAATAATGCTTTGGAATACAAAAATCAAATACTACATTGGAATATGAAAACTAAATACTCTTTTGGAATATGAACAAACTTATAATGATTTGAAAATATAGTTGACTGAAAATAAATCATAACTTCTACTCCCTCCGTCCCTAAATTATCGTCTTAATGGATTTGACGCACTGTTTAAGAAAACACATTTGACTAGATTATTAATATTAGTTTGATGTATAATTTACTTTAAAGCCCATGTGTATGTGACACATAATTAAAATATAATGAAACGATAATGGTAAAGCGGTAAAATCGTTGTCCTGAAAATGAAAATTCAAAACAAGACAATTATTTTGGAACAGACGAAAAAGGAAAGCAGGACAATAATTTGGGGACGGAGGGAGTATTTATTTATCTATTTATATATATATGTAGACACCCCAATTTCGTACCCCTGGTTTGTAGCATGACATAAAATATCAAGACTTGTTAAAACATTAACAAATGTCAAGTTACATGGTCGAAAATGCAAAAAGACAAAGCAGGATGCGCAAAACAGTGAAATGTAGAGTTTAAAGTGCCAAAAAGGAAACAATTTACACTAAGATGGCGCTAGAGATGTCAAAATGGGTTGGCCCGTCCCGCCACTTAAAGAAGGTGAGTTAAGTTGGGAAAATATGAACTCATTAGGAGGTGGGTCAAACGGGTTGAGCCCGCAGTGGGTTGCGGGTTGAGGTGGGTGTGGGTTCCCGGGATGCGGTGCTCCCGCGCCCCCTGCGCCCTTGGATAGGGGTGCGCGTCCGTGCGGATGCGGTGACATCCACTGCTCCCGTTCCAGCCTCCCTTTTTTAGGGGAGGACGAAATCAAAAGTGCGGGAGGAGTGCTGTCGGAATAGCGCGTTGGAATGCGCCTCGGTTGCCTTTAGTGGATTTTTTATCCAATATGGGAGCTTTGAGTTTTCTATGTCAAGTTATCCCTTTTTTAGGGGATACCAGGATATAGGAAAACATCACCTTTCCATTCTCATCCTCCTTTGTTTAGGGGAGAACGTGAAAGTGCAAAGAAAGATGTTGCAGCGCCCCCACTATGGATTTTATGAAAATAGCCTTATGGCCTATTTCGGATCACTATGAGTGCTTTGGGTTTTTTACGTCAATTTATCCCTTGTTTAGGGGATACCAGGACATAGGAATACATCACCTTTCCATTCACATTCTCCCTTTTTTAGGGGAGAACGTGAAAGTGCAAAGAAAGATGTTGCGAGGCCCCACTGGATCCAAAATGTTTTTAGAGTCGCCATCTTTATTTTAAGGCAAAAATAAAGCAAAACCAGAAAAAGAAAACCAGAGATGAAGAAAACGGGTTCGGAGGCTAAGTTACGAGTTGGGAAGCATAACTGCTTATATATTTACATTGGACCGGATTGGAAATAATATCGTTACAAACAAAGACTTTAATGAATAAATAAAGCAAATAATTACAAATACTATCTAAAAACATTTTGCCATAATAACGGCTACATTTAGTACTATTTCCTAATTAAATCCGGGCAGCACAACTGCTTATATGGCTACATTGGGCCGGACTGGAAATAATACTTTTACAAACAAATGTAAGACTTTAAAAATAAAAACTTACAGACAGCCTAGGGTGTGCTCGATCTGTCCCTCGGGGAGAGAGAGTCTTTTTTTTTGTTGAAGTTGTGTGTTGTGTGTTGTGTGAATTTGGACAGCGTGACTGCTCTGAAAGTTACTTTTCGGCCTCGGGATCGGGGCAGGGTAACTGTTTGTGTTTGGTTGTTTGTTGGCTTGAGGTAGGCTGAAATCGGGCAGAATAACGACTTATTTCTGAGCGATTTGGTCTTTTAAATCGGGCAGAGCAACTGCTCTTTCCACGATTTTTGGACCGGGGAAAAAAGGTGGATACCTACCTGGGGGGCTAAGGTACACTTCTATCGGTTGGTTTTGTGTTTGGAGGAAGTTTGGCAGAGTTTCGAGGCTTTTGAGGTGATCTCTCACTATCTCACACCGCTCTCTAATTCTCCAGCGTAACGTTAACGCGGAGAAGCTTGTCAAATGAAAGGTGTTCTGAAAATGATCGACTGAAACCTCTATTTATAGGTTGAATCTGGGACACGGCAGGAATTAAAATTATTTCTCTACGCATCAGATAGTGGTACACTGCGCTGGATTTGTTGCATTTTACGGCAACTATTTGGATGAACAGTGGCAGAGAGAGGAATTTGGGCGCCATCCTCTTTCATTTTGGGCACCATGCCCAATTTAATGGGTAGCCATGCCCATTTCCTTCTTCATGCATCAAACGAGTGTACACTGTGCTGTGAGAGTTGTGAATTGCGACAACTATTTGGATGAACAGTGGCAGAGAGTGGAATTTGGGCGCCACCCTCCTTCATTTTGGGCGCCATGCCCAAATATTATGGGAGCCACGCCCATTTCCCAAAGTTTGTCATTTTTGAACACTTAGGTCCCTGCAATTTGTTCTTTTGCACTTTTGACCCTGTAACTTGACATTTGTTAATGTTTTAACAGGTCTTGATATTTTTTGTCATGTCACATACTAGGGGTACGAAATTGGGGTGTTTACAGTGGGTTGGGGCGGGTCGAGGCGGGTTGACCTGCCATATACTGTTTCAAATAATCAAGTCATAAGTTTTAAATCATTTTCGCTCAAAATGTAAGATTATTTTTTATATCTTAAATATTAGTAAATGATTTTGAATTCGTTCAAAAAGTGACACTTATAGCAACTAAAAATATCAGAATAAAGTTTATTAACCGCAATATTTATAGAAAGATGATTATAAGAACATACAAAAACAGTAATGATAAAATAGTTTCTTACTTCTATTTTTTTTTTCTCATTTTATACTATTAATATTAAAGAAAGTTGTTAGAAAACACTATTAAAAATATAATAGTTAGAAAATATAAAATTTTAAATAAATTATGACATTTTTTTGTATTATTTATGATTATTTTTATTATTTAGATTAATTGGGAAAAAGTTGGTGGGTTGGCCCGCCTAACCCACAACACAAGACAAGTTGGGTTGGGTTGGCAATTCCCCGACCCGTAACATTTTATGGGTTGACCCGCCCCGCCAACCCACCTTGACAGCTCTAGCTGGCGCCACCCACACTCAAAGTAGGAGTGGCGCCCAGTTTCACTATGGGTGGCGCCTAGTTTGCTCAACAGTGCATTACAGTTTGCCGTATTGTGAAATTTCTTCGGCGTTGTGTACAAACAATTGAAGCATGAAGAGGAGATTTTTAATCCCCGATGAATCCCCATCCCAGGCTATAAATAGAGCTTCGGGGTTCGCCTTCAGAAGACACAATTCATCCGTAAAACTCTCCGCGTCCTCGTTACGCTAAAGAAATAGAGAGCGAAGTGAGATAGTGAGTGATCTCTCCAAAGCTTTAAAACCCTGCCAAACCTCCTCTAAACACAAAACCAACCGGTCAAAGTGAGCCTTAACCCCCCAGCTAGGTATCCACCCTATTTCCCCGGTCCAAAAATCGTGGAAAGAGCAGTTGCTCTGCCCGATTTAAAAGGTCAAATCAGCCAGAAATAAGCCTTTATTCTGCACGATTTTCGCCTCCCTCAAGCCAACAAACAACCAAACACAAGCAGTTACTCTGCCCAGATCCCGAGGCTAAAAGTAACTTTCGGAAACAGTCACTCTGCCCGAATCCCTACAACACTTCACAACACACACAGCAAAAAAAGACTTCCTCTCCCTGAACAGAGCGAGCACACCCTAGGCCGTTAGTAGGTAAGTTTTAAGTTTTTATTTGTAAAAGTGTTATTTTCAATCCGGTCCAATGTAGATATATAAGCAGTTGTGCTGCCCGGATTTAATTAGGAAATAACACTAAAAAGAGCCATTATTATGGCCAAATGATTTCAAGTATATCTGTAATTATTTGTAAAGAAACAGTTGCAAGTCTGTAAATAATGTAGACAATAGATGTATTTGTAGGCAGTTAATGTTTTATTTATCTGTTAAATAAATATAACAAAAAGCATACTTTAGCCAAAAACTGTTTTGAGACCGAAAGGGCGAGTTGGGTGCCTAGCACCTTCCCAACTCGTAACTTAGCCTCCGGACCCGTTTTTATTATCTCTAGTTTTCTTTTTTGGTTTTGCTTTATTTCTTCCTCAAAATAAAGATGGCGACTCTAAAACATTTTGGATCCAGTGGGGCCTCGCAACATCTTTCCTTGCACTTTTCCATTTTCCCCTAAAAAGGAAGAATGAGAATGGAAAGGTGATGTATTCACATATCCTGGTATCCCCTAAAAAATGGATAACTTGACATAGAAAACCCAAAGCACCCATAGTGATCCGAAATAGGCCATAAGGCTATTTTTCATAAAATCCATAGTGGGGGCGCCGCAACACTCCTTTCTTGCACTTTCCCGTTTTCTCCTAAAAAAGGGAGAATGAGAATGGAAAGGTGATGCATTCCTATATCCTGGTATCCTCTAAAAAAGGGATAACTTGACATAGAAAACCCAAAGCTCCCATATTGGATCAAAAATCCACTAAAGGCAACCGAGGCGCATTCAAACGCGCTACTTTGACAGCACTCCTCTCGCACTTTTAATTCCGCCGTCCCCTAAAAAAGGGATGGTTGAATGAGAGCAGTGGATGTCCCGCATCCGCACGTACGCTCACCCCTATCCAAGGGCGCGCGGGGCGCGGGAGCACCATTCCCGGGAACCCACAATATACCTATTCAATAATAAAGTCTACGCACAAGTCCAAATACTATGCAATCGATTCGATAAAAAATGACAAAAACTTGGGTAAGACGGTCTTACGAATATTTTTTGTAAGACGGGTCTTCCTTACCCGACCCACCGTGTGTTGGTGGGTTGAGCTGTGAGATAGTGAATCTCCGTCTTATGTAACGCATAAGAATCCGTAAGATCGTCTTATAGGAGACTTACCCATAAAAAAATCACATATAGATGACAAGAATCACAAAACGAAAATAAAACAAAACCTTACATGATCACGAAAATATAATTCATATTGAAATATTGCCTAATGAACCTAATTCTTTATCACAATTGTAGAGGTAACTTATTGACATATTTGAAACTATATTACCGATCTAATGAAATAGACAAAAGTGAAAACAATGCCTTGTGTGAGTGCCCCGTTTTTTGACCTCTCCCCCATGGCATGAGAAACGCGGGTGGTTTTTGGAAAAGAAAAACCTTTCAAGCGCGTGGAATATGTCCGGCCTCAAATGTGGACTCAAAATGTGAATAACAGAGTCGTCATCTTTATTTTAAAGATAAACAAATAAAAACAAAAAATAACCAGATTTGTAAAGGGTTCGGAGGCTAAGTTACAAGTTGGGAAGGGGTTAGACACATAACTTGCCCTTTCAGACTCAAAATAGGTTTTTGACTAAATATGCTCTTTTATAAAATTAACAATTTAAATAAAACATTTTAAATATATATATGCATATATATAAAGAAACAAATACAAACTTACAACAACCTCATTTTTAGAGTTGCAAATATATTTATAAAAAATTGGTCATAATAACGGCTCTTTTTAGTGCTATTTGTTATAGAATTTTGGGCAGCATAACTGCTTATTTCGTTACATAGGACTATTTCAAATAGCACTTTTTAATATAAAAAGTAAATAAAACTTTTAAGGTACCTACCACTTGAAGCGTGAGAATTTTATCCCGTACCAAGCTCCTTTCTGGTAGGCCCTAGGGTGTGCTCGCTCTGTCCTTCAGGGAGGGGAGTATTTTTGCTTTTGCTGTTGCGGGGATTCGGGCAGCGTTACTGCTCCTTTTTGTTGTTTTTGCCTCGGGATTCGGGCGGCACAACTGCTTGCTTTGCGTGTTTGCTTGCGTCCGAAATCGGGCAAAGCAACTGCTTGCTTTGGCTGGATTTGACGTCTGGAATCGGGTAGGGAAACTGCTCTTTTTGGTTCTTTTGAACTGGTGAAATAGGACGAAAACCTAGCAGGGTAACTAGGGTTCACTTTGACCGGATGGTTTAAGTGTTTGGGGAAGATTTGGTAGAGCTTCGGGGCTGGATAGGAAATAACATCGGCGTTCTCTCGGGAGAACAGGCTACGGTGAAAGTTTTTCACGCAATGAATTTCCTAACTGTGTGAATTCTGAAGCCGGGAGGCTTTATTTATAGCCGAGGATTTGGGATTCCTTCGCGGTTAAGTTTTAACCTCTGAGCTTCAACGACTTATACCGTGCACTGAAAAGGTTGCATCTTAGGCTAACTATACCAGTGTTTGGGGAAGCTGTGGGCGTCGCTTATAGGCTTGTGGGCGCGGCGCCCAGGAGTGGTATAGGCAGTGCCCACAGCCTTTTCTCTGGTCATTTTTGGTACTTTGGCCCCCTGCAATTCACTGTTATGCATTCTTTTTTTCCTTTTGCATTTTCGACCCTGTAACTTGACATTCGTTGGTTCTTTTAACAAGTTTTTATATTTTATGATATGTCATATACCAGGGGTACGAAATTGGGGTGTCTACACCTTGACATATCCATAAAAATATAAATAAGCATAAATAGATCAGGTATTTTTCCATTTCCAGTAAATTCAAATTTAATCTAATAAAATATTTCAACACCAAAATCTTAGTTTTATTGTTCATTTAACATGTTAATAAATCGATATCAGAATTTTTTAATAATATTCTATACGTTAAAAATTTATGGTCATATAGAAGATAAAAATGATAAACTTAAACAACCGGCTTCAGCTAACATGTATTCTAAAATCTTAAACTTTTACTTTGATGTAAATGCAAGATAGTCCATATAAAAGGTGTGTTTATTAAAATATTGGAAATAAAAAAAACATTATTTATAATTTTAACCTAAGCATGTAGGTAGAACAAAAAAACTTTGAATATTAACCAACTAACATGAACCAATTTTTTTTTTAAGTTTGCTATTTGTTAGTTTTTTTATGCTCAATCATCTAAATCCGATCATTTTCGCATTAAAAAAATCAACTGATATTTTATTGTATTTTTTACAAAATAACCAGTAAAGAGGTTAAACATCGCATTATAGAAGTTAAAATCTTGAATGTAAGCAAATGTTTGAGACGAAGTCTTTTATCTCAAGAATATCACTATATCTATCACAGTGAGGCATGTCTTGCATGGTTGAAGGCCGGACAATCTATTTTCAACCGTTGAGTTGAACACTATTTTTTACATGTCTTCTTGATATGGTTGGACAAGGATTATGATTTTCCTTATTTTTTGGAGAACGTTTTGTCGTTAATGTGTGTTTAGAACTCTAAATTTGTTATTTATGTTTCTTATTATGGTATTGTTTTACTTCTCTTATCTCTTGTCAACTTAGATGGATAATGATTTAATTAATATATAATGATTACCTTTTTAACATATTTTTTTACAGTTGTAATGGAAAATAATCATGAAGATGATGTGTCCAAGAATAACGAAATTACTTCCAAAAGGAATTTAAAAAAATGCTTTGATGGGTGGTCTCATTTTTGTTTATATATCTAAAAAAATATGCAACTAAATCACCGTATAACACATCATAAGTAGAAGGGTGGAAGTTTGTTACGTGTGTGCTTGAAACTGATACAAGCTATCATAGGATTTTCGTATGTCTAGAGCTGGATTTTTCAACTTATGTATGTTGTTGGAAGAGGAATATGAGTTCGTTAACAGTTGAGAAGTTAGGGTTGAATAGCAGGTGACAATGTGTTTCCTAATAGTTGGTCACAGTATAAAGAATTGTTGAGAATGGGATGGCGCGATCGCTCAATGAAGCATTCTTCAAAGGTGCCTACTGGATTTTGCGCGGTCGCCCAGCGTTTGGGCTGAGCGACCGCTCAACCCCGTTTTTGCTGTTTTGTCAGTTTTTTAGCCTTTTAAGGGTTTTAGGGTTTCTATTGTACACATATAAATAGTTGTATACCTAGAACGTTTGAAGGTGGTGTCTCTAATAAAATTTCGATAGTCTGTTGGCCCCAATATCTCTCTTCTTTGTGATTGATTCTATTATACTCTGTTAATTTGTTTGTTAGTCTTCCGCTGTGCACAACAAGAATATAGTGATTCCAGAGCTATTTAACAAATATGGTCAAACGGTTAGCAAGTTCTTTAATTGTGTTCTTCGTGCTACTACTAAGATGTCATTTGATTGGATAAAGCCTTCAGCTAATATTGGAACACATCCCCATATCAGAAACAACAATAAGTATTGGCCACATTTTAAGGTGTTTTAAACATTTTGACACATCAATCTTAGTTATTACCATTCTTGATTGTTTCTTAACATATTTTTTGTTTACAGGATTGTATCGGTGTCATAGATGACACTCATGTACGTGTTACTATTCCCGTTGAGGAACAACCTCGATTTTTTGGTAGAAAAGGGTATCCATCTCAAAATATACTTGTTATCTGTGACTTTGACATGTGTTTTGTGAGACCCCGAACCTTCGTATGTTTAAATTCCTTGTTTTACGTGCCAAATGGCCATATCAATTCTCGTTTGGCTCGTTGTGGTCTGAGATGGCTTGGTAGAAGCCAATGTCCTAGTTCTATATGACCCATAACCTTTAACTTGTTATAGTTTCTAGTCATGACTCGTCGGTAGTCGGAACACGACTCGGTCGAGAGTTTACTCTCGTAGTTCGTTCTTATGGCCTCGGTTATATCATAGACCACTTCTTGTTTGTCTTGAATTGTATTAGAGTTTTAGTCTTACTATGGGATAGATTCCCTTAGTCTATTTATACTTCTGATGCTAAAGGCATCTCATTCGTCTCTATCGCGGTGCGTGAAACAAAATCTTGCGTATGTCGCGTCTTTTGGAGTTTCTATACTCGTGTATCGTTGTATGACATTGTAGGAGTACTCTAGTCTATACCTTAACCCTTCTTGTATGTTTTATAACTTCGATCTTGATAATAGTATGCTTGGTTGAGAGTTTAGAAGCATTGTTGCGTCGTTTGATCATTTGGATCTTAGGGTTTATCAGTTTACCTTCCTTGGTTGTATTGCATGTCTATTTGAATTGTGATAGGTTGGTTTGAGTTATAGACCTAGTATTATAACCCTTAACATGTTTAGGGAGGGTTAACTAAGCTTGCTTAGTTTTGGATTTATTGATGTTATCATCGTTTGATTCTTCGCTGTGTGTTTCGATCTTCATTTCTACATGTTTCGAGGGTTGTACGGGAGTGTTTCAGATGCGTTTTGAGTAGGGTTTAACCCTAATATGTTTGGGGTTGAGTTAGGTACCATTTGGACCAAGTTTCAAGTCCTTTTTTCTTCATTTTGGACTAGACGCTCGCCTAGCAGAGGGACCAAGCGACCACCTATTTTACAAAATGTTGTTTTGGCTGAAAGAGGGTTAAGCCCTCGCCTAATCAAGGGCACTAGGTGACCGCCTTTCTCCGACACCAGCAATGTGCAGGTTGGTTTTTGGGCGAGAAATTCCTATTCTACCCTTACTATATCCTTCCCCCTTCACATATTTGAGGGCATGATTGGCCTTAAACACCCTTATAACCTCTAACACCCATCCCCTCTCCTCATTTGTGCACCATCTTAGCCGATTCCCGAAGTTCCAGCCATCCGTTTGATGATCCGAGACCGCCATCGCGAAGCCCTCGCCGAGTAAAGTCTTTCCCGTTGGTTTGTTTTTGTTTCCTTTCGAGTTTATTCGACGGAATAGGTACATTACTTAAACCCTAGTTTCTATCTTTAAATCGATTTTGATGTTAGGTTGATAGAGACTTGTTCCTCGTAATTTGTCGTTATACATGTCAAAATGATATGTTTTGATGGTTATTAATATGCATTAGTGAGGGTTTGAATCCAAATGAGTTTATTGGGTGTATTGGAATTGTTATGGTTTAAGATTAATTATTGTTGGGTTTAGAAACCCGAATAAATTGTGAATCCTGAATTTATGCATTGACCTAGAAATTGAGACTTTGTTATTTGACACAAATGAAGTCAATTAATTATAGAAGTTGTTATTTTGAGCCTTAGGATAAATTCCTATAACTACTTGTATTCGTTGAATCTCAATCACATAATTTCGAGATTTGGTCGGGTGAGACTGAAATGGTATTTTATTGATGTGGTTTAGTTTAGGACTCCAATGGGTGTCTGTAGACACCCCAATTTTGTACCCCCTGGTATGTAACATGATATGCGATATCAAGACCTGTTAAAACTTAACAAATGTCAAGTTACAGGGTTTAAAAATGCAAAATGAAAAGCAGGATGCGTAAAACAGTGAAATGCAGGGGCCAAAGTGTCAAAAATCAAGCTAAAAAAGGATCTAGGCGCCACCACCAAGCCAAACTGGCGCGGCGCCCAGAGGTCTACAGTGCATCTCCGTTTTGGCCTTTTGTACAAGCTCTCAAGCGCGTGGTACAAGCTGATGAATCACAAAGAAGAAATTTTAAAGATGACGAGGTCCCTTCTTCAACTTATAAATAGAGGGATTCGGCTTCAGAATTGAGGGCCGAGAAATTCTCACCCATAACGCACAACGTTTATTTTACGCAGTAAAGAGCGATCGTGAGATAGAGAGAATCTACTCCTCCTATAAGCCTCGAATCTCTGCCAAATCTCCTCCAAACTCAAATCCAACCGGTCAAAGTGAACCTTAGCCTTCCAGCTAGGATTCCACCCTATTTCCCCGGTCCAAAAATCCCAAAAAAGAACAGTTGTTCTGCCCGAATCCAAAGGCCAAATCCGCCAAAAGCAAGCGATTGCTTGCTCGGCCAGCAAGCAAGCGGCAAAAAGCAAGCAGTTGCTCCGCCCATTTTACGGTGCCTGAAAGCAACTTTCGGAAGCAGTTATTCTGCCCGAATCGTAGCAGCAGCAAAAGACTCCCTCTCCCGGAAGGACAGAGCGAACACATCTTACGCTCTTAAAGGTAAGCCTTTAAGAGTTTTTATATAAAAATGTTATTTTCATCCGGCCCATGTAAAAAATATAAGCAGTCGTGCTGCCCGGATTTCTATAGAAAATAACATTAAAAAAAGTCATTATTATGGCCAAATATTTTTAAATGTATTTGTAATTATTGGAAGGAGGCGGCTGCAAGTCTATAAATAATGTAGATACAGATATATCTGCTTTTAATGCTTCATTTCATTAGCTAGATAAATATAATAAAAACATATTTTAGCCAAAAACCATTTTTGAGACCGAAAGGGTGAGTTGGGTGTCTAACACCTTCCCACATCGTAACTTAACCTCCGAACCCCTTTTTACAAACTCTAGTTATTTTTGATTTTTCTTTATTTCTCCTTAAAATAAAGATGACGACTATGTTATAACATTTTGGATCACAGTGAGGCCCGCAACATCATTTTTTTTGCACTTTTCCGTTTTCCCCTAAACAAGGGACGATGGGAATGAAAAGGGTGATGCATTTCATGTCTCTTGTCTTCCCCTAAACAAGGGAGGATGAGATATGGGGAAGCCCAGTACACTCATAGCGATCTAAAATAAGCCTAAGGTCATGGTGAGATTCGCAACAACCTTTTTTTGCACTTTCTCGTTTTCCCCTAAACAAGGGATGATGAAAATGAAAAGGGTGATGCATTTTTTGTATCTTGTTTTCCCCTAAACAAGGGAAGATGAGATACAGAGAAATCCAATGCACTCATAATGACCTAGGGCAATTTTCAAAAAGTCCATAGTGAGGCAGGGCGTGTTCCCACGCGCCTTCACAACATCTTTTTTTTGCACTTTTCCGTTTTCCCCTAAACAAGGGAAGATGAGACTGAAAAAGGTGATGTGTTTTCTGTATCTTATTTTCCCCTAAAAAAGGGAGGGTGAGATACGAAAAAATCCAAAGCTCTCATAATGGACCATAGCTCACTCAGTGACCGAGGCGTATTCAACGTGCTTTTTGACAACACTTTTTCTGCACTTTTAATTTCGTCTTCCCCTAAACAAGGGAGGATGGAATGGAAAGCGTGATGTCCTTCCGCATGCCGCGCTCCCCTAGAAAAGGGCACGCGGGGTCCGGGAGCGATCCGGGGCACCCACAGTGTCCTTAAATGATTTTGGTACGAACGTATTACTTGTCGTCGGATTTCATAAGTTCGGGTACACAATTGAGAATGTTGACTCGTTAGGAGTTATGGATTATGCACGTTACTGCATTGACTCGTTAGAGGGTCGTAGTGCGACCCTTTAGTATTAAGATAATGTTTGGGAAATGTGTTTGGTTGAATGTTCTATTCTGCTTGTTATAATGTACCTCGCAGATAATTAGCAATTAGAGGCTAATGATTGGTCTTGGGTTTTGGTTTGAGGTCACGTTTAACGTAGGCATGATTGGGTTGATTGGTGACGGTTGGTCGTTGGACACCATCTTGGTTGCATGGGAAGTGAGCTTGGGGCTTAGGTCGAGAACGACTCGAGTATGAAATATTGAACGAGACTCACTAGAGTCGCTTAAGTATTTACTAATAATTTGTGATAGTTGTAAGTGAATCATGCGGTGTTTGATTAAGATTGGGTTTTGGTTTATGGACTCGTGTGGTTCTACATAGTGCTTGTGTCCAAGTGACCCTCAGACTTAATGATATTCAATTATGGTTTTACCTTGGGAGCTTAACTAACTTAGTAAGCCGGTTAATCGAACTTTGAGAGTTCATATAATGAGTCGATTAATTTAGAATGATTTACCATTCTAAAGAAAACCCTTTAAGGTCATACCTTTGTTGTTTGGTAAACCTAGATTAACTAGGTAGTCTCGAGAGTTATGTGAATTGTGAATTGTAAAGTTAATGACTTAACTTGGATACATGTTGGGATATGAATCCCCATGTCTACGTGTTATTTGACGAAATGCATGACTGTTATCATTTTAAAGAAATAATATTATATTTTGTTATTAATATGACTTATAAGCTTATTAAGTGTTCTTGCCTTCATGCGTGATCTATTCTACGATTATCAATTTATGTTGAATCTAGATTCTACTACTAAGTGGAATTATGAATTGAAATTGAACTAAGCTTTATTTGACATTAATCAACTTAGGCTTCCCTTTTATACTTGACTTAGTGATTTTTGAAATAGGGTTCCTAAATGGAACAAGAAACTAGCTATGCCTCGAACGAGAACATAGAAACGGGGTACAAATGCATATAGCGTTTATACCCTATTTGGATGAAACTGTAGTAAGGACTCAACGGAGTCGAGTTAAGGAATAATTGAACCTTAAGAGGATTTTGGTAAGATCCTATGACATTTTTTAATCCACTTGACTAGATTACTGGCTTTTGAAACTTGATTTGATTAGTGTGGACAACTTGACACTTATGTTTTCAAGACTTAATTGAGCTTCAAACGTGATTTAAATGATGATTACAATTATGTGCATAATCGAAAGTATATAATATAGTAATACACCTACTTGACATTGGACGAGTTAGCTCGGTCCCTATTTGATTTCATGACAAGTAAACATCTACTTGTGCATTGCATATAAACATTACTTGAGTTTTACGTTGATGGTGAGACGATGCATTAGCTTCACGGATTATGGGATCCGTGGTTACAATGTATCGCCGTACCAGAGACAGTTCACACACCCTCCACTGTTGGCCTCAGTGGGGAAGTTAGCCCATTGCCGTAACCAATAGAGCGTATGGATTATGCTAATTTGGTTGAAAAAGGGCTTCCCTTAAGGTGTAGCTACTCGGTATATCGATGTATCAATCACATACATAGTAGTCACAAAACAGTTTAACGGTTGTGATTGTAAGCGACACATCGACATTGATTTGGTACCTTCTCTATCCTTTATGTGGCTTACTATGGGCACCTATGTGATAAAAAATGTTGGTTGAACATGAGATCTAATTGATCGTGTTTATATTGATTATGTATTATTGAAATACTTGGTGTATATATCTGTAAGTATACATATGCATATGTACATGATGATTCTATGAACAATATGATATTGTAACGCCCCGAGCCCGAGAGCCCGGTTCGCTACGCGTAGCCCATACATTGACCCACTGAACATGCAACACCTTGGGTCATCAGACCCAGTACAAGCCGACCCAAAAGTCCATGGATGATGTTGGTGCCCAGTAGTAGCGCATGGCTACCTTATAAATCAAGCACAAGTCCCACATCTACCCGATGTGGGATTGGGGTATTACAATATCCCCCACTCAAATCCTTGACGTCCTCGTCAAGGCCGAATCATACCCCGGGCGATGCAGGAATCAAGAGGTGGCTCGTACGGGGATCAAGAGGTGGCTCCCACCTTCTGCGGTGTAGCACTTTGGTCCGCACATCACTTTGTTCCCACATTTTCGACCGGGACCCGCTCTGATACCATTTGTAACGCCCCTAGCCCGAGAGCCCGATTCGCTACGTGTAACCCATATACTGGCCCATTGAGCATGCAGCACCTTGGGTCATCAGGCCCACCACAAGCCGACCCAAAAGTCCATGGATGATGTTGGTGCCCAGTAGTAGCGCATGGTTACCTTATAAATCAAACACAAGTCCCACATCTACCCGATGTGGGATTGGGGTATTACAGATATGTATATATTTAAATATATATACTTCTACTTGATAATTCTATAAATGTCTTGATATGTGTATATATATATATATAATTGCATATGATGTTTTCGTTAGAACTACATTCTAATTCATTTGATTTGTGTTTGAATAAGGAATTACACACTGGTTCATTTGGACGGTTTAGTAAGTAACAAAAAATGGTTATCTTGTGGAGTATCTAAACGATACAACACCTCTTCACGGGTTTTTTGTCATTTGTAAAACGACACCATGATTTATTTTATGTTGCATAATTATATGTTACATATCTCTTGTAGTAGCGTATTTGGTCATTATGACTCATCTCGTACTTTGTTTTCTAGTTGCAGTTATCCGGTTGCCGCGTTGAGGCAGAGTAGATCGTGACTGTAGCAGATCGCAGTTGATCGATAGATTGAGATTGTGTGGTTCGTGCTAGTAGCAGCCGATTTCCCCGAGTAGTAGCTTGTGAGGTCCTATTTCTTTTAGCATCGTCATTTGTATATGTGTTTTGCTATTCTTGTGAGATCGATGTTTTGTAAAGTTATTTAGACTTTACGGTCTGGTAGATACTTGGGTATTTGTATTAGTTCTTTATTGGGCTGACGTGTTGTGTCGTGCCGTTGTTCGTAGTTTTAGTATTTATTTCAGTTGTCTCCCGGGCATGTTGTAGCTTTGGGGCATTTCTTTATTCTAATTGTTATATTTGTTGGTTAACGCCGGTATGCTTTAGTCGTTGGGTAATTGTTATATCAGGTTGGTTCTTTGTTGAAACGCCAGCCTGGAGTGCCGATGGTTTGTTCAGCGTCTGCAATGTTGTGGCACACAAGTTTGTTTTTCCCCTTTTTGAGATAAATGTCTCTCTTGGTTTCTTTAGCTTTGGTTACGAGCTTCATAGCTCGGGACTTCATTTCTTTATTGCTTCCGCTAGTTCGATTATTGAAATCCCGTATTTTAGTATGGCTTTACTTTCATGTTTAGAACTTGTTAGCTCGACCGTTCGACTTGCACTATTGCTTAGTAGGTGTTTGTCCTCCTATTGCACTATCATAGAGACGACCTCGAGATTTCGTGTTGGAATTCGGGTCGGGTCGTCACATGCTTCATCTATGTAAAGCCGAGATGGGAGGGAAGTGCCCACGACACACGTATTTTCCTACACACTATTCTAGATCTCTTATCAAAATTTCCTATGCATGTTCCACATATGTCTTATATTATGAATATTTCAATAAAATTCATTACTTTTTTTTTTCTGAATTGTATACATTATTTGTTTTGTAGCTCAATTTTACTTGGTTGATGCGGGGTATCCTAATAAAATTGGGTTTCTTGCACCTTATAAATGAGCACGATATCATTTACCCGAGTTTCAACGTGGCCAGCAACCACACAATACACATGAAAAGTTCAATGTTGCTCATTCTTCATTGAGAAGTGTGATTGAGAAGACATTGGTAGTTTGGAAAGCCATATGGATGATTTTTGCGGACATGCCTGGTTATAGTTATGATGATCAAATTTATATGGTTTGTGCAACAATGGCGATTCATAATATCCTTAGGAGAATAAACATAGACGATGATGATTTTCAAGCTTATGATGCTGACCTAACTTATTTCCTGAGGTTGAGGAAGATGACCCTAAAGTGGTCAGTCAAACACCTATCGCTTTTCTGGGTACGACAGATCCAAAGATGGAAGAAATGAGAAATGCAATGTGTTATCAAATATGTAATAATAGTATTTTCAATTAGCATTTGGATATTACCACTTTGAACTTAAATGTATGTATTTTTGTTAAACACCTATCACTAGTTATATGTATGTAATTTGGATATTATCTATTTTGAACTTATATATGTATGTAATTTTGTGTTTCTAATTTGCTTTGATTTAAGTTTGGATATTATAACTTATTTGTAACTTTAAGAATTCTCTTTCAAATATAAATTTATTGATTAAAAAAATAACATTATTAGTGAATTTCCAAATTAATAGGAAGGAAGATTAATCAGAATTTTTATTCTTTTATTATTATGATCGATCGATATAAACATCAACAACTTAGAATTGGATTAGTTTTTCCTCAACAAATAAGGATTTGGGCCAATAAAATCCTGCTAAGTTAAAAATGTTTGAAAAAAAATTGTTAGTTAACGCAACTAATTTTAATAAACAGGGAAAAAATTATATGGTAAGGTTATTTTAGTCTCTATAATTTCATTCAACACTTTTTAACTTATTAATAAAAAAATCTCACTTACTTATAATAGCTTAGACCACAAACAACAAAGATTATTTGGGGAGTTTAGCCGGATTTTTTGAGATTATTTGAAATAACAAAGGAGCTTAAAAGATGCTTAATAACCAAAAAGTGGTTTGAGGAGCTTTTTTAGCTCTTGCACTTAGAATTTTTTTTAAAGTTAAAACGATGTTGTTTTATTACAAAATACATCAAAACTCCAACGTTTGACAAAATAAACCTGACACCGCCTGTGCCTCCTGTGCACATGCACTGCCAGTCTTTGATCCAAAAACCTTTTCATGTGTCATTACACTAGTGGACTACAATTTATTTTCCTCCCTTCTTGTTCTTAACCAATTTTGAGCCAAATTGACATTATTTTTTTAATCTTTTTTTCTTGATTTAAAGTACACATTTTTACCTATAAATAGAGACTTGGTTTGTTTTATTTGGATATTAAAATAAATTTCTATGATTTTTTGAAGTTTCTAGCTATTTTATTTATTGATATAAACAAAATATTAAATTTATTGAAATAAAAATGGTGAGGTATATAAAAGTGTTGGAGTTTGTGCATTGTTAGAAGAGTATTTTTGTTTGGGAGCTAAAGTGGAGAGCTTAATGATATTTTTGTAATAAAAATGGAAAACATGAAGTTTAAGCTCCCCAAATGAGGAGTTTTGTTGTACATGCTCTTAGGGCATCCACAATCGTTCACATTCCCCCACAAATTCTTAGCTGGGTCCCACTGTCAACTATACATTTTCATAATTTCTCTCTCTTAAGAATTTTCTTCTACAATAGTTTTCATTCTTCAACAATTCTTACATGGGTCCCACTACCACATCATTCACTTTATTTACACTACTTTTTATTTTTATACTTTGCAAATAAATTAATTAATACGTATATGCAATATAAATAAATTAATTCGTTTATAATTTTTATTAATATATTGAATATTCAAATATGTAATATAAATAAATTAATTCGTTTATAATTTTTATTAATATATTGCATATTCAAATATGCAATATAAATAAATTAATCAGTTTATAATTGTTATTAATATATTGTATAAAAACGTTAATAATTAAAATTACATAAAAACGTGAATAATTCAAATTACTTAAAAACATTACATAATTAAAAAAATAAATAAAAGAAAAAAGTCATTTTCAAAAATCTTACAATTCAAAATTTTTCAAAAAAAAAAAGAGCAAATTTTCCCAAATGACCAACAGCTAAGCCCACAGCGCCAGTCACCCTTCACGCCCCTTAGCCTCGCGTGTGCCACACGTACTCCTCCTAGCCTTGCGTTGTTGGTCACTCTCTCGCTTCTCTCTCTCTCTCTCTTCCCTCGAATTATTAATTAGGAATTTTGGGAAGGAATTCTTATTTGGAAATTGTCCACAATAGTTGAGAATTCTTAAACAATTTGAGAATTGTTTAAGAATCCATCATTGTGGATGCTCTTATTGGCATTTTAAAAAAGCTAAATCAAATAATATCATTCATCAGTCTACCAGTCATAACTCATCTATCAATCATAAGCCATCAATTATCGGCACATGTCATTAACCTAAATCGAACGGCCCCAACTCAAATAATTGTGGGGGCAGATTTGTCAATTGGATTAAAACGGAGTTTGATCTTCGAAAACCCTTTGGAACCCTTGTCGCGGGCGGAAAGATACTGCCTCCTTTCATGGTCGTGCGTGTGTAAGAGAGATAAAGAGACAGAGAGTCGGGGAGGGAGAAGGTGAACTAGTTGGAAGCTTCTTTTGCAGCAGTGAGGGATTAGTCACAATTTACAATGGCAAAGCGCGAGCTGTCCAGCACGTTGAAAAACTTGAAGGTAAAGCAGCAAGCACAATACCTTCTTTCATTGATCTATTGAGGATTTCCCCCCTGTAATTATTGTCTGCATGATTTTATAAAATTTCCAGATATTTAAACTGATTCGGAAGTATTGAGGATTTTTCCCCCTGTAATTATTGTATGTAGTTATTCAAAATCTCAGAAATTCGGAAGTGCCCGAAATCTGCATTAGGTTCGCCCTCTGCCAGGGTTCCCGAGGGGTAGGCGATCTGTAAGTACCTCTGTGAGCCCTGGCATAGGAATGGAGCATCAGCAACTTATTTCACTCCAATTATTTTTATTATTGGACCAATGAAAAAACATTTTGAATTTATTTTGGAGGGATTTTCATGTTTATTCCTGCAGTTCATGCAACGGGCCTCTCAAAAAGAGATACCAAAGAAGCAAGAAGAGATCATGCCTGGTGGGAATTTCCCATCTTCAAGTATTACCAAAAAATGGTATTTATTCCCCCTCCTTTTTCTTTCCTTTTCCCCCAATTATGTATTTCTTTGGAGGAAGTATTCCAATTTGATTCCAAACAGTGGGTCTTTTTATGTTTTGTACTTTTGTCTTATTTTCTTTTATAATATTTCCCGGTGGGGCGATGTGTGTGTGTGTATGTGTGTACATGTGTGCTTGTTTGATTGAGAGCATGTCGGTATGTGAGGTTGCTTTTCTTAGTATACATATATTGTGTTATCAGGTCGGAACTTTTGGCACTTCCAAAACAGAAAGTTACTTATAATAGAAACTGTATGAACTTGAAATTAATTCAATGGCGAATTTCCTCGACTAGGCTGTCACTGTACTGATTATAAAAGGGGTATAATTGCACAGTTTTTGTGTTTATAACTTAATGTTGAATAAGCTTATCTTGCTGTTGGTTGTTCTTGAAGTATTGATGGTACAGCTCTAGCAAGTGGCCCTTTCTGTATACTGCAACATTGAAATTGTGTCTTATGCGTAGCTGTTTTGACGATCAATCTGATTTTACCGAGTTAATGCTAGTTTGATATGCAAACATGTTTTTCAATAGCTTTTCACGTTCTCCCTCAAGAGAAAAAGTGTTATGCTGGGAAGTGGGAACAAAGCTATTATATTAATCCCTCCATTAACCCCTTTGTTTGGTATTGAAATATTTGTTCCATTTACATAAGTTTTTGGGTTTCTATTATGTTTTGGTGATACCTTGATAAGTTTGATTGAGAGTTTTACTATAGCTGATGGCCATAGAGTTGAAGAAAATTTGTTCATGATGTCATTTGCGACGAGAACATAATTTTTTACTAATATACTAACAAGATAGAGTTCAGCAGTTATGCTTTTTTTTTATTGGGGGGGGGATAACTGAACTGTGGACTGATTTCCGAACAGGTCCACCGTATTTTTAAACTTTTCTACTAAAACCACTGGCCTTGGCTTGCTCATCTATTTTCACCTACTCCCATCAATGCTGTCCACGTTTTTCTGTCCAAAAGCTTGTGAGTTGAGAAGTCATGCTTAACTTTTCCATTTAGGATTGTGATATGTGAAGTTTAAAAGTGCCTAGTCAGTTTGTGCATAACCATTTCTTAAGCTGGTTGACTTCTTTTGGGTATCTTGGATTTCAAATTAGGCAGTCTGGAGATGTATGGTTTATGCCACAGCCTCTATATGAATGATTCTCCGAGGATACTTTTATAGTGACCATTGTCTTCAGGTGCTGCAAGTTAAATTTATCAATATGCCATCTAAATGTTGGTGAGTGTTCATGGTGCACTGCTTGGGTTCTGCTTTCAAGTCTCCTTGGTTGGAAAGTACCCAGTAGTTCTATTGGAAGAAGATGATTCAATTGAGCAGCTTCAAAGATAGCTGTGCAGGTTCAGTGTTGGGCAACTCCAGTTCCCAACCCTAATGCTAATTTTTCCTCCACTATAGAAATTTAATATTATAGGTTATTTATGTGCTAAATGAAAGATTTCAATTTTTGATTTTTGTTATTAACAAAAGGAAGTCAAAACCTCTTAAGAGAGTACTGATAGATTTTACGTCTTTGGTAGTTGAGATTAGAAATTAACTCTGTTCCTCGGTAAGGATAATGAAAAAATAAATTATATTGCTTATGGTGGTCCCTTGCATGACCCCAAATCGGTATCTTGAGGCACTTATGTAAATTAGTTTTGTAGGGTATATGTGTCGATGGTACAAAGTGTAGCACTTCGGGGCAAGGGTGGCTCATTTCATATTTCACCACGACCTTAAAGCATCTTACACATCTTCCTTATTCAGCTGTGCAAATAACTGAAAATACACACACACATATGTGCATGTGTGTGTGTATGGGTGTTTTTCTTCAATCGCTCGTGTTAATATTTAATTAGGGTGAATAAGCCAATTCTTTTTATCTCTGTCCAAAGATTTTCTGAGCTTTCTATCCCAAGTTGATTTGTTTTTCAAGATGATGCATGCTATTCTGACATTCTTTTTTTATATGATTGGGAGAAAGGATCAGAATGTTTTCTTCCTATAGCTGGGCTCTATTTGTCTGTTTGACTGCAGGACTTTAATCTCTCTCTCTCTCTCTCCATATATATGTATATATATATATATATATATTTGCTAAGAGAGACAGGTTTACACAGAGAAACTAGATACACGGGATAAAGTTCATCTCATTGAATCATAGTAATTAACTATCGCAAATCATCATTAAGCTTCATAAGTGATTGGAAACTATATTTCTAAACTTGATGTTGAATTAGGGCCGGTCCTGTACATTTGAAGGCCATGTCTTAAATTTATAATTAGGCCCTAAAATTGAACTTAGTTTAGTTATATAAAGTTTGCAAAGTCGTTGGACTTTGTTAAGCAAATTCTCCACAGCGAGTGTGGAGGAAGACCAACAATTATGCATTTAAAGTAAAAAATTGTTAAATCCGAAAAAAAAATTATAACTAATTACTCTCATAAAGCAACTATAATGAGCATAACTTGTTGACATTACTGTCAACACAGATCTCCACAAAAGTTGAGCAATAGTAGCTTTTGTCGAGATCTCTTCAATATTTGATTTGCAACTAAATCGAAAATTGAGCTCTCAGCTCATGCTTATGGAAATAACACCAATAGTAATACCATATTCAATACTTGTGTCTTTTTTGAATCAAATTTTGGTTAAGTAGAAACAAACATATTAAGAGAAAAATGTTATGCACAGTGTCACTCAACATCAACACGACAAATTACAGCTAGTTAAAACAAATTACACTCAGAGCAGAAGCTTTGGCTTTTACGAAATTCAGAAGTTCGTCACGAGCTCTTCACGATTCATGATTATTTAGAATTTAAATTAAATCTATTTAGCCACATAATCTCCGGTAAATTACAGCTAATTAAAACAAAAATCATTCGTAATCGTCTTGAGAACAAGTGAACAACAAAAATTGAAATGGAGAAGGAGAACGTAACTGAAATAAAATTAGGATTTAGGACTGACCGACCAAACCGAAATCTTCATTGGAGGAGGAGAGGGAAAAATTAGGATTCATTTAGGTCTGGTCTGGAATGAACTTTGAGCCTAGTGCCCATGTAGTAGCTCAATTCGGTATAGAAATATAGAATTGATGGAGGAGTGAAGAAAATTTGTCAATTTGTGATATATTTCGGCATATAGTGGAGAATGGAGATGGTTTCATGGCTTCCAACAGTTTGCTTATTGTTGTTGATCATGCTCACTAGTCACAATAACAAATAATTGATGGAGAGATGGAGCCTGGAGGAGGGAAGAAATTCATGAACACCAACTTGCCATATTAATGAAGGGGAAGGATTCTAGTGGTGGAGCCGTTGGTCTCGAGAACAACGAAGAGTTGCTGCGGGCGGTAAGGAGAGACCGAGAGAGAGAAACCTAGGTAATTGTTGAAGAAAGAGATAAAAAAAGTTGGCCCCTACTAAATTTGGGGTCCTATTCAGTCGATTACTTTGCACTCCCCCAAGGATGAAGACTACACTAGAATCACTGAAAGGGAATTGTACTCCGCAAGGGAAATTTTTCACAGGGCTGGCCAACTAAGAAAATTTTTCCTTGAAGGAGGAATTGCAAGAATTAAATATTGTATAATAAAATAAGTTAAAAACTAGACAAGACTTAACTCCTTGAAGAGATAAGTTAAGATCTTGGTGATGGCTCAGGAATCACGAGCTCAGCCGATTGGCCTCCACAAGAATGTTAATCTCCAAAATTTCTTACAAAAAAAAAGAATGTTAATCTCCAATGATGGATGTCATGTACTAGAGAATTCACTCTTTCTTACTGTCTCACTATTTTGTAAAACCAAAAGGAGGACCTTTCCTTTATTTTGTAAAACCAAAAGGAGTACCTTTCCTTCATTCGTAATCGTCTCGAGAACAAGTGAACAACAGAAATTGAAATGGAGAAGGAGAACGTAACTGTAATAAAATTAGGATTTAGGACTGACCGACCAAACCGAAATCTTCATTGGAGGATCAGAGGGAAAAATTAGGATTCATTTAGGTCTGGTCTGGAATGAACTTTGAGCCTAGTGCCCATCATGTAGTAGCTCAATTCGGTATAGAAATATAGAATTGATGGAGGAGTGAAGAAAATTTGTCAATTTGTGATATATTTCGGCATATAGTGGAGAATGGAGATGGTTTCATGGCTTCCAACTGTTTGCTTATTGTTGTTGATCATGCTCACTAGTCACAATAACAAATAATTGATGGAGAGATGGAGCCTGGAGGAGGGAAGAAATTCATGAACACCAACTTGCCATATTAATGAAGGGGAAGGATTCTAGGGGTGGAGCCGTTGGTCTCGAGGACAACAAAGAGTTGCTGCGGGCGGTAAGGAGAGACCGAGAGAGAGAAACCTAGGTAATTGTTGAAGAAAGAGATCAAAAAAAAAGTTGGCCCCTGCTAAATTTGGGGTCCTGTTCAGTCGATTACTTTGCACTCCCCCAGGGATGATGAAGACTACACTAGAGTCACTGAAAGGGAATTGTACTCCGCAAGAGAAATTTTTCACAGGGTTGGCCAACTAAGAAAATTTTTCCTTGAAGGAGTAATTGCAAGAATTAAATATTGTATAATAAAATAAGTTAAAAACTAGACAAGACTTAACTCCTTGAATAGATAAGTTAAGACCTTGGTGATGGCTCAGGAATCACGAGCTCAGCCGATTGGCCTCCACAAGAATGTTAATCTCCAAAATTTCTTACAAAAAAAAAGAATATAAATCTCCAATGATGGTACTAGATAATTCACTCTTTCTTACTGTCTCACTATTTTGTAAAACCAAAAGGAGGACCTTTCCTTTATTTTGTAAAACCAAAAGGAGGACCTTTCCTTCATTCATAATCGTCTCGAGAACAAGTGAACAACAAAAATTGAAATGGAGAAGGAGAACGTAACTGAAATAAAATTAGGATTTAGGACTGACCGACCAAACCAAAATCTTCATTGGAGGAGGAGAGGGAAAAATTAAGATTCATTTAGGTCTGGTCTGGAATGAACTTTGAGCCTAGTGCCCATGTAGTAGCTCAATTTGGTATAGAAATATAGAATTGATGGAGGAGTGAAGAAAATTTGTCAATTTGTGATATATTTCGGCATATAGTGGAGAATGGAGATGGTTTCATGGCTTCCAACTGTTTGCTTATTGTTGTTGATCATGCTCACTAGTCACAATAACAAATAATTGATGGAGAGATGGAGCCTGGAGGAGGGAAGAAATTCATGAACACCAACTTGCCATATTAATGAAGGGGAAGGATTCTAGTGGTGGAGCCGTTGGTCTCGAGGACATTGAAGAGTTGCTGCGGCCGGTAAGGATAGACCGAGAGAGAGAAACCTAGGTAATTGTTGAAGTAAGAGATCAAAAAAATAGTTGGCCCCTGCTAAATTTGGGGTCCTGTTCAGTCGATTACTTTGCACTCCCCAAGGGATGAAGACTACACTAGAGTCACTGAAAGGGAATTGTACTCTGCAAGAGAAATTTTTCACAGGGCTGACCAACTAAGAAAATTTTTCCTTGAAGGAGGAATTGCAAGAATTAAATATTGTATAAGAAAATAAGTTAAAAACTAGACAAGACTTAACTCCTTGAAGAGATAAGTTAAGACCTTGGTTAAGGCTCAGGAATCACGAGCTCAGCTGATTGGCCTCCACAAGAATGTTAATCTCCAAAATTTCTTACAAAAAAAAAAAGAATGTTAATCTCCAATGATGGATGTCATGTACTAGAGAATTCACTCTTTCTTACTGTCTCACTATTTTGTAAAACCAAAAGGAGGACCTTTCCTTTATTGTTTGTTCCACATGGAGAGCGATGTTTCCGTTCTAGTAAAGTATTTTTAGCATAATAACTTCAATACCCTGTTAGTTTAAGACGAGTTTATCAAGTCAAATCCTTTTTTCTCTCTCCATTACAAAGTCACCCCCTACAATTAATATTCCCAACAGTCACCCCCTACAAAACCTTGAGCATACATTGATCCGGTTTCATACCGACACCGTGTCATAGACTCATAGGCACGGGCACAAAGACCTTGTGTCATAATATGCGTATTAAGTCAAAACATACCTTTCCTTTTTGGAAGGAAAGAGTACAGATTTGGTAACTAGAGTTTGTACCATACGATATGATCACAAGCTGGGGATTCATTTGCTAGCTCTATATGATTCCACGTTGCCCTTTTGGTGATTATTTCCAGTGCAGAGAAATCGTGCTTGGGAGGCTGCCCCTTTGACCGCATGTTGGACGATTTGGAAGGAGATAAATCAATGGGCTTTCGATAATGAGGAAAAGTTTATCCCTGTTTTGAAGAATTCTTTGCTTCGCACTCTTTATTCTTGGTGCGTTGAGGCTGCGTATTCTTCCCTTAGATCGAACATTTCTTTTGTAGAGTTAGTAAATAGCGTCTCATTTCGATAGTTTATTTTGGGCTTCGTATACTTCTAGTGTACTGCATCACCTCCTTTGACGCTCATATTTATATACTTTTTACTTATCAAAAAAAAAGAAAGAAGAGCCATGGAGGCCAGGAGGATCTTTGAAATTTTTATGCGCTTGAGGTGAACTTTCCAATCCCTTTTCCTATCTTGATGCCGGTAGTTATACCTGCCCCTGACCCTGCAGTTAGTTCTCTATAACCGTGGTTTCTCTTTGACTGTATAGCTCCTCAGTGCTTGCTTTGTAGGCAACACTCCGTTCCATGCTATTTGAACTATCTAACAAAATTTGTACTAAATTGGCTGGAACAGAATGACTGCTGTTGAAACTTGAATGATTGCTTAGATTTTAGCTGGGTATATGTCAGGTCCTGTGCTGTGGCTTGCTCCCTCTGGATTCGTGAGGCTCTGGTGAAAGGTCTTTGTTACCCTTTATTTTCATGGTTTTGCGGCCCTCTTTCTTCTTAGTTATCTTTCAGGGCCATTGTCCTTCTAGGTCTCTGTCCTCGCCTCCTATCCCTTGATCCTTTAATTGACACGAGCTGTTTAGTCCTTCTGCCTGTGTCACATGATTCTGGATGTTTTACCATTAATTATGAAGAGATTTATCTGAGGGTAGAATTTAAGTTATTAATGACAACTTTTGTAGAATATTTTGCTACATTTCAAAAGGAAACTTAATGTTTAAATCTCAAGATTTCTACAAATGGTTAATACATTCTTTCCAGTATATATAATTTGACACTAGGCGTATTTACTAGCAAGTTATTATTTTGCTAGTATGTCCGTATGTTGAGGCACTTAGTGAGATGGTATTATTAAGAAAACAAAGGAAAAACTTGGTTGTAGACTTGATTAGTCATTCAGCCCTTGGTGTGGTTTTGGTAGCTGGATGCTTAATTCTCGTAGTTTTGGTTTTCGAGCCACTGATGATTTCCTCTTATGTCAATCTCAAGAGAAGGATCTTGAATCCTGATAGAAATCGTTACCTGTTCAATAATATGTGTTTGTAGTCCTGCTGTTTATGGTTGACTGGCTTTGTTGAGTCAATTAGTTCTTCAATGTAACCTGATGGTCAATGATTTGAAGACACGTTAGAGATGCATTCTTCGCATTGACTTTGTTAACGAACTGATAATTCCCAGCAACATGTCAGATGAAATTACAGCTTTCCATTTGGTCAGCAGCTTGGTAGGCCATTCTCACTGGTGACAATTTGAGAAAAAGAGGCAAGATTTTAGTTGATCATTAGGAAACAGTGAACCACCTTTTGTCACATTGTGATATAGCCAGGAGCTTATGGAGCATTATTCTCTCTCTCTCTCTCTCTCGGTTTATCTTGGACCATGCCCCTTTCCATGAAAGGGTTTTTTGGCTACTTGGCATGGCGTACGCATTCAACTTTGAAAAGATAACTTTGGGAAGCTGCTCCACATTGCCTCATGTGGACTTATTGGCGAGAGATGAACAGAAGTAACTTCAAGGGAATCACTTTACTGATACTTAAGCTCTTATTTTTGATGCTCAGCTCAGCAATTTGTTTTTCTGGTTTAATGATTACTTGCCCAATGCGATCATCCCTTTTGTGGATTTTTTTGGGGAGATGGGGTTGGGTACTTAAACTGTTCTGTTCATATTCTTGTGTAGTCTCCCTTTTCAGCAGCTTTGGGCCTGTGATTTATTTTGTAAAGGCCATTTCTGGTCGGTCCCTGGCGAATTATCATATTATATGCAGATAGTTACTTATCCAAAAAAAGAAGAAATTACAGCTTTCTACCCCCTATCCGTGCTTCTGTGCCTTTATAGTAATATGTTTGAACGTAAAACTTTCTGATGCGTTATTGCTTTTGCTCTATTTGTTCATCTTACCTTATATTCAAAAGAGAACACACTTCGTCAAAATCATCTAATAGTAAACTATATGATGCAAGCTGTCAATTCATACAATTTTCATGCTTTGGTGTAGTCACTTGTGTCGTAGATTCTATTTGATGTCTCCGTTTAACGTAGATCCTATTTGATGTCTCCGTTTAAACATTTAAACTGAGGTTGAACTTGTTTATAAGTCAATTGCTTATACACAATTTATTATTGAACATTCAAAAGGATATAATTCTATTATAATAGAAGAATAACGCCTCCAAAAAGATTTGAATAGTTGTTGCGAGGTGACGACCACTGTTAGTGTCTCTTTGTTTTCCGTTGTTAATTTTATCTGTTTATTTCTATTGATATTTCTTCTAATAGTCATCTCCACTTGCAGTATAGTTATTATGGAAGGGGATCCCAACCCAGGGGCTGTAAGGGGGCGGATGTCCTTTCGAAGTTTCAACCCTTCCATTGATGTGAGTACATGGGTTGAGTGACGCACTTTCTTTTAAAGACTATTCACTTCCTCCTATGCCCTTGTGGCTTTTGTTCTCATGTCAGCCTTGTTTTTGTAGAAATTAAATGAAGAAGCTGCAAACCCCAGTCAACCAGAAGGCTCTGCCACATGTTCTGGAAATCAAGGAGGAAGAATGTTTAGTAGGTTAGTTTATTGGCCCTTCAAGTTCTCGTAAATATTATCATTCTCTAAATACACAGGATCATAGGGAAGCCAATATGATGCTTATATAAGATGACCTCATCTTCCTATTACTGTTATTTATTTTCTTTGGTGACTGGAAAAAGTTTTAGGGTTGTATGGAGTAGTCAAGCCACTAGGGCGTCTAACACCCCATCTTGCTACGTTACGGCCACAATATGAGTACAAATTGTGACAAAATCCTAGTTGGCAACTTTGGATTGATCAGACATTGCTCATCATTTAGTGGTGGGACCTGCAGATGATGCAACCAGTTAGTGGCACAGAAATTATGTTTCATTTTGTGGCCTAGTATTTCTCTAAGAATCGGCTATCCTCGCAAAGGTAGGAGAAACAAAAACATTTGAGACGATATCACTACCATTTCTCTTGTTTGAAATGAACTAGACCTGTGACCGACCACCATCAATTCAAATTTATTGGTCACACTACTATTCACCTATTTTATTTATTTGTTGAGGATATATTTAAAACTTTCCCCGACAATATCATCCTTTCGTGCGTTTTTTTGTTTGTTAAATTTTGAGACAAGATGTTTCTGGTGGATATTATAGATGAGTTCATTACTAGCCCATTGATTGTTACAGAGATAACGGATCAGCACAAGATGAAGAGGAGAGCTTCAAAGGTGGTAGTTCGAGTAATGATGCCAATGGAGACCTTAAAAGGAAACAGGTGGATGTAGTCCTTGAAACACAATTCCCCAATAAATCACAGAAAAATGTTCAAGCCGATCAAGGTTCTTCATCAAATAACATTAGAGGTTCTCACAAGCAACCAAAGCGGGAAAAGCTGGACTGGAATGTTTTGAGACCTCCGAAGAGTCAAAGCAAGAAAAGAGGTTGATTTCCCAGGTGATGACCTCAACAATTATTTGGATTTACTTCTTTGTGAAAAATTAGCTGTAATGTAACTAATGTAAGATTGCCATTGTTATTCAGTTTTCCCTTAATTAGCGCTGTTAATTCACCGCTTTACTTGAAGTGATATATTTTTTTGCTTTCATTTGTTACCCAAGTTTTCATGATTTTTATGGCTACTCTGTTGCTTCTAGAATATTCACATTTTAGCCAAGTTTGAGTGAGATTTCGTTTTCTTTCATCCTTAACGTTTTATGCTTAATCTTGGATGTTAGGAAAGAATTCGAAGTTGATGATCTACTTATTGGGAGGATAAGTCAGTTGAGTGGTGGGTATTATTTACTAACTTGGGTCTTCAGAGGCAAAAGTCAAAATGTAGAAGGCCTCAGGAAAGACACCATTTTTTTACTGTTTATCAGCACATTCCTAGTGAGAAGAGTATCAAACACCAAGTAAAAGTTAATGAAGCTGAAATGAAATGGAAATGTTAAATACAAAGTAATCCTAGAGCAACCAAATGTGCACCAAATTTTGTGTACAAAAAAATGTGGTATTTGATGTGTTAGCTTGTTCGCCATACTTTATAACCCGAAGTGGTGCTCCCAAGACGCCAACAAAACGACGCATCAAATGTTACATCATTTTGTGTACAAAATAGTGGTTCTAGCATTAGTCATAAAGTATATTATCCTATCTAACTTCTTTACTTGGCAGGAAATTGACATTAAAAAAATCAAACAAACATAAAATATAAACTTGATTCCCTATAATAGTTTGGACAGAAAAGAAGCTAGACCTATAATAACAAAATTAGACATAGCTACTTCATTGATTTAAATTATTCTTAAGAGACAGAATTTAGATTTATACGCAAATGCTTTTACATCTTGTACCACAGGTCCACCAATATTAAGTAAATGCTTTAGAATACAATAAACCATTATGCCCTACCCAAATTGTCTCCAACACATATTTTTCAAACTTTAATTCAAAGTAATATCATAACCAAAATATGATTAAATAGAAAAATTATAAAGCATAATGATCATGCGAGATGAATTGGGGAGGATGAAAGTGATTATCATGGTATTATGCTAAGGGAGATAAAGTTGCGAGGGAGGATGAAAGTGATTATCTTTGTATCATGTTTGAGGGAGATGAAATACAATAGGTTACACCTCCGGTTATGGATTAAGTGCAACGTGGGTGCCTGGCCAAAATAAGTGTCTGGTCGTTGTCCACCCAACCACGGTCTGCCTGGGCTGTGTATGCCTAAATAGTTTAGGGCTCTAAGGCGACAGAGCTGACTTGTATGATAACATGGTCTGCATTCGTGCAGTCCCCTAATGGAAGGTACCCTCTTTTTTAAAATTAATTTCAATTGGGTAAAGAATACTAGGAGATCTGTCTTGTCAGCCATGTCCCATCCCTAGATGACAGTTTTCTGGAGATGCTCTAAATTCCTTGGTCTGCGGTATCAAAATCTTATGGAAGGAGAATTTCCCCTGGCACGTCTAAAGTTCATCAAGGAAACTTGGAAATGAGATGTGAAAAGAGACTAAAAATAAGAAAGTTTAGTTTTATGTACATCATGGTTGAAAAAAGCGGAAGGCGAGAGGTCAAAATTTGAGGCGTGAGGCGAGGCGCAAAAAAGACGCTCACGGAACAAATATTAAGGAAAAGTTATATACATATATATATATATATGTATGTATATATAACTTAACAAATTTTAATAAAAGGAAACTAAGTTAACAACATAATATTAATAACACAAATTTCATCATTCATAGTTGAACTTAAGTATTAGATGAACTTAACTTAAATTCCAAACAAGAAAATAAATAGTCAGTAAAGCAAATGAATATAAAGACATGCAAAAGAGAACTAAAGTCATGAAATATAATAATTAACAACTAACAACAACAAGAAGCTAAAAATCCACAGAATCTATCTCATTATCATCTCCATAATCTTCATCATCCTCACTCACAGGCATAGGTGCTAAAAGGCGCAAAAAGGCGCTTGTCGCCTGGCTCACTCTTTCCAGGCGACAACCCCTCGCCTCCTCTCACCTCAGGCGCAGAAGGCACTCGCCTTTTAAACTATGACGTACATTCAAAAGAGAAGAGAACATTGACAAACAAAGAAAGTACTCGCGGAGATCAGAAAAACCGAGTTTCAATTTCTATGCTGTTGTAAACGCTACATAATGTTTGTCACTACTGCACCGGCTTCCATAAGGAGAGAGCGTAGAGAACTCGTCCCTTCCATCCTTGCAACATCCAGTTACTATCTTCATCCACCAGGAAATCCTTATGGTAATTCAACTTCACCTTTGCTCTCACTTCCTTCACAATATCTGGGCACAGAGATAGCTGCCTAAACCCTGCCCTTACATTCCTTGCTTGCCACTGTTTATATGTCTCTGGCCTTTCAACCCTGCTCGTTCCCTCGCATGCTATCACATTCATCACATCTCTCCCAAAAGTCTCTTGTTCGTACAGCAACCTGTTGTTATCCTCGCGTGGCGCAGCAGCCTCGAACATATCAAACAATCCGGAGAAGTGGAAGAGTGCTTCTCTGAATCGCGTAAGAAAGAATGGTGCATTATAGGTCCCATTCAAAACGCCATGCACGAACATGTCTGGATTTATCCTCTTGATCAAGTTAAGAACTGCATCCCTTGGGCTACTCTCCACTACCGTCTCATCAGGTATGTTCTGTAGCCTATACATGCAGTTAACAACTACAAATTCATCTTTTTCAACCTTTAACTCCTCGACCTGTATGGTTTCCCATTTCTTTGCTATTGTATTATACTCAAACGGAACGTTGAATCTCTGGCAGTAATTTTCTAGACGATGCCCTGTTTCCTCGATACGCTCTGTTGGGCGGAAACCTGGCTGGGGAAAATCAATTCCAGTAATTCGAAGCTTGGGTGGTCCACCAGGTCTTAAAGACAGATTCTGAATGAAACAAGGCCACTGGAAGCCATAAAGAATACCGAAATGAATTATATGAAGCTTTCCTTTTCCAGTGGCCACTTCTTTGATCGATTTGTTTGCCATGATATTTGACATCTTGTGGAATGGGATCGCTGTCATATAAGCGTGGTAAGATTCTAAGGTTTGAGCAGCTGATATTCTTTTCGTTGTGAAAGCTCTGTATAGATCTGTCCCGGTACCTTCCAAGCGTGCCTCGATCGCTTTGGCAAAGTAATGAGCCAATCTCTCTGCGGAATCGCCATAAGGTGAAGAATGTTGCTTAATTTTCTTCAATATATCATAAGCAGAACTTGTATTGCCATTTGTCAAGGCTTGACCACATTGAGTCAGCAGACTCATCAAATCCACTATATCCTTTCTTGTGTCCACCGTTCTCCTACCCCGCTGCCTCCCGCCACTTGGTCCTTTCTTTTTGCTCGCTTGTGATACTTTCCGGGTCCCATTTTGCAGATGCGGATTGAGGTCTTCACAGAGCAGAAGAACCCTGTCGTACATGAGCTCTGACTCATCATGGCTTTCAGCATACCTTGCCAATTGCTTGGTACTGCGCCCTTCCTGGCCACCATCATCATCCTCTCTACAAGGATTTCTCTTACATCTTGACAAATCTGTGGAAATGTCCTCTTCCTTTGCCTCCTTGCCGTAATATAAGTGATATTCACCGTGGAAAGAAGGGGTACTGATTCCTTTATCTCCTTCAGACAGTGAGGAAACTTGACTGTTGCTAGAAGATGAAGATAAAGCCTGATTAGGACTATCTGCAGGAGAATCCATTAGCCACTTTTCAACATCATCAAGGTTGCTAGATGAGCCAAATGACTCCAAAGTGTTACAGGATTGCTCGCTAATGAACGTATGGTCTGTCTGATGGTTTCTATCAACGAGAGCGTCGTAGAAGGATTTCTCTGCAGCTTGGAGAGCCAAGCACTCATGGAGCATACAAGGCTTATTCTGCAAATCATCCTCTTCCATTAGCATCTGGTTCAGGAAACCAAGAACCCCATCATAGTAATCAGGTTTCTGGGTTACATCTGGCTCCGAGGTCAAACCAGAAGACGTAGGAGATACATGAGCAAGATCTGATGGTTCGCTAAACTTGTCTGATGGTTCGTTAAACTCAGTGGGGGATTCGTTGTAGCCGTGATTTGGGTTGTACCCATTGACATGGTTTGGATTAAAAGGGGCTGAGGCTGAGTGGTGATTGTAAAGAATATGCCTATCCATAGGACTGGAAGATAACTGAACTAGTGCATCCATGGAAAGAGTCTCGTGTTCGAGCACTTCGAGTGAGAACTTGTGTTAGACCCAGCGTGATTTGGGGACACCAAGTGGAAGACGAAAAAAAGAAAAAGAATAAGAAAGAGCTTGTAGCAACCTGGTTACAGGTTTATGGCGAAGATTTTAAGAATCGAGATACCTGTGAGTCGACAAGGGCTGAGACTTAGAAAGTGAGAAGTCATGTATTTGAAACCTAGTGTGGGCTTGACCAAAGAAGTAGAAGCAAAATTGAAGATGGCCAGATAAGTTTACCTTCAACTGAAACACACGTACACACAGAGTGGGACAGATAGTAAGAGGACTGAAGCTGAATGATCCTTCTTTGAACCTGAAGAGTTTAGTCAACTACTGTGGGCTTGACCAAAGAAAATTGAAGATTGCTGGAAAAGTATGAGTGGATCTTGAACAGAAACACACACACAGAGTGAAAGAAGAGAGAGGAGAGAGAGGAGAGAGGGTGAAGTAGAGTGATTTGTGTTGTGTTGGTGGGATGATAATATAGGAGAAGAAAGAGGTTACTGTAAGCTAGCTGATGAAACTATATACTAAAAAGTAATGGTAATGGTGGTGGGCATAGAAACTTCCTAGAAATAGACGTAGAGAGAGAATCGGAAGCCGTCCGAAGCTTTTACAGGCTATGGGATTAGCCGGTTAAGGTATCAGACAGGTAGAATCTTTAAATGGATCTTATAATTGGTACTAGAATATTATAATTATATATGATGTCTAAAGCTATGTTGGCTTTGGCTTTTGGACATGGAGAAGAAATGAGCCCATTATGTTGATTGAAGGAAGGTAAAGTTGATATGGCAAGTCAAAACCTGTTTTTCATTGTCAATAAGGAGATGTGGGAAAAGTCTGTACACAACTTTAATGGTCAATCAATTGTCCATATGATATATAGGTCTCGTTACTAAATGATGCAATATTTGGGTAATTATCAATATTTCTGCCTAATAAACACGCGTGTACAGGGATTGTGTCTGTGATTTTGTGGCAGGAAAATGGATTTTTGGGAAAATCATGTAAGAAAATGATAGGAGAGGTAGTTTTTTTGGGTCAGATGGGTGGTGTTGGCCCTTACGATTTTGGTATGATATGTTAGAGAAAAAAAAGAAAAAGTGATGGAGATTTGATTGAGCAGGTAAGGTAGGATCCGTTTACCAGTCAATCCTGGTAGCCACCAAACAGGTAAATCTGTTCTTGCTAATCAAGCAAAGAAAAATGAATTTTATTGGCATTTTTCAAAGGAGCAGAGCAGCCATCGAAATCCACTATGGGCAACGACCAAGTTCGTTGCACCTTCACTTTCCCAGGTTTAATAGGACGATGTGCTTTGTCAAACCAACATTATTGCACAAAGTCTAGTCAAACTACACTCATAATGTCAGTGACTCGGTGTCTTGTTCCCATATCCACGCTACTGTCCTTTTCCTTTTTTTTTTTTTTTTTAACTTCGAATCTTTCTGCTCAAATATTGACTAGTATTTTTTCCTCATCTTCTTGATTAATTTCATAAGTGTCACTTGGTTTTTACTCACTACTACGTTTCGTATGGTAGATCTAGGCCTAACAATTGATTGGGTTGGGTTAGAATGTGTAATGAAATGGATCGAAACCGATTAGACTCAAAATGTTAAACATGTTGAAATGAGTTGGGGCAGAACAGGTAACGGGTTAAAACAGGTCAACCCGTCTCCCCCCCAAAAAAACATAAACTTATAGCATAAAAAGGCATGAGGCGAAATGGCCAACGGTCTGACCCGCTATAACCCGTTCTAACCCAACCCGTTAATATTATTGGGTCGAAAAAGATTACTCGTTTCAACCCAAAAATATTAATGGGTTAGGTTGGGCTGGGCGGGTTAATGAGTTGTAATTGCTAGGCTAGGTAGATCCGTTGGTCTGCACTCTGTATACTCACATATATACATATGCTTATACACATATACAACTACTTGTAATATATTGATCAGCTAAAAAGTTTCATTTCATTCATTATGATTGAAATATACACCACCATGAGATCATCCAAACTCCAAAAAATTACAACTCTTGAAAAACCAACTACGCCCCCCCCCCCCACTACCCAAAATAAATAAAAAAAATAAATAGAAAAAAACAAAACAAAAGACAGCTTAACTGATGCAAGAGTTTTGCACAGATTAACTGTATGACGATCACCTAAAGCATTTGGTTTGAGGAGTAAAAGTACCCGCCGAAGTAGGGCATCAACCTTGGGCAATGGGCACAAACATGGAGGCAAAGGAGACATCCACGTGTGAGGGGCGGGAAATTGGGTTGGGTTATCCCACATCGGTTGTGGAAGGGGCGGGTGCTGTTAATAAGTTTGAGGAAAAGCCTCACCAAGTTATGAGGCTTTCGACAATGACAGATTATCTGATCGTCTCTCGATCACCATGGTTAAGTCTTGACAAGTTACCAAGTGAAAGGGCTAATGAATCTACACGTTGAACTTCAAATGCCTGACATGTGTAGTGAGTAGTGACAATATTTATGTCAAAACAAAAAAGGTCTAATTTTTTTCTTAATTATTCATTCAATTAATCAGGTGCCGAACTAAACTTGAAACTATCTTCAGTTTTGACACATAATGGATAAGAGTGTTTTTTTTTTTTTTTTCTTTTCAAGGCCTGGCCTGTGCATCATTCATGGGCTCTGGAATTAAATTTAGCGTTTGGATGAAAACGATGAGAACAAACAAGAGTCTTTTCGGCCGTTCATCTGCCTTTTAGGCCGGTCTGCTTAATGGTCAGTGACGACCTCTTTGCATTTTTTTAAATCTACTGGGCTAAAAAGGTTTCAGCTTTGTTCCAAGTTGCCATAATACACAAACTGTAGCTTCATTTAAATGGACTCCGCGGATATTTTCTCTAAATACATATCCTTCAGCTAACTATCTAGTGGAACTGCTTGAAGTTGAACCAGTCTGCAATGCCGGGCTGGAATTAGATATTTACGTCCTATTTCTGATGTTGATCCATGCCTAGTCTGACATTGCTTGGTATGCAAATCATTTTGGCACTTGCAGCGCAAAGATGAACATCAAGAAGAAGATGAATCAGAAAGAACCATGATGGTGTTTGTGTATGATCTTCCATGGGGTATTGACAACAATTGGCATTTGTTCATGAAATTCTAGGACCCGTCTAGACTTGTAAATGGACAAATCAATTGTTTCTGATGTGATAGGTGCCGAAAAATTGTGCAATATGGATTCTCTACATGTTAGACATGTTGAGATCTCTAGCAGCAGTTAAAATGAGTCAATTTCCAACAGGTATTCTAAGCTTGTAATTTTTTATTGAGAAGTCTCCTTAATGGGTATACTATGTCAGTCTAAAGATCAAAATACACAATTTCTAGGCAGTAACAAAAACTATTATCAATCCTCGATGGGCTTCCATAAGGAGAGAGCATAGAGGATTCGCCCCTTCCAGCCCTGTAACATCCAGTTACTGTCTTCATCCACAACAAAGTCCTTGTGGTAGTCCAACTTCACCTTTGCCCTCACTTCCTTCACAATGTCTTGGTACAAAGGCAGCTGACTAAATCCAGTTGTAGCAATCCTCGCTTGCCATTTCTTATACGTTTCCGGCCTTTCAACTCTATGGCTACCCTCACATGCTATAACATTGATGACATCCCTTCCATACACTTCTTGCTCAAAAAGGAACCTATCTTTGTCTTCGTGTGGCAACGTGGCCTCAAATATGTCAAAGAGCGTAGAGAAGTGAGAAATTGCCTCTCTAAATCTAGATTGAAAGAATGGGGCATCGTACTTTCCGTTTAGAACTCCGAGCACAAACATATCAGGCTTTATCTTCTTGATCAAGTTCAGGACTGCATCCCTTGGTCTGTTCTCGCCTACCGTGACGTCTGGTACATTCCTTAGCCTGTATATACTATTAACCACAAGCACTTCATCTCTATCAATCTTCAGATCCTCAATTTGGATGTTTTCCCATTTCTTAGCTATGGCATTGTACTCAAAAGGGACATTAAACCTCTCGCAATACTTCGCTAGGCGACGCCCAGTCTCCTCAACACGTTCAGCTGGATGGAACCCGGGTTGGGGTAGATCAATTCCGGTAATCCGAAGCTTTGGAGGCCCACCAGGGCACAAAGACAAACCCTGAATGATGCAGGGCCACTGGAAGCCATATAGAATCCCCAAATCAATAATATGAAGCCTTTCTCTTCCTTCAGCTACTTTTCCAATAGATTTGTTGGCGAAGATATTTGACATCCTGTGAAATGGGCTTGCTTTAAAATACGCCTCATAAGATGTCAAGATTTGAGCTGCAGATATCTTGGTGGAACTGAATGCTTTGTATATTGATGTGCCTGCCAAGCGTGCATCGATGGCGTTACAAAAGTAATGCGCTAACCGTTCAAAGGAATCACCGTAAGGAGAAGAGTGTTGCCTAATTTCCCACAGCAGTTTATCAGCTGCACTGATATTGTTGTTTGTCACAGCTTCTGAACAGTTAAGTAGGAGACTCTTCAAGTCCACCATCCCTTTTTGGTTTGTATTCTTCTCACAGCATGCCCTCCCACCTCTTCTACCTTTTTGCTGCAACTTAGTTTTGTCTTCAGATAAAGAACTTGAGGCTTCAGACTCATCTTGCCACTGATGATTCATACTAGGACAGAGCGACACTTTATCGTACATTTCTAATTGCTCCGATTCTTCGGAACAACTAGCTAATTGCTTGTTGCTCCGACATACTTCCATGTTACTACTTTTTTGATAAAGGTTTCTCTTTCTGGTTGACGTATTTGGGTAGCAGATCCTTCCATTCTTCTCCTGCAGAAGCATTCCGAGAGTGTCTTCCTTCGGCACCAAGCCATAAGTCATGTTATTATGGCTTGGGGGGTGGAAATGGGTTATTCCTTGATCTTGACACGCAGTAGATGAACCTAAAATTTGGAATGGACTATGATTCAGGGTCACACTATACAAGTAGTTGGTAAAGGCGATAGAGTTCAATTTCAAATTAGGCTGGATACTCGAGTTAACAAGAGAAGAGCGGTGTTCTAATGCCCAAGCGTGATCAGGCTCCACGACGTAGTTCAGAGAGCCATCGGATGCAGTAGAGCTATAACTAGTACCTTCGGGACTGTTCTGCTCATGGTCATAGTGGTGGAGTACAAGTGGACGGTGTTGATCAGGTGAAGGTGGGTGGTGCTTATCAACGAGAACATCGTAGAGGGACTGCTCAACAGCTTGGAGAGCCAAGCTGTCAGCAAGCATGCAAGGCTTATTCTCCAAGTCATCTTCTTCCATAAGCATCGTGTTTAAGTATTCGAAAACTCCATGGAAGTAGTCTGTTTGTACGGATCCATCTCCCTCTGAGCACAGCCGGGAAGGGGAAGGATGAGGAGGTACGTCAATGTTGGTAGGGGTACTGGGATTGTTCCATTTTTCTGCTGCATTTGGCTTTGACCCCGCTGAAGTTTGAGCTCCATATGAGTTAAAAAAGTACATGACTGAAAAGTTGGAGATTATACTGTTCTAGGACGTGGAGGTGAGACTGGGGATCTAGTTTGTCACATAGGGAATGCAAGTGACTCAAAAATAGCAGACAAGTCACAAGGAATGGAGAGCTGAATTGTGTTTGTGTGCCAACGATGGAGAACCAAAGACTCGTATTTATATTGGTTGAAGCATCAAGCATGATGGTCACCTAATTAATATCCAACACAGATGCTATGGTTAAAATAGTTATGTTTTCTGTAATCGTGAGCTGCATAATAAAAACGGCATGTTAATTACCCCATCCGTTCTAAATATATGGCGTTTTTGTAATTTTTAAATAAATTTTTTTTTTCAATTCTACCCATAGCATCTGTGTTGGATATTAATTGACTTTGTAACTCGTGTTTGGTTCTTTAGACAAGAATATCAAGATATCTCATTAATGTTTGGATAGATACAATTTAGTATTTACAATTTGTTTCCTTACTTTGTGTGAAAAGCCTCAGAACATCATATATTGAGGTAATTTCCTGTAAGACGGTTTTACGGATCCTTATCCGTAAGACGGATCTATCCAGGTTAAATGAGGCAAAATTTAGAAATCTCAATGCATGAAAATTACAGCACAACCCCTCATGTTTATATATGCAAAGTGTCACTTTTACTATTAACAATGTCACTTTATAGTATAAAATGTGTCACTTTTGGCCTTAGAAATGTCACTTTACATTTTTAATGAAAATTATAATTTTTCTTTAAAAAAGTGTTACTTTTTGGGCTTAAATGTGTCACTTTTAGTCTTAAATGTGTTACTTTCACTTTGAAAAGTGTCTCATTTTTTTATAAATAAAAATCATTACGTTTGACATTAAAGTGTTATTTTATAAAATTAAAAATGTCACTTTTTAGAATTAAAAGTATCACTTTTTAGCATTGAAATGAAAATATCACGTTTTAGTATTAAATGTGTCATTTTTGACAGTCAACGTTAGTTTTAAAGTGGCACTTTTAAGTATTAAATGTGTTACTTTTTAGTATTAAGAGTGTCATTTTTTAGTATTAAATGTGTCACTTTTTAGTATTAAGAGTGTCACTTTTTAGTATTAAATGTGTCACTTTTTAGTATTAAGAGTGTCATTTTTTAGTATTAAATGTGTCACTTTTTAGTATTAAGAGTGTCACTTTTTAGTATTAAGAGTCACTTTTTAATATTAAGAGTGTCACTTTTTAGTATTAAAAATGTCACTTTTTAAGTATTAAATGTGTCACTTTTTAGTATTAAGAGTGTTACTTTGTATTTTAATAAGAATTATAATAAACTTTCATTTATAGTGTTACTTTTATCATTAAAATGTGTCATTTTTGTGTTTTTAATGTGTCACGTTTGGTTTTAAATGTGTCATTTAACATTTCGTTAAAGTCCGTTAGGATCTGTCAAGTGTCCCAAGGCAATTGATGCTAACGGAACAGATAAATTATTAAACTGCAAGGCGTGGGGATTCGACGAAAAACATTGAAAGTGGAGGGGAATCGAAGCAAATAAAGAAATAAGCATTAAAACTTAATTTTATAGCTGGGGCATGTCAAACCATTAACATCCTTGGGCTAAACCTATAAGGTTTGCCATTGACTATCTCGGCTGATCAATTTTTATGATTTTTATTAACATGTTTAGTTATTAACTCGTAAATTTTTAAATAAGATCCGTAAAATCATCCTACTCAAGTCTTTGGGTCGTATATTTTAGTAAAACGAATGGAGTATTCGCTATACCATTACATAATACTATGTGATAAATGGTATTTGGATTTACTACGGTTTAAGGGAAGTAGTAAAGGATATGATTATTCTTTTTCTAAAGATAGAAACGGATATTTATTATAGATTATAGAATGTCTTAAAATAAAATAAAGATTTTGTTTTGTTGGGAAGGGAAATAGAAGGTGAAAAAGTTGTCAGCTATGCATCATATTCAGTGCCACAACTGGGGTTTTGCTATGTATTCAACGATTCAATACAAAACAAAGCTAAATTTGAGCTAAATTTGGTGACCATCAAATTGGGGGTGTGTCCTTTTCTAATCGTGAGTTTAAAGTTTCAATGTTGTTGGCGCCAGGGAAAGATACATTTTCTACTTTTCTTCCCACTTTTGCAAAAATAGTAGAGGCCACGTGTAATCCATTGATTACAGTGTTGATAGCTACAAATCTATAAATTTTGTTACCAAATACGGAGTACTCCCTCCCTCCCTAAATAATCGTTTTTTAAGAAAAATAATCGACTTATTTAAATATTGGTTTAACATCATTTTTACCACTTTAACCCTTATTTGACCCTAATTTAAGTAGAGTGAAAAGTAAGGGTAAAGTTAAAATTAAAAATATTAATAATCTACAAAGTTTTTAAAAAAAAAAAAGGGACGATAATTTAGGGACGGAGGGAATATTATTTTTTTCATTAAATCAAAGTTTCGCATAATAAAAGGCCAACTTAAAAGTGCAAGAACTAAATTAGTGAAAATAATACTCTCTTTGTCCAAAAATATACGATGTTTTCGAGGCTTTTTATATAAACCAATGAAATATATTATAAAGATTAAACCGTTTTTATCCAAACATTAATGAGATGTTTTGATATTCTTGTCCAAAGAGCCAAACACGAGTTACAAAGTCAATAAATATGAGTATAATTAGAAAAAAATAAAAAAAATTTTTTTTAAAAAATTGCGAAGTGTCATCTATTTTGAAACAAAAAAAACTCTCCCAAAACATCATATATTTTGAGATGGAGGAAATAGATACCAAAAGAGAACATAATTACAAAATGGCAAAATATACGTATCTAAAATCTAGAGGGAATAACTCATATTCTAAAGTCTCATGACCTAAACCCACTCTTGTCGCTTACTTTTTGATCATAACAGTTCTTTTCTCTTTTTTATTTTGATGCTTATAGAAATGTTTGTTTTTTTGTTGTTTTGATTGTTTTTCTTCAACATTGTTAGCGTGTCATCATCGTCACTTGAAATCTTGACATCGCAAACTTCCTTATTTGTTATATTTTTTCTCTCCCTTTTCTTTTGTTTTTTTGTGCTTTTTTTCCTTTCCCTTCCCTTGATTAGGTGCCAATGTTTTTTTCAACCGTGTGTTAGATTCTTTGTCAACTTGTGTTTGCTTGATTTAACCTTTACAATGTTGTTGTTTCTCTCTTTTGTAATGTTGATTTTTTCAATTACTTCTGTCACGGCTATGAGTTTTCCATTGTCAACTCTTGTTTTATGGTTTGGAGGGATAGAGAATCGAACTTGTGTTGAAACATGTGTGCTCAATCCTTGGTAATATTTTGATGCATGTTCACCCCATATTAGTGGTAGATAATTTAGTGAATGAAAAAAATAAATTAGATTGTCTAATAAATTATACATTTTTACCTCCTCTATTGATTATATGTATTCTTGTACCGAGCATCCCACAAAAAACAACTGTTGCCTTTGTAAACAGTGTAATTGTTGCATTGTGCTCAGCTTGCACCACATTTAATGTGACTCTATAACTGCCAATAATGAAGCATTAAATATAACATTTTTTTAAATTAATAATTTATTACTAAAATGTTTATACGAAAAATTCAGTGACTACCTTTGCACAATTTCGGCATCTTCATCACGTTTGGTGCACCTTGGGTTTTCTCCATTTTTCGTAATAGATGTGGCACATTTCTTGCATGTGTCGTACCAAATAGTTGATTTATTCTCTATTCTATCAATTATTCATTTGATAGAGTAATAGATGAAAGAAGCAAGCACATGGAGAAACGATAAGCTTCAAATGCCGTATCAACACCCACATCTCTCTCCTCCGGTCGAACTGAAATCGAATGATCTAACTTGTAATCTGAGACAAATCAACTCCAATTTGCAAGCCTTAGGCTCGGTTTGAGAGCATTTGTGGACGAGAGAGAGCACTACTAGAGTGTGCGCTTAAATTGGCTAGAGATGACGAACTTGACCGGCGATGAGGAGAGAGAGATAGATAGATAGATAGATAGATAGATAGATAGGTAGATAGATAGATAGATATAGTTGATTTAGGGATTTAGGAGCTCTCACTAGGGCCCTATCTTACCTCCACCACCTAGGAACTTCACAAATCTCGCAATTAATCTACCACCTGCTCCTCTGAAAATTCCTCGAATAAAACCCTAACACCCCAAACCATGAAATTAACACAGTAATAAAAACCTGATTTCGGCGAATCAAGTTCGATTACACCTCATCCTCATGGAGAAGCATATTAGGAATTCCCTTAGTGACAGGAAAACGACAGTCGGTCTTGAGGCAAACAAGGGCGCCTTCTTCAAGATGGAGCTCGAGGAGAGCGTGGTGAAACTTCTGCAAGAAGTCATGCGAATCGAGCATTGAAGGTTCGGCTTCGTCGAGAAGCTCGGGGTAGCCCATTGTGCGGGAGGCGACGGAAAGGGTTTTCCAATAGACCTTGGTGAACATGTTGCGAAAGAAATCGGGGTTCAAATCGACTTGCTTCTCGACAACTTTCTTAACTTCGATCTGTTACGGGAAGCCGTTTGTGACCCCCTTGATGTTTGATGATAGCATATTGTGGGTTAATAACCACATCCTTCTCTCTGTACTTGCCATCTGCTCCTCTGAAAATTTAATTTTAGCCCTTACTAAATGTACATGGGCAACTTAACAAGATTTCGTTAACGACATCCATTAAAAAGACAGACGATGAAAAAATTTAATACTCAAAAGACCTAGAGTTGACAAAAAATGTTAAGAGACTAAAACTGTGAGAGACCTATAGTCAATGGACCATTTCTGTGCTTCTCCCATTTAGTTATTACCTAGATATTTTCTTGTCGTCACCATTGTAAGGGCAATGATTGGATATTGGCCGACAATTTCTTGCAATTGATTGCCTTCGTTTGTCGCTAAATCCTCCTAAAGACCGATAATTGTTGGGTGATACCTGCATAGTTTCTACTATATTAACCATGTAATAATGTAGCAAGTGTTTTTTTTTAAATTATTATAAATTAGAAAAATCAGGTCCTTCGTTTGAATAAATATTCTTTCTCCCCTTTATTATTTTTTTTTACAACATTTGATTGATTTTCTACCAAAGAACATAAGCTCATAACTGTGTTGGCTTTTCATTATTTGTCTACTCATTGTTTATGGTTGTTATTTCCCTTAAAACTTTCCGTGTTGCTCTTACGGTCTCAATGACTTGACAATCTTTCACTCTAGTGACAATACCGCAAAATCTGCATTTATAAAACAAGAGTGAGGTATTGTTGGAAACATAGCAATAAGTGAGTAGGTGTTTTAGGGATCTGCACTTATGTCCTTGAAAGTATAGATAATGTTGTTGCCGATATCTTGATATGCAACTTGGACACTTGTATATTTTTTAGGACGATTTCTTTATCGGGATGTACATTTGGAAACATTAGGTTGACCTTCTTAACGTCCCGTTGGAGATTTGATATGTTTTGTTGGCTTCAAATGTTTTGACAAAGTAAGTGATGTCTTCATTGAAAATTATGATGCCAATTTGAACACCCTGCAATATGTAATCTCATACTCAATACAATAGAAATAGCAAAATAAAAATAAATTTTAACTTTGATAAATTTGACACTTACTTCGTTGTCAATCATTATCACCTTTCGGATTTTGGAAGAGAGGTTTGCGCCACATGATGTTTCTATTTGTAGGAATGAGACTTTTGATTTATTTGTAATTGCTTTACTTGAATCACTGATTTGGCTCGACATGTTGTCTTCTTGTTTATGATGCGTTATGAATGCAAGCAAACCATCAGAAGAAACATAGTGAAGAGAACAATAGTAATTGGGAAAAATATGAGCGATGGTAAACAACATGGGAAACATCCATGATTGGTTAGAATGAAAAATGAGGGGGGGATGGAATATGTGAAAGTGTGCAAAAAATTGTAAGGTATAGTATTGTTGTTTTGTTTATTTTTTTATTTTCATTCTTTTCTCTATAAAGATATATCTTAACCAAATATCATGAACTCCACATCCTTTTATTTTGAAATTGCTATGATGAGACATCTAGATGTTGGGGCAATGGTAGCAACTACTATCCCAGTAATTTGAATCGCAAATAATAGGGTTTATTACTAATAAACTGAAAAGAAACTTAGAATCAAGAATCTGCTAAGGATTTCTGGTCCCACTAAAAAGAGTGTAAACAAAAGACAAATTGGCTCAAAAGCGAAGCATGTTGCATAAGGCTAAATAGGCGGCAGAAGAAGCAGGTTCAAACTTCTTGTTCGAAAGCTAGTTTGGAGTCTCATAATCAAATAATATAAAAAATATTTTTTATTTTCCCATAGCAACATAAAAGATTTTCATCATAAAGTATAGTATGATGCAAATGGTTTGATTATAAACATCATCACAATTCACAATTGTATCTCAACTCTCAAGTATGTCAATATGTTTTAGCAGAAAATATGCAACTATCTATGTGTATGTGAGTGTATATGTAGACACATTATATATTTAACACTCAGTTTTCTCATTGAAGATCACATCAATTTGACAGTTAAAAATGACGATGCATTATGCTAGATCCTATAATTTGCATAAAGGTGAGAAAAAAGATATTGGCTTCGAGGTAGTAGTTTAAAAATCACAAATTCTATGAGGGTAAATGATGAAACTGTATGCTGAGTTTTCTTATATCGCGGAACTCTCTTGGTTGGGCAACCGCAAAATAAATAGAGGGGAAGTCTATAATTTAAATGGATGAGAGTAAAAAAGGTTGTTTATAAGAGATAACATTCAGCAATACATACTGTAATACCCCAATAATTTGACCAAAAATATTAATTTCATATTAATTAATATTACGTTCGTTTTCGACCTAATTAGGTAATATTATAATTGATTGGGTTAATAAAATTTGTGGACCTAAGTAGTAACCAATTTAATTTAATCGGGCTTAGCCCACTCGTGACTCAAATAAATACAATGCTTTTAGGACGTTTTTAACATAAATTAATTTTTGGTCCAGTCTAGTGGAATTCAAAAATCCCAATTAGGGTTAGAAAACCTAGTTGGGTGTAATACAAATGATTTTTGTGAGGAAGAGACCGGAACATCTTAGAAAAGAAACAAAAATAAAATATAATAAATAAAACATCAGTGCAACGACAGCCGAGAGAAAGAGAGAGAGAGAGAGAGAGAGAGAGAGCATCAACCTCGCTCTTGTCACTTTGATTTGCCTTGGTAGTACACATACTCACTAATTGGGAATATAAAAAGGTATGATGAATATTGTTTTTTTTGATTAATAAATAGTGTATTGATAAATAGTATAGTGGTGTTTTGATTAAATAGTGTACCTTTTTCTCATAGGCGTGTGTGTGTCTTTGAGATTTGTGTATAAACAGTTCAAGTATTACCGTGCATGTTAGTGATTGAGTTTTGGTTAAAATAATAGATTCGGACTGTGAGAATAGTGTTGGAAGTTTTGATAAAAAAAAATAATAAATAAATAAAATAAAATAACATTAATTAAAGTCAGAATGAATTGTATCAATGACATGCATGGATGGAAGGTATATATATATATATATATATATATATATATATATATATATATATATATATATATATATATATATATATATATATAAAGCCTAGGTAGTCTAAAATAGTAATTTTTCGTCAAAATTTGCATCCTTAAAATAGTAACCCCTATTTATAACAAACATTTAATGAATCCTATAATTAAATAATACAAATTTAAATACCTATAACTCCTTGAAACTAGAGCCTAGGAACTAGAACCATTGCATTCATTGTTTTGTTATCCAAACACAACCTTTTCTACATACAATCGTTAGTTTTTCATTGTTGTCAAATAAACTTCAGAAAAATCATGGATGACTTTACGCAAGAAATTTCACTGAAAGGAATCACAAATACTCACAATTAATTCTAATTGAATGACTAATATATATATATATATATATATATATATATATATGTATATATATATATATATATGTATATATATATATATATATATATATGTATATATATATGTATATATATGTATGTATGTATGTATATATGATTTTATTCATGAATTTTTTTGTCTACTTCACCAGATTAAAAGTTATTAAAACAAATACTTTCAATGAAATCACAAAAACTCACAATTCATTATAACTACATGAAATATATGAATAATTTTTTTGTCTATTTCATCGGATCAAAATTCTTAAAAGAAATATTATGAATAAAATTACAAATACTCATTATTGATATTAAATATATGACTGACCAACAAAAATATATAGATTTGAAATTTTGTTGTCCATTTCATCATATTCAAAATTTAAAAATCATCAAAAGTTCATCTAAAACACGAATGCACATGATTAATTATAAATGACTGACAGATCTAAAAAATATATCGATTTGAAATAAAAAAATTTAACAAATACTTCAAGTAACAAGAACTATATAATGGTAAATAACAAAATGAAACAAACAATATTGCAACATAATTTTTCCTCTAACAAAGAGGAAATGTTTCGGAAGTGCAAAGTTACCTCTCTTTAAAAAAATGAATCGACCATTTAATCATGAACGAATTGATTTGTCGTTGTGTTCGAAAAGTAATCAGATTTACATCAAATTGTAGAGTGCTCAAGTAATCTCACTTGGAAAGTTACCTTGATGATCCCCTTTTATAGAGTTCTATATTTTCGAGGATAGAGAATGGAGAGATGAATAATGAGTAAAGGGAGTGAAGAAGAAAAACTAAAATGGGAGTTGGTTCCATAAGTTGGGTTAATAGTTTGTTTTTTCTTCGGTGAGAGGGCAAGGTAGCGAGACTCAAGACAAGAATATATATATATATATATATATATATATATATATATATATATATATACTCTAAAACAAAGTCGTTTTAATATCCGTGAGTGGGGCGAAGTAACAAAGCCAAAAGATTAAATTTGTCTTTTTAATTGTTATTGATTATTGATATTGAAATAAGCCATAAACAGGCTTAAATAAATACAAATAGAATTATTTGAGTCAATTTTCAATCGATCATCGTTAATTACATTTGTTTAGAGTAAATTTTGTCATTCAATTAATATGTGTCGGGTTATGAACACGTCAGACCCATTTATGTTTTTTTGTCTTTTAAGGGTTTGAAAAGAATATGATGAAAATTGGGTTGGTCTCTTTTGACAGATATTCAACCGCTGTCCACTATGTTTTTTTAATCGGAAAAAAAACATTTTTGATATGAAAGGACGAGTATACCTTTAATGAATCAGACATGCTTGCAATAAGCATTAGTTCATACATTGTCATGCATGATTCAAAATTGTGTAATTGTCATTCTCATTCCATACCAGTGCATCACGATTTTAAATCAATGCCTCATGTTCAAACTAGTCTATTTCCAATTCATAGCGATGCATTGCGATTCTAAATTAATGCATCGTGAATCCAAATCGACGTATCGCTGCTGAAAATTCATACACTGTGATACACATTTTTTTGTATTTTCATTTTAATTATTTATTTAATTTTCATAAATTACAGTTATTCTAATTTATTTATTTTATTATTGTTAATCAACTGACACATATATTTCTTTATTTTCATATTAATTTTTAATCAAATGAATCAAATGATATTTTTCTATTCATTGAAATAGTCTCTTCTTTTAGTTTTGTTTTTTATCTTCATTTTGCTTTATTATAATTTAACTGAGTATAATTTAATTGAAAAATATATATGTCTGTGCGTTTAACGCACGAGTGTAAAACTAGTTATTACCTAATACCTTATATATATATATATATATATATATATATATATATATATATATATATATATATATATATATATATGTCTATTAATTTGACATTTGAAGCTATTACGTGTGTGTGTGTGTGTTCTACTCTGTGTGTGGTGTGTGTGTTAGTGGGGGTTAATAATATATACTCCATCTGTCCCTAAATTATCGTCCCTTTTTCCTTTTTCGTCCGTCTCATAATTGTTCAGTTTGAAACTTATATTTTTAGAGCATCACTTTTACCACTTTACTCTTATCTTTTCACTCTACTTTAATTATGGGCCACATACACATGTGCTTTAAAGAAAACTACACATTAAACCAATATAAATAATCAAGTCAATTGTTTTTTCTTAAATTGTGTGCCGGGTCAACTAGGACGATTATTTAGGGACGGAGGGAGTATAATGTATATATTATATATATTATTATGTGTTGGGAGCATTTTGTGTGTGTGCGTGTGTATGAGTGTATGTTTTGCTTTTAAAATAATAATAATAATAATAATAATAATAATAATAATAATAATAAAATAAACAAATAATAATAACAATACATTATTTAATAAAGTATTACTATAATTATTGTTATTTAAATTAATATGTTTTGGTTGGTACATTTTTAGTTTAGTGATTATGATATATTTTGAACTTAGATTTGGACAAGGAAGGTTAGGACGATCATACGTGTTACACAGACTTTTTTGCTAAGCACTTCGAGGTAAAGGATTACGTTTCTTTTAGGTTATTTGCAAAAGTATAAAAATACTTTTAATGTTAGGCTTCCGTTGATTCTTGAATTACTTTCTTTCATTTGCCATGCTCGACCTCGTGTCGGTAGTTGTTTTGACTCCGTCGTTAGCCTTTGTTGAATGTCTTCATTATAAATTCGTTATCGCAAATTTTCGTGCTTAAACTTGTCTACATGAAATATTTTTATTATCGAAAAATCTATTTCGAAATTGTTAACTTGTCGGCATACTCCTTTGTATTGAAAAATAATGGTTTGCAATACAAGTATTATTTTGATAGTGGTACGTACATTTATAGTACCATCTATGTTTTGAAAATAATTATGATCACTAAGTATGAACAACTCGTCACGGAGATTACGTGATAAGCAATGAAATTAATTAAATTGCACCACTTGGTCCGTGAGTGCGGTAATCCGGATATACCTTAATATTGTACAATTCGGGGGATTTGTATACCCTTCGGGGGATTCGTGTACTCTACGGTGGATTTGCGTACCCTTTGGGGGATTTGGTTCTTGGTCAATAGATCCTTACGTGATCTTAATAAATATTTATGATCTTCGGTTATTACCAGCTGGTATGAGACAGTCAGTAATGACAAACTTATTTGATCCATACTATTTTGTTTGAACTCACCATTTAAAAAAAGATTTTTAAATCTTTTGTTAACTATCTTTTGATTTTGTAAGTTATCAAATGTCTAAACTTTGTTCTACATACAACATGATTATTCTTTGAGTCACCCCTCCTTAAAAACCGGAGGAGCGACGTATGATCTTATTGAGCTTTGTTCGCTCACCCTTCACATCACTCTTCTTCCAGGTCGGAATTAAGGACTAAGCTTGAGGTAAAGGATACCAGTGAAGGAAATCAAGATTTTTAGGGCGTATTTATATATTTTTGGAATTTAATGGAGACATAGTTAATTTAGTAGACTTTTGTTTCGTGATTTTGGATGACTGTATTTTTAAATTGGAGACTTTTGTAATTCTAGTTGGATGACGTTTAACTAGTCTTTATTTAAGTTTGAATTTGTAGTGATGTGGCCAGATATGAATCCAAAAGGGTCGGACCCGAGTTTGGGGCATTACACATACCTTGGAAGGAAGAATCCTGCAAGTATTTCTGCAAAATAAAACAAAGAGAAAATTATGAAGAAGGTTGTAGTTCACTGCCAATCAGAAATATGTTGGTGAGTAAAAGTAATAGCCAATAGGCACCAAATGACAAGTTATAGAATTACATTTAACATTGTTGAGTCTGGAAGATTTAGCATGGATAAAACAATTGAAGAGTGTGTGAAAAAGAATTGGAGAACTGAACCTTAAAAATAGTCTTTTATAATACATTTTCAAAGATTTGAGTGGAGGATTGAAAATGAAGTTCAAACATACTATCAACAAGAATGTGAGTGACTTGGATAAGGTCTGATTCAAACAATAGGATTCTATTGTTTTATTAACAATAGTTGATTTGCCACGTTTTGTTGGCTTGTCTGGTTTACTTATTTTAAGGGTTTAACGGTTTCTATTGTATCCATATAAATAGTTGTATCCTTAGAACATTTTCAATGTTGACTTTAATTAAATTTCGACAGTCCGTTGGCCCTAATCTTTTTTTTTTTTTGTGATCGATCTTGTTATACTATGTTAATTTGTTTGCAAAGTCTTCCGCTGCGCACAACAGATTTCATTTAAAGAAAATTGTGTTAAATTTACCTTGGAACTCCAATGCTTTGCCCTGCCTTTGCCATGTAGCCTCTACTCTGACGTTTATGCTGTACAATCACTTTTGCGGCAAAATATACAAACAATCAAGGAACAGTCCCAATAATTTGCCTGTCCTTTTTATAGTTCCTCAATTTGCCGTTATTTTTGCCAACAATAATAAAAGTCTAAGTTATGAAGGTCATTTTTTTACGTATATAGTTATAAATATAGAAGAGAGGGAGAGAAACATTAATATTCCATTGTTTACGAAAGTAGCTCTTTTGTTTAACGGGTTATAGTTGGAGATTACATTTACAAAAAATAATTTTTAGTATTTAAAGTATTAACTAAAACCTTATATTTGTAGTAGTTGTTGAAATTACCGGATTATAATAGCAGAAGGAATTGCAAGTTCAAGAAACTCGGGGACATCGTGCCACGTGTCTGTTGAAAAATTGGTCCAAGTACTTCCAAAGGAATAAGAGAATTTTATATGAAGTGGCAACAATAAGTCGATGAAAAAATAAGCTACTCAATTGGCGAGGACAACATCTTTACTCTCAAGACCGAATCTGAACACCATTTTTTTTTTTTTAAGGTTGGAGGGGACATAGACCGAATCTGAACACCAGTAAGATGAAAGCATGAAAGAAATGAAAACAACCCCTTAATTTTTCAGTAACTCCTTCAATCTAACTCGTTATGTCTAAGGTTGCGTCATTATCTGAAACCAAAAAATAGGAAGGTGTTAGCTGTATACTGAATAGTAAATGTCAATATTTATCTGTTAGTTCAAGCATAGACTTCAATAAACTATTGTGTGAAGTTATGGTTGAAAGATGAGTGACACTAAATGTAACACTGGTATCCCTAAACATAATACCATTTAATACATAAAATGACCTAAGTACCCCTTTTGATATTTAATAGATACCCACCTTTTATTTACTCTCCCCAACCAACTAACCCCTCCAACTTAGTGGTGGCAAATTCTGCCTACGCCCATATGCCCGCCCTGACTGCCCACTAAAATATGAGCATGAGCACACTTAAATTTTAATCTGGACACAAATGAGCATGTCCACTTAGACCATTAAGTTTTATGAGCATAATATGGGCACAAATTGGCGCCCACATTTTCACCTCACTCTCATGATCAATTTTTTTTTCTGTATACCTGATAATTCACAGTTTTCTCTCTCTATATATTTACATTTCTATCAATAACCATTCATTAAGACAGAGAGAGTGTGGGGGTAGAGAGAGAAACTAAAGAGATAGATGCATGGCTGCTACTTGTTCTTTGGGTTTGATTTTCAGAACCAAAGAAATAATTAGTAATGGTGAGAGTAACTGTTATTTTTTAAGAATAAAAAATTGACCCGTTTTTTTTTTATTTTTTTCGATATCATATTATTTTTATATGCGGTCAATTACGTATTTTCTAGTTATGAAAAATTATATATATCAGATTTTCATTTAAAAACAATCGATTTGACGTAAAAATTAAGGAATTAAAGGAGTATTTTATTTCAATTAACATACGACAAAAGTGAAAATATGTTCTTATTTTGATATTATTAGTGGTTCTGCCAACACTAGCACGTCATGTAAAGTTTTTGAGTTCTTTTTTGAAATTTGGTTGCATTGGAAATTGTGACAGAGGTTAAAATGTTACAAAAAATGTTGGCCTTTTCCAATCATTGTGGTTGTTACAAAGAAAATATATTTTTTGTAATTTTTGTATTTATTTAATAAGCGAATGTTAATGAACAAATGGGCACCCATGCTCATTTAGTGCCCGCATATGCCCATGTTATTAAATGGACACTTACTTGCCCGTCCATTTGAGCCAGATGCCTATTTAGGCCCGCCCGCGTCCGTCCATTTGCCACCTCTACTCAAACTCAATGAGACTACACACACACACACACACACACACATATATAATAATAATAATAATAATAATAATAATAATAATAATAATAATAATAATAATAATAATAATAATAATAATAATAAAAGTGATCATGGGTTAACTGGCAGCCCAGATCAAATTTTATCAAACACAACTGACGGTTTAGATTGATTTGTAAGTATGTGAGTTACAAATGAACCACTCAGTTATAAGTTATGTTTGAATTACCCTTCTACATCCAAAAAGTATGTAATAACAACTCAGTTATGATTTTTTTAATTATCCTCTCCACAACCAACTACAGTTACACGAATGCTTTCCTCTAACACATTTTTTAAACCACATCCTTTCGTTTGAGTTGACGAGATGATTATTTGTAATTTATCCCGAGCATCCATTAAGTTGTTTTAATGAGATATTTGTTTGTAAGTTTTGTAATTAATTTTTGTAATTTTAAATATTTGTATTTTAATTTTATTATTAATATTTAGTTTGTAGTTTCTTAATTAATTGTTATCGTAATCAACTTAATCTTAATTTAATTTTTGTCCGACCTATATTTTTTTTAAAGTATTTGTTCATAAGTTTTGTAATTTTAAATTGAGCTGGATGGCCCAACTGGCCCAATAGGCCCGAACTAGAGAATCAAATGCAAGGCAAGTCAATGACCTTCGAGCAAGCGAGCACATGCTTAGGCTATGTTAAGGTACCTTCGCAGTGGGGGCTTGGTCAGCGAGCAATCTTGAAGAGCGAGCATGATGAAATACGCCGCCCGGAAGCGAGCACATGAGCTGAGGTCAGTTCTACACAGACAAGACCAGTTGTTAAATGCTGAGGACAGTTATGTCCGGGAAATCCTTCACTTGATAAGTGCTCATTAATGGGTTAGTTATTATACCTATTATTAAGGGCCATGAAGATCATGGGCAATTAATAGCGTTCATGGGCAGTTAATAGCGTTCATGGGCGGTTGATAGCCGTTGTGGACGGTTACACTACCTGTGGGATATAAAAACAAAGTAGAATGTGAAGAAAGGTACGCGCAATCTATTTTCCCTAGCCTAAACTCTGTCAAATTGTGAGCTTATTGTACTAATTCACACGCCGGAGGGCTTTTGCAGGGAGTGCCCCTGCCCAGTTCACTTTTCTTCTCTTTCATTGCAGAGTTGGGCTCAGAGAGTTTGTAAGCACGTTGAAAGCCAGGTGCTTGGATTGGGCTGTTTGAGTGGGTCCAAATATTCTTGGACGCATCAGTTGGTTCCGTTGCCGGGAAACGTGTGTTTTTACGGCATTAAGAGTCTCGTTTCGTGAAATTCATTGTTTTTAAAAGTTCTATTCATGGCGGAGAATGGTGTAAACGGTGGTAGTGGCAGTCGCAGAGAGGAGGCACATCAGAATCACAGCCTCAATCGCCGCCGAGTAATGTCCTCCACCCTACGATGCACGCCACCAATTGAATCGAGGCGCTGGGTTGAGTCGATGGCCGGCTAAGCCGCGGTTGGTTTAGCCCATGAATTTCGTGGAAGAAGCTTTACGCCAAAGAGCCATCTATCTCTGGCCGATGCATCAACTCAATTTACAATGATTGCTATGGGCAAACCACCATTGCCCATCGAAGTTGGAGCCACTACCAACTCTGTTGGCACCGGGACAGGCTGCTGGTGTTTCACGCACGGGGGGAAATCCGATGCATCCTTTGGTTGTACATTCCCAACCACGCGAACATGATTCCAAGCGTAACGATCAGGGAAGTAAGGCCAGTCATAGGGTTATCCCTAGTGTTCATTCGAGGTTGGGACCTCGCATTGGAGAGGATTCAGCTCAGTCACGTCGCCGCCGGCGTTCACCTACACCGCAGAGGTCGCATGCCCGTAGACGTCGTTCGCCTCACCACCGGCTCACGTGCATGTAGTCGCCGCCACGATCACCTGGGATCCTATGCTCTGGAGACATAGGACTCCCTCTCCTAAGCGTCTCATCATTCGGCGGCTTTTGGTTCATTTGGGCACCTCGGGACGTGGCGCAGTGGCGCGCGGGGCTCCACAAACCATCGCGGTTATGGGACCCCCACAGGCCCCTCCTCTCCCTGCGGTACAACCTCAGCCCGGGGGTGGTTTGCCTGCAACCATTAATATGCAAGATTTTGAAGAGTTGAAACGCCGGATGGAGGCTTGGGAGCAGGGTAAAGCTCTTGATGGGAATTTTTGGGGACGGCTTGCTAGTCCGTTGGCACCTTGGATCGAGAATGCTCCACCAGCTCAGGGCTTGATTTTTCCAAACATCAAGGAGTATACTGGCAAGACTAAAGCTAGAGACTGGTTGATGTCTTTCGAGTCTCAGATCGGTTTGGTGACCTCAGACGAAGCATTGAAGATTAGAGCTTTCGTGGGGGCTTTGCAGGGTAAGGCTTTGGCCTGGATGGGAGCGTTGCCACGACGCTCGATCAATAATTGGGCAGATTTACGGACAAAGTTTTTGGCCGATTTTGGGACTGCTGGTTCATTAGCTAAGACAAGGGCCGACTTGTCCAAAGTCAAGCAGGGTGCACATGAATCAACAGCGAGCTATCTGGAGAGATTTACCAAGGTGCTCGAGCAAGTTCCGGGGCTAACCGAGCAAGAGGTAACGCTGTGCTTTGAGACTGGTTTGCTCGAAGGTGAAGGTGGTTTGCGATCAGAGTTGAGTATGCGTGAACCGAAGACGCAGGCAGAGATGCTCATGCGAGCACAGAAGTGGTGCGCTGGTGAAACAGCGAAGAAAGAAAAGAAGAAGGAAAGCAGTGAAGCTGCGGGAACTGGTAAAGGAAGCGGCCAGGCTGGAAGTGGTGGTTATAACAAGAGCAAGTCCCGGTATGATCGGCCAAAGGAGTTTCTCCGAGAGTCGGATTTGACCCCGCTCAATACGTTGCGCGAGGATATTATGTATGAGGTTCGAAACGAGCTTCCCAATCCACCCCGTATGAATCCAAATACAGCCGGGGAAAGGGACCAGACGAAGAGGTGTGCTTACCATGATGACTATGGGCATACTACTGAAGAATGTTGGCCATTGAAAAAGGCCATCCAGAAGTTGATCAATGAGGGGAGGTTGGACCGCTTCAAACGAGATGCAGGAAACAGAGGGAATGCTCCACGGCGAGAGGCTCCACCAATGTAGGGGGTTATTAATGTCATAATGGACGAGGAACTCACCCCGACACGCGGCAAGCAAATCTACTCCTTGTCAAAAGTGGTAGATCGACCAACGACTTTGCAAGAGGCTTAACAAAGCCATACGCTTTACTCGCAGTGAGTTGGCGAGTAATGTCGCAGCGCAGCCTGATAGTTTCAAAGATTGGTCGATGGGTGGGTTGTGCACAGAATCTTGGTGGATACTGGAGCATGCCGAGATGTAATGTATTACTCTTGTTTTCAAGGGTTGGAGTTGAGCGATGATCGCTTAAAACCATACGCCGGGGCTCTGGAGGGTTTTACAAATCATAAGGTCCCAGTGAAGGGCACTGTTGAGTTGGAGGTATTCATCGGCGAGGGACTTCGAACCAGGGTTGAAAAGATTACCTTTATGGTAATCGATTTGAAGTCCCCATATAACATCATCTTGGGCGTACCGAGCATGGCCAAATTTCAGATGGTTGCATCAATCCCGCACCAGAGGGCAAAATTTTATACGCACTCAAGCGAGTGGGTGTATTGCGTAGTCACCGCGGCCGGTCAGTGCTGGAGTATGTTAGGGATACTCAAAGGAAAAAGCAGAAGTTGACTTTGGAAGATGGCGAGCAGAAGGTTACCATCAGCACCAAGGAAACTTCTCATGTGACTGTAGGACCATCGGTGGTCGCGATGGTACAGGAAGATTTGGAGATGGAAGACAGCTCCATGCCGACATTGAAGTCGGGGGAGCACAGTCAGAATGAAGCAGATGCGGCATTGATCAATGCCCAAACAGAGGTTGCGGTTACCTCGTTGCCATTGGTGCATGTATCGGAAAGATTTGAGCGAGCAGAGGTTGCCGAGCAAAGTATTAGTAATCCTTTGCCGACACTGACGTCGGGGGGATTAGAGGCAGCAGTTGAGGCTGTGGATCTTGCTGAGGAATTTTTGCCAGCAGTTATGCTTGAGGAACCTGTAGAGGCTATGGAGACTGATCAGCTCGATAAGGTTGAGGATCGAGCTGAGAAAGATGAAAAGGTGGAGTGTGACACGCTCCAAATGCGGGATGAGCCAGAGTTCACTGCTCAAGACGAATTGGAAGAGATAGTCATTAATCCAGACTACCCCGAGCAGAAGATTAAGATTGGACGGGCTTTGACAGCAGAGACACGAGCAAGCTTAATTAAGCAGTTGCAGGACAGCTTGGATATATTTGCTTGGCGACCAGAGGACATGCAAGGGGTGAGCGAGGATGTGGCCTTGCATCAATTGAATGTTGATCCGGCTTACCGACCAATCCAACAGCGACCTCGGGTTTATTCGGTAGAAAAGGATCAGGCAATCAAGGAGGAAGTTGAGAAATTGATCAAGGCTGATATTATCGAGGAGATCCATTATCCAACCTGGTTGGCTAATGTGGTTATGGTAAAGAAATCGAATGGCAAGTGGCGGATGTGTGTTGATTTCACGGATTTGAACAAGGCTTGCCCGAAAGATTGTTATCCCTTGCCGAGAATCGACAAGTTGGTTGACGCCATTGCAGGTTTCGAGCTCCTTAGTTTTATTGATGCTTACTCTGGGTATCATCAAGTTAAGATGGCCGGTTCTGACAAGGCTCTAACAGCTTTCCGAGCAGCAGGGGGGCTGTATTGCTATAAAATGATGCCTTTTGGTTTGAAGAATGCTGGGGCCACGTATCAAAGGATGGTCAACAAGGTGTTTAGCTCGCAGATAGGGAGAAATGTTGAAGCCTATATAGATGATATGGTGGTCAAAACCAAGGGACGCGAGCACACAGAGGATTTGGGTGAAACTTTTGCTAATCTCAGGAGGAACAGCATGAAGTTGAATCCGAGCAAGTGTGTGTTCGGGGTAAAAGCAGGCAAATTCCTTGGGTTCATGGTAACTGAGAGGGGAATTGAGGCAAATCCTGAAAAGATAGAGGCGTTAGTTACCATGAAACTTCCTCATTGTGTTAAGGATGTGCAGAGGGTTAAATGGCGGGGTGATCGCTTTAGGAAGGTTCATTTCGAGGTCGGCAGGCGTTGCTTGCCCTTCTTCAAGGTTTTGCGAGGTAATAAAGGGTTTGAGTGGACTCGAATGCCGAAGGCTTTCAAGAATTGGTGGAAGTATTTAGGAAGCCCGCCTTGTTGAGTAGCCCGATCTATGGGAAAAATTGTATGTGTATTTGGCAGCCAGCAAAGCAGTAGTCGCAGCTTTGATTAGGGAAGAAGGTAATGTACAAAAGCACTTTACTATGTATCTAAAGCCCTCACCGATGTAGAGGGAAGATATTTTAATGCAGAAATTGGCTTACTCGCTTGTTGTTGCCGCTCGAAACTTCGAGCTTATTTTTCTCGCCATTCAATTGTTGTATACACGATTCACCTTTGCGAAAGATTTTGCATAAGCCGATACCTCTGGTCGACTACTCACTTGGTCAATTGAGTTAACTGAGTTTGATATTGATTATCAACCTCGGCGAGCAATCAAGGCACAAGCTATAGCGGACTTTGTAGCTGAGACAAGTTTCAAGGATCCCGTCGAGGAAGTAGAGAGTAAGTCGACAGCAACGAGCAGTGTAGACCCAAGGCCAAGACCGGGGTATTGTTGGGAACTTCATGTGGATGGCTCGGCTAGTCGATTTGGGAGTGGCGCCGGTTAGTGTTGGTACCACCCGAGCAAGGACGTAGAATTTGAAAAAGCTTTGCGCTTCAAATGAATAACCGTGCCGAGTATGAAGCTTTAATTTCTTTGGTCTCGAGCTCGCGAGCAGACATTGGAGTTCGGGAAGTGGTAGTGTATTGCGACTCTCGGTTGGTGGTTAATCAAGTCAAGGGTGACTACGGGTACACCATCCAGATCCTAGTTCGCTATTGTGCAATGGTGAGAGAAATTTTAAAAGATTTCGATTATTGGGAGTTGGTTAGAATTGCAGGAGGACAATATGCGGCGGATTACTTATCAAAGATGGTGAAGATGAAATTCGATCATTGCATCCCTGAGTCATGATTGAGTACTTAGAGACTCTGTCATTGAGAAAGAGGTGGTTATGGATATAGAACCTGTCAAATCTTTGGATAGATGATCTCGGGCTTACATTGAGGCGGAGTGTTGCTGAAGATAAAAAGGAAGCTAGAACTATCCAAAAAGCGATCATGCCGTTCGTCATCTTGGACAACATTTTGTATCGAAGATCTTATACACGGCCTTTGTTGAGATGTGTTCGTCCAGAGATGACGGAAGGAATATTGGGCGAGGTGCATGAAGGCAAATGCGGAGGTCATCGGCCGGCGATCACTAGGCGAAAGTGTTAGCGGCGGGGTTTTATTGGATAACTGCGGCGAGATGCCGAGCTATATGTTCGCCGTTGTGACAAGTGTCGGCGCTATACGAGATATTCAAGGTTGCCATCTAGAGCGGACTCTCGTAATTGCATCATGGCCATTTGATATGTGGGGAATAGATTTAATTGGTCCTTTTCCCTTAGCTCGTTCAAAGTTCAAGTACGCGGTAGTCGCGGTAGATTACTTTACAAAATGGGTCGAGGCAAAACCATTGGCAACTATAAGCGAGGTTAACGTTATCGATTTTGTACATGAGCATATATGGTGTAGGTTTGGTGTCCCTCGAGCAATTGTGTCCGATCATGGGACTCAATTTTCGGAAAAAATTTACCAAGGCGTGCGAACAAATGAGGGTGAAGCATTGGCGGTCTTGATGGCATACCGGGGTAATGGTCGAGCGGAGGCCGCGAATAAGCAAATTCTTCATGTGTTGAAGAGGAATTTGGAGGAAAAATTTGGGAGATGGGTAGGCGAGTTGCCTTGACTTTGTGGGCGATAAGGACAACGATAAGGGGTCCAAGCGGGAAGCTGCATTTTCTTTAGCATATGGGTCGGCTATGGCTCCGGTGGAGATGTACTTGCCCACTCATAGGGTCTTAAATTACAATGCCAGCTCTAATTATACAGCTCGAATGGCGGATTTGGACTTGTTGGAAGAAAAACGGCTGGAAGCTAAAATGAGGATGGCCAATTATAAGCAACGAGCAAAAGCTCACCACGATAAGCGAGTTCGTGGTCGAGCATTTGCTGTGGGGGATTGGGTCCTTCGTAAGATTGAGGCCACAGGCCATCGAGCTGAATGGGGGAAGTTGTCACCAAACTGGGAAGGTCCTTTTCAAGTTTCGAAAATTGTTAAGGAGGGCACCTACAGGTTGCGAACAGAGGATGGTGATGAGCTAAAACATCCTTGGCATGCAGATCATTTAAAGAAATACTATTGGTAATCGGTGCTAGTAGTATGTGTTTGTGTAATTTTTCCAGGTACTGGAAAATGATTGTAATGAAGCTTAAGGGGGTTTCTCTTTAAGTTGGGATTACTTGTGTTGAATTTTACCTTGGAAACTTTCCTTTTCGAGCATAAAGGGCTTTATGCTCGAAGAGGAGAGTTGGTCTGTGGGTTGTTTTTCCTCGTTAGCCTTCTTTCCTCGGGCATAAAGGGCTTTATGCTCGAAGGGAAAGTTGGTTTGAGGAGGTGATGTAACTCCTTGATAATCTATCTTCTTCGAGTATAAAGGGCTTTATGCTCGAAGAACTAGTTGATTAGGGAGTTGATGTTTTTCCGTAGTAATTCACCCATTTGTGAGCATGAAGAGTTTTTATGCTTGGGAGTAAAATGTGCTTTTGTATCTGAGAAGGAAGTATTTTTATCCAGAAAGGGTTAGAAGTAAAAGCGATGTTTCTTTCAAGCATGCAAATTGTTTAGTCAACCAAAGTAAACGGAAAGATGCAATATTACAGATACTGAGAAAAAAGTTAAGTGTTTTGAGACTTGGAGCACGCAGGCTCTGGAAATTCAAGATTCATCAATTATGATGGGGCTAGCAAGAGTTGGAGCAGGGTTGTCGCCAGCTTGATTGGTTCGGTTTTCATTCTCGGCGTTCGGGTTGTTGGCTTCATTTCGGCGTTTGGGTCATTTGCCGTTGTTTTGGGGATGCGAGGCGGTTACAGTTGTCAGGATTCTGCCCAGCCATATTTGCGCCATCAGTCGTGGTAATTTTGAGGGGGAGGGTCAAGTATCCAGCCCTTTGTTGGAGTCTAGCTCGGCTATGGAGGTGAGCTCGTCAGCGGAATATGGTACTAAGGCATGTCCTGGACGGGCTTCGGCACAGAAAGGGGTATTAGTACCCCAGGTCGCAAGTTGTTCGGGCCTAAATTCAAGGCCGCTGCAAATAATTGCCATGAGAATATGGTTGACCCCTACTGAGAAAAATGGATCGCTTCTCCTCAGCGGCGGCAAAATCTTCGAATTTTTGTATTCGGTGATGAGATTCTCCTTTTGAAGCGAGCTTGTACGGCATTTCAGGTTTTCGGTTGTCTTAATTGGCTGTGGCATCCTTCTTCACTTTCTCCAGCTCGGCGTTTACTTCTCGCAGCTCTTTCCTCACTTGGGTGATGTTGTTGAGAGCATTCTCTTCGGATTTCTTGGAGAAAGTGAGGTGAGCATCGAGGATTCTCTTCTCCTCTTCTAGCTTGGAGACCTCAGTAACTTTGGAGGTTAGGCTTTCCTCGCTCTCTTTAGCTCGGCCCTCGGCGAGTTGACACGCTCTCTTCTAGAGGCGTTCTTCTGTCTTTGGCGGTGGAAGTTTTGACATTATCGATGAGTCGGTCGAAGAGAAGTTCAGTTTTGGTGGCCATCTGGAAATGAGAAGTGAACCAAGTTAGAAGTGAGCAGTGATTAAAAGTGAACAGGGATAAGAAGTACGCTTGATGATAAGAGGTGAAAAGAGTTACCTCGGTCATACACATCCGATCTCTCCGACCCGGGATAGCGGCGAGTTACGTACTCCGCCGCTATCTTAGGTGTGTTTGAGCCTTTTCGGCATTCGGCCAGAGCTAGCGGCATGGCCCGCCCCTTTTATTGTGTTTATGTTGGCAAGGTCGGGGAACGACCCCGATCTCCAATCAACTTAGTCGCCAGCTCGCGATTCTCTGGCATATCAAAGTTCTCTTTCTGCCAGATAGGAGCTCGGGAACTGGAGGCTTCAGCGGGATCACTTTGGTCAGTCCTTGATCGGGTTCTTCTTTCAGGCGGTGACGGGGGGAGAGGCCTTTTTTGCTGTTGAAGTTGTGGTTGTTGCTGGCGAGTTTGTTGTTGTGTTGGTTGTTGTGGTTGTTGTTGTGATTGTTGTTGAGCTTGAGGTTGTAGGAGGTTGGTTGTGGTGTGTGAGAAGCATTCTTTGTTTGGTAGTTGAATGCCGGTTGTTTCCTCGCCAGGTGTTGGTGGGTGGGATTGGGGAGTGTTGCCATTTGAGTGTGTTTGTTCGAGCCCGTCGCATCGACTTTGTAAGCGGTTTGAGTCTCCATTTGCCTCATGTGCGAAATAAATAAGTGTTAAGAGAAAGCAAGAACCAATGGTGATAAAGCAAAAAGGGAAAGTTATGCAAACCATCTAGAGAGGCGAGTGCGGTTCCTCCCGAGTGGAGGCATCTCGGACATTATTTGGGAAAGCTTCCACCATGGCAGTTCCCAGGAATGGGTGGGCTACCTCGGGGTCTAAGGTTGTTTGGGGTTCGCGACCTCGTCTTGGGCAAGCCAGTGCGGCTCGTAACATTGGGAGGTCGGAGGTTAGAGGCGGTCAGTCAGACCCAGTCTTGCCACTTTTCCATCTTTTACTCCAAGTCGTAGAAGGTTTTTCGGTTGGGGTTCTCTGCTCGGAAGGCTTGTTTGTCATACTTGCATGGCTAAATTGTTTAGATAAGGGGCAAAGGCCGCTACCGGGATTCACTAGCGAGGTTTTGCATCCCGGCCATCCACCTTGTTAGGGTTTTTGAGAAAGGAGTTTAAAGTAATTAGGGTTTGACCGAGATCGCCGGTTTTCTTGTCAATAGAAAAAAGGAAAAACTTTCGGAAGAGATCCATGCTCGGTTCAAAGCGAGAAGTCTGCGGGCTACAATGTATGAAATTAAAAACCTAGCGTAGTTAAGGTTAAATTACGAGGGAAGGCGTTGTTTACGATAAGGAACTTCGGCGAAGAA
>CM028382.1:87906520-87964316 GCA_013146195.2 Codonopsis lanceolata
AGTTTTATAAGAAGTTCAGATTTCCACTTGGTGCAAAATTTGAATGTAGCTCCCAATGTTATAACATCTAATTACATTGAGTGCCGAAGCGCTTGTCTTCCTAGGGTTTCTAGAAGTCGATTTTTTAATCCCACGCTTTTCACTTGTTTTCTGTGGGTTTTGCTCCCAAGACTTGTTGTCTTATGAGAATGTTTGTTTGGTGATTTCACAAAATTTTGTAAAACAATTTATCTTTTTAGTGAAATCTTTTGGTGATAAAAGGCTGATCTACAAAGTATAAAATAGTTGTTTAGTAATAGTTTGTGCTTAATTGCGGCTTTTTATTAAAGTCTTCTCTGTTTTAATTTTTCTGACCATTGTGACTTCCATTAGAAAGCTTCTTAAGCTACATTGAAATCGCATTGGTAGTTTGGAGAATCCTAACTACTATTATTCTTACAATTGGTATCGAGTCTTCTCGACGCCATCGGAGTTGATTTTGGTTGTAGCCGTGATGGATTCTCAATATGAGAATGTTTTTCGTCCTCCTACCTTGACTAATGTTAATTATTCAATTTGAAAAGTCAAGATGCGTATCTTCATCAAATCAATTGATGAGAGCGTGTGACATTTTGAATGGTTGGACTCCTCCTAAGACTACTGATAATGATGGTAATGTTAAAATCACTAGTGAGGCAAATTGGACCACTCAAGCTAGAACCATTGCTTCGTTTAATTCTAAGGCGCTTTCAACCATATACAAGGCCTTAGATGCCAACACCTTCAGAGTTATTGCAAATTATGACTCTGCCAAGGATGTTTGGGATGCCCTTCAAACCTTATGTGAAGGTCCTACTAGTGTTCGTGCTTCAAAACTTAGAATGCTTACTACTCAATTTGAGAACACTAGAATGAATGAAGATGAAGATATTATGTCTTACTATGCTAGATCACTTGATATATCTAATCTTTTGCTTTGGGTGATCCTATCACCAATGATCGTCTTGTTAGCAAGATGATGCGACTTTGACTGAAAGATTTAATGTCAAAATTTATGCTATTGAAGAAGCTCATGACATTGACAAAATTGGTTTTGAAAGACTAACTGGCATTCTACAAAATTTTGAGTTAAACCTCAATGAGCAAATTAAGAACAAAGACAAAGGTGCATCATCTTCTACTCCTTCTGTGGAAAGTATTGCTTTTCCTTCTATTGTTGATATCTCTTCTGAATTGATTGAATTGCATAAGGAGATTGAGGAATTTGATTTTGGTGAAGAGTCAATTGATTTTTTAACATCAAAGTTTAAAAATATTTTGAAAGCAAAGGGACAAAACAGATCTCCATCTTCTATCACCAAAACAGTTTTCAAAACTGAGCCTAGCAAATTTCCACCCAAAGAAAGTTCTTTTCAAACCCCTGAAAAATCGTTTACCAATCCTTTTGCTAAACAACTTACATCTAGAAGTAAAAATATTGATTCTATTCAATGTAGGGCTTGTCAAGGGTTTGGGCATTATGCTAATCAATGTGCTAATACTTTGAGAAAGAATGGTTTGAATTTTTCTGCTACTTTGAGTGATTGTGATGATGAAGATCCAGGTGATCTCATCACTCTCACTGCTGTACACAACTCTCCATCTGATTTTGCAGGATTTTCAGCTAATGTACCTCTGAATGTAGCTTCCTCACAAACTACATCGGAAGCTACATTGGATAGAAGCTAAGATGATTTTTGTTGTTTTAACTCCTCTGTCACAGAAGATGGTAGAGAATTAGAATCAGGCCTGCTGGAAGCTTACAAAGAGTTGTATAAGAATTGGGAAAAGAGGGCACTTCAAGTTACATTACTTGGAAAGACAAATGATTTGCTAAAGAAGGTAAATGAAGATCAGAAGGAGTGTATCACAAGGCTGGAATGTTCTTTGCGCTGTAAGAAAGATGTGGAGCTTGAAGAGCGAAAGAAGAAGCTGCTCAAAGCCAATAAAACCATGGGAAAATGGAACTCAAGCCAACACAAAATGGATGATAGGTTGGGAAGTAAGTCTGGGATTGATTTCAGGCCAAAGACGTTTGTTAAAGAATGTGAAGGTACGTCTATTGAACCAAAAAAAGACAGCCACACAAAATTTTCAAAATCCAAACTTCTCTGAAAAACCAAAAATTAGAAAGAGAAATTTTGTGTGCCACTATTGTCACAAGCCTGGACATATTCAGCCCTTTTGTTACCTAAAAAAGGCAGTCTATAAGGAAGAGGTTAGGCAAGCTTACCTAGTTCATAACCAAGTGCAGCACCAAATGCAGCATCAGCAAAAAATGTTTAGAAAAGTTTGGTTTCTAAAAGACAATCGGACAACATTTCACCTTAAGATACAGAATCTGCAAGTGCTGAAAATTCAGTAAATGAGTCTCAGGATGTAGTTCAGGATGTAGCTCCGAATGTAGCTCGATCTGCGCATTAAAGCTACATTGGTTATAAACACGATCTGAAACATATCACGAGCGGCCGGAAACTCTGTCGGTTTAAGCGATCTCAACCATGATATTCCTAGCGCATGAGAAAAAATCATCCAATCTCTCAAGTGATAGGTAATATTCATGATGGCATATACACAAGGAGAAAAGGTAAGGTTGATTCTCACAAATTAGCGTGCTTATCAAAATATTTTTGAGAGAATGCTTGTTACTTTTAGTAGTTAGTTTAATTTAGTTTTTTTAAATCAGAAATTTTTTTGACTCTACAACTTTTATGGATGCTCCAAATGATCAAAGATTATGAGCTACACATTGATGTGTTAACCTTGTATTTTGATAACACCTATGCAATTTATATAGCACAAAAATTCAGTTCAATATTCTTGAACAAAACACATTGATATAAGACATCACTTTATTAGAGACATGGTTGAAGAAGGAATTGTTTGCATTGAACATGTTGGAACTGAAAATCAACTTGCTGATATATTTGTCAAGCGTCTTGATTTTGAGAGATTTTTCAATTTTTGGAAATCTCTTGTGTTATGTGTCCCATTTGATTTTACACTTAGAAAAGAAAAAAAAAAGGCATACTTGCATTTTGCATTTTGCATTTAGTGGGCACTCTAGATCATTGACTCGCATGTTTGCACCTTTTGTTGTTGCTTGGGAATTGCATTCAAAATCAATTGTGATTTTTTGGTTATGATTCTCTCTCTCTCCCAGTTCTTGAGCATATTTGAAGTCCACAAAGGAAAAAGCTACCTTTAAAAATCAAGGGTTGTAGCACTTTATCTTGGTACTATGGAACTTAGGTTCTCATAGGTTGATCTTGAGAAAATTGAATACCCTTGAAAGAAAAAGTGTGAAAGCTACCTAATAGAAAAGAGCTACATATGAACAAGGTTTGTAGCACATTTCTTTTGGGATTATGAATCCTTGGATTTCATGGGTTAATCAAAAACAAAGTGACTTCCCTTGGTAAATAGTGTGAAAGGTTTTAAGTAGCATGTTTTTATAGCTTGAAATAAAGTAGAGTTATATTCCTAGGGAAATAAAGTACTTATTGATTTTTGTTATGAAAAATTTATGATCTTGGGAGAGAAATCTGATTGAGAAAATAAAAAATACAAAATTGAAAATAAAATCACAATTTTGGTCTTTATCACTTGCGTGTGATTGCATTTTTATTCTTTTGCCTAACTTTTAGTTATCATGTTTTTAGGCATAAAATTCTAGGACATGCATTGTTGGTAAAGATATCAGCTTGGTGAAATTTTGTCCTAAAATAAACTGTGCAAATCAATTTCCAAAAAATTTCGATATTGAAAAATATTTAGTGGATGTCTAATTTTTGTGTGGAATTAAGAGGTATTGAATCTGGATATGAGGTGCTCAGTCATTGCTAGGGGTGTGATCAAGTTATGGTGAACACTTAATTGTGTTTTTCAAAATCTTGGATTTTTGAGAATTCCTAAAAAATTGTTTCTCTCTCTTCCTTTTCCGGTCAAATAGGGGGAGAGAGATCAAGTGTTTCTAGTGATGGTGATGAATCACATAAATTGTTTCATGTTTCTTTTGTATGCATGTGATTGCATCATTAGTATATTCTGATTTGTGCTTAGTAAATGATTTCTGATTTTATACATTACACAAATTCAAGGGGAGATGAGATTTTCTAACCAATGCAGGTTAGATGGTTTGATTGGTGTTGAATAAACACTTGTCATTTGATTTGACCAGAAAGGCTCAACAAAGGGGAAGATTGTAAGGGTAAAATAGGCATGACCTATTTTGGTTTTGTTTTTCCTTTCTTGGTCATTAAGTTTAGGCATTTTTGGAAACAAAATATTCCTAAAGATTTTTGGTTGCATTTTTGGAAACAAAATACTCCTAAAGATTTTTTGTTGCATTTTTGGAAACAAAATATTGCTAAAGATTTTTTGTTTTCTTGGTCCTAAAGTTTAGGAGAAATTATGCAAACAAAATCTTGGTAATTTTTCTTTCTTGAATACGTGTTCTAGACTCTTTGTCTATTTGGTAAGAGAATCTAGTAAATAAAAAAGTTGATTTAATTACTAATTCTAATCCTTTTCTATATTGGAGTTTGTTTCCTTCTTTATGTGTAGGTCTCCTTCACAATATAAATAGAGGACATGTGAAGAGGCTGAGACGTGCAGATTGAGAGAGAGCTGAGCATAGCAAAGCAACAAATTCAGAGTTTTAGAAGAAGTTGATTTCGGCAAATTTTGGTGAGAATTTGAATGTAGCTCAGAATGTTATAACATTCGGAACTACATTGGAGTGCTGTAGCAGTTTGTCTTCCTAGGGTTTCTAGGAAGCTGATTTTTTTAATCCCACGTTTTCTCTACCTGTTTTTCTGTGGGTTTTTGCTCTCCAAGACTTGTTGTCTTGTGAGAGTGTTTTGTTTGGTAATTTCACATAATTTTTGTAAAATAATTCATCTTTTTTAGTGAAATCTTTTTTGTCATAAGGCTAGATCTATGCTTGTAAGTTGTTTGGTAATAATTTGTGCTTAATTTGTGCTTTTTTATTAAAGTCTTTCGTTGTTTTTTTTTTTTTTTTTTACCATTGTGACTTCCATTGTAGCTTCTTCAGAAGCTACATTGAAAACTGCATTGATAGTTTGGAGAACTACTATTGTTCTTACAAAGAATCATGGTATAATAGTATATGGTAATTGGGAGACCACTCCTACGTTTGTTGCCTCTAAAACTGCCAGAATTAGATAACACTGAACTCGGTGGTCTCTACTAAATACTAATGTAGACCAAAAATTTGTCCAAGGAACTCTAAGAAATCCCACGACAACCAATGGCAAGTCATTTGCATCTCATCTTGGCGCATACGTGCTTGCACAAACTTTGAAACTACATCTGGAAATATCTATCATCATTCATCAACAAACACTGAAAATTGATGAATCCGCTCCAGGATGAGTGATATAAATCATTTTCGTTTATAATGACATATTTGCCAAATGCAATAGATCACGCCACAATATCAAGGTCAAATATTACTACGTAGTTGTACTCAGTGAGCAACAATCATAACAAGCAAATAAACCTCCTAGGAGGATTTGATGTTCAAGATCATGAACGTCAAATTAGCACTCATAAACAACGAATACAAATTCAACAAAAGGAAAAGCTATGGAACATTAGTAGTTGTACTCAGCGAAGTCACAAACTCACCTATATCCAAAATGACCTACTGCCATCACTGTACTAAATCATAAGCTAATGAACAGGAACGAATTTTCATGACAGCATAATGTCACGTCCCGTCAACTAAGTGTTTAAATCTCTCTCTAGTATATCCCGGAAGCTTCAAGATACTAGAAGAATCTAGAATGTTCTAGAGACCTCAAGAAATATCAAGAGGACGCTAGACAATTCTAGAAAGTTCCGGAGGCTTCATGATCCTTCAAGGGAACACTAGAAAGTCCTAGGAAGTTCTAGAACCTTCAAGTAATTAAAGGGAATGCTAGGTAATTCTAGAAGTTTCTACTATTTCCTAGAATTAGAACCTTGGAGAAGTATCTTGTAAATATATCCTAGATATTTCTTAGGATGATTCTAGATACTAAATCATAACCATTGATGTAGCTAAATCCTAGCCATCCATTGGGTAGGAGGATGCCTGTATAAAGGGGGAGGCCTCATTTGGCCAAACCATCCAAAGTAACTCTTGTAAAGTTCTCATAAAGCAATACAAGTTCCCTTTCTCAAAGCTCTCTCTCATTGCCTAGTCCCATTCGAGATTTTCAGGCTTACTTAGAGCAAGATCAATGGGATTGTGAGTGCTAAGTGCCGCACAGAAGGTTGAAGAATCCAAGTCCGTGACAGTTTGTATCAGAGCAAAGGTTCCGTGGCGATGGTAAAGACCACTGACAAGAACATCACCACCTCAGGTGTCATTCAAGAGGAAGCAAGTGGGCATGTGAATGCCCAAGCACACGGAGCAAGGCACCGAAGCAAGTCTAGAGACTCACTGGTAGAGTTGGACAGGAGGGTTGTCGGAGTGGAGACTTCGATTATGGACTTTGGGCAGCAGTTTGAGGATATCCACCAATGCCTTGACGGGTTGGAGTCGGAGGACGCAGAGATCCATGCTGGCGTCAAAGCTGCCCTCAACATCTTAGGTGGAGACCTAAGAAATGAGTTTCATGCCCTTCGTAAGGAGGCGATGGGGAGATGGCATCCTTGCGCACTCAAGTTGGGGAGGAACTTGATTCTTTCGCCAACAAGTGGAGGAAGTGCGAGCGGACTGTGCGTTATGCAAGAGGGTCGTAGCCAGTGGGGTAGGCGCCGTTAAGGCAACCCCAAAGATTGAAATCCCGACGCCATCAAAGTTTGTTGGCAACAGAAATACAAGGGAGGTCGAGAACTTCCTGTGGGGACTCGAACAATATTTCAAGTGGCGGCATTGTGGATGATCTTTGCCAAGATCCAAGCGCTAATCTATACTTGAAGGATCTTTGCGGCTTTGTGGTGGCGGCGGCGATCTAGCGACATCACTAAAGGTACGTGCACTATTGATACTTGGACTGATTTTATTCGATAAATCAAAAAGCAGTTCTATCCTGAAAATGCCGAGGATGAGGCAAGAAGCCGACTCCGAAGGCTCAAGCACACAGGTCCGATCAAGGACTATGTCAAAGAGTTTACGACTCTTACTCTAGAGATACCGGACCTGTCCGACAAAGAGTCTCTCTTCTACTTCATGGATGGCTTACAACCTTGGGCAAAGATTTAACTCAAGCGCGCGGGGTGCAAGATTTCGCCTCGCCATTGCCGATGAGTCATTTGTCGATTATAGCAAGAAAGAAGCTAAGCAAAGTCAAAGGACAAGAGCCACCGGGAAAAGTGGGGAGACAAGCCGGCCCAAGAAAAATCTTATGCCACCCAAGCCGTTCAAGGGGAAAGAGAAGCAAAGTGATAAGGGCAAGGAAGTGTCTAAACCCCCAAACCCTTGCTTCATATGTGATGGACCTCATTGGGCACGTGATTGTCCCAAGAGAAAGGGCTTCCATGCAATGATGGCTCAATATGAGGATAAGGAAGCTCACGAGGAGGAGGCTCAAATGGGGTCACTACAAATATTGAACGCCATCAAAGCTAAGATAGAGGTACCAAAGGCCTCATGTATATCAAAGCCAAAGTAAACGGTGTCCCTACTCAAGCTTTACTCGACACAGGTGCCACACATAACTTTGTCTCAGAAGAAGAAGCCAAAAGGCTTGGCCTTCATGCTTCAAAAGAGAAGGGCACCATCAAAACGGTGAACTCGGATGCAAGACCAATCTATGGAAAAGCTCGAGGCGTGGAAGCTAAGATCGGCGATTGGGTTGGCTCGATAGATTTGTCGGTCGTGCCAATGGATGACTTCAAACTTGTGCTTGGAATGGAGTTCCTTGACAAGGTAAAAGCCTTCCCTATGCCTTTTGCTAATTCATTGTGCATCCTAGATGGAGGAAATACATGCATGGTGCCCACCGAGCGTAGTGCCAAAGTGGAAACCAAGTTACTATCAGCGATGCAATTCAAGAAAGGCTTTAATAGAAAGGAGCCTTGCTACTTGGCAATATTGCGTAAATCACCGGATGGGGACGTGCTTGACCCCATTATCTCTGAGGCTCCAAAGGAGATTCAAGCCGTCCTTGCGGACTACAAGGACATGATGCCTAAAGTATTGTCAAATAAGCTGCCACCTAGGAGAGAGGTGGATCACAAGATTGAACTTGTCACCGGGCGACAACCTTTAACGCCCAATGCTTTAGCAGCTTCTTATGATGGAAAGAGCCCAGCGGCCTACAAAGCAGCGAAAGCATGGCATGACCAAACTGACTTGGCACGAGCATCCCTCGACAAGGCGGCTAAGAAGATGAAAAAGTGGGCTGACAAAAAGCGCAGGATGGTGGTGATGTGGCGGATTTCATTATATGTAATTCCCTAATTTTCTAGACATTTTATCATTATTTTAATGTAATTTAGATTAGTTTGATGTAATTTTGAGTAGTCTATGAATTGGTGGGTTTGTGGGAAATCTTTGTAATTGTGAGACATATTTTGAGTGATTTTGTGTTGTTCCTGCAAAAGTTTATTAATGTGGAAGATAAAGTTGCTAGTATCGTAAGCAGGACCAAACCGCGGAAGTCAAGTTCAAGGATCAAATTACAAAGCAGCAGAGTTCGAGGATCAGAAGGAGAAAGGTTGGAATTTCAGGGACCAAGGCGTGGGTTTGACTGGCGTTGAATTGAAGGAGTATTATTATTATTATTATTAAATTTTCTTTTTCTTTTTCTTTTTAGTTTTCCTTTTTAGTTTAGGTTTTGGGAACAAGTATATATACTTGTTTTAACTTCATAATTAGGGTTCGATTTTCTACTATTATTCTTCCTTAGAGATTTCATCAATTTTCATGGAAGCTTAATTTCATTGCTTCGGATTTGAATCTTGAACCGTTTATTTAATTCAATTGAGGTATCTATTTCTTTACTCCTTAATCCCTATTCATAGTTTTACTTGTTTTAATTGCTAGATCGTTTTTAGGGTTTTGAGATTTGATCACCCTCTTTTCCCTTGTAATTGATTTAATGCTAGTTTAATCTTAAGTCTGTGTCAGATTATGATTTTTTCACAAGTAGCATCTTTGAGATTTATGCATGTGTCATGGTAAATTGAAAAGGGGGTAAAACTAGATTTTGTTCTATTTGCAAAAGAATAGTGAAATTCTTGATCTTAATTTCTTAAAGCTTTATCAATCGATATTGTGAATCTAGACTGTGTCAGTTAGGTTTAGGTATTGATTAGGGGAATAGGTGAGTGTGTCACTGCTTATAACCATTAATAAGGAAGAAATAGGGATTGAAATACATCTCGGATCAAGTGAATAGGGAGGAAAGGAAAGAAATTATACCGATGATATTGATTGATAAACGGGACGGAAACAAATCAAGTGCTTGCCTTTAATTGTTTTACAACTTAGTTTTTAATTCCCGTTTTAGGAAGTTAATAAAATCAAATTTAAACCCCCAATCTTGTCAAGTGACAATTGTGCAACCGAATAACCGTTCTTCAGTGGATCGACCCTGGACTTGTCCTAGCTGCAGTTTTGTAGCCGAGTCTTGTCTTGGTAATTAATTTGTAGGCGTGCGACTTTAGCCTGTTAGGTGGAATTCAAGGAAGGAGACCAAGTCATGGTAAAGCTCTTGCCTCAACAATTCAAAACCTTAAGGAAAGTCCATAAGGGTTTGATACGGCGATACGAGGGTCCCTTCCCTATTATAGCACGTGTGGGAAAAGTTTTGTATCGACTACAACTACCGCCCAAGTTGAAGATCCATCCAGTCTTCCATGTAAGTTTCCTCAAACCCTATCATCAAGACATGGAAGACCCTAATCGAGGAGTGTCCAAGCAGGCACCAACGGCCGTTGTCACTTCGTTCGACAAAGAGGTCGAAGAAATCCTATCGGACCGAACAATTAGGAGACGCGGTGTGCCCCATTACAAGGAGTACCTAGTGAAATGGAAGAATCTGTCGGATAGTGAAGCAAGCTGGGAGTCGGAAGGCTTACTATGGCAGTTTGGAGATCTTATCCAAAAATACAAGGAAGAAGGCGCGACGAGGGCGTCGCGAGCTTAAGTGGGGGAGAATGCCACGTCCCGCCAACCAAGTGTTTAAATCTCTCTCTAGTATATCCCGGAAGCTTCAAGATACTAAAAGAATCTAGAATGTTCTAGAGACCTCAAGAAATATCAAGAGGACGCTAGACAATTCTAGAAAGTTCTGGAGGCTTCATGATCCTTCAAGGGAACACTAGAAAGTCCTAGAAAGTTCTAGAACCTTCAAGTAATTAAAGGGAATGCTAGGTAATTCTAGAAGTTTCTACTACTTCCTAGAATTAGAACCTTGGAGAAGTATCTTGTAAATATATCCTAGATATTTCTTAGGATGATTCTAGATACTAGATCATAACCATTGATGTAACTAAATCCTAGCCATCCATTGGGTAGGAGGATGCCTATATAAAGGGGGAGGCCTCATTTGGCCAAACCATCCAAAGTAACTCTTGTAAAGTTCTCATAAAGCAATACAAGTTCCCTTTCTCAAAGCTCTCTCTCATTGCCTAGTCCCATTCGAGATTTTCAGGCTTACTTAGAGCAAGATCAACGGGATTGTGAGCGCTAAGTGTCGCATGGAAGGTTGAAGAATCCAAGTCCGTGACAGTTGGTATCAGAGCAAAGGTTCCGTGGCAATGGTAAAGACCACTGACAAAAACATCACCACCTCAAGTGTCGTTCAAGAGGAAGCAAGTGGGCATGTGAATGCCCAAGCACAAAGAGCAAGACACCGAAGCAAGTCTAGAGACTCACTGGCAGAGTTGGACAGGAGGGTTGTCGGAGTGGAGACTTTGATTATGGACTTTGGGCGCATTTGCTGAGGATATCCACCAACGCCCGGGTTGGAGCCGGAGGACGTGGAGATCCATCAGTCAAGCGCCCTCAACATCTTAGGTGGAGACCTAAGAAATGAGCTTCATGCCCTTCGTAAGGAGCTGATGGGTGAGATGACATCCTTGCGTACTCAAGTTGGGGAGGAACTTGATTCTTTTCGCCAACAAGTGGAAGTGGAGGAAGCGAGCGGACTAGGCGTTATGCAAGACGGCGAGTAGCAGTGGGGTAGCGTTAAGGCAACCCAACCCAGATAGAAGTCCCGCGCCATCAAAGTTTGTTGGCAAGGAATCTGCGAGGAGGTCGAGAACTTCTGCTGGGGACTCGAACAATATTTCCAAATGACTAGCATTGTGGATGATCTTTGCCCAAGATCAGCGCTAGTCTATACTTGAAGGATCTTTGCGCGGCTTTGTGGTGGCGGCGGCGATCTAGCGACATCACTAAAACGTGCACTATTGATAATTGGACTGATTTTATTCGAGAAATCAAAAAGCAGTTCTATCCTGAAAATGCCGAGGATGAGGCAAGAAGACGACTCCGAAGGCTCAAGCACACAGGTCCGATCAAGGACTATGTCAAAGAGTTTACGACTCTTACTCTAGAGATACCGGACCTATTCGACAAAGAGTCCCTCTTCTACTTCATGGATGGCTTACAACCTTGGGCAAAGACGGAACTCAAGCGACGCGGGGTGAAAGATCTCGCTACCGCCATTCAGATGCGAGAGTCATGTGTCGATTATAGCAAGAAAGAGGCAAAAAGTCAGGACAAGATCCACCTTGGGAAAAAGTGGGGAGACAAGCCGGCCCAAGAAAAATCTTATGCCACCCATGCAAACCATTCAGGGGAAGAGAAGCAAAGTGATAAGGGCAAGGAAGTGTCTAAACCCCCAAACACTTGCTTCATATGTGATGGACCTCATTGGGCACGTGATTGTCCCAAGAAAAAAGGCTTCCATGCAATGATGGCTCAATATGAGGATAAGGAAGCTCACGAGGAGGAGGCTCAAATGGGGTCACTACAAATATTGAACGCCATCAAGGCTAAGTAGAGGTACCAAAGGCGGCGGCCAAAGGCCTCATGTACATCAAAGCCAAAGTAAACGGTGTCCCTACTCAAGCTTTACTCGACACGGGTGCTGCATAACTTTGTCTCGGAAGAAGAAGCAGGCTTGGCCTTCATGCTTCAAAGAAGGGCACCATTAAAACGGTGAACTCGGATGCAAGACCAATCTATGGAAAAGCTCGAGGCGTGGAAGCTAAGATCGGCGATTGGGTTGGCTCGATAGATTTGTCGGTCGTGCCAATGGATGACTTCAAACTTGTGCTTGGAATGGAGTTCCTTGACAAGGTAAAAGCCTTCCCTATGCCTTTTGCTAATTCATTGTGCATCTAGATGGATGAAATACATGCATGGTGCCCACCGGCGTAGTGCCAAAGTGGAAACCAAGTTACTATCGCGATGCAATTCAAGAAAGGCTTTAATAGAAAGGAGCCTTGCTACTTGGCAATATTGCGTAAATCACTTGGGATGGGGGCGTGCTTGACCCCATTATCTCCGAGGCTCCAAAGGAGATTCAAAGCAGTCCTTGCGGACTCTGAGGAGGGCGTGATGCCTAAAGAATTGTCAAAGAAGGCGCCACCTGGAGAGAGGTGGATCACAAGATTGAACTTGTCATAGGCGACAACCTTTAACGCCTAATGCTTTAGCGACTTCTTATGATGGATGGAAAGCAGGCCTATGAAAACATGGCATGACCAAACCGACTTGGCACGAGCATCCCTCGACAAGGCGGCTAAGAAGATGAAAAAGTGGGTTGACAAAAACCGCAGGATGGTGGAATTCAAGGAAGGAGACCAAGTCATGGTAAAGCTCTTGCCTCAACAATTCAAAACCTTAAGGAAAGTCCATAAGGGTTTGATACGGCGATACGAGGGTCCCTTCCCTATTATAGCACGTGTGGGCAAAGTTTCGTATCGACTACAACTGCCGCCCAAGTTGAAGATCCATCCGATCTTCCATGTAAGTTTCCTCAAACCATATCATCAAGGCGTGGAAGACCCTAATCGAGTGTCCAAGCGGGCACCAGCGGCCGTTGTCGACAAAGAGGTCAAGAAATCTATCGGACCGAACAATTAGGAGGCGGTGTGCTTGATTGTGCCCATTACAAGGAGTACCTAGTGAAATGGAAGAATCTGCAGGATAGTGAAGCAAGGCTGGGAGTCGGAAGACTTACTATGGCGGTTGCGAGATCTTATCCAAAAATACAAGGAAGAAAGCGCGAGGGCGCGTGAGCAAGTGGGGAGAATGTCACGTCCCGCCAACCAAGTGTTTAAATCTATCTCTAGTATATCCCGGAAGCTTCAAGATACTAGAAGAATCTAGAATGTTCTAGAGACCTCAAGAAATATCAAGAGAAAGCTAGACAATTCTAGAAAGTTCCGGAGGCTTCATGATCTTTCAAGGGAACACTAGAAAGTTCTAGAAAGTTCTAGAACCTTCAAGTAATTAAAGGGAATGCTAGGTAATTATAGAAGTTTCTACTACTTCCTAGAATTAGAACCTTGGAGAAGTATCTTGTAAATATATCCTAGATATTTCTTAAGATGATTCTAGATACTAAATCATAACCATTAATGTAACTAAATCCTAGCCATCCATTGGGTAGGAGGATGCCTATATAAAGGGGAGGCATCATTTGGCCAAACTATCCAAAGTAATTCTTGTAAAGTTCAATACAAGTTCCCTTTCTCAAAGCTCTCTCTCATTGCCTAGTCTCATTCGAGATTATCAGGCTTACTTAGAGCAAGATCAACGGGATCGGGATTATGAACGCTAAGTGCCGCACGGAAGGTTGAAGAATCCAAGTCCGTGACAATAAGCTGCACACTAATCTAAACAGAAACTAATTGTGAAATCGAAGATCGCAAGAGGCCGTGCAGATGCTCCATCAACGCAAAGAAGATGATCTAAATTACTGCAAAAATTGAAAGTGACTATCAATATCCGAGGATCGGCTTCAACGTGGCCACTTTTAAACGTGCGAGGCGAGCTGCTTCTGAAACTGTAGTAGAATTGAACATACGAATGCCAAATTTAATTTCCATCATTGAGATCAGACCACTAATAAAGCTAGCCACAAAATACTACTCGTCAAGCTTGTACTCAATCGTACACAAAGGTCAATAGCTCAAATTTCTCGTGAATATCTTCCCGCTTAAACTCGCACAGATATCATCAACGAAGGTACGCCATTCCATTCCAGAACTTTCCCCTTGATGTCGTAGTAAGAGCGGAACCAGAATTCCGGCTTCCGTCTAGGTAGAAATTAAAAGGCGTACAGTACCTTCTGATTTTAAGGAATGGGGCATAATTCGAAGAATTTCTCACAAGCCTAGGGTTTTCATTTTCGAATTTGGGGAAATACAGACGGAAAATCGTGCGTTCAGCGATGAACGCCGCGTCGGCAAATTCGGTTGTAAATGGCGTTGTTAAGATTTGTTATGAATTACCATTGACTAATCAATGAAAGAAAATAACATTCAGATCATTAACATAGACATAGAGACGAGACTTGCACTTACTTGCCGAGCCTCAGTGAGGCATTCAACTCTGAATATTATTATACAAAACTTTCTTCAACACTTTGAACTTAAGGATTAGGACAGTATAGAATACAAGCAAAAACCCAAATAGGCCACAATTAACGAAAACTTGAACCCCAATGTAGGGGAATGGAAAGCCAAAAGAAAATTGTACTATTACTTAATCACAAACAAAACCAAGTTCAAATGGTAATGTCAAGTCAATCATCAACATTTTGGAAGATCTGACGGAGGAGGTGGCAGCTTCTGACTGGGGAGCTTCCCGTCCATTACCACCCACGCCATCCTCAAGCCCCAGCTCAAGTGCACCTCAAAGTGACAATGCATAAACCATACACCTATTTTACCATATCACAAATCAATTAAAACAAGAAATAATTAATGTCACAGTAAGGGGAAGATGTTCTGGTTATGTATACTCACCCGGGTTGTCGGCTTGGAAACGAAGTGCTACCCATCCACCAGAGGGTATACCAACTGTATTTCTTTCGACGGGGTCAACAAGATTAAACTTGGCAGGGTCCTTACTCGAATCAAAGTTCCCGAACCCTTGGCCTACAATGAAAAAGTTAAAGCCGTGAAGATGGAGAGGGTGGCTTTCGGCACCAAGTATGCTAGTGTCTTGCAACACTAGCTCCACGCTAGTGTTATACGGTAGCACCACTAGTTTGGTGCCAGTAGACACCATGGTATTATTTGGTGGAGTGCCAGTATAGTTAAAGTGATTGAGAGGAACGCTGGGAAAATCCGTGGTGTAGACCCCGTTGGATCGCCCAGAGAAATGGGCTTGGAGAAGGGCTGTGGTTGGCATAGTAAAGGAAATGTTGTTCACTGAAGCTGCAAATTTAGTGCCATTGGGTCCTTGACATGTTTGGTTTTTCGGGCACGGGCTGCTTCCCAGGCCCACAGTGAAGAAAAGGCGCTTTTGCACTGTTTGGGGAACATTGGCTGGGAATCGAGTATTTGCCAAACTGCGAAATTTGCTTGTAAAGTTGGCAACAAAGGCAGTTGCATTGATGGCCGGGAGGGTTGGGAGTGGAAGGCCTTTGATGGAAATGTTGGATGAGGGTGAAGCACTAGATGAAATTTGGTACTCGAGAATTCCGGCCACAGTAGTATTATCAAAGGTTCCGAGGCCGGTAAAATATGGCCTGGCGGCCATTAGGAAAGTGCCACTTGTGTTATGTTTGGTTTTAAGGAGAACGTTAGTCGTTTGCCCTGGTGTGATGAGGAGAGTATCAGTTTCAAACGGTTTGACATATACTGCATCTGCCTCAACAACCGTGAACGTATGGTTCGCTATGCTGAAAAGGAGTTCATCATTGAGTGCAGCATTGATCAAACGAAGAAGATATGTTTTTCCAGGCTTCACCTTTAGCTTAAATGTTTCTGCACATGCATTAACAACAACAACGAAAATCATTAAGAAATTGTAGAAACTTGAAAGGGAAAGTGTCTATTCTGTCTATGATTAGTTGACAAAAATAGAGGGCCTCAAACTGGGCTAAAATCACATGGACCCATCTTTTCATAGTGCAACGAGCATTTTCAGACCAAGTAATGAATTATATATAGAGTGTACGAAAATTTTCATTTATTTTTGGAGAGTCAAATAAAAAGTACCTTTTGCAGAACAATTGTACAATGGGCCGGGTAGTCCATTAATGGTATAAGCATCGGATACATTTGGCCCGGCTCCAGTCTGAAGTGCCTGGTTAATCACCGCCTCTGTGTCTGCATTCCACCACTCTCCTGAAATGGATGGGCCATGTTAATGGTTCAGGGTTTTTTTAGGACACTGTCCATGTAATATGCATTGTTTGTAATTCAGTAGGGATTGGAAGTTACCAAATATGATTGGGACTTCCTTGTGGGGCTTGGCAAATGGGTAAGAAGCATTATGCATGGGTAAAATGACAATTGGGCCATAGAGGGTTGCTCTTAGCCATGAAACATGGGCATGATAGAAGAGAGTTCCTCTTTGCCCGATAATGGTGAAGTTATAGACGTAAGTCTGGCCTGTTTGGATCGGGCATTGTGTTATGTATGCTGGCCCATCAGCCCATCCACTCTGAAGTTGTCGAATTCCATGCCTGTCCTCAACGTACATATTCACAATTAAACCACAAAAACTCATTAGCAATTGAAGCAAGATTGATTAGTACATAAGATAAGTGATCATTAGGGCACGTTTCGCAAGCCAAAGTCAAAATTAGCTTTTTTTCTGTGGAAGTTGTTTTTGATTCCAAACCATATACATCTTGAGGTAAACGTAATTTGTTATCTAAACAAGTTTGACAATGCATAGGAAGAGGATTAGTACCAATGGATGCTGACATTGTTTGAGACATGATTAACGACCTTTATGACGACACGGTCACCTTCCCTAGCAATAATGCGAGGCCCCGGGAATTTTCCATTTACTGTTATGATGCTCTTTGTTTGGCATAGCCTTGTTACGTTGTGCAATCTTATCTGAAAACAAGAGGAACGTAACAAACATGGAAGTGTTATGGATAATATGATCATTAGGGTGGAAGTAGCCAGATTTGTACTTACATTGAACTTATAGTGTCTTGTAGTGCCATAATGCTTTGCCATGGCTACTTCAGGAACTAACCAAACACAGCTTATGAGAAAGAGGACAGCAACCAATAAAAGAGAAGCAGACATGTTTGTGTTTTTTATTTCTTGACCTCTACTTGGTAAGAGTAAAGGTAGACAATACTTTTGGGAATGCAATGACCAAAAAACATTTTGAGGGTTTGTTTATATAGATATGCATGATATTGATATATAGACCATGTTTGGTTGAGTAGGTAATTTATTATGTTTTACTATTTTTGTTCGAATTTGCACCATGAATTGAAGATTTCCCCAGAAAAAAGTTCACCAACTCAGCTACAAGTTCTCCTGTGGAGTGTTGTTAAAGTCAATTGTACCTGATTTTGACCTCCTTCCTATTTTCGTCAAATTCATATATCCTAACTCTTAACATGGACCCTTTTTTTTTTTCAATTTTACCCATGATGTCTCTTTTGGGAAAATGATCATTAGAAATGGCAAGTGAATTAAACTGCGTAATATTTATTTTTAAAGGCTTGAGCCTTGAGGGGCAGTTTAATCCTTTAAGCAGCAAACGATGGGTACTTGGGAATTGATATTAGTTATGACTTATGATAATCGCAGACTTAGCTGGCTCTACCGTTCAAAGTATCAACCATAAATTCCAAAAGGTTATTGTTGTAATTTGAAGTGAGTGGGTTTGGTCATCCAGTTTGTTAAAGGAATAAGTCTCCCGAAAGAAAGACGGTCTCTCATTACTCCACACATGGTGAGTCGGGTAAGGATAATCCGCCTTACAAAAATATATGTAAGGCCGTCTTACGTAGTTTTTGTCATGTTAAAATAAAGCTATTTCAGATACTTCAACCGTTAATCTTGAGGATGAAGACTATTTATGTCCTGTCCTACTCTTCATAGATCATCTCTTTCCATTTTGAGGCCATGTATATAATATTAAATTGTTCGTTCATAATCATTTCAAGTAAAGAGTACGTATACGGTACTCAGTAAGAAGATGCATATCTACACATGGTTGGTGAATGGTAATCGGTGATTATAGATAGCATCCCTATCTCCCAACCAAACAACCCCTTAACTAGCTTCTTCTAAATGACAAAGAAGAAGACATTCTATCCACCATTTTGTTTCAACTTTCAAGCAAGTAAAGAAATGATGAGATACTACTAGGTTTTTTAGTACGTTTCCAATGAAGACGGAGTCCCACTCTCTCATAATTCAACCCACCAATACATGCTGGGTCGAGTCAAGGGGTTCTGTCTTACATAAAATACGGGTAAGGCCGTATTTCCCAAGTTTTTGCCTAGGTTTTTTGGTCTCTTAATTAATCTCTTAGCAACTAATCTTTGATAAACTTCACTAACAATTAAGTTGTGGACCAGTACCAGAAGGAGCATTACAAACTTAATTGAGTAATATGTATTCAGTATATTTCTTTCTTTCTTTTTGTAATTTTTTTGTAAAACTTGCAATGTCAGCATAAAATACGTACGTTTATATTCGTCTTTTATAAGCTGTGTGGTAAATCATAACATTTGGATGTCGGGCTGTAGGCTTGACTCGGACATTCGACTCAACTCGAAAACCCTAAATGAGCCACCATTTTCAGCTCATTGGAACAATTTAACATGAAGAAACATAAAATAAAAGTTACCAAAAGAAAAGGTTACGACTCTCAGTACCACTCGGCTATAGGATAATTTAACATAAAGAAACATAAAACAGGTAATGCTAGCCCGTGAAATAACAACAAAATGCATTATTTGATTGCATATTTCAAACATGTAATCCAAAACGACTTTCTTACAAGCTTCATTTGAAACCAATAATAATTATCAACAACAATTCCAAAGAAGATAACAGATTAATCCCAAATCATAACGACTGCAATGACTCCAACCCCAAGAACCACAGCAAGAAACTTGAAAAATGGCGTGTCAAAGTAACACTCCCCTTGTGGCTTGAATCCTTTAGCTATAAGATGGTTGATGGCAACATAGACGAAAACCCCACAAGCAATTCCCATGGAAATGGCATAAACCCAATCCGCTGCCCGACCTTCAGTTGTGGCGTCAATGGCAATTCCTATTCCGACTCCAACAGGGCTTGAAACTGCAAAGGCAAAAGAATAAGCCACGGTTGCAACGAATGGTCTTTTGGGTATCATTCTCAGGAGTGCAATCCCCATTGCTATGGCTGCAAAAATCTTATGCAACGAAATTGTCCATAGGTTTCTCCATGCTTCTGCCTTGTTATCTGAACACAAAATTGATAACAACTCAAATCATGTCAAGACTTCCTTCGTGCTTCAAAAGCACGCACGCCTTATTGATTGAATAAATACAAAAGACGTAAAAAAAAAATCTAACCGAATAGCTCTTACACCTAAATAAAAATGAGATATATTTTTTGAGCTCGGCTTGTTTTCAATGGCATATCCTCCCAGTTCACACGCAACCCCTCTTGGATCCAGCTCAAGAGATATATCCTCAAAGTCGTTGCTAATGAACTATATAGGAGGACATACATGATGGTCGAGTATCCACTAGGCTTAGATTCATGCAAGTAGCCTAGAGAGGGGTTGAAAAGCATAACCCTTGAAAATAAATTTACCTTTAACATACCTACATAGAGAATAAAGATTAAACTAGCTCACCTGCAACTCCTACTGCAATGCCCTCAAAAACGGAATGGAAACACAATGCCAGGATGAGAAGAATGGTGTCTCCTATTGATTCCGTTGTCAAAAAACTCAGGCTGAGATCCACTATTCCCCTCTTCTGATCATGATGATCGATCATTCTCCCTTCTTCCACCTCCACTTTAGTTTCACTTCCACCGTGTGCACCCTTTGTTACCAACGATATTACGCAGTCACCAAACATTGTAAGAAGATAACCAAACGAAGCCAACATGAAAGCAAAAGGGTATTCCTTTTCCGTAAGATCTCCGAACGTAGAGTTCGAATCACTCAAGAAATGCATGAGAGAGGTACCCAAGAAAACCCCTCCAGCAAATTGAGTTCCCAAAAGGAGAAAGCTTTGATTCCATCTATAAAAATAAGGGGAAACTCCACCCGCAAAAGTGCTTACAAAAAGAATGATCAAGCACCATATTTTCACTAAGATTAAGCCACTTGAGTGTAATCTTGGGGCGGTGGAGTCGCCATCGCCGTGGTCATTGCTGCCACCATGGGAGTTGGCTATGGAGAACTGTAGGATAAGTAGGAGGAGAGAGAAAATGAAGGGAGTTGACTTGAGAGAAGTCATAGAGGAGGCCATGAATGAATCAGTTTGATTTAGTTATGCTGGTTAAGAATGTGAATGATTGTTTTAATAAGAGCTGTACATGTCCTTGCATAGTTGCATTGGCCCAAGTTAGTTTGCAGTACCAATTTGACTTTGCAAATGTTGTACTGCACTTCAATCTAATCTAGTTTATAAATAATTTTTTTGCTCATCCTCTCCATGTAAGCCCATTTGGTGTAGCTTCTTGCTCTTGAAAAGTTGTGTAATAACCTTATTTGAAAAGTAAAGTTTTGCAATCCTGGTTTTAAAAGAACTAAAAAATAATATTAAACCACTTGTAAAGCCTTCTGAACAAATATTGGTAGTCCCCTTTTGAAGATAATATTGATTTTAGGGCGAATTACATATCCGAAAAAATGTGAAAAATACAGGGACGATTTGGGTAATTGTCCCTTGATAACACAGCTGAATGCTGACAAAGGAAATGACGAAGATTTCTGTTATTTATTCGTTATTTATATGCTGGTTAGCTTCTGATTGTTGATTGGACAAATTATATATACAGCTCATGTTATGAATATTTAACGATATCCACATACAACCAATATGTTGATCCGAATCCTTGGTGAAGAAAAAATTAGAGCCAACCAGTGCCTTTTGTAACAATCAATGCCATATGGATTGCACTGCTTCTCAACGGTGTGGTACAATGACCAAGACCCTGGAGTGGACATATATATATATTATATTATATCATATAATATGCATCCAAGTAGTCCCTCCAAGAACATATACGAAACAGATTAACTCTCCTCTGGCTCCCGTAGAAATTGATAAAGTTTAAGAATAATGGTATAGCCTTTTCATTGAACTAATAAGGTTCACGTGCGTTGCACGTGGTTAACACACTTGGTGTTAATGGTTTTTTAAAGTGATTTGTCAGCTTTTTAACTTTTTTGTTTACTTTTAATTATTAGATTCTTTTTGTGTTTTAATCTTTATAGTTTTGAGACTTATAAATTGAGTTGTTGTGTGTTTAGGTTTTTCGATATTTTGTTTTTCGGTAATTTATAATATAAGCTTTTAGTCATTATATTGCAACTTATCCTACATATTTGTCTTTTTTATTAGTTATTTTTAAATCTTTTTTTAATATCAAACATGAATTCATTCACTTTTATCGGTGTTGGAATTGAAAACAATTCAAGCTTCCTTTCTTAGATAAGCACATTGTTGTTGGAGACTTAGCTTATGTCGTTTATGAAATTTATGACTCTCTTTGGAAAATAATAAACTGTTTTATAGAAATCAAACTGACAATCACAAAGTATATACTTACACTCTAAAATACAAAATTCACCCAGAGTATCTATAAAGTCTCACTTTACCACCCAACATAACTTTTGTGTCATTTTCATATGTCATTGTATAAGTTTTTTCTAGTTTGCGCCCTAGACACTACTAAGGTTACCAATATAACGTTAATGTGCACATGGTATTTTACGTGATGGACATTTTGGTCATTTTTAACAATGTTTTCTGTGCTTTTATTACCCAAAAAAAACTTCATTTTCTTATTCTCCGACAACGCTTTCTCTGCTTCTTCTCCAACAATGACATCTTATTTAAATTTTAAGTGAGATAAAACTCAAGAGTTTATAAATCTTTTATTCAAATTTTTATATAGAAAAATAAATAAAAATAGTGCGGAATCATATCAGAGAGAGATAAAACACAAGAAAATGATCATATTCAGGTGTCAAGGCCGCCATGAATAAGAACCCACAAAAAATTAAAGTTGTCAGAGCTGTCTATGTTAAATGACCAAGCCACAAACACAATGCATAAGCATACACGATGAATTTCAAAACTCATATTTGAATTCATCACAGATGTATACGACAATGATGAGGCACGTCATGATTCAATCCGTCTTCATCGTTCCTAGCTTAAACTCCAACAAATTTCTCCTTGACACCATTGATATGCTTTATGGTTTGAATTGAGCAAATTCTCGATTTTAAACATTATTCACTACCATTTTTATCACTACGATCACCACACGTTACATCACAATCACCAAATTTGATATGGAATATGGAAATGCTACAAAATTACATTGAGGGCCAAAGTGGATTTGGTGGATATCTTAGGGGACAATGTGTATTTTGGACTAATTTTGATGGGGCAAACATATGATTAACCCCCAAAATTACACACTAAATCTCACATTTGACCTCAACCTACTAAGTGTCCCACTTTCATACCTTATTTTTCTATTTGTCTCACTTTACTCCCTCTCGTTTATGGGTGTTAAAAATAGTAACGTACGGAAAATGATATGTGCATGTCACATGAATATTATTTTGATCATTTTGCTGGGGGTGAAAAATAAGATTTAGTTATAACTTTATTATATAATTAACCATTTAGTATTTCAAATATGTTTTTAAATAAAAATAATAATAAATAATTGTTTCAATAATTCAAAAATAACTATATGACCAAATTACAATTTCCCCCAAGGTATCCACCAAATCGTATAATGTACCTCAACCTAAGGTTTGTTCCATAATGATATCTGAGGTTACATTTTTTTCCATTTTCCAACCTATCCGTGATGGACGCTAGAATATTCACGTTAAATAGCACATGGTCTTCCACGTGCGGGGTAAAAATGACATTTTCATTATCTGCTTTAGGGATAAATGTATTAAAAGTAAAAAACTCTAATCTCGCACACTCTCCTTCCCTCTTCTCCCGGTGCAAGTGCCCATCTCTCGCTCCACCAAAATAGCCGCCATCTCCAGCCTAAACCCTTCCCACTTCGGTCACACCTATCACAACTTTGGCGCTGTCCTTCTTCGATTCTAGCCAAACTCCATCTCTGATCTTCCTCATTCTATCTCATACAAAACTCGCGCCTAAAATAGAAATCAGAGGGTATATACTATACTTACTAAAAACCCTAGTAAAAACATGCGATTAACAAAAAACACATAACTCTTATCGATGAATTCATCGGAAAGAGAGACGGGCTTGAATGCAGAGAAATGGTAAGGAAAATGCTATCCTTAAAACTAATTATACTACATTCCTTACAACTATGCTTTGAAGAAGTGCAAAGTTGTTTTGAACAAAGACATTTTTGCGCTTGAAAGCTTAGTAGTAAGGAAAATTATAAAATTAGTTGTAAGGCTAGCAATGTTGTTATTTTAATTTGTCTCATAATTAAATTTAGAATTTATTTAATTTATACACCCATCATTCATACACCTATCACTATTACCACCACTACCACCTCAAATAACACTATTAGCCTAGAAATCAATTTTTTTAATTTTATCTTATTTCGTTGTTTAATTTCTTACTCATTTATTTAATGTCGTATTCCACATAAATCACCACTTTCATGCTTAAAATCGCCCCCACCACTACCAGCATCCCTGCAAATGCCGCCACAGCTATCACCACCACCAAGAAACGTGTCCAATTTGCCTTGCTAAAATGGAAAAATAACATATCTTTAAACCTAGTTATGGGAAGGAGTAAAATATTTTAAACCTAGTTATGGGAAGGAGTAAAATATTTTAAACCTAGTTATTTGTGGTTACTAACAGTGGTTTGTTTGTAATATTTACTCCCTCCGTCCCTTAATAATCGTCATGCTTGACCTGGCGCACAGTTTAAGAAAAAACAATTGATTTGATTATTTATATTGGTTTAATGTGTAGTTTCCTTAAAAGCCCATGTGTATGTGGCTCATAATTAAAGTAGAGTGAAAAAGTAAGGATAAAGTGGTAAAAATGATGTTCTAAAAAGGTAAGTTTCAAAGTGGACAATTATTTTGGGACGGACGAAAAAGGAAAGGAGGACGACAATTTAGGGACGGAGGGAGTATAAGTTAGAAGCAGTATGATAGTTTTTAAGGTTGCTTGTAGTAGTCTGAAAATTCAAAGAAGTAAACTGTAGATTTTGGCTTTCGTTTGTAACAAAACGCACTAATTCATCAATTGGTTCTTCATTTTCTTCATCTTATTGACATTATGACACATTTTCTTAACTCACTTCCTTTAGCTTATTCATGGATAATAGCTAAAGATACTACATATTTTTGCTTAATATCTTGATACACACTAACAAATCTATTATTATAGTAACATTTTTTCATTTACTTCTCTAATATCTTTACTGAGTAAAACCATATTATTTAAGAATGTAATATCATATTATTTTTTAGTTTTAAATAAATTTTTAGTCTCTCGACTGAGTAAGGGTATTTTTGTTATTTTAGAAAATATTGGACGACATTTGTAACGATAATGTTAGGAGGGGGAAACTGATAAGAAAGTAAAAATACAAGACGAAATAAATAGAATTCAAAACTGTAGGACCTAACTTTAAAACATGTACAAGTCAAGGGATGAAATTATTATTTGATTATTAATGGAATTAATTAGTCCCTGATAAATTTACTTGTTTGACCTTAATTAATGGTAGATGATTTATTATATTTGAGGCTATTTTTGTCCAAACATTATTTGTTGTCATGGTAAATTTACTTGTTTTGTCCTTAATTAAATGGTGGGTGGTTTATTTAGTGAAGGGTTATTTTTGTCCATCTATTAAATTGTAAGAAACAAGCTTGACTTTTATAGTAAGAGAGATGAATCACCTATTTATAGGGAGATTTACAATTAGGGTTACACTAGGATTACACTTGGAGTAAAATACAAGTAACCTATACAAGGAAGGAAACAAATTATGAAAGAACTCTACAAGGTAATTACAACTAATTACTAATTACAAATCAACAAGAATAATTAAAAGATATTATTCTCTAACATGCCCCCGCAAGATGGACGTCCGAGAGGAGAGACCAATCTTGTGTAGTAATTGATGAAATCGTTGGCGAGCAAGAGGCTTGGTCAAGGCATCAGCCAGTTGATCGGCCGAGGAGACATGACAAACTCGCATAAGCCCATCCTGAACTTGTTGCCGAATGAAATGAAAGTCCAGAGCCACATGCTTCATGCGAGTATGAAAAACCAGGTTAGAGCAGAGACTCGTAGCTCCCACATTGTCACAGTAAATGACTGGTTGAGTCGAGGAGGCGAGACCGAGTTCGCTAAGAAGAGATACAATCCACCTGACTTCAACTGCAGTGGCAGCCACTGCCCGGTATTCAGCTTCAGTCAAGGAGCGAGCTACAGTACGCTGTTTCTTGGAGCTCCAAGAGATCGGGTTGCTGCCAAAATAGACAATGTAGGCACTGGTGGATGTGTAGTCATCCTTGTTGCCAGCCCAGTCTGCATCAGTAAAGGCATGGAGAGCGAGGAAGAGGCTGGCGATGAAGGAGGATGCCCGCAATCAATGTGCCACGAGATCGAAGAACTCGTTTGACCGCAATCCAGTGCTCGATGGTCGGCCTATGCATGCGGGAGAGTTTGTTGGAAGGCGAAGGCAACATCGGGCCGAGTGAGGGACAGATATTGAAGACTGCCAACCATTGCTCGAAATTTTGTCGGATCTGAGAGAGCAGTGCCGGTGTGAAGAGTCAAGGTAGGTGAGGTAGCAAGAGGCGTAGCTACTGGGCGAGCATCGGTCATGCCTGTGCGAGCAAGGAGATCGCTATATACCCACGGGAGAAGCGAAGACCACGTGGGCGCTTAACCACTTCAACCCCAAGAAAGTAGTGAAGATCGCCAAGGTCCTTGAGAGAAAAGCGATTGGCGAGCAGAGAGATGAAAGTCTGAACTGCAGCGGGCTGGTTTCCAGTGACAATGATGTCATCCACATACAAGGAGATAGATGATGGTGCCGCGATGCGAGAAGGATGAGCAGCGATGTGTCGGCCATAGAGTTTTGAAGCCGGAGGCAAGAAGAAACTGACGTAGCTCATTATACCATCGGGGAGCCTACTTGAGACCATAAATAGCCTTGCGAAGCCGACACACATGGTGAGGTTTGTCCTTATCTGTGAACCCAGGCGGCTGAGCCATGAATACCTCCTCGGACAGGTTGCCTTGAAGAAAGGCATTGTTCACATCCAGTTGGCGAAGATCTCATCCTTGACAAACGGCTAGTAAGAGAACAAGACGAACAGTTGACGGTTTAACCACCGGCCGAAAGTCTCGTGGTAGTCGACCCCGTCGCATTGGTGAAACCCCGTCACTAGGCGAGCTTTGTAGCGATCAACAGTACCATCGGCATGTCTCTTGATTCGGTAGATCCACTTCGACCAACAATATTGCGAGCATCTCCACGAAGGGACGAGATCCCAAGTCCATTGCGAGCAAGGGCATCAAACTCTTGACATGGCTTCGACGCCACTTCACATCCTTCGAGAGCCCGAGTGACACATGTGGGTTCACTATCTCTGCCGGTGAGCCGAAAGACTCATTTTGATCTTCGGTTTGAAGATGTTGTTCTTGGAGCTAACCATATGGAGGTGCCGCCGCGGAAACACGATGGGAGTCTGGGCGTAGGAACAATGTAGCGGGCACAAGACTTGCAAGGCCTTGTGTGATCCTCGAGGCACGATGCGGTTGCCGAGGAGGGTGAGCAGAATCTGATGCAATCCTCGGCGAGGGAGGCGGTGGCCGAGGAGGGTGGAGCGGCGGCACGGGACAAGGAGCGGGCGCGATGGTATCTCTCGCGTAGCAGGGGTGGGAGGTTAGGTTGTGGGTGAGTTGAGATCAACCAAATTCGATTAGTGGCGGGGCCACAGACGGAGGTCTTGGAGCAGCGGCGAGATGCGGTGTGTATGGAAGAGCGGCTCGTGTGGAGGAACCGGGGTTACTGATCATAGATAGGCGAGGCGAGGCGAAACGATGGGGTGTGCGAGGTGGACATGCGAGAAAAACAGGGGCTCAACAAAGCGAACATGGCGTGAAAGCGAAGAGCTTGGTGGTGCTCGGATCGTAACACATATAGGCACTCACGAGTGGCGAGTAGCTGGGAAGACACATGGAGTGAACGAGCGGCGGCCGGTTGTGGGCGGAGTAGGCTTAAGGCGAAGCCAAGGGGGCAAGCAACCAAAGGCACGGAGTTTGGAGTAGTTGGGCGGAGAGCCAAAAGCAGGTTTGTTGTAGGGAGATAGGTGAGCTAGGGTGGGTGTGGGTAGGCGATTAATGAGGTAGGTGGCGGTTTGGAAGGCAAGCGACCCCGTAAAGCGGAAGAGATGCACGAGGAGAGGAGACCAGGTCTCAACTATGTGACGATGACAACGCTCAGGAACCCATTGTGTTCGGGGTGTGAGGAGGCGAGTGTGAGATGAGTGATGCCATGAGTGGACAAGTAAGCGGCCAAGCCAGTGTCCCGGGCAAGTCCCATGTACTCACCACCATTGTCCGAGTAAAGAGTGACAATGTGTCTTTTAAAATAATTTTTCGACCGTGGGCTTTGAAGCGAGGGTGATGGTGAGTGGCGACCTCGGACTTTCTGTTGAGCGGGTAGAGCCATATGTAGTGAGTGTAGTGATCAACAAATATGACATAGTATTTAAAGCCATCATGACGAATGGGAGAAGTCCAAACATCGAGTAAATAATTTTCGAGCGGGAAAGAAGACACTAAGGTAGATTGTGAAAAAGGAATTTTAGACTTTTATTGCATAAACAATCATTACAATGTTTTTGTTTGATGCAAGTAGTGTCTAACGTAATGCCTAAACTAGATAGAATCTGACGCTGAATTGGTTCAGAGGGATGGCCCAGCCGATGATGCCAATCATGATGAGAGACTTTAGAACCGACACAAAGTGGGTGGCGAGCATGAGAGTCGTGGTCGGCCATTCATACACACCATCTTTAGATTGCCCAATGCTCCGTCCGTAGATCCTTCACATGAAAAGAGGTTGGTAAGAACTCAATAGTAAGTATGATTGAGAGACAAAATTGAGATATGGAAATAAGATTTTTTTTCATGTCGAACAAAGAGAATATTATGCAGGCAAAAGTGTGTGATGGTGTGTGAAGGGAAGGGAGAAACCGCTGGAGATAGGAAGCCTGCATCATCACCAATAACCATGTCATCCATGCCCAGTAGAGGTGTGGGTGGAGATTGCCAAGGTCGGTAACATGATGACGGGCACCACCCTGCTAAGCCAGCCTCGAGTCCCCGTCCGCAGAGGTCGCTAGATTGGCGCAGGTGCCCACCACTTGTCGGGGAGGAAGGGCGGCTTGGTTGCTGGTCGCAACCACCGGTAGATCGGACAATGAGCAATGTGACCTTGTTGACGGCAGCCTCGACACTTACCAAGATAGGACGTTGGTGCCGAGAGAGCCAGATGCCGGAGCTCGCCGCGGCGATGCCGAGGTTCAAAGAAGCCGGCGAGTACGCGAAGAAGAGTGCCGAGCGCCGAGTTGTTGTTCCTCGAATGCAGGATTGGCGATGGATGGGAGAGAGGACGCGGCCGAGATTGCTTTGTGAAGCCGCGCTGATGAGTTTTTCATGAAGCTCATCGAAAGAGATGGGGTATCACGGCTTCAACAACATCCACTATGTGACTGAGTCATCATCCAACCCACCGAGGAGATCTCAATGAGATCTTCGTGGTCAAGCGGTTTGCCCAGAGTCGCTAGTTCATCACCGACTTTTGACAGATCGCATAGTCGGTGATCGATCGAGTTCCCTCGTTGCTCGCCGAGGTAATCTTTGATTTGTTTAATGTGACCGCGAAGTTGGGCGAGCATAGGTATGAGCTAGATGTCCTGTGCTTCACGAGCAATGGCGGCCTATTGGATCGTAGAACTGTGGGAGCGATGAAGCCAACAAAGAGCCCTAAAAAGGAGTTTGTCTTGGCGAATCCATGGCCGGTAGCTGGTTTGGGGCGGGACGCCTCGATGTTCGGGCATCCTCGCGAGGACAAATGGGCGGCATGGGTGTGAACCGCCTACAAACTTGTAGAGGTCATAGCCTAACGAGGGTGGCCTCAACTTGAGTTTCCAAGCTATGTAATTGGTAGAGGTGAGGTTGGTGATGTTGTGGTGGGAGATATTGATGAGGTCGAAGGTTTGAATGGGATCAAGCAGGGTTTTGACTCGGAGAGAGTGATTTCCGTTAGCCATTGTAGAGGGTGATTAGGGCGGCGGCTAGAGGAAAAGGAAGAGGGTTTTAGGAGCAGAGCTCTGATACCATGTAGAAACTGATAAAGTTTATGAATAATGTCATAGTCTTTCCATTGAATGAATCACCTATTTATAGGGAAATTTACAATTAGGATTACACTAGGATTATACTTGGAGTAGGATACAAGTAACCTATACAAGGAAGGAAACAAATTAGGAAAGAACTCTACAAGATAATTACAACTAATTACTAATTACAAATCAACAAAAATAATTAAAAGATATTATTCTCTAACAGCACCAACCTATTCTTAATTAAACCATGTTGTCATTGTCAGAACTCTCCCAGTTTTCTTCCCACCAAGGGCAATGCAGTTGACATCAAACTGCAAAACATATACAGTTCCACAGTAAGGAATATTAATTACCATTAAATGTTATTACAGCCCAAGTTGAATGCCACGCATACATAATCCAGATTTTTGTGGCATTTTCTACCACAATTCAGTTGAGTGTAGAAAACAGAAATGAATGAAAAGGACAAGGTAGCTTTTAGCATCTTTCAATATAAGAATTTGAGAACCGGACATATTCGTAAAAGTTGGAGCAGCTACATGTTCATTGTACCAATCCCGACAGTTTGAGTAAATATCTTAAAAGTAAATGTGTCAATAAATTTTTTGTTTTGCATGGGTTGTGAAACAAGTTGGATGTGTTTGTTCATAAAGAGCAAAGACAGTAAAATTAATAAAGTAGCATATTCGAGACATATGAGTCCACACCTAAGTTCACAGTACCTAACCATCACACACACAAAGTTCACAGTATGTGTATATGTGTGCTAAGGTGTGTGTGGTTTGTGAAACCATAACATATCAACCTTGGAAAAGCAGCAATCTGAACGACCAAGGGTTCACTGAACTTGTAACAATTGCAATGTCAACTATATATGCAAGTTCCATTTTTTCAGGTTTTCTTAAATTTGAAAATCTTTCCTAGCATGGCCTGCAAAATTCAACTTGCTTCTTCTCTTTTGCTTTAGATTTTACTCCCTCCGTTCCAGGCAAAGAGTCCACTATTTCTTTTTGCGATGTTTCGCTTAAAGCGTCTACTTTATAAAATTAAGGCATAAAAGTGTCAATTTATTACTAATGAGCTACTAAAAGTGTCATTTTCTTAAAAAGTTTGACTTTCAAACGGTGACTCTTTACCCGGAACGGAGGGAATATTAAATTTAAAACCATTTTTAGCATCACCAGACACTATGCACGAATCTGGATGACTGAATTTACATGAAGCACAATGCAGAACTCTGAGAACAAGTTTCAACTTAGCAGCTCCGTGGACTACCTGACAGCATCTTTGAGCTAACAGTTCAGAACATAAAGCTGGAAAGTTTTAGCGGACGTAGCACAAACAGACTGAGATCTCGAACCTGTGAATTTAAGAACAGCAGCTAACCAAATGCAATAATGGATGAACACAAGTAGAAACTTTTTAAGTTCATAAGCATTTTATTTTCCTTTCAACTCATGTGACTGAACTGGACATTACTTGATCTCAAAGTGCAAGGGTAGACTTCTCTCGTAAAACAAGTACTCCCTCCGTTCTAGGCAAAGGGTCCACCACCATACTATTTTGGGTTCACTTTAAGAGTCTACTTTCAAAAAATTATGTTTATCATCTCCTTAATATTTCAATTTTACCCTCCACAATGATATGAACATATTGGTTATGCTCAAGCATTTTTGTTATTATAACCAACTTAATATTATTTATATATCCATTAATAATTAGACTTATCAAACAAGAACTCTTTGGGTGGAACGGAGGGAGTACATTTTTGCTATCTATAATCCTTTTTTCCAAATTGTAAGATGGTTATAAGAGTAAAGGTTAGAAGGCCAAAATCAACTTCTCCCCAAAATATAAAACGAGGCCTTGTAGAGCTTCCAGACCAGAAAAGCTGGCAATTCTTTAGTAAGAGGTTGATCTTCATTTTCAACCATAAATACCGAGAATATAACATAAGCATTAGGGAAAATCTTAAATACATTAGCTGTGCACTATTTGAACAGGCCAAACACTTTTAACTGCTAACACACGATGTCAACTTGACCAAATACACTGTCACACAGACTAATGATCGCAATGATGGCATAAACAGTGGCAACATTCATCTTTGGGATTGCAAATTTTGGTACGGTCAAAATGAGACCAACCCAACATGGAATAGGAGGATTTGCACTTCTCATTGAGCTCAAAGGGTTGGTCAAGTAGAAGCCTTCATTTACTTAAACTCAGCAAGTAAGGTCAACTATTTAGACTTATAACCAAAAAGGTCAAAAATATTCATGCATAAATCTAGCAGGTTAAGAGGGTGCTTCAGATCTTAATCCCATTACCACTAGTTGGTTTGTATACTTGAGTGTGTCAGGGGAAACAAATCAATCCCTCTTAACCTTCAGTTTGACGAGTTCAGTATTGTTGCAGTCATGCAGGGAGAGCTAGCTTAGTCTGAGGGGACCGAATTTTACACTTTTGAGAAAATTTCATTTGTCAGCAGTAGTTTTGATGAAACCAATTTTTTGCAACTACGAAAATAAAGACTTGGTAGAATTTAAGAAACCTTTTGCCCCTATATTTTCAGGAAAAGATTTGTACCAATAATACAGTCGTCCCCTCTATTTTTTGAACATTTTTATAAAATCATGTATACTACATTTTATCTATCTTCGCCACTGGGTTCATATCAAAAGTCTATCGACCCTAAACTTCTCATAAGTCTGGACAGTACTGACAACATATAAATAAAAAATAAAAGAATTTGTTGAACTAAGTCACAGATTTTCATTATTTTTTCCCTTGTGTGTTCCCTGGAGAAAATGTCAACGTCGCCAGCTATCGTGCATATATATGCCACAAAAAAACTGCCAAAAATTGGTCAGCTTCAGTTTGCATAATTTCAATTTGTTTGTCCTGTACATGATTTTATATTGATCCTTTTACCGAATAGAGTTCGGCAGCACCTGTATTTATCCTTTAGAGAAAAGTTATTTTTGCATCTAGCCCATTTTATCTTATTCTGCTTCTCAAAAACATTTCTGCTTTTCAGTTTCCAACTTCTCCTGAGTGTAATATTACTGAAATCTAAAGAAAAAGAGGGGATTTTTCATTCTCAGGGTACTGGAAAAGCAAAGAGTTGTAAAGCAGAAAAAGAATACCTTGATGAGATTTGATCCTGTGAAGGGCCATCTCTGTGGAAAGAACAGAAATTATCTTTACTTTCAAGCTTTTGGAGTACACAATGAAATATCAAACAGAATCTACCATTCGTATTCATTTTAATACAAAGCACACCATGACAAAGAGAACTCCGAAAACTGTACTTCATAGTTTTCGCCCAAGCAAAAAAACTTAGCCCTACGATTATTTCCACATAGTACTCAGGATATCTTAAACCCCCTTTTACAAATTTATCACTTAACGATGATTACTTGGTCCATATCAGTGACTTCCAACTCAATATTTGCATAGTCGTATTCAAGTGCCGATGACATCAAGTAAAACAGTCAGGCCACTACATACAATACTTATATCTTTTCCTACAACTCTTCTCAAACTCGAAAATGCAAATAATGTAATGATCTGAGAAAATTTGATGAAGTGGTAATGATAATGCCGAAAACCGAAAAAACAAAACAGCTATTGCAGGCCCAATCAAGCAACCCAATTCCCTGTCTCAAATGTAGATAAATTCAGGGAATGAAACGAAATTTTAGCTTACATATTCCATCATTACTTCTCTCTCTCTCTCTCTCTCTCTCTATATATATATATACACACACACACACACACACATATATTATTAGGAAAGATTCAACGGTTACTTTCTCTAGCTAACCATTGATGGTTACTATTACATTATCCATTGGATCAAAAATCAGGCCGAGATTTATTGATTAGTTGGATAATGCAATTAATAGTTTGTATTCTTTTGAAGTGAATTAATTGCATTGTCCAACTAATCAATAAATCTGAGCCTTGGTTCAATAGGTTATAGAAGATGAATGAACAATACATCAAAAAGATATAACCGGGTCGGTCCTCTCCACCCAAATGTCAACCGCAAAAGTCTTCTATAATTTTATTTAACTGATAAAAGACACTTTTGGGGCAAAAGGACAAATACCCTTAATGAAATTGGATTAGGTGCGCTGCATCGGAATCCAGTTTGTGCATCGCAAAATCAAAATTGTACATCGGGATTTACTTTATGAAGATGGCGATAACTCCTTGTCGTTGTTGCTTCTTCGTGTCATCTTGTTACTGCGCATACACTTGATCTCTGTATTCTTTCCCACTTGAAACCATTATTCATCTACTGCTTCGTATGGAAGCTCAGGTTATGAGGCTCGAAGGATTTTGGATGGGGTCTTTGCTTCGTTCTGCTCTTCATTATGCTCTACCATTTTATGTGAGCTTTTGTTTTTTCCTTTGCTTCTGCTGCTTCTGCATGGATGTTGTTCAACTAAAAACATTGCTTAGCCTAGCTTGTTTCATCTTCTAATCCTTTTTTTTTCTTCTCGTTTATGTTTTATCCCAAACAGGGGCAAGTGTTTTTAGCTGTGGTTCCTCTTGCTAGAACAGGCAGTTTGTGCAGCGCAAAATCAAAATTGTGCATCGGGATTTACTTTCGTATTCTAATTCCAAATTGTGCATCGCAATTCCAAAATTGTGCATCGAGATTTTCTTCATGGGTAATCCAGTTTGTGCATCGGAAAATAAAAATTGTGCATCGGGATTTACTTTTGTATTCTACTTCCAAATTGATGCATTGCAATTCCAAATAGTTGCATCGCGAATCCAAATCGATGCATCATGAATTCGTGATACTAAAGTAAAGCCTCGCAATTCATTAGAAACCTTCTTACAAGAACCTTGTTGTGGTCCTCTCTCTCTCTCACACAAATATATACACACACACACATATAATATATATATATATATATATATATATATGGGATCCAGTACATGGACCTCTTTTCCCTTTTTTTCTCCATGGTCATCCTTTCCTAGCTATTCATCCTCGTGATTGTCATCATACAGCTTCCTTGCCCTCTACTCCAAATGTCGGCCTCATAACCGGACCCCATTCAACTTCATTGCTATTAAGGAATTGGATTTGTCATTTTTCTTATTCAAATCATTTCCACATGAAATCGTAGACTTGAGGTATCTTTCCCTTAAAGCAATTAACATAAGTCCACCGGCAACAATTTCCAAAGTTCACCACCTTTAGTCATTAATCTTATATCCGACACTACTGTGTCAAACAATTGCAAGAAAACAGAGGTTGGTTTGCACTTACGAAGGTTTATGTTTATTCGTCTTCGGGTGGAGGAGCATTTGAGGAAGAATTTTAAGAAAATGGACTTTTGTGCTTGCAAAAAAAAGAGGTATTTATGTGGTTGAAAATTTAGTAAAATGGATCAGCCAGCTATTTATCCAAGATACAAAGGCAAAAGCCAATCCTACAATGACTAAGGCAGCCCAATCCTATAGAATCTCATAAAAGATGGGCTCAAAAACCTCCCAATACCAAAGCCCAAATGCCACCATATAAACAACTCTAACCCAAAGAAGAGGCCTGGAGAACAATTTAAAGTTTGGGAATTCCTTGCAGTCCACGCGCACCAAAGAACCACAAACACACCACGCTAATATGACAGACTAGTACAGACATTGGCTAATCCTTTTGGTAAGATATACTTCTAGTGTACAAAGGATGCATCACCTTTTTTGATGTTTTTTATATAATTATTACTTATCAAAATATATATATATATGACAGACTAGTATTCCTCACTTTATCTGCCAAAACCACTAACTCGCATAAGATGCGGCAATAGAAGCAGGGGTCCAAGGCTAACCCAAGCTTTCCTAAAACACATTCACCATGGAAATTGAGTAACCCCACAATGTAAGAATAAGTAATCCTGGGATTCTGAGGCACGCTTGTACATATCACACCAGTCAGGATAGGTCCTCGTATGCAGTGCACTTGCAAGACATCATTGATTCATTGGAGTAAAACTTATAAAGAGCCAAGGTCCAACCAAAGGGTCTAATTTTGAAAGGCACTTTTGCTTTTCCAATGAATGAGGAATGCAAAAAGGGAGTACTATCATATTATTGTATTCTAAATTTGCCTTTTCACATTTCACACCCAAAATGAAATGAAATGAAGAAGTGTGATAGAATACAATCCCCATGTCCGATGGTTGAATTTTTTGTTACATGGATACGGATACGCGGGCACAGGATTACAGGATTTTTTTTAAAATATAGGATACGGGTACAGGGTAATATGTAAATATTCAAAATATAAGAACAAAAGTGTAAATATTCAAAATACAACAACCAAATTGTAAATATTAAAACTATAAGCACAAAATAAATACTTCCCACAGACCAAATGTAGGGGGGGCTAACCACACCCTAATAAACACTCTTTACACCCCATCCATTTAATCAAATTTCTCACATTATTTTCTATACCCACCCTAACCTAGCTATTCTACCCTTTTGCCCTCCCCTACCTCCATTCCCTCCTTGCTCTGTTTTTTCCCTCCCCCATTCTCTCTCCCTTCCTCCCTCCCTTACCCAGTGGCAGCATCCTCTCTCTCAGTCATGGTTTCTCCTTCTGAGTCCTTCCTCCTCACCTTCTCTCTCCCAGCCATGGTTTATCCTTCCTCCTCACCAAACCAAAATCCTCGACCCAGGTAGAGATGGACCAAGGTAAACCCACCACCTTCGCCCTCCTCCTCAGTTTCTCTCCCCAACCGTTCCAATCCCACGAAGTGTTCGGCTGTGATGACATTTTTGCAACTTTTTTTATAGGGTGTAGAGAGCACTTGTTGGGCTATGGTTAGCCCTTGCCCAAAATGTAAAGTCGATGGAAGAAAGAAAGCAAAAGGTCGACTTTGCAAAATAACAAAGGAAGATATGCAAAATAGCAACAGAAGAAGAAAAAGTTCGACGAACTTACTTGATACCTCGCGACTCGACTTCGCAGGGCTAGGGTTCGTAAAATCATGGTTGTTCGATTTCACTTCGTAGTTTGCAAGGGGCTAGGGCTCACTTCTATTTTGAATCGTAGAGGGGATATTCAAGCCAAGACGTGTTTGTTTTAAGTAATACCGTATCACAATTTGGGATTCCATACCCGTGTCCGTGTCCGTGTCCTAAGTTTGGAAAAATGAAAATCCGGTCCCTGTACGTCATATTTGGAGCCGTATTTCACGTATCCGTACAGCGTCCGATACTGAGTCACATATACGGCTGAGGTTGGGCGTGTCCGTGCAACATATACTTGATTCACACTACACCTAGGCTAGGTTTCCGGCTTTGCAAGGATCCACTAGTGAGAAGCACTTGACGGGTCCCCATGTGGTTTTAGTTTCATATGTGGGTCAATGTATATGTAAGCAGGGCTCTGGTCGGATCAACTGCGGTGGTGGCTCTTCTAACTACCGAGTATATCTACGTTGCTAAGAGCATCACCATTGCCCTTTTCCTAAACCCACCTCCTATGAGGAAGAGAGCAAATAGCAATGGTGACTCTTCCTCATCATCTTCCTATACATGCCAACGAGGAGAGAGAATATGCTATCTTCCAATTTTGGAAGAGAAGACTGAAGGAGGAAGAAGGAACGCTGAGCTGGGCGTGGAGTGCACGGAGGGGGTGGCTGGGCGCGTGTCTTTCGCGCAGGGAATAGGGAAGTGAGGTGCTTGGATGGTGGGGCCCACCGGCAGAATTTGTGAAGAAATTTTAAAACCAACTGTTTACTTTTTAAAACTTTTCAAAAACTAAACTTTCCGTTTCAAAAAATGGTCGGCTCACTGCTTTGGTTTTTTTTTACTTTTTCAAAAATAACTGTTTACTTTGGCAATTTTTTCAATAAATTTTGCTTTTTTTTTTCCCTTCCCTATAAATACGTCATCTCAACCTTCTATTTATGTTATTTTATGAATTATGTATAATATGTATTTTATTGATAATTTATTAATTAAATTATAAATTATTTAAATTGTGAGTTATTTATTATTTATAAATTAATTAATATCTTTATTTATAATTTAATTAATTTATTTGTTTGAAAAATATAAAAATAAGATCAAGATAAAGTTAATGAGGTGGCGATCAAAAAAGATGTATAAAAAGATTAGCATTGGAAAGATATATTCTTAAATTGAATAAGAAGAGAAAAATGTGTATGTGACAGTGGGACCCGGCTAAGAAGATGGTATAAGAAGCTTTGCATTGGAGATGCTCTAACTGCGGTGATTCAAGGGCTGTCCTTAGTCGTGCTGTTAGAGCCGTACCACTTTCGATTCACCAGAAGGTAAAGCGTCAATTGTTACTCTTATTATTCTATATATTTGGCATGCAGGACTAGTGGAGGACGGTTGTTTTTCTTATCACCTGCTGAGTGCTGAGTTTCCCTAGGTTTATCAAAAAAGAAAAAAAAAAAGTTTAAGCATAACAAAGTATCGGAAATGGAATTAGAAAGCAATGGTTTCCAAACCACTATGGTGTTATCATTTGTAATTAAATAACAACAGTGTAACGTAATAGCTAAGACCAACTAACTTGACCGATCAGTCAAAGAGCAGCATTACTCGATTTCGTATACCACTTTTTAGTGTCAAAGCATACCATAGTCTGGAATGTTGTAAGATATGCAATGACCAATCAAATTATTTCTCAAATCCAAACTCACGGTAATTTTGCGGAGCTCCAGAATTATCCTACAAATTAGGGGGATTCGGGGGAAGGTTGTAAATTGTAATGATGAAAGACTTATTCAACCAAAACAGACCATCTTCACTTTTGGCACAAGAATCTATTAGAACAATCAAGCAATTGAACCATGAATGCTTAAATAGAGGAAAAATGAACCTGTAATACAGTTAAGAGTGACCAAATGGAAACCCTAATGGAATGTAGGGAGGGACGGGGAAAAAGAAGGATAACTTACAGTGATAGAAGTGCAAACTGCCAAACTCCGAAATTCAGAACTTATTAGATGTTTGAGGGCGAGGGCGAGGGCGAGGAAGAAGATGGAGACTCGAATTAGGCGGGACTTAAGATAGTGAGAGTGACAGAGACAGGGAAGATTGCTCGGTGGGGAAGCCCGACATTTGTATTTACATTTTTAATTTGATTGGATGTCTAATATTGATTCAGAGTTTGTAATTTTATTGGTGATTTGAAATTCTATTCCAAGTTTTTGTAATGTTTGAATAAATTTTAAAATCATAGGAGTAGTATACAAGCGTTTCAAAAAGCTTTATTGCGTATATGATTAACCAACATAAAAACTCGTTTAATTTATATTATTCTATTAGTAAGTAAATTATTGCATTATTTGACTTTTTGAATCAAATATGATATTTTTTAAATAAAAATTTAACATATACTATCTCTATTCTGGGTAAATAATTCACTATTTTATTTTGAAATGTTTCACTTAAAGAGTTTATTTTTAAAATTTTAGTCATAAAATATCATTTTTTTACTAATGAACTATTAAAAGTATCATTTTCTTAAAATATTTTACTTTTAAACAATAACTTTGACCGGAACGGATGTAGTATTTAGTTATTTTCTTCAAAATCATAAAACAGGTAGTTTGTAGTACTTTTTTGGTGCTGCAAATTACATATTTTATGATTTAAAAAAATGCATACTTTAAATTTTTATTTTAAAAGTAGTCAATTTGATTTCATAAAGTCAAACTCGGAAATTTTAGGAACGGGGAAGCAAATACTTTAGGGCAAAATTCATCATTGGTTCCTGTACTTAGGTTTTGCCCATCATTAGTTCCTGAACATCAAAACGTATCACCATTGACCAAAGTTTGCGTTTTTTGTCCACCGTTGGTCCCTTGCTCAAACGTCGTTAACTGTTTCACCGTTAAATGGACATGTGCGATAAACGTGAGCAAAAACAAGAACCAAACCGTCTTTTCTCAACGTTTTACTCCCAGCTGCAAAATGGCCCCTTCAGGGCAATTGATTGACCTTCTCCAACAACTGAAATTCTTCTCTACAGATGGCGCATGACCCAACATTGGTCAGTTGTTCCAAAATAGTGTGGGAGATGGAGACGGTGAGTTCGACGGCTTTTAGGGAGTAGATGAAGAACTTGGAGGCTGGGGTTGGGTGGGGTTCGTACTCATCAAGCTCAGGGACACTTAGATCAAAAAACGAGTTGAAATCATCATCGTCATCGTCAAAATCACTGACGGACGAGCTATTGAGCAAAGTTAGGGATTGCAATGAGGTGGTTGGTGGTGGAGGGGTGAGATGGATCATGGGATATTCTCGAAGCAGTGGTTGCCAAAGAGGCCTGCGATAAGTTTAGCCACCACATCCAGGTCGGAGCTTTGCTCGAGCCGGTACGAGTTCCTTGCAAATTGTACTCGGAGCGCAATTTTGGGGCCGACTCTTCGAAGCTCACCAATTCGCTTCCCAAAAACGACAAAAACAAAGTCTTCTTGTTCTTCCCATTCACTTTCTAGGGTTCTACCCAAATTTGATTCCGCCATTGATGATGTCAACAATGACAAGAGCAAGAAATTGGCTCCCTTCCATGTCCGATTTCTGTTGGATTTGATCAATTTCATCTTCATCTACTGCTTTTCGACCCAAACTGAGACTTCCAACGAAGTCGAATTAAGACCTTCTTCATCGAAAGCAAAGACTTGGTCCAAATCTTTATCACTCTGCGATTTGGTTTTAATACTGTGCGTGTCAATCAAAAGCTTAGCGTAGAGCGAAGAATCAACTTCCGGATTTGATCTTTTAGCCTTCATAACACGAACGTAGAGGAATAGCATACGATCCACTAGATCGTACGCGCTTCTATTGCGATCACCTGAGAGCGATCTGAGATCGAGTTCATCCACGCCACCACCGGACTTTGCCATTTTTCTGACAATCGGCTTTTCCTCTACTTGCTTCGGCTGCTTAATCGTCTGAGCAACAGGTGGATTCTCCACCACCGTTGAAGTAGGTGCTTCCGCTACTGGGGGCTCCTCTATTTTCGGAATCTCCGGCATCTTCTCGTCTTTTTTTGCTTCCTCTGCCTCAGGCTTCTCTTCTTCTTTCTTAACTTCATCTGATTTTGTGTCTTTCTATTTCTCCGCTGGTTTCTCATCAGTGGCCGCGTCTGAGGCTGGAACTGGAGCTGGAGCTCAAGTGGAAGACTAATTCCCTAATTTTGGCCGATGAGAAATCCCCAATTACGTTTGTGAATGTCCATGCCCAGTGAGAAAAGACGGTTTGGTCCTTGTTTTTGCTCACGTTTATCGCACATGTCCATTTAACGGTGAAACAGTTAACGACGTTTGAGTAAGGGACCAACGGTGGACAAAAAACGCAAACTTTGGTCAATGGTGATACGTTTTGATGTTCAGGGACTAATGATGGACAAAACCTAAGTACAGGGACCAATGGTGAATTTCACCCGATACTTTACTACTAATTTACATTCTACTAATTTTTAAGGTGAATTAATGTACATTTTTTTAATTAATATTTATATTAACTAATCAAATGTCCTATACTACTACTGTAAATAGTAAATTGGTCATAAGTCATAGTTTAATTAAAGATTAAGGGGAAATAGTCAATTATGTCATTGTTCTTTTTAAGGATCATTATATTATGGTTTTGTCTCGGTAAAAATTCTTCCCATGAATGTCCAATACGTGGCGTATTGCTATGTCTTATTCATAGTTATTTGTAATTTCTTTATCAATAACTCTTGTACATTAATCATATTAATTATGGGGAATTATGTTATCCTAGTTTTGCAGCATCAAAATCTAACAAATTTCCTAAAAAAAACTCATGTGAAACCATTAAAGTAGCAAGAAAAAAAAGTAAGGTACGATGGTAAAAATGTTTCCCTATAAATGAAAGTTACATAACATTTTTTTTTTAATGGAGAGATTAATTCATAATAGTATTACTTCGAAAACCCTGCTCGAAAAAAATCGTTTAGAAAATTGACATTCATTAAAAATATTAACATACACCCCTATATTATAAACAACATGTACCGCTAAGGATGTTTGAATTTTCAACCTATTTATAAGATTTTAGGGGAGATGATTGAAATTAATTTGGTTAAAAACTAGACATCAGTTAGAGATAATAGTAAAATTACAAACTTTTTTGAAACTACAAAACAATTTTGCACAAAAAAAATAGGACGATGACAAAATTTAAAGATAGTATAATGTAGATTGTACAATGACAAAACTGATTATTTTTTGGACAATTAAGTTAAACAATCAGCCGGTTTAGATCAATCACAAGTTCACAACCAATCAAAAAGCTTATTTTGTGCATATGTGAATCAATTAATTACTCTTTCCGTTTCGTGTAAAAAGTCCATTATTCTATTTTGACATATTTTATTTAAAAGTGTCATTTTATATATATATATATATATATATATATATATATATATATATATATATATATATAAAAAAAAAAAACAAGGCAGTCTATATATAGAAAAATCACATTAAAACTTTGTTTTCCACAATAAAAACCTCTATTAACAAGAAACAATTAATGAATTATTTAATTAAATAATTCAAAAATTCATTGGAGCTTCCATAATTAATTATCCCAATTTGCACAGTTTTCAAATTCTTTGTTGTGTCAAACGGAAATGAATCAACACATTATAAATGATGCTTAATGAAAATTGATTAATTCACAATCACCGTATCCTTCTTTTTATATGATCAACTACATGCAAAAAAGATGAACCCATCAAATATCGTTTGACATTTATTTCAAAGTCTCATTCCTCAACTAAACATTGATTCTTCACAACATGAACCCCTTAAATATTGAAATATTATACTAAAAAATCAAGTAAATCGAGAAATACTCAAAATTTGAGATGTAAAAAAACCATTGACAAATTCAAAGTAGTATGAAATAAAAATCACCAGAATAAATTATCTTTCGAGAATTCTAAATGATTAAAACAGTTCAGAGATTTATCTAAAAATAAATAACAAAAATCAATGTATAAAAAATATTAACAAATTCACAGTAGATCTAAATGTCAAAAATGTTTTTTATACGAAAAAATTAAACACAATGTTTTTATGTGATTTCATTAGATCTGAATAGTTTTCGAAACATTCATCATTTTTTTACAACAAATTTTATCATTTACAATCATGTCTCTTATAACATTAAATAGTCAAAACTCCTTAAAACATACACCATACTATTAAACCCCAATTTTTTCTAAAAAATTGACTTTATTTTCTCAGATCTTAAATATACAAGTCTCTAATTTTTAAATCAAAACAAATTAGATTTTTTATATAAAAAGTAGTTGCCTCCAACATTATTTTTTATATATTTTTTAAATTTTGTTTTTCTTCTTTGTTTCACTTAAGTATAGGTTAATTGAAAAAATTGTATGGTCGTACGTTTAGCGCACGGGTGTAAAATTAGTTACTAATAAATTACTAAAAATATCATTTAAAAAAATTAATATTTAAATGGAGACTTTTTATCTAAAACAAAAAGAGTACCTTTTTGGCTTTCAGGTTGTAATAATTTAAATTAAATACAAGGCTATATTTTTTATAGACTAAACTTATAATCATAATTCATTCTTAGTTGATGGGTCAACGTGCCTGCCAACATAACGGGTCGATTACGGGCAGTGTCTACCACTTTACCATGGTTGGTGGATGAAGACAAATGGCCACCCCTTTCCATACTCCTCTTGTTTAAATATGGCAAACACACACCTAATTTGGTCACCTAACTTTATAATTTTTTTGCAAATTGATTACTAATTGTTTGAAAATGTTATTTAAGTCACTATATTTTAGTTATGCTATAACTGAGCCCAATTTTAGATGGACGTTAGACCAGGATGTTAACTTTAAGTCAAATCTCTATTTTACTCTTATAAATATCAAAACTTGTGTGATATTAGAAATCCAAAGGGGTTCAATCGTAAATAAAAGAACTTTGGGGTTACAAGACTTTTCAAAATTAGCGTGATTCTTTCATTGCTTTAATTAAATTTAATTTTGCAAATTGAAACGAGATTATCTTTTTTTAGAAGGGTAAAATAGATATTTAACATAATTTAATGGTTAAATCTAATGTTCATCCCAAAAATGTGTTCGGTTGCAACATAACTAAAGTATTGTAGCTCAAATAACATTTACAAATAATCGGTGACTAAATTGCAAGATGTTGCAAAGTTGGGTAACCCAATTATGTGTTTTGCCTTTAAATATTAGAGTAATGATTTCATTTCGAAATATTTACTTCCCTACGTTCATAAATATCATTGAGATTATTAATAAAAATTAATGAAGTTTATTATTGAAGTGTTAGACTTAAAACCAAGGTTCTAAAGATCATTAGGCGGCCGCTAGGTGGTACACTAGCGCCTAGCACCTAGGGAACTAGTTGGGACCTAATCGGGGCCTAGGCAGGGCCTAGAATTAAGGCATAATTACCATTTTTTTTATAATTTACATCAAAGATCAAACATATTGATTACAAATTTAATTTTTTTTATATTTGTCATTTTATCAAACACTTGTCTATATTTGTAAAATGAACAAAAATATACAAACCTACCATTAATCTCAATTCTCAACAACCCCAAAGTAATAAACCAACCAAGTTTAGAACTAATATATATATATATATATATATATATATATATATATATATATATATTACTCCACCTAGCTACTGCCCCTACAACTCACAGTCTAACATATACTCTCTAATCCATTCTCATTCTAAATTCGGAGTCTCGAGACAGCCCCCTTCTTCTTCATCTTTTTTTCTTATTCTTTTTTCTATCTATCTGACAGACCGGCAATCCTTTTTTCTTCCTTTCTTTTTTTCTTCTCTCTCCGACAGACCGACTCTCCTTATTTTTTTCATCGTACAATCTCTTTCCTCATTGATCTAACCCTTTAATCTATCATCTCTCTCATCTCATCGAATATCCATAAAATCAAACCCCTTTTCTTTCTACCTCCCTCTCTGCCTCACCATTACCATTCCCCCTTCCTTTTCCAGTTCGACCCTCTTCCTTCTCCGGTTACCGCATGCCATAAAATCAAAGCTACAAAAATAAATTAAGGTCAGCTAGGTTTGGCGTAGACGTCGACTTGGTCGATTAGGCGATGACTAAGAAAGTTGTGGCGGTAAAAAGGGGCCTAACGCCTAGATCGGAGCTAGACGAGGAGTTTTAAAACAATGCCGAATCTACGTGTCACCATTATTTTAAGCAGTGTTTTTTGTTCCATTCGCGGCTAGATGTATTCCCTTGAATTTTCCATTCCCCAGAGGCAGAGGTAAGGAGAAGAGGTGGCATGGCAACACACGTGTGTGCTGAGACCTTATCTCTATAACTCTATGTGAGACAAAAATGGAGAATTAGAATGTGAATCCCAATTTTGTAACACTGAAGAAGAAGATTTTCAAACCCGCGTACAATTCCTTTGGTCAAGTTTCAACAAAGTCTACGTGTACTTGGAGACGAAGGTAAGACGATCTATCTCCATGCTCTTCACTTGCTTGTTCAATGTCCATGTTCGTATATCAGAACCATGAAACCGGAATCAATTAAGTTGATTTGGTTCGGTTTTAATTCTGAACGGTTTGATTTCGGTTTTAATAGTTTAAAAATCGTTCGGTTTTTTATTTATAATATATATTATAATTTCACTTAGTTTTTTTTGAAAAGTTAACTACTGATCAGGATTCATTTTTATCAATAATAATATTGACCAGGATTAAATTTCAATTTCCACAAGCGTGCGTACAATAGTTAATTCTAGAAATAGTTATTTACTGAGATTTTATGGTTATAATTAAAGCATGTACTCTAACTAAAATTTACTATTTTACAGTTTTACTAGACATTTATTGTTTTACTGAAATCTCAATTTAATTTTTGTCCAACATATATTGTAATTTTAAATAATTGTATTTTTAATTTCTTTCTTTTTAAAAAATTTGTGCTAACTTTCCGTTATTTGTCTTAAATCTTTGTGATTTCGATTTCGAATAGTCTTTTGTTAGTTTACTCCGTCTCATTCAATCTATTTTATGGTTTTTTTCTGAAATTTTCATTTTTAAGTTTATTTCAATTCACAGGTGGTTGGTATATGTGAGAGAGAATGCTTTTGGATGTTTAAATACTCTTTTTGGATGAGTTACAAAATTTTACAATCAATAAAATGTGTTTTTCTTTAGTTTTTGGGATGTTGTCTTTGCTTTGTGTAATGTACATTGATCTGACTCCTATAAAATTTCAAACATATATTAATTTTTTTTGCATCATACTCTGATCATCTTTATACTGATATCGTGTCATAGCCACATGCACGAAATCTAGTATATATATAACCAAATATAGATTAATTGATAACATTTTTCTTCCATTGTGTGTTTATTTTGGAATTTGCATGGTTTTATTTATGATCATTTACTTTTAATAAGTTATTTTCTAATATTTGATGTTAATTTCATATTAAAATATTATTTTTATTATAATTGTTAATATTGGTTTAGTTGAGTAACAAAATTTATATAAATCACAAAAATAAACTAAACTAAAATAAGTGATACGGTTCGATTCCAAATCTTGTTCAATTCGACTTCAGTTTAAAATTTTTGAAATCAATAAAAATGGTCCGATTCGTAATATTAATCTAAGCCAAACTAAATCAAACCATATGCACCCTTGTAAATCAATGTTCACGATGGGTAGAACTATAATGACAATAACGAGTACGACAATAAAATTCATTATCCCAATTTTTTTAACGTAACTTTATTCGCATGCCTCAATCTCAAAACATAAACCAACTTAGCATGTGAAACATTTTAAGGAACGAGTGGCTAGAATAACAAGTCACGGACGTGGTGTTGGACTAATATGAAGTCTAATAAATTTAATACTCCTTCCATTTTAAATAAATGTTTCTATTTTTTAAGAGTAATGTTAGAGCTACTCAATAAGTACTTAAATTTGTATATCAAATGATGTTGCATCTTATGTGTCATATTGTTAACATAACTTTTTAACTTATAGTGGAGTCCATAAAATGCCAAATAAGATGACACATTGGAAACCACATCATTTGGTGCACAAATTTACTTGCTCATTGAGTGATTCTAGTATTACTCATTTTTTAATTAGGGATGTCTCAACTAACGTTTTTAAAAACTTTTGGTTTATAATTTTTTTTTAATCATTTTTTATAATATGTCATTTCATTTAATACTATCATTATTATATATTTTAAAGTAAGGTTCTAAAAATCGTTAGGCTGACACTATAACTAGGCGGAACCTAGAATTAAGGCATAATTACCATTTTTTTGATAATTTACATCAAAGGTCAAACACATGGAATACAAATTTAATTTTTTTTATGTTTGTCATTTATCAAACACTTGTCTATATTTGTAAAATGAACAAAAATATACAAACCTACCATTAATCTCAATTCTCAACAACACCAAAGCAATAAACCAGTCAAGTTTAGAGCTAAAAAAAGATATTTATTACCTCCCTTGCATCACCATTACCACTCTCCCTTCCTTCTTTAAAATTAGTTACAAAAATAAATTAAGGCGAGTTTTATTAGGCGGCCACTAAAAAGTTTATAGAATATGTTTTAAAGAGATGGTGAGTGTTGAAGATATAAGCCCAAGAGGCCCAAACATTGTAAGCCCAATATGACATTAGTTTTTAGATATATAGTGATGTAATAGTGAGTTAGGAATTAATTCAATTCATTAATCAATAATATCAATTTCTCTCTCTCTCTCTCCTATTAACGCTCTCTTCCTCTCCTCTCACCTTCGGCCACCACCGTTAATGGTGGTGGTCCGGCTACCCTCAACCCTCCATCCAAATATACGAATTTTAACAATGAATATAACGAGTACATAATTAATAAGAGAATATTTATATAATGAGTATTATTATCATAACATATTTTACAACTTATCATTAATTATATTTCTTAATTCTTATGTTTTATGTTTTATCCACTAAAAATATTTATCAAGGATGGATGAGACATCGTAAGCCTATTTGTCTAAATTATTTGGGGGAATGATCTGTCTCAGCTCTCAATTTAAGTCCACATGCTAGAAAAAGACAACAACGCGTTAACTAATTGAGATATTATGCATCGTAAAAAAATCTCAATTCTCAAGGGAAGCACCAACGCTTCATCTTGGCACAATAATCAGTTAATCACCAAATTCGAGCTCCAACCCTCCAATGGAGACACTAAATATTGTGTCATTTTGAAGCACCGCTTGGACTTGCACTATTCTTGGCGCAAGAAGAGTCCTGCCCTATCTCCATTTCTTTCCTCTTTTTTTTGGTTTAAATTTAAATGCACTAGTCTTGTGTTTTGATTTGTTAATTTACCAAACAAAGTATACAAAACATAATACTACCTTTGTTTCAAAATAAATGTCTGCTTTTTTTTTTATCCGTTTCAAAATAATTATCATCTTTCAAAATTGTCTTTTTAAAAAAATAATTTTACCATTTTACTTTTTTTTTACTTACTTTAATTATGATCAAATGTAAAAAGGGATTAAAAGAAACTACACATTACACAAATATTTATGATATATTCAATTATTTTTTCTTAAAATGGGCTCTCCGGATCAAATAGGATGATAATTTAAGAACTAAGGGAGTATTATTTATTGAGGTGGTCTCTTATAAGACGGTCTTACATATCATTAACCGTAACACGGATCTATCCAGGTTAAATGAGGTAAAATTCACAAATCTAAATGCAACCCCTTAGTTTTTAAAAATTACCGCGCCACCTCTCATGTTTATATATGTAGAATGCCACTTTTTACTATTAATAGTGTCACTTTGTAGTATAAAATGTGTCACTTTTGGCTTTAAAAGTGTCACTTTGCATTTTTAATGAAAATTATAATTTTTTCTCTAAAAAAATATTACTTTTTGGGCTTAAATGTGTCACTTTTATTTTAAATGTGTTACTTTCACTTTGAAAAGTGTCTCAATTTTTTATAAATGAAAACCATTACGTTTGGTATTAAAGTATTACTTTATAACATTAAAATTTAAAAATGTCACTTTTAGCATTAAATATGTTACTTTTGACCCTACAAGTGTCATTTTGTCTTATAAATAAAATTTGTTATTATTGACCTTAAAAGTGTCACTTTTTAGCATTGAAAGTGTCACATTTTAGTATTAAATGTGTCACTTTTTAGTATTAAAAGTGTCACTTTTTAGTATTAAAAATGTTACTTTGTATTTTAATGAAAATTATAATAAATTTGCATTTATAGTATCACTTTTAACCTTAAAATGTGTCATTTTTGTCTTTTTAATGTGTTACGTTTGGCTTTAAATGTGTCATTTAACATTTCGTTAAAGTCCGTTAGAGTCCATCAAGTATCACAAGGTAATTGATGTTAACGGAGCTGACAAATGATTAAACTGTAAGACATGAGAAATATAAGAATTTCAGCGACAAACCTTGAAAGTGCAAAAGTACCAAAGCAAAATGAGGAACTTCACATTAATTTGCAAACCATATTAATTTCATGGCTTATGGGAGTCGAACCCAAGATCTCCCGCCAAACCTCAATTGCCAACTCTAACCCATCTTGGTGAACTTGTTTTTCTAATTTTAAGTAACATGTCATTTATTTATTATGACCCGCGAATTTTCAAATGGGGTTTCGTCTTACGGATTTAGGATCCGTAAGACCGTCTTACACAAGTTTCTGTCTCATTTATTTTAATTATAATATTCAATAAAATGGTTTATTTATGTTAGGTAAGTAAATATCATAAACTTAATTCAATTGTTTTCTATTTATATTTGCATTTTAGCTGAATTTCCATTGTATATCTAATGTTTACTTTCCTTTTTAGGAAAATAATTTTACTATTTTACCCTTATTTTTTATTTACTTCAATTATGGTCACATGCACAAAGGTATTAAAAGAAACTACGCATTACATCAATATTTATAATATATTCCATTATTGTTTCTTAAAATCGGCTCCTCGGGTCAAATAGGATGATAATTTAGGAGCTGAGAAAGTATTATTTATTTTAATTATAATATTCAATAAAATGGTTTATTTATGTTATTTAATTCAATTGTTTTCTATTTATATTTGTATTTTAGCTGAATTTCAACTGTATATCTAATGTTTGTATTTAGTCTCTGTTATCGTTTTTTGTTTAAGTATTATTTTTAATGCAAATAAACTAATTTAATATAAATTGTATTATAGAAATCACATATATATTCAATAAATAACATATTTGTGTTGCTAATACATTAATCCAAATTTGATGAACTAAAACATATGTTTTAAAAATGTTAATAAGGAATATTCTTGAAATATTATGTTTAATGTAAATTTTGAAATATTATCTATTAATAGAGGGTTGGTTTATTTTATTTGGACTTCAAATTAATCTTCTATAATTGTATAAATAAAATTATTTATTAGAATAAGGTTATTGGAGTTTGTGCCATCATTGGAAGAAGTTTTTTTTGGATAGCTTATGGGTAGCTTAATATATTTTTTATTATTTTTAAATTAATGGGAAGCTTAGGGAGCCAATATTGCTACCCCATTGTACATGCTCTTAGAAATTATAGAAGATATTTGGTGAGAAATTTACAATATTTTAGAGATTTTGTGAAATTTTTACACCAAATGATTGGAGATAGTCTAGGAGGTTTTTTAGCTTTGCCTATTGTTTGCTCTAATTTTCAATAAGGGCGCTTCAATACAAAAACATTGTGTATAAATAAAATAAATCAGTACTTGAAATAATTTCTCAAACATATTTACAAAAAAAAAAAAAAAAACTGTGTTTTAAAAATGATACACCAAAAGAGGCCTTAGTAGACGAAGAACCCAATTAGAGTCGTTATTCTCAACGGTGTATGTACTAGCACCTTTTTCAAATAATTGTCTGTATTTTCTTTTTTGTCCGTTCCAAAAAAATAATTATATTTTTTCACAATTTTCCTTTTTAAGAAACACGATTATCACTTTACTTATATTTTTTCTATGTAATTTAGTGCTTGTTTGGTGGAGTGTTTTGGTCAAAACGCTGGTAAAAAACGCTGTATTTTCTCTTTAAAAATTTTCAATGCAACGTTTTAAAAATATGGAGCGTTTTAAAACGCTCCAATTTATAGCGTTTTAAAAATATACTACATTTACAACTATTCTGTTTATGAAAAATAGCTTTTTGGAATAGTTTTTCAAGCGTGTTTACAAAAATAAAACTGCATTTTTAAAAAACTGCGTTTTGAAAAAACTACGTTTTAAAAACGCTGCACCAAACGTGACCTTAAATACTTTAATCAAACGTGGTCAAATACCAACAGACAATCCTTAAACATTCAAGTGTCCCTTGTCGATTTTTGAGGGCACCACCTCAAACAAGAGGTTACATTGCCATAAAACTAAGAAAATAATATAAATCCAGCCTGGAGTTGGTAACACACCAATGTGAGTATTACGAAAGTAGAGTCGAAGAGTGAGTGGAACTCAGCTCATTCTTTTTCTTTTCTTTTTTTGAGCTCTCACTCACATGCCTCCCCCTTAAATCATCGAGTGCCTTCCCACAAGAAATTGATGCAGCTCACCTTTAACAAACACTAAAGCTAAGGCATAAAAAGAAATCTGCTGCCTCTGTTTATGGCTTTAACCAGCTTTCTCCGTATGATGCACTTTCTTTGGTTGACAAAAACCAACAAGGAAGACGAAAGGGAAAACACAATGAACTTCATTTTCCCCTCAAGCAGATTCTCTTGTCTCCATCCCTCACCAAAGGGAGTGTGTGGTGTGGCATTCATGGATGTAGCTTGGTCACAACTTTACGTGGACGCAGGAAACATGTCAGATCATGAGGCGGTGAGGCCCAACACGTAGAACATCTTGGTTCGTTTCTTAAATGGCAAGGTCATTCTCCCACCCTCATTAGGACAAGTTAGTGTTGAGTGCATACCAAATTACTATCTAATCAAATATGGAACAAAATAAGATTCTGATACCATAGCACCCAACCATGATAGAAGCTTGAAAGCCTAATCCTCAAGAAAGTAAAGTTTTTTGGTTAATTACTCATGAAGTGAACTCAAGAAGAACCAAAAAATATTTCTGACATAGAATTAACATAAATAAATAGAATTACAGAGCAAAAGTAATTAACCACCTTAATTTAGCATCCCATTTAACCATCTTTCCGACTAAAGAACCAAGAAAGCAGCTCAAAACCATCCCTTTGTCTAGAAACTGAACATTCTTCAGTCCCCATTTCATTATAGATGAAATCATTGAACATTTCCCCCCTTTCCCTACACAAAACTGACATCAAATTGATGATTATTTACAATAAAAACAAAGCCAAATTCTACCATCTTGACATCCCATTCTGCTCTTCCATAACCCAAGTTCTCCTCCTCCTCCATGTAATCCTACTAAAAACCGAGCTCGACAAACTCCGACTCCTCGACATCATCGATGTAGACGACCCAGCAGAAGAGTGTGCACTGTTCCTCGTCCTCCCTAAAAACGAGAACATATTTCGAAAAACTCTCCCAATTCCACCTTCACTAGCCCTACTTCTTCTCGACCCCCACGTAATCCTCCGCGGTGTACCTGAATTGTTAAACCCTCCATCCATTTCCGTGTACACAACAGGCAGCTCTCTCTCACCACCGGCTCCTCTCCTTCCCCCCGTAAACCTCCCCACAGCAAATCCTCCCCCAGGTAATCTCCATATGGTTAGCCCTACCGCTTCTTCCTCATTTGGTGTCTCCACGTTGCTGGGATTAGCCGAATCGGTTGGTAACTCGTGACGGCAGACGGGGCACGAGTTACGGAGAGATAGCCAAGGTAGAATGCAATCGGAATGGTAGATGTGCTTACACGGCATTTCGCGAGCTTCGGAGCCGAGAGAGAATGCTTCTTTACAAACCGCACAGTGTGATTCGGTGTTCACGTGTCCGTCAGATATTTCAATCGTCGGCAGCGATTCAACTGCGGCTTTCGACGCCGGCGGCTGCTCCGACCGACCAAGTCCGTTAATTTCAATCTGTGATAGCTGATCTAGCAATCGGTCAAACCCTGACCCCATCAAAAACTCCGACATGGTCGCGGGCAAAGGCTGGAGCCCCGAACGGGTTCCATCATCGTAATACAGCTCAAAACCTCTTTCCCCACCGCTGGAGTCTTCATCACCACCGCCAAGGTCAGCAGGACCACGAAGTACGATAACCGGATTAAACGGCGATCGGTCTCCGTTATTTCGACGGCTACGGCGAGACCGTGGATCTGAACTCTCGTTGCCCAGCACGTACATAGCGGCCGCAGGAAACTGACGGCGAGATTCCGACGGCGACGTGGCGGCGTCAACCGCTTCCACGAATCCACCGTCGCAATAGGGACAAACCACGTTTTCCTCCGCCCGAACCCTAACAAAGCGAGTGCACCTGTAACACCAATACGAAGCCGTCGTCCTTGACATCTTCAACCTTAGCCAAAGCACATCTGTCAATAACTCAGCTGAGATGGCCCAACCAACTCGATACCACGGAGCTTCAACTCAGTCTTAGATCTGTGATTCAACACGTAAACCTAACCAGCCGGAAATGATAGAGATCCGTAACCGGTCGAATATATATGGAGTATAAACAGAGAGAGAGAGAGAGAGAGAGAGAGGTGGGGGTTGGACTGCCTTGAAGAAAAGTGAGCCTTTTAAATACGCGTGATGATGCGTTTTAACGGAAGGGGAGCGGAGCGTTCACTCGGTCCATTGGCGACGCGGAACGAGTCGTATATAAGCCGCGTGTTGGTACGTAGATGGAGCTTAACGCCGTTAGTTGCGCATGAATTTACTTTACTTATTTGTTGGAGTAATAAAAATTTTTCTCCCTTTATATTTTACTAGTATAATACCCGTGCGATGCACGGGGAAGAATTTAATTTAGAAAAACATAATAAATAAATAAATAAATAAGGAGTAATTTTGAGACATGGAATAACATATATGATTAGGGATATGAATCAGCCAAGTCGACGTTTGATAGTCTAATTATGACAAATGACTTCATAAAATGGTCATGAAGTAGTCAATAGCATCAACCAAGCAAATAAATTACACAAACTCCAAACACAATAGTTTTGCTCTTCAAATGTAATATGAGCTCTTGTTCAATTATTAATATTAATAATTTAATTAAAAATATTTTTTAAAAACATACGTCAAATCAATCTATATGAAAATTTTAAGACATGGAGTAACATATATGATTACGGATTAATTTGGAGACATGGAGTAACATATATGATTAGGAAGCAATCAGGTAAAACGTTTGATAGTCTAATCATGACAAATGGCTTCATAAAATGGGCATGTATTAATGTACTGACCAAGCTAGTAAATTAAGATCATGTAAGAATTTAATTTGGAAAAAAAATAAAAAATAATTTTATGCTAATAAATTACACAAACTTGATACAAAATGTAAGGTTCAATCAAATAAAGAAGCAAATAAATACAAAAAATATTAAGCAAATTAAACAACCGATGAAAATTTATTTAAAAACAACATTTATCATACATTTTGGAACACTTCTTTAAATACAACATTCGTCGTAGTACAACAATTATGTTTATCATTTTCACATAACAAAATTCGAAGCCCTTTTCTGGATTTGTAACTCTAGATAGTGCGACATACGCTTGTCCATGATCAAAAAACAAGTTTTTTTCAAAAGTAGACCAACATTGACAAAGATTGACTCGCTTTTATTAATTGACATCGCATAAGACACCATCAACGGAAATTGTCTTCTTTCAAATTTGAAAGGCAATCTTGGATCGAAGGCCAATGACATTCGTGGAATAAGAACAGCTTCCACCAGAGTTGCCATTTGAAAGAAGTTTGCATTCTAAAACGTGATTCCCAAGTCTTGTAATAAGCGCAATCTCGCACTATTACATAAACCAAGGGAATGGTCTATGTTACGTAGCAACATTACCGAGTTCCAATCTTCAAATTCAACTCATGATTTGGAGTTCCCGAACATTTAATTCCATTTAAAAATTCAGAGTATGAATATCATTCATTAAACCACCGCTTTATCTAATGACACGTAGAATCGAGCTCAAATACAATTTTTCCTGCTGAGTTGTTAATTGATACCATGTAATCATTGATGGAATTAACAACATCGAGAGTCGCGCCAAAATAGCTCTATCTTCAAACAACGCTTTCATCACACGAATCATTTCCAAAACCAGATACGCATTTTCAACAATACCAACAATTGATCGTTGAAGTTCTTAATCAAAAGTTCGCCAGAATTTCAATAGAAGCACATCCATCATTTGGTTCACCAATTTTCCCATCGCCAACGCTTGCAATCCAATCAAGAAAATATTTTAATTCTTGAAAATCCGCATTCACCCCATTATTTTGTAATCTCATATTCTTTGTCAACCTCAACACAAGGCAATCCTTCCACGATACGATTTAATTAATAGTAGCATGAACGATATCTTGTCTACTACCTTTGGAATTACAGTAATATCTGTCGAAAATCTCCTCCAAACACAATAGTTTTGCCTCCAAATGGAATGTGAGCTCTTGTTGAATGAATTACTTTCATGATATCTCTCATGTGCGATCCAATGCTTCAAAGCAATATTTATGCATCATTGAGCTTCATCCCATATAATAAGCTTTGATTTTAGAATAAGCTCGCAAGAGGAGAACCCTGTTTTATGTTGCAAGTTGATTCTTCATTTATAGTAAACGGAATGGAAAATCTCGAATGTGCGCCTACCACCAGCAATAAAAGAGATGCGATACCACCGATGCCACATTTAACACAATATGTCCTTGTGATCTCAACCCAACAGATAAAGTCTTCCAAATAAATGTTTTCCCAGCTCCTCCATAACCATAGACAAAAAAATTCCTTCCACGATCCAAAGTCGTTGATTCGATGATCGCTTTCATACACGTGTCGTTGTTCATCATTCAAATTAGAAAGCATATGTTTGTGTTCTTCACCCAAGGTTCTTCGATCATAACACATTTCATCGTGTAGTAATCTAGAAGGCAAGAATTGGAAAACTCGATCTTCTCGAAATGGCATTGATTGAAAATCACGAAACTTCGGCGTAACTTTTAAAAGTTTCTCAACTTCCACAAGTGCATAACTTTTATTTGATTCTCATTTAATTGCAATCCTACAATTGAAATCAATAGATATATTATATTCAAACTCTAAAAAAATATAACTAAATTAATATTTCTTATGTACCTTGATATTTGAATAGATTTCTTTGCTTGTATAAAATGTCTTCGATAAATAAGACCAAAGATGATTCCCAAACTACCTCGTATGCTTATAGATCCAGATGTTAGCAACGCCGCAAAAAGAATTCTCATGGCATGAGCCGATGCCCAATGGCTCGCCTCAATAATTCGCTAATGTACTCTTTATCATCACTTAACAATCCTAAAGCATAGCAAGCATCTCGAAAAGAAGGATATTGAACCCCATTAATTGCACATAAATCATCATAGCAAGTCGCTCCACCTAACTACATTTAGAAGGCATCGCAAAAATATAAGTCACCCGATCCTCGAGGAACAAAAATGGCCCAATTGCAAATCCTTTTTTCGTGGCGCCCATTCGCGTATATTAGAATTCCAAACAAATTTTGTGGAAATTCGTCGAATATGTTAATTTTCTCGCTTCAAAGATATTTCTTATTAGCTTCCATCCATGCCAAAAACATACTTTTGCCGATTGATTCTCTATCCACGAGAGACTCAATTTTATCTCGAATCAAAAATAACATTTTGTTGATTCGAAGATGAAAATTTAGTCGCTCCACCGGGATACTTGTATTGTATTTCAAAACCAAAAATTCTCCAAGCAATTTTCACAAGATGAGATGTATCTACAATCATAGTACAAATTTACCTCGCCAATATTCCTTTGCGAATTACCATCATCCGAACTTTGAAAAATGTCGCAATACACGATCATGGCCCTTGCTTATATACTTGAACAAATATTTGATCGCCGAGATTGATTGCACCACTCCACATTCAAATGAGCTCCATAAGTCAACAATAAGTAGCGATTGTGTGGAACAACATGTCTATTGTCCAACCAAACCCCATTCTTAAGAACCGCTCGCCATTATCTCTTCGCCTATATATGGATAACCATCATCATCAATTGTTGTAGTTTCAACAAATTGTTTTGGAAAATGCTTTGAGCAACGCCCATCAATCATGCAAGGAGAACTCTTTCGATCAAGACCACATGGACCATGAATCATAAAATCTCTAACTACCGTGATAATACATGGATCCTCATTTTCATCCGGATTTCAAATGAGATAATACGATCAATTGCATATGGTGTTGGCGTTTTGTCATCTTTAGAAAGAAATAATAATATGTGAGCATGCGGCAACCCCCTCTTTCGAAACTCAACGCTATAAACAATCGAAAAACACAACAAATTAAAAAGTATTTTGTTTTAATAAGTTATACTACTAATAATGGAGAGGTAAGATTTAAATAGTTGATGCAACAATTAAAGAAATATACCGCTCCAACATTTCCGAAAATCTTGTTTTTACGAAGATCATCCATAAGTCCATCAAGTTTGACTTTAAAAACTCAAACAATATCTCGACGATCTTCGATTTTAATCCACGCTTTCAACAAAGCGAACAATTTCCTACCATTTGGGATTGCATGTAAATGTAATGAATAAATCAGGTAACCCGCCCATTTACATATAGACATGGCATCTTGATAGTTTTGTATCATATATCTTGCTCCTCCAAGAAAACTTGAAGGCAATATAATTTTTCCTTGAGTTGATGCATCATTTTCCCCACGTAACAACGCTTCATGCAAACCTTTGTACATTTCACAACGCAATTGTTTTTGATGCAACCGACATAAGTCGACGTGCACTTTCAATCATAGTGTATGCATCAACAACAAATTGCTGAAATAGTCTTCCCGAAAACAAAACTTGTCGGCTCACAATCTCTCTTCATGCATTCGATATGCAAAGAATTCTCAGATGTTAACTTTATTTCGCAGGTTTCGAGCCATCTTTGGATTTCGAAAAGGGAATATCTTCTCTCAGATCCATCTTCACC